>CM048610.1:2575625-3305625 GCA_026413675.1 Populus pruinosa | reverse complement strand
TATTCATGATTATAACTTACGTTAACAACAAATCAAGTTCTTTTCATAGCACAAGTGTCAGTTATACCATACGGTTAGTATATAAAAATGTCAAGTATTTGTTGTACCAAATGTTTATACAACATATATCTGGACTTACCATTTAACAAGCAAAGTATTAAAAGTCAATATGATAACAAATATAAAATGTGTTAGTATCAAATATTAAAGTCCATATTGAGTTTACATTACACTTATTCTTACACCATTAGTGTAACCTTTTCACCTTGTCATAATAAACTTAACTAAACATAATAAAAGAGAGAAACATAAATAAATAAGATAAGAACATAAATAAAATAAAAGTTAACTAAGTAGAGGAAAGGAAATAAGAAGTATAAATAAGAGATTAATATAAGCTAAACTTAAGCATTACAATAAAGAAATAGCAAAAACGTGATCTTTATTTAAAAACCAAGATGCCTAAATGCATGTCAGATGCCTCTTTTTATAAGCCAAAATTTAAAACTATTGATTTGATGACAAATTGTTGAGTAGGTGGCCACATCTTGACCTGGTGACAATTCTTATCTTCTTATGTGAACAAAACATCATTGATAATGATAAAATTTTGACACGACTAAAAGATTGATGTCTTCTCCCAAGTGCAGGAGTGTTGAAGTAATAAATAACCCGGCAAGACCGGGGTCGAACCACAGGGAGGTTAATTGTACAAATTATAAACAACAATTATAAACAACAACAACAACAACAACAACAACAACAACAACAACAACAACAACAACAATAATAATAGTAGTAGTAGTAGTAGTAGTAGTAGTAGTAGTAGTAGTAGTAGTAGTAGTACTAATAATAACAATAATAATAATAGTAATACTAATAATAAAGAAAGAGAAGAAGAAGAAGATGATGATGATGTGAACTTTGAGATGAAATATTAATGCAACAATTAAACAATGATAATAACAAATGTCAAGGTTAGAGATTCCAGTAATGGTCTGTTAAACAAGTATAATATAAACTCTTATTATTCAATTGGAAACCACACATAAAGAAGGTTCCAATTGGATTATAGATTGTTAACATGATTACATTAGTCATCTTATTCCATTAATGCTAATACTTGTAAATCTCGTCAAGCATTCATGATTATAACTTATGTTAACAACAAATCAAGTTCCTTTCATAACTTAGGTGTCGGTTATACCATATAATATGGGCTATAAAAGTGTCAAGCATTTGTTGTACCAAGTGTTATACAACATAAATCAAGATTAGTTATTTAACAAGCAAAGTATTAAAGAGTAAACAAGATAACAAATATAAAACATGTTAGTATCAAACATTAAAGTCCATATTAAGTTTACACTATACTTATTCTTACACCATTAGTGTAACCTTTTCACCTTGACATAATTAACTTAGCTAGACATGATGAAAGAAAGAAAAATAGATAAACAAAATAAGAACATAAAAGCTAACTAAGTAAAGGAAAGGAAATGAAAAGCATAAACTTAATATTAATGAAAGCAAAGCATAAACATTACAAAAAATACAAAGAGAGAAAGGAAGAGCATGATCTTGATCTGGACACCAAGATACCTAAATTCATGGCAAATACCTCCTTTTATAGGCCAAAATTGGGAACTATTGATTTGATGACTAATTGATAAGTGGGTGGCCAACTTTTGACTTGGTGACAATCCTTATCTTCTCTTGTCTGCCCAAAACATCATTGATAACGTCAAAATTAGAGCCAGTTGTAAACATGAAAGTTGTAGGCAATTGTCTCAGCTTTCTTGTGTAAACAACTCAGCTCATTTGGACTTCTAGAACTCTAGATATGACCAAAATACCGAATAGTGCTCGGGCTGGAAGATAGATTAGGGCTTCTTTGATGTTGCTACAATTTGGACTTGCAATTAGCCTTTTTAGATCTTGGGCTCCATATGAAAGTTGTAGGTCTATGTCTTACCTTTCCATCCATATAAATTGGACCTAAATCTGAGATCTATAGCTCCAGATATGACCCAATTACCGAACAGTATTCCGGTTTGGATTGCAGCGACATCTCTTTTCTAAGTTTGACCATCTCTTTACCTTTGCAATTTAAGTTCTTAAAGTCATCAATCAATATTTTCATTTATGTGATAGGCCTGCATTTAAAATGAACATTTACCATAAATTAAAGGTATCTTATATTATTAGATATATTATTATAAAACATGCTTTAGTTAAGGAGTTATTGATACTTCAAGTGCAAAATGATGATATAAAACCATGATAAAAATGCACTTTTAAGTACTAATCAAATTTGAACCAGACTTTCACATGAAAGTTCTAGGAAATTGTCTTAGCTTTTTAGGAAAAAAAATTAAGGTCATTTGGACTTGTAGAACTCGAGATATGGGCCAAACTCTAAATAGTATCTGAACTATAAAACAGATTCTCACTTCTATATTTTACTAAGATGTGGACTTCCAAACAAAAGAATTGAGTTTTGCCTTCCCATGAATGTTTTAGGCATATATCTTAACTTTCCATCCATATAAAGCAGACCTAAATCCATATTCTATAACTCTAGTTATGATCCAATTATCTAATAGTGTTCGAGTTTGGATTGCACCAACATCTCTTTCTAAGCTTCACCCTCTATTTGACTTTTTAATTTTAGTACTTCAACTCATCAATAAATCCTTTCATTTATGTGATAGGCCTGCATTTAGGATGAACATTTACCATAAATTAAAAGTATCTTATGGTATTAGACTTATTATTATAAAACATGCCTTAGTTAAGGAGTTATTAATACTTCGAGTGCAAAATGATGATATAAAAACCTTGATAAAAATACACTTTTAAGTACTAATCAGAAGATGCACTCGAAAAACATTTTTCAATTCTTGGCCATTTTAGGGTAACCCCTTTTTTTATGGATCCCATTAAGAATTTCTCTTAATGAATCCATGCAAAACACGGTGTTCAATGTTTTAGAGTTATATGATATGCTTGCATCTTTACCTAATTTAAAATATAGACTCCCTTTTTATCTCAATCTTCTTATTGATTGGTTGGTGAGATCTTGTTATTTCTTATTTTAGCCCTCTTGGTTGCCCGGCTTCTAGTCCACTCGAATTGGTCTATATAGGTTTTTTTCATAATATTTGTAAATTTGCCCAACTAGCCTTTATGATGCCCATTGTGACCCATTTTCTTACTTAAAATTCTCTATCTTTGTTGATTAATTTGAGATGATCATTCATTAATTCCTTGTCTCATTATCAACAACATTCAGTATCACTTGATAAAAAGAATTAAGATGTATTTGGTAAACAAGAATGCCTACTTGTCTAATTATAGGAAAATCTCCTTCTTCTTGTTTTGTTACTTGAAAGGATCAAATCCCTGTTTAAGCAATATATTGCCCCTTTGCATGAGCTATTATCCCAAAGTATGCTCTATCAATGACTCAGACAAATGATAGTGTTGAGTACCCCTTTTCTCCTTTTTTTTTTTTTGGTTTTGGTGAAAGAATATTTTTCTAGAATGAATCTTGAAATCTTGATCTTGCATTTTAAAAACAAAAATTGATTTGAAATGAGTTTAAAATAATTTGTTTTTGAAATCTTACAACTCCTTGATTATTTTCTCAAAAAGGAAATAATTTGTTCTTGTGCTTGCAATGTTGCCATTAGTGAAGGTATATCATGAGGTGACTTTCTACTTTTATGGGTTTCAAAGTAACGAACTCGAGAAAAAGCTTGAGATTTTGTGTGAGAAAAATTTCTCTTTTTGAACATTCATTTTATTAGCATGAATAATAATGAATAGTTTGTTCTTGATGAAAAACTATTCTTTGCATTTTGAGAGCACCATTTATTGTTCCAAGTCACTTTCTTACTTAATTAAAAAGGACTTCTATATTCATATAATGTAGGATATGGTTCTTGGCTATGAAAGAAAAGAATTAATAAGGCTTAAATAGTGTTTCAAGGTTTCAAAGATTAAGGAATACTATCAGCAACTCGACTCTTTATGTCTTTCATCTTTTCTTTTGCTGCTTTTTATTTATCCTTTTTCATTGTTTTCGTTGGGACATATTCACTTTATTTTGGCTATCACTTTTTCTTGTGATTTGGGCTTGCTCCCTAGCATTTAAGTTTCATAGGCTCTTTTGCCTTTTGGTTTTCTTACGGCTTTGTCATCTTTCTTGATCATTGAAATCTCACTTGCCTCTAATATGGAGTGTGATCCTAGTCAGGATTTTTCATGGAGAAAAATTTATTTAGGCTGAAAAAGGGACTATAAGGGATATAGTCATTGTAGAATGTGAAAGGGATAACCAAAATGGCCTTTTATCATTTCAAGTGTAAGCAATTAAAATCAATAAACTTTTATTTTGTCTGGTTAGATGGTTTAGACTTTGCAAAGAGATGAATTTTATGAGTCCATGAATAATGAATTCACTACATATCATTATTCATACATTTAAAATACTTGGCTAAAGAGTTATGGTGTGAGAGTGACGATTCATTTTTCTATTCACATCCTCTGGTTTAGAATTTGGTCACCTTGATGAAAGAGTTGCTTGATTCATATTGTTTTTAAACAAACATTAAATTATTTTTTAAACAAAAAAAAGTTTAATTTCTTAAAATTCATTCTAGCAGAAAAGATTTTGGTAAAAGAAATGAATTGATTCTTAAGAGATCATGCAAAGCTGCAACGGTGTATTTGTTAGTTCTTATAGGAAAACTCTCTCGGGAAAATGAATAATGTTTGATCGTAAACACAATTGAAGGACAAACTTATTATTTCATTGAAATTTTGGAAAAGATGTTCAATAAAAAAAATCTTTTTCCAACATCTTAAGTTAAAGTAACACATAAATATGTTAAACACTTAGCAAACATTGATTGGAGTTTTCTGGAATTTTCTAATCTTTCATCTTCTTGACAAGGGCATCTTTTCAATAGTCAGTTGAGGTTAGGCGTAGACTAGTCTTTGCCCAATGACACAATAGCTTTATCTTTAATATAGTTGATTTATAGGAATTGGTGTGAAGAAATTAGCTATAGAAAAGGTAGGTGTCTTGGCCAACACCTTTAGTGTCCTTCCCTTTTCTAGTTAAATCGTTCTTTTTAGTCAGGTCAATTTTACCAATCCTAATAGCTTGTTCAATACTCTCAACTATAACAACTAGGTTAGTGAAATGTTGTGCAAAACGTCTAACTAGATACTCAGAGTACAGTGCTTTAAAGGTGTTGAAAAATAAATTGATCATTTTTTTCCAAACAAAGAAGGATTAGCCTGTACAGCTGCCTCATGCCACCTTTAGGCGTACTCTCTTATAGACTCCACACTATCCTTTTCCATAGCTTGCAAGCTTGACCTATTAGGGCTCATATTCATATTGAACTTATATTGCCTAATGAAGGCATCAACTAAGTTCTTCCATTTTTTTTAATCTTGGTATTGTCCAACTGCATATACCAAGTAAGGGCAACATCACTCAAACTGTCATGAAAGAAGTGAATCATCATTTTTTCATCATCAACCACCTTAGCAAAATTTTGGTGCAATATGTTTTGAGATAAGTTATAGGCTTTAAGTTCCCATATATTTGATAAATTCTAGCACTTTAAACATTTTAGAAATGACCATGTTAGGTACCAAACACATCTTAGTAACTATTATGGGATCATATAGGTAAGTTCCTTTAAATGCCCTCATTCTTTGTTGTAGGACAACCAATTTTTTCAAACCATCCTTTTCTACCATCTTACCCTTTTCAGATTCATGCACTATAGAATTAATGGTAGACAATATTCTAGCAAGGAATGCTGGTTGGAAATGCATGACTTGTTAAAAATCAAATTACTACCCATTTCCCCCATATTCTATGGATTAAAGGGATTTACTAGCACAGCTTCAAGTTGAGCTACATGTGTTGCTTTTCCGAATTTGTCTCTCAAAGCCTACTCGAGTAGAATAGTAAGCCTTATGACTTCTTCACTAAGTTTGTCCCTTTTTGTGTTGGACTACCAACTGGGCTCTTTCTTGTTTTTCATTTGTCTTTTTCTCATATGAGTGACACAACTAAAAAATTGATATCTTCTTCTAAGTGCAAGATCATCGAAGTAATAAATAATCTAGTAAAACCAGGGTCGAACTACAAGGAGGTTAATTCTATAAATTATAAACAACAACAACAACAATAATAATAATAGAAGAAGGAGAATAATAAGAAGAAGTTGATAAGAACTTTGAGATGGAAGATTAGTGTGAGGATTGAACAATGATAACAATAAATGTCAAGATTAGAGGATCCACTAATGGTATTTTAAACAAGTATAATATAAACTCTTTTTATTAGTTAACTAGAAACCACTCAAAGAATATTCCAATCAGATTATAAATTGTTAACATGATTACATTAATTATCTTATTCGAATAATGCTAATACTTGCAAATATTGTCAGGTATTTATGATTATAACTTAAGTTAACAACAAATTAAGTTCTTTTCATAGCACAAATATTGGTTATACCATACAGTTAGGCTATGAAAGTGTCAAGTATTTGTTATACCAAGTGTTATACAACACAAATCTAAACTAACCATTTAACAAGCAAAGTATTAAAAGTCAACAAGATAACAAATACAAAACATGTTAGTATCAAACATTGAAGTTCATATTAAGTTTACACTATACTTATTCTTACAGCATTTGTGTAACCTTTTCAACTTGACATAGTAAACTTAGCCTAACATAATGAAGAAAAGAAACATAAATAAACAGGATAAGAATATAAATAAGATAAAAGTTAACTAAGTAAAGGAAAGAAAATGAAAGGTATAAACAAGATATTAATGAAAGCAAAACTTAAGCAATACAAAAATACAAAGAGAGAAAGTAAGAACATGATCTTGATCTGAAAACCAAGATGCCAAAATGGATGTCAAATGCCTCCTTTTATAGGCCAAAATTTGAAACTATTAATTTGATGACTAATTATTAAGTGGGTACCACATCTTGACTTAGTGACAATCCTTATTTTTTTGTTTGAATAAAAAATCATTAATAATATCATAATTTGAACCAGACTTTCACATGAAAGTTTTAAAAAATTATCTTAGTTTTTCAAGAAAAAAAATTGAGGTCATTTGGACTTCTAGAACTTGAGATATGGGTTGAACACTAAACAGTGTCTCAGCTTTTCAGGAAAAAAAAATTGAGGTCATTTGGACTTCTAGAACTTGAGATATAGGTTAAATACTAAATAGTGTTTGGGCTGCAGGACTAATTTAAACTTCTACGTTGCTGTTAAAATGTCGACTCCAAACAGCGAAATTGAGTCTTAATTTCCTTATGAAAGTTTTAAGTATTTATGAAAGCATATTTAAATCTAAGATCTACGGCTTTAGATATGACCCAATTATCGAAAAGTGTTTTAGTTTGGATTACTCCAGCATCTCTTTTCTAAGTTTGGCCCTCTCTTAATCTTTTCAATTTCAATACTTCAAGTCATCAATCAATCCTTTTTTATGTGATAGGTCTGTATTTAAGGTGAACATTTATCATAAATTAAAGGTACCTTATGGTATCAAACTTGTGATTATAAAACATGTTTTAGCTAAGGAGTTATTGATACTTCAAATGCAAAATGATGACATAAAACCTTGACAAAAATACACTTTTAAGTATTAATCAAAACATGTGAAAATTGTTAAAAGTCAGGATTTGTTTCAAAACATAAGGAATCATTAGATAATCTTCTATTTACTTTTGAGACATATCCTATTGGAGATGTGCATTGTGCATTTCATGACTTATGACCCTATTTTTATAAAGAAAATCGACATAGTCTTGGGAATTTGACTAAAAAAGACCCTGTTTGCCAGTTTTTAAGAAAACTGGATGGGAAGCCCATCCCTGACCTATAGAGGGTGTTTAAGCTATTCTTGGACATAAAACCAAAGGAAGATGTGAGCTACAATTATAACAACCTGTACATACACATGTTTTTTATTCAAAAAAATAATATAAATAAATAAATAAAGAGAGAGAATAAAACTTTAACTAGCTTACATATAGGTGGTATGATTGCATTTTTATAAAATCTTCTCTTCCTTCCCTTCATTTATACTCAACCTATACATGTTACAAATATAGAAGTGTGGAGAAATGGTAGGTTCCTCAAGTCATCATATATGAAACATTTGTGTCTTCAGTGGATCTTATCTTGGGAAAGAAAAAGAGTTTTTAGAATAAGGAAATCATCTTGGTTAGGCCTTAACTGAGAGAAAGATTCATTTAGTGTATGGGGGAGACAACCTTAAGTTAATGGGGGGAGTGTCAATAGCTATATTTTTAGGAGGTAGTTAAGTTATGAGGGTTATCCCTAAAGCTTTAGCACAAGGAAACATCATTGGAAAAATAATTGGAAAGGAACTACAGGTCTCCATAATGTCTGATCAAATGAATACAATGTTTAAACACGCTGATGTCTTCATTGCCTTACTAGGTGGTGTGAGTATGTTGGAAGAGATCTTTTATATCACCTCTTCAGCCTAACTACACATTCACCATAAACCTATAGGTCTATTAAATGTTAATGGTTTCTATGATAAATTATTGTCTTTTCTTGATCATGCTGTAAAACAAGAATTTCTAACATCTTCGACACAACAAATCATAATCTCACTGTTATTACTAAACAATTGATTGACCAACTATAATCTTTCACTCCTGTAATTGATCCCTTCATGAGTTACATAAATTAGTCAGTTAAGAAAAGTCGTAAAAAGTTTATATTGGATTTGAACCTTCATTTGTGAATCCTTATATCTTTTGGTTTTCTTAATAGTATATTATTTTATTTTGTTATTTCTTATATTTGTTTAACTATGTTTCAAGTTTGTTAGTATTTGGTATTTCAGGAGATGTCTTCTATATTCTATCTTTCTACTTTACAACATTGAGGACAATATCTCATTTTAGTTCGGGGGGAAGGATAGTAATTGATATTAAAAAAAAGTTAACTGTGCTTTCTTTTTTGTAAACCATTTCCAAATTGTTATTACTAAGATGACAGAGTAAGAAGGAATTTTATTGACTATTGAGACATATCTTGGTTAATTATTTTCAATGGTTATCTGCAATATTCATAACAAGGTCTATCAAAATACTTCTTGAAATATTCAAGTTTATAAAGTCTCACATTTTTATCACTTAATTCTGTTCATATAGTCATTTAACAAATATTCTTAAACCTTCATTTTCACACACACTTTAACAAATGATCGTGGGTTGTAGATTGATTTATTACATTATTTATGTTCTTTTGTTAAAGATAACAACTAAGGAAAAAATGGTAGTTTATAAATTGTAAAAAAAAAAACAATAAAAACTGATGTCAATAAAAACGTAGATAAGTTTGGTTTTATAGCCTCCTTTTAACTTAAACAATTAAGCTCGAAGGGTGCTTTAACACCTAATACCCTAAATTCAACTGACTTGGGAGCTATTGGCCTAACACTTGTTATATAGGTTGAGGAGAAAAGCTTAAGGGAATTAAACATTGCACTATCTATATATCAGTATCTGCAACCCGAGTTACTAAACTCGTAGGGGTGTATCAATATCTAATGCCCTAAAACCAACTTGTCTAGGAGTCATTAGCCCAAAACTCGTTACATGGGTTAAATATGCATTGTGTTTTTAAGTTATATATATATATTAATGAATAAGAAAAAGAAGAAAAAGATAATAATCTCAACCCAAGAAAGTTAACCTTAAACTTTGGAACAAACTTTTATTTTTTTCCAAGTAAAGTCTCATAACTATATGTTGATATATTGAGTACAAAAGGAAGGTTTATTAATATCTTGCTTAAGAGGTATTGAACATATATATAAATTTAATGAGAGTTTGTTTATCTAGATAGATTAATAGAAGTTAAATGATGAATGTCTTGCTTTGTGAAATTTGCAAATTGTTTTTCTATTTTAACACTTTGATTACTAGGGAATAGTAATAAGCTGATTAGAAGGTGTGATTACTATTTAATAGTGCATTTTATTAAAGTTTTATATCATCATTATGCACATGAAGTATCAATAACTCCTTAACTAAAGCACCTTTAATTTATAGTAAATATTCATCTTAAATGCAGGCCTATCACTTAAATGAAAGGATTGATTTATGAGTTTAAGTACTAAAATTGAATACACAAAGAGATAGCCAAACTTAGAAAATATATGCTAATGTAGTTCAAATTGGAACCCTATTTAGTAATTGGGCCATATTTAGAGTTATAAATCTTGGATTTAGTCTACTTTATATGGATAGTGATTAGTACTTAAAAGTGCATTTTTATCATGATTTTATATCATCATTTTGCACTTGAAGTATCAATAACTCCTTAACTGAAATATGTTTTATAATAATGTATCTAATAATATAAGATACCTATAATTTGTGGTAAATATCTATTTTTAATGCAGGCCTATCACATAAATGAAAGGATTGATTGATGACTTGAAGAACTTAAATTGCAAAGGCAAAGAGATGGCCAAACTTAGAAAAGAGATGTCGGTGCGATCCAAACCGGAATACTGTTCGGTAATTAGGTCATATCTGAAGCTATATATCTCAGATTTAGGTCCAATTTATATGGATGGAAAGGTAAGACATAGGCCTACAACTTTCATATGGAGCCCAAGATCTAAAAAGGCCATTATCAAGTCCAAATTGTAGCAACAACAAAGAAGCCCGAATCTATCTTCCAGCCCGAGCACTATTCGGTATTTTGGCCATATCTGGAGTTCTAGAAGTCCAAATGAGCTGAATGTTTTACACAAGAAAGCTGAGACAATTGCCTACAACTTTCATGTTTACAACTGGCTCCAATTTTGACGTTATCAATGATGTTTTGGGCAGACAAGAGAAGATAAGGATTGTCACCAAGTCAAAAGTTGGCCACCCACTTATCAATTAGTCATCAAATCAATAGTTCCCAATTTTGGCCTATAAAAGGAGGCATTTGCCATGCATTTAGGAATCTTGGTTTCCAGATCAAGATCATGCTCTTCCTTTCTCTCTTTGTATTCTTTGTAATGTTTATGCTTTGCTTTCATTAATATCAAGTTTATGCCTTTCATTTCCTTTCCTTTACTTAGTTAGCTTTTATGTTCTTATTTTCTTAATCTATTTTGCTTTCTTTCATTATGTCTAGCTAAGTTAATTATGTCAAGGTGAAAATGTTACACTAATGGTATGAGAATAAGTATAATGTAAACTTAATATGGACTTTAATGTTTGATACTAACATGTTTTATATTTGTTATCTTGTTCACTTTTTAATACTTTGCTTGTTAAATGACTAATCTTGATTTATGTTGTATAACACTTGGTACAACAAATGCTTGGCACTTTCATAGCCCATAATGTATGGTATAACCGACACCTGAGCTATGAAAGGAACTTGATTTGTTGTTAACATAAGTTATAATCATGAATGCTTGACGAGATTTACAAGTATTAGCATTAATTGAATAAGATGACTAATGTAATCATGTTAACAATATATAATCTGATTGGAACCTCCTTTGTGTGTGGTTTCCAATTCAATAATAAGAGTTTATATTATACTTGTTTGATATACCATTAGTGGAACCTCTAACCTTGACATTTGTTATTATTATTGTTTAATCCTTACATTAATTTTCCATCTCCAAGTTCTCATCATCATCATCTTCTTCTTTTTCTCTTTCTTTATTATTATTATTATTATTATTATTATTACTACTACTACTATTATTATTATTATTATTATTAGTACTACTATTACTATTGTTGTTGTTGTTATTGTTGTTTTATAATTGTTGTTTATAATTTGTACAATTAACCTCCCTGTGGTTCGACCCCGGTCTTGCCGGGTTATTTATTACTTCGACACTCCTGCACTTGGGAGAAGACATCAACCTTTTTTGTCGTGTCAAGTTTTTGGCGCCGTTGCCGGGGAGGTAAGTTTTGTATAAATTATAATATTTATTTTATTTTCTCTTTTCACTTTTCTTTCTTTTCTTTTGTTTCTTTTTATTTTGTTTTCTTCCTCCTTTTGCTTTCTTCCTCTTTTTTTTTATTTTTTTCCAACACGTGCATGAGAGTGTGGTCATGTACATCAAGTGATAGACTTTGTAGGATATCCTCATCATTTTTAGAAAATATGGCTGAAGAAGATAATCAATCATTTCAAAATGAGAATAATGAGAATAACCATGCTAGAACACTTAGAGACCACATGAATCCCATAAGAACAAGTGCACCATCATGCATAGTTTTTCCTCTCGATGCATCTTATTTTAATTTTAAACCAGGTATTATTCAACTTTTACCTTCTTTTCATGGTTTAGAATTGGAAAATCCATACTTGCATTTAAGGGAATTTGAGGAGGTTTGCAACACATATAATAATTTAAATTGTAGCATGAACACCATCAGATTAAAGCTTTTTCCATTTTCATTAAAAGATAAAGCTAAAACATGGCTATAAAATTTGAGACCAGGATCCATTCGTGCTTGGGATGAAATGCAACAACAGTTTTTAAAGAAGTTTTTCCTATCTCATAGAACAAACTCTTTCAAGAGACAAATCACCACTTTCACTCAAAAATCAGGAGAAACATTTTACCAATGTTGGGATAGGTATTGAGACTTGCTTAGTACTTGCCCCCATCATGGTTTTGAAACATGGAGATTGGTTTCACATTTCTATGAAGGGTTAACACCTAAAGATAGGCAAATGGTTGAATTGATGTGCAATGGAACTTTTGAAGACAAAGACCCTGATGAAGCAATGAAGTACTTAGACTTGTTAGCTGAAAATGCTCAAAATTGGAACACTGCGGGTACTTATGAGGCACTGAGTAAAACTCAACTTCATACATCTAGTGGAGGTATGTACAACCTTAGGGAAGATCATGACCTTCAAGCCAAGTTTGCATCTTTAGCTAGAAAAGTCGAGGCACTAGAATTGAAAAAGAGTGGTCAATTAAAATCTGTTGAAAACATTGTGTGTCAAATCTGTGAAACAAATGAACACTCAACCAACGATTCTCCAACCTTGCCTTCTTTTAAGGAATGTCTCTATCAACAAGCTCATGCTTTAAACAGTTTCCAAAGGCCCAACCACAACTCATACTTCCAAACATACAACCCTGGTTGGAGAAATCACCAAAATTTTAGTTGGAAGAGTGACAATGCACAAACTTCACAACCACAGTTTCAAGCACACCATAATTTCTAAAATTATCATGGATATGCACCTCCTTATGCTCCACCTCCTACAAGAAATTTTGAGGAAACTTTGTATGCATTCATTGAAAAGCAAGAGACAATCAACACTCAACTTGCTCAACGCATAACAGATTTTAAAGATACTCTTGCAAAATTCACATCTGCTCTCAGTTTCCAAGAGAAAGGTAAGTTTCCATCTCAACCACAACAAAATCCTAAGGGGCAATACAATGCAAATGCAAGTAGTTCCAGAAGCCAACACATGGATCAAGTCAAATCAGTCACTACTCTACCAGTGGTAAGGTTATTGAAAAACCCTCTCTTGAACCTTATGAGAAAGATGATGAGTCAATTTCTAAGGGAAAGGAAGGGGTTGAATCTAAAAATTGCAAAGAAACGACTGATTCTCCTCCAGCACTTTTATTTTTTCATGCCATGACCAATCAGGAAGAAATCAAGGATGAAAAAGGCATCGAAAAGGTTGATGCGAATCTTTTATCAAAAGTGACAACAGATTCGACACCCGACATCACACCAATCGATGATTACTTTCCTGATGAATCTCTACTTTCTCTTAATTCAATGCCTTGGTTTGCTAAAAATATCAATTTTCTTGCTTCAGGATTTTTGCCAACTCATTGGAGTATTGAAGACAAAAGAAAATTTTTGAGCAACGAGCAAAATTTTTATTGGGATGAGCCTTACTTATTCAATTATTGTCCTGATCAAATATTTCAAAAATGCATTCTCGACAATGAGGTAAGTAATTTCATTAAATTTTGTTACTCTAAGGCATGTGGGGATCATTTCTCATCAAAAAAGAGGATTGTAGAAATCTTACAAAGTGAATTTTACTGGCCCATCATATTCAAGGAGTTAGATGCATTCCGCAAAAACTGTGAAAATTGTCAGAAGGTGGGATTTATTTCAAAACACAGAGAGTCTTTAGATAATCTTCTATTGACTCTTAAGTCTCATCATAGTCGAGATAAGCATCGTGTAATTCATGACTTATGAACCCATTTTCATAAAGAACATACTTGACTTAGTCTTGGGAATCTGACTAAAAAAGACCTTGTTTGCCAGTTTTTAAGAAAACTGGATGGGAAGCCTATCCCCGACCCATTGAGGGCGTTTAAGCTGTTCTTGGATGTAAAACCAAGGGAAGATGTGAGCCACATTCACAACTGCGATTTGAATTTTTTTTGTTTGTAAAAACTTGTGTCTTTTGGTTTTATTATTGTCTTTTGTTATTTCTTATTTTTGTTTTAGTGTGTTTCAGGTTTTGTCAGTGTTCGTTATTTCAGGTGATATCTTCTATACTCTATCTTTCTACCTTAGAACATTGAGGACAATGTCTCGTTTTGGTTGGGGGGAGTGGGTAGTAGTTGATAAAAAAAATGTTTTTCATTTCATAAAGCATGTGCATAATTGTTGTTACTAGGATGGTAGAGTAAAGGAGTTCTTTTGTTAAAGTGACTCTTGAGACGCATCTTAGTAATCATTCTTAATAAGGTCTATTATAATACTTCCTGAAATATTCAGGTTTACAAACTCTCGTATTGTTACCACTTAATTCTGCTCATATACTTATTTAACATGTATTCTTAAACCTTAATTTACACACACACACTTTAACATATGATTGTGGGTTGCATATTGGATTATTACATTATTTATGTTCTTTTGTTAAAGGTAACAACTAAGGGAAAGGGATTGTATATAATTAAGAAAAAAAAACATGAAAAAAAAAGAAAAAAAAAGAAAAAAAAATGATGATAATAAAAATATAGATAAGTTTGGTTTCGTAGCCTCCCTAACCTAAGCAATTAAGCCCGAAGGGGTGTTTTAACACCTAATACCCTAAAGTCAACTGACTTGGGAGCTATTGGCCCAACGCTTGTTACATGGGTTGAGGAGAAAAGCTTAAGGGAATCAAACATTGCACTATCTACATATCAGTATCTGCGACCCGAGTTACTAAGCTCGTAGGGGTGTCTTAACACCTAATGCCCTAAGACCAACTGGTCTGGGAGTCATTAGCTGAAAGATCGTTATATGGGTTAAAGATGCATGATGTTTTTAAATTATATGTATATAGAGTTAAAAAAAAAGAAAAAAATAATAATCCCAACCCAAGGAAGTTAACCTTAAACATTAGAACAAAAATTTTGTTTTCTTCCAAGAAAAGCCCTATAATTATGTGTTGATACATTAAGCACAAAAAAAAAAGAGGTTTATTAATATCTTGTTAAGAGGTATTGAGCAGATATATAAATTTAATGAGAGTTTGTTTATCTGGATAGATTAATGGAAGTTAAATGATGAATACCTTGCTTTGTAAAATTTGCAAATTGTTTTAACGCTTTGATTACTAGGGACTAGTAATAAGCTGTTTGGGGGGTGTGATTAGTACTTAAAAGTACATTTTTATCATGGTTTTATATCATCATTTTGCACTTGAAGTATTAATAACTCCTTAACTGAAATATGTTTTATAATAATGTATCTAATAATATAAGATACCTATAATTTGTGGTAAATATCTATTTTTAATGCAGGCCTATCACATAAATGAAAGGATTGATTGATGACTTGAAGAACTTAAATTGCAAAGGCAAAGAGATGGCCAAACTTAGAAAAGAGATGTCGGTGCGATCCAAACCGGAACACTGTTCGGTAATTAGGTCATATCTGAAGCTATATATCTCAGATTTAGGTCCAATTTATATGGATGGAAAGGTAAGACATAGGCCTACAACTTTCATATGGAGCCCAAGATCTAAGAAGGCCATTATCAAGTCCAAATTGTAGCAACAACAAAGAAGCCCGAATCTGTCTTCCAGCCCGAGCACTGTTCGGTATTTTGGTCATATCTAGAGTTCTAGAAGTCCAAATGAGCTGAGTTGTTTACACAAGAAAGCTGAGACAATTGCCTACAACTTTCATGTTTACAACTGGCTCTAATTTTGACGTTATCAATGACGTTTTGGGCAGACAAGAGAAGATAAGGATTGTCACCAAGTCAAAAGTTGGCCACCCACTTATCAATTAGTCATCAAATCAATAGTTCCCAATTTTGGCCTATAAAAGGAGGCATTTGCCATGCATTTAGGCATCTTGGTTTCCAGATCAAGATCATGCTCTTCCTTTCTCTCTTTGTATTCTTTGTAATGTTTATGCTTTGCTTTCATTAATATCAAGTTTATGCCTTTCATTTCCTTTCCTTTACTTAGTTAGCTTTTATGTTCTTATTTTGTTTATCTATTTTGCTTTCTTTCATTATGTCTAGCTAAGTTAATTATGTCAAGGTGAAAAGGTTACACTAATGGTATGAGAATAAGTATAATGTAAACTTAATATGGACTTTAATGTTTGATACTAACATGTTTTATATTTGTTATCTTGTTCACTCTTTAATACTTTGCTTGTTAAATGACTAATCTTGATTTATGTTGTATAACACTTGGAACAACAAATGCTTGGCACTTTCATAGCCCATAATGTATGGTATAACCGACACCTGAGCTATGAAAGGAACTTGATTTGTTGTTAACATAAGTTATAATCATGAATGCTTGACGAGATTTACAAGTATTAGCATTAATTGAATAAGATGACTAATGTAATCATGTTAACAATATATAATCTGATTGGAACCTCCTTTGTGTGTGGTTTCCAATTCAATAATAAGAGTTTATATTATACTTGTTTGATATACCATTAGTGGAACCTCTAACCTTGACATTTGTTATTATTATTGTTTAATCCTTACATTAATTTTCCATCTCCAAGTTCTCATCATCATCATCTTCTTCTTCTTCTCTTTCTTTATTATTATTATTATTATTATTAGTACTATTATTATTATTATTATTATTATTATTAGTACTACTACTACTATTGTTGTTGTTGTTATTGTTGTTTTATAATTGTTGTTTATAATTTGTACAATTAACCTCCCTGTGGTTCGACCTCGGTCTTGCCGGGTTATTTATTACTTCGACACTCCTGCACTTGGGAGAAGACATCAACCTTTTAGTCGTGTCACATAGAAAGGTAAGATATAAACTTACAACTTTCATGTGGAAATCTAGTTTTAAAAAGGCCGTTTTCAATTACAAATTATAGCAACAATGAAGAAGTTTGAATCTGTCCTGCAACCTAAATACTATTATATGTTCAGCCCATATCTAGAGTTCTAGAAGTTCAAATGACCTCATTATTTTTTCTGAAAAGCTGAGACAATTTCCTAGAACTTTCTTGGTATAAGTGATTTTAATTCTAACATTATCAATGATGTTTTATTCAGACAAGAAGGATTGTCGCCATGTCAAGATATAGCTACGCACTCATCAATTATTTATCAAATCAATAAGTTCAATTTTTGGCCTATAAAAAGAGGCATTTACCATGTATTTAGGTATCTTGGTTTCCAGATCATGATCATGCCTTTGCTTCCTTTCTTTATATTTTTGTAATGCTTAAGTTTTTCTTTCATTAAAATCTTGTTTATACCTTTCATTTCCTTTCCTTTACTTAGTTAACTTTTATCTTATTTATGCTCTTATCTTATTTATTTAAGTTTCTTTTTTTTTTATTATGTTTAGCTAAGTTTATTATGTCAAAGTAAAAAGGTTACACTAATGATGTAAGAATAAGTATAGTGTAAACTCAACATAAACCTTAATATTTGATACTATGTTTTATATTTGTTATCTTATTCACTTTTAATACTAGGCTTGTTAAATGGTTAATCTAGATTTATGTTGTATAATACTTGGTATAACAAATACTTGACAATTTACTAGTCCATACTGTATGGCATAACCGACATATATGTTATGAAAGGAACTTGATTTGTTGTTAACATAAGTTATAACCATGAATGCTTGACGAGATTTACAAGTATTAACATTAATCGAATAAGATGACTAATATAATCATGTTAACAATATATAATCTGATTGGAACCTCCTTTGTGTGTGGTTTCCAATTGAATAATAAGAGTTTATACTATATTTCTTTGACATACCATTAGTAGAACCTCTAACCTTGACATTTGTTATTATCATTGTTTGATCCTTACATTAATCTTTCATCTCAAAGTTCTCATCAACTTCTTCTTTTTCTTCTTCTTTAATATTATTATTATTATTATTACTACTCCTCCTCTTGCTATTATTATTACTATTATTATTACCACTATTACTACTATTATTATTACTATTAGTAGTATTAGTAGTATTTTTAGTATTATTACTATTATTGTTGTTATTGTTGTTGTATTATTGTTATTTATAATTTATATAATTAACCTCCTTGTGATTCAACCCCGGTCTTGTAGAATTATTTATTACTTCGATATTCTTGTACTTGGAAGGAGACATCAATCTTTTGGTCATATTAGTGTGCCCTTAAAGTGATACATAACAATATCAATAAGGATGTTTACTAAACAGTAAATGTAAGAAAAATAAACAAATAAACACAACAAACAAGATAGCAATAATAAGACAAAAGGCAAAGCTTAATCCTAAAAGTCCCCGGTAAAGTCGTCATTCTATCACACCTGAACATCCCGACAACCTTCAAAATAAATCATTAAAAAGAATAGATTTTTGGTATCTTATTCTTTGATGAGAACATATCTTGTTTAAGGAATTGCCACCTAATATTATGGTCACTAGGAACCTTAATTGGTCAATAGAGATTCTATATTAGGAGATTAATTACATAAAAAGAAAACGTCCTACTTGAGATAGACTACTTTGCTAGTTCTGTTTTAAATTGCTAAATATTTATCAGTTTATATTATGATAGTTTGCTTGTATTATTCTTGAGTGTAGCATAAATAAATATTCAACTATAGATATTTCCAACTCTAGTATTGTTAAATATCACATAACTAAAAATAAAATAAAATAAAATAATTTTAAAATAGTATTTTATTATTGACTTTGATATTAATAAATAAATAATTAAATAAATTTATTGTTATGCATGTGAATATGTATTTATTATATTTTTTTTAGATTAGATTCAGTAAACAAGCACTTGCCTAAGCCGGCCCAATCATTGTGCATGCAAGGGTGAATTACTCACGCTTTGCACAATGACAAGCTAATTATTTGTCAAGTGGGGAAAAATAAAAGAAGCTTACCTGGTGCAGCTAGAGGCGGAGCTGGCGCTTGGGGACGATGACAATGGCGAGGTTGACGGGTCGATGCTACTCTCCTCGTTAGTTCTTCCTCTATTCTGCCTTCTCTTCCCCGATTCGTCCCTGTATTTTTCTCCTAGAGTGCCCTGTTTCTGGTGCAGTGTCTGCTAAAGATGGAGCTTTAGAGCTGGTACTTCTAGTGCAGCTAGAGGCAAAGCTGGCGCTTGGGGACAATGATGGCGAGGCTGACGGGTCGATGGTACTCTCCTTTTTAGTTCTTCCCCTATTCGTCCTACTCTTCCCCGGTTCGTCCCTGTATTTTTCTCCTGGAGTGCCCTGTTTCTGGTGCAGTGGCTGCTGAAGATGAAGCTCTGGAGCTGCTGCTTCTGGAGATGACGAAGATGGTTACAACGCCAGTGAGGACTCTCGTCTACTACTTTCCTTTATCTTCCTTGTGTGTTTCCTTCGCTTAGGACAACAACGATAATGATGAAGATGTTAGGTGCTGCTAGTTGAATGGAATCTTTCTCCTCCGGTTTTTTTCGTTTAGTCTTTGTGTTTGGCTCTATTTTCCTCTCGGTCTTCTCCTTTTTTGTTCCTGTTTCGGTTCGTCCTCTCTGACTCTCCATTTTTTCTCCTGTTCTCCCCCCATTCACCGAGGCCTTTCTCTGACTTTATATAAAAGCCAGAGAAGGTCTTGTGTCCCTGCCTCCAGACATGGCGGGCATCGTGGAGACGAGAGATCGTGGGCTTAAAAAACGGCATTGTGGGTATAGTGGCCGTGATTGCTAGATTTTCCCCTCTTGAACTGGTCTTCGACAAAGAGACGATGAACAGTAGGATCCAAAACGGCGTCATTTGGCATGGAAAATCATAAATTATAGTTTTGTCGCTGATGGTTTGCAATGTATCAATTGGGTCCCTTAATCAATAAATTTTAATTTTACCCCTTGGATTAATTTCAATTAAATCCCTGAATTTATTTAATTAATTAAATCAAAATTTAATTAAGTCCACAAACATATTAATTCTTCAATTAAGCTCTTGATTTCTTCAACTAAAAAAATTAAAATTTAATTAAGTCTGCAAATTTATTAATTCTCCTGAATTCATTAATCTAAATTTTAATTAAAATTTTAAACTCATTAATTCTTTAATTTCTAACCAATTTATTTTTAAATTTGATAATTTCAATTCTTAAGTTTAAATTTGTGTTGTCTCAACTCCATTCTTAACTATATTCATTTTTTTAATTCAAAAATTGGGTTATGGTAGGTATATATATATATAGTTATAAAAAACAATTTATACTTTAGTTTTTTTTTTCAATTTAAGGTTTAAGAAATTACAATTTACTTTTTAAATTTTATATACATGCGGACACTTAATATTCTTAAAAAAATTTAATAAAAAAATATCTAATTATTTATAGATTTGTAATTATATTCATTTTAATAGACATAAAGCGCTTTGGAGCATAAAATAACAAAATTACCATCCATAATTTGTAATTAATTATAATAATATTATCCATAATTTCATGAACACCTTTTAAACATTTTATCAAACAATTTTTTAGCATCATTGGGTTTTTCCCCCTACTATATTTGGAAAGAAAATAACCAAATAATTCATAATAGTTTTGCATATTAAGAAATAATACAATTTATTCATTCAAGAAATACAATTTTAGACCCACCCAACAAAACAAGAACAAGAATAGAAACAGAATTTGTTAAGAACTCTAAAGTCAGGTCGGATGAAATCAACATGTCAAGTAGTTTAATTTTTCGGTGACCACTTCCATGCTTGTCTTCCTGTGTTAGTAGACTAACAGAAGCAATCAGGTATGTATGTTTGTTGCGGTGAAAGTGAAACCTGTAATAGTTGCTAACGGGGAGTGATTTATACTTTCTTGTTTGGAAATAATTTGCTGAGAGGAGTAATAAATTTGTGCCCCAGACAACGAATATTTGGAAGCTAAGAAAGGTTGCATTTTTGCGGCAATTTGAAGCTTAATTACTCAAAGGAATTCCCTGTCTGAGTCCCATTAACCGTTGATCACAACCTGATAAAATCAAAGGGCGGTCATCATTGACAAGCCGGAAGAATGATGGCAGCTCATTGATAGAAGAACCTTCTCAGTGTCCATGCGTTTAATGTGATTTTTTCCTTGATCATCGAGATAGATTATAACTTTTGAGATCCTGGATTGAAAGGATAAACAAACCTAAAATATGAGGGTTTATTTTTGTAATATATATATATATATATATATCATAGCTCTCCACCATATTTGTAAATCAGCAAGAGACCACGTAGATTTTCTTGGCTAGCCACACAACTTTGCTATTTAAAGCAGAATGTTAATGTAAACCTACTATGCATTGACTTGCTTTTTTTTTTAACTTCAAACATGAGTTCACTTTTACCAACATTCCACTATTACCTTGAAAGAAAATTAAACCAACAATGATCACTAAAATATAAAAAGTAAGACACAAAGACAATGATTAATGTTTGTTAAGGAAGAACAGCCATTATATTAAGGTATGTCTTCATATCTTTGGCTCTGAGGTGTAAATTTTCCCTCTTCATGTACACAGTGCCGGTGTTTGATTCTTTTAAATGGTGCACGCATATATTCCGCCTGCTGCCCTGGCATGTGGGAAAAAAACAGCCCAGGAACCGCATAGTTTGATAGTTTGGTTAAATGTCGAGCAGCTTTAAGAGAAAAATGCTCAATACATGTGCCCTGAAAACTGAACCATATGCTGGTCGGTGTCTCTGAAAAATATCAGCAAATTCTAGAACCAAAAAGGACAAGGAAAGAAAAGAAAAACAAAATAACTTTATTATATAAATGTTGTTGCATGTGGTCTGTGAAAGATTGGCTGTTAACTACAAATGGAAAGCTGCCTAGTTATGTTGCATTATAAGGAATCTCCATCCATTGTGTGTGGTGACAGGCTTTTGGGTGTTACAGTTAAAATCTAGATTTAAAAAAAAAAATTAGAATTGATGATCTAAAATATCAGCAAAATAAAAGGTTTTAAAAGATTTTAATGAAATATCACAATTTGTATGTTAACATTTTGTTATTGTCCAGAAGGGACAGAGATAATAGAAATAAAAAAAATTAATTAAAAAAAATAAAGATAAAAACATAAAATAAATGCCATCAAGGTAATTTTAGAATAAATTTATATAATTTTACAACAAGAGATATAAAGAGGTCATGTTTTTAAAGAAAATATTTCTTATTTTTTATTTCTAAAATATTATTGTAAATAAACTTGTAATTCCAAATTATCCAACTAAAATATGTAAGGATAAAAATGATTATTATTATAGTTCTTAAACCCAACTCAGTGGTCGATTTGGGGTAATACCTGGGTCAGGCACGAATCACGGGTCGCGTTAACTTGATTCAATATAAGAATAAAAGTTGTTATCATTATTTTAAAACCCAGTTCATGGGTCGATCTGAAGCAAGATCTAGGTCATGAGTGGGGTTGACTATTGACCCAGGTCAGCATAAGGATAAAAATTATTATTATAGTATTTTTAAAACTCAACTCGGGAGTTGGTGACATGACCAAAAGATTGATGTCTTCTCCCAAGTGTAGGAGTGTCGAAGTAATAAAAAACTCGACAAAACTGTGGTCAAACCACAAGGAGATTAATTATATAAATTATAAATAACAACAACAACAACAACAACAACAACAACAATAGTAAGAATAGTAATAGTAATAGTAATAGTAATAGTAGTAATAGTAATAGAAGAAGAAGAAGAAGTTAATGAGAATTTTGAGATGGAAGATCAATGTAAGGATTACACAATGATAACAACAAATATCAAGGTTAAATGATCCATTAATAGTATTTCAAACAAGTATAGTATAAACTCTTCTTATTCAAATGGAAGCCACACACAAAAGAGGTTCCAATCAGATTATAAATTATTAACACGATTACATTAGTTATCTTATTCGAATAGTGATAATACTTGTAAATGTTGTAAGGCATTTATGATTATAATTTATGTTAATAACAAATCAAGTTCCTTTCATAGCATAACGGTTGGGCTATGAAAGTGCCAAGAATTTGTTGTACCAAGTGTTATACAACATAAATCTAGATTAATCATTTAACAAGCAACGTATTAAAAGTGAACAAGATAACAAATACAAAACATGTTAGTATCAAATATTAAGGTCCATGTTAAGTTTACACTATACTTATTCTTACACCATTAGTGTAATCTTTTTACCTTGACATAATAAACTTAACTAAATATAATGAAGAAGAGAAACTAAAATAAACAAGATAAGAACATAAATAAGATAAAAGTTAACTAAGTAAAGAAAAGAAAATGAAAGGCATAAACAAGATATTAATGAAAGTAAAACTTAAGTATTACAAAAATACAAAAAGAGAAAACAAGAGCATGATCTTGATCTGGAAACCAAGATGGCTAAATGCATGCCAAATGCCTCCTTTTATAGGCTAAAATTGGGAACTATTGATTTTATGATTAATTGATGAGTAGGTAGCCAACTCTTAACTTGGTGACATTTTGTATCTTCTCTTGTTTGCCCAAAATATTATTGATAATGTCAGAATTTAAACTAGACTTCCATATAAAAGTTGTAGGAAATTCTATCAGCTTTTCAGAAAAAAAATAAAGGTCATTTGGACTTCTAGAACTTCAAATATGGGTTGAACACTAAACAGTGTTTAAGCTGCAGGACAGATTCAGACTTCTTTGTTGTTGCTACAATTTAAACTTGAAAATAGCTTTTTTAAAACCATACCTCTACATGAAAGTTGTAGGCCTATATCTTACCTTTCCATCCATATAAAGTAGATCTAAATCTAAGATATATAGCTCTAAATATGACCCAATTACCGAACAATGTTCCAGTTTGGACTACACCAACATCTCTTTTCTAAGTTTGGTCATCTCTTTGTCCTTTCAATTCTAGTACTTAAACTCATCAATTAATCCTTTTATTTATGTGATAGGCCTACATTTAAGATAAATATTTATCATAAATTAAAGATATCTTATATTATTAGATATTTTTTTATAAAACATGCTTTAGTTAAGTTATTGATACTTCAAGTGCAAAATGATGACACAAAACTTTGATAAAAATATATTTTTAAGTACTAATCAGTTGGCTCGATGTAAAATCCAAGTCACATATTAGGAGAGTAACTATAGTTAACTTGGGTTAATATAAAATAAAAATAATTATTATTATAGTTTTAAAACTTGATTCAGGGGTCAACTTGGGATAAAGCCAAAATCACAGATTATAAGGGTTAACCTAAGTTGACATGAGTCAATATCAAAATAAAAGTTGTTATTATTATAATTTTAAAACCTAACTCGAGATTCAATAGAAGTAAGGCCTAGTTCATAGGTTGAAAGGATTAACACCGGTTATCATAAGAATGTTTTAAAATGTAGAAATGGATATCGTAACTAGTTTATGATTTTCCATTATAATTTGGTCAAAATACAAAAAAAAACCCATAACAATTATTTTGTTTGGAATGTTATGAATTACTTATATTTAAAAAATAAATGTGATGCTAAAATTTAAACCTTAGAATAGTTAGGTTTTAACTCGATACGGTAAATACTTCTTAATAAAGAAAAATTTACCTTAAACTTTAGACAAGACCACTGAATAGAAACACAACCTAGAAAAAAAATCAAACAATAATGCAGCTTATCTTAGATAAAGTGCATTAGAGGTTATACATCTTCCCCTTATATAACCAATCTTTTCCCCAGACTCTCACAGACCATTAGGTTTTCTAGTGATCATAACATTAGTTAGTGACTCCTAAAATCATAATCATAATTTTATGATTATTCTCAAACCTCCTTTTTAACACACTCTCAGTAGGCAAACTTGTTGTTCTCGAAGCAATGCATAAGCATGATAGAAAGAATAAAGACAATATTAGAATCAATGGTGAAGTAAATGTTAAAAATAAAAGAATAAAAAAGGGCTGAAAGTAAAAAAAAGTCCTAAACATGAAAGGTGAGAGAGAGTTTAATTAAAGAAGGGCATAAAAATGCCAAAAGTTAACGACTAAGGGGGTATAAGTGAAAGAAACAAAAAAGAATAAAAAAAAGGAAGAAGAAACAAAACTAAAGGAAAAACATATGGAAAAGATCAAATAAGAAAGTGAAATACCATATCTTTTGATATTTGTGATAGAGCCTTTTGTCAAGAAAAATATGATAGAGATTATTATATCTTCAAATGATTAAGTTATGCATCAAATGAGGAGTTCAAATTGCTTTATAGCCTCTGTTAAGATAACAAAAACATAAAGGATTATCGTGAGATAAATGATGGAAAATGAACTTTAGTCTTCTCTTTAAGTTCGAGATTGATAATGAAAGGAATGACATGATTATGAAGCTTCATAAACCATTGATCGATCAAGGTAAAGATTCTAGTTGAAATGAATGGCATGGTTATATGTCATTTTTTTTTTTACAAAAACAACAAAAGAAATAAAGTAAAGTGAATACTTTTTGAGCCTATGAATTTCTTCTTTCATAACTATGAGCCATAGTCTACATTATGTACTTTTAAAAGCTCTTTTTAATCTAGAAAGTGATTTGAGCTAATAAATGATGCTCTTAAAATGTGAAGAGCTTTTTGATAAAGGTCATGGCTTCACGAACTAAGTCACTAGTTATTATGCATGCTGATAAAAAGGTTGCTTAAAAGAGACAATCTATCTTGAAAAAATCTTCAGTCTTGACTCGAACCTTTTATTGTTGAAATCAACACAATGGCACCTTATTATGTACCACCAAGTGATATACCTAAAATGAGAGATTAAAACTAGCACAAAGAACCATAAAATAGCTAAATAAGTTTTTGTTCATTTTATATCGAGTGAATTTCTATTTTTAAAATGCAAAATAATCAAAGGATTGAATATAACGAATGATGTGTGTTGGGTCTTTAAACGTTTTAATTTTCAACACTAACATTTTTTGGTTTCATTCCAACAATAAGGTAAGAGTGGGCATGATCTTTGAAAGTCTATTATTAGCTCTTGAGGAAAAGGTGATTGTGTAAAAGTAAGTGGTTTATTGGTGGGGCTTGCAAAATCTTTAATGAAGATAATGTAGAAGAGCTTGGTTAAATCAGTTGATAATACTCAGATTAAGAAAGAAAAGTATGTATGGTTCAACTAAAGGCATCTACTAGAAAGTGGGGCTTGCAAAATTTTGATGAGAATGAGTTTATGAAGAAAAAGTTATTAAGTTGTGATAGTAAGGAATCTCAATTAAACCCTGCAATTAGGAAAGAAAATGAGGAGAATTCTACTAGTAAGAAATTCTTAAAAAGACATTTCTATCATTAAAAAAAGTCTTCAGGTTAACCATGTAATCAGGAAGCACTAAGTTTTTAAACCTTGCAATCGAGAAGTGATAGGTTAGCCATGCAATCAAGAAGCATCAAGTTTTCAAACCCCACAACTAGGAACTATTAATTTAACTCTACAATTAGAAAACACTAAGTTCTCAAACTCCATGATCAAGAAGTTGTTCTAGTTAAAAAGAATTGCCAAGATTAAGATTTCAAGTTAACCGAGTTGAAGACAAAGACCATTTTTAGGCTTATTAGTGGCTACTATTTTTAGGCATGGCTGATTTTTTTTTTTTTGGGTTTAGGTAATGTTCTTTGAAAGAACATTATTTTAGCCCTTAGATTTAGATCAATTTTGGTCCATTTCTTTGCATATACATTTTTTTTATGCATAATTAACTAATAATCTAGTTTTTATTCACATTAATAATATGTTTAAATGGTTTTAAATTATAGGGTTTTGGTTTTGAATTGAAACCTATTTTGGCCAAATTATGATGATTCATTGAAAATCAAAGTGAAAGGATGATAACATGTTTAGATTATTGATATTTGCATGATTTTCAACATGTACATGCCTTCAGTTCGCCCATATCTACTCTGGTTTAAAAGCCATATTGTTAGGTTCATATTGAATGTTCTTAGTGTTTTACCCAAGAACATTACCTTAACTATATGATTTTGACTTGTTTTGTTTTATTTATATTCCGAGAACCCTTCCTTATGTATGATCGACCATTAATCCACTATTTATTTACATCAATAACACCATTTCAATGGCTTTTAATCATAGGGTTTTGGTTTAGAACCGAAACTGATTTTGATAAAATTGTGATATTTTAGTGATAACTAAAGTAATTAGATGCTAGATTATTGATCTTTGCATGATTTCTAAGATGTATGTGTCTTTGTTGTGATCAAATTCGGTTTGATCTGGAACCCACATTACTAAGTTTGGTTTTAAGTGTTCTTTGTGTTCTTGTGTTTAATCCATTTTGTTCATGAATTTTTAAGTTTTTTTGTTTTCTAGGTGTTTAATCTTTTTTTGGCTTTGGTTTTGTTTTTGGGTCAAACCAAGATTTTTTTATTTAGTTTATGATGGAACCAAAAATTTTAGGTCAACTTGGCGTGGTCGACCTAGTCAGGTCATGTAAAAAACATTAGGTCAAAAGGTCTTATATCCTATTTGGTTTATGATTAGTAATTAAAAGTTTATTTTTATTAAAGTTTTATATCATCATTTTACACTAGAAGTATCAATAACTCTTTAACTAAAGTATGTTTTATAATATAATGTCTAATATTATAAGATACTTTTAATTTATTGTATATGTTCATCTTAAATGCAGGCTCATCACATAAATGAAATGATTTATTGATGAGTTTAACTACTGAAATTAAGAAGACAAAGAGAGGATACAAAAGAGATGCTAGTGCAATCCAAACTTTAGTCATTGGGTTGTATCTAAAATTGTAAAACTTGGATTTAGGTCTTCTTTATAAAGATTGAAAGCTAAAACATAGACCTAAACTATTCATGATTATCCAAAACTCAATTCTAGCATTTGGAATTCCAAATCTTATCATCAAAAGAGAAGTTAGAATTTATCACGTAGCCTAGACATTATTCAGTGTTTAGCCCATATCTTGAGTTCTAGAAATCCAAATGACCTCAATTATTTTTTGTTAGAAAGCTGAGATAATTTCCTAAAACTTTCATGATTTAAGTATGTTCGAATTCTGACATTAGCACTGACATTTTGTTCAGTCAAGAAGATAAAGATTGTCACCAAGTTCAAAGTTGGTCACCCACTCAACAATTAGTCCACAAATCAATAGTTTTCAATTTTGGCCTATAAAAGGAGGCATTTGCCATGAATTTAAGTATCTTGGTTTTCAAATTAAGATCATGTTCTTGCTCTTTTTCTTTATATTTTTTTAATGTTTAAGTTTTGCTTCCATTAATCTCTTATTTATGCTTTTCATTTTATTTCCTTTACTTAGTTAACTTATATCTTATTTATGTTCTTATCTTGTTTATTTATGTTTCTCTTCTTCATTATGTTTAGCTAAGTTTATTTTTTCAAGGTAAAAAGGCTACACTAATGGTGTAAGAATAAATATAATATAAACTCAACATGGACTTTAATGTTTGATACTAACATATTTTGTATTTGTTATCTTGTTTACTTTTAATACTTTGCTTGTTAAATAGTTAATTTAGATTTACGTTCTATAACTTTTGATACAACAAATACTTGAAACTTTTATACCCCAACCATATGGTATAACCTACACCTATGATATGAAAAAAACTTAATTTGTTGTTAACATAAATTATAATCATGAATACCTGACAATAATTACAAATATTAGCTTTATTCAAATAAGATAATTAATGTAATCATGTTAACAATTTATAATCCAATTGGAACCTCCTTTATGTGTGGTTTTCAATTCAGTAATAAAAAGAATTTATACTATACTTGTTTAAAATATCATTACTGTATCCTCTAGCCTTAACATTTGTTTTTATCATTATTTAATCCTCATATTAATCTTACAATCTCAAAGTCCTCGTGAACTTATTATTTTTATGATTATTAGTTTTACATTAATGTTGTTGTTGTTGTTGTTGTTCTTATTGTTATTTATAATTTATATAGTTAACCTCCTAGTGATTCGACTTTGGTATTGCCAAACAATTTATTGCTTCAACACTACTGCACCTAGGAGAAGACATCAATCTCTTGATCGTATCAAATTTTTAATGCCATTGTAGGGAAGGTAAATTCTTGTGTAAATTATAACTTTTATTTTATTTTCTCTTTTTACTTTTATTAAACCTAACTTTGTTTCTTTTGTTTTCTTCATCCTTTTATTCTCTTCTTACAATGCATAAGAGTTTGGACACGTATATTAAATGGTAGACTTTTGCACTGTACGCATATTCTGTTCACGCTAATTAAAATTAGTGTGAACAGTGTGTACAAAGCAGCAAAATGCTGCTTCTTCTTTTCCTGCGTCTCGGACGTGAAAAAACATGGGATCCATATTGATTAGTACTTAAAAATGCATTTTTATCATGGTTTTATATCATCATTTTGCACTTGAAGTATCAATAACTCCTTAACTAAAATATGTTTTATAATAATGTATCTAATAATATAAGATACCTATAATTTGTGGTAAATGTCTATTTTTAATGCAGGCCTATCACATAAATGAAAGGATTGATTGATGACTTGAAGAACTTAAATTGCAAGGATAAAGAGATGGTCAAACTTAGAGAAGAGATGTCGGTGCAATCCAAACCGGAACACTGTTTGGTAATTGGGTCATATCTGGAGCTACAGATCTCAGATTTAGGTCCAATTTATATGGATGAAAAGGTAAGACATAGGCCTACAACTTTCATATGGAGCCCAAGATCTAAAAAGGCCATTATCAAGTCCAAATTGTAGCAACAACAAAGAAGCCCGAATCTGTCTTCCAGCCCGAGCACTGTTCGGTATTTTGGCCATATCTGGAGTTCTAGAAGTCCAAATGAGCTGAATTTTTTACACAAGAAAGCTGCGACAATTGCCTACAACTTTCATGTTTACAAATAGCTCCAATTTTGATGTTATCAATGACGTTTTGGGCAGACAAGAGAAGATAAGGATTGTCACCAAGTCAAAAGTTGGCCACCCACTTATCAATTAGTCATCAAATCAATAGTTCCCAATTTTGGCCTATAAAAGGAGGCATTTGCCATGCATTTAGGCATCTTGGTGTCTAGATCAAGATCATGCTCTTCCTTTCTCTCTTTGTATTTTTTATGCTTTGTTTTCATTAATATCAAGTTTATGCCTTTCATTTCTTTTCCTTTACTTAGTTAGCTTTTATGTTCTTATTTTGTTTATCTATTTTGCTTTCTTTCATTATGTCTAGCTAAGTTAATTATGTCAAGGTGAAAAGGTTACACTAATGGTGTAAGAATAAGTATAATGTAAACTTAATATGGACTTTAATGTTTGATACTAACATGTTTTATATTTGTTATCTTGTTCACTCTTTAATACTTTGCTTGTTAAATGACTAATCTTGATTTATGTTGTATAACACTTGGTACAACAAATGCTTGGCACTTTCATAGCCCATAATGTATGGTATAACCGACACCTGAGCTATGAAAGGAACTTGATTTGTTGTTAACATAAGTTATAATCATGAATGCTTGACGAGATTTACAAGTATTAGCATTAATTGAATAAGATGACTAATGTAATCATGTTAACAATATATAATCTGATTGGAACCTCCTTTGTGTGTGGTTTCCAATTCAATAATAAGAGTTTATACTATACTTATTTGATATACCATTAGTGGAACCTCTAACCTTGACATTTGTTATTATTATTGTTTAATCCTTACATTAATATTCCTTCTCCAAGTTCTCATCATCATCTTCTTCTTCTCTTTCTTTATCATTATTATTATTATTATTATTATTAGTACTATTATTATTATTATTATTATTATTATTATTATTATTATTATTATTATTATTATTACTACTATTACTATTATTATTATTATTACTACTACTACTAATACTAATACTACTACTACTATTATTATTATTATAGTTATTGTTGTTATTGCTATTATTGTTGTTTATAATTATTGTTTATAATTTGTACAATTAACCTCCCTGTGGTTCGACCCCGATCTTGCCGGGTTATTTATTACTTCGACACTCCTGCACTTGGGAGAAGACATCAACCTTTTCGTCGTGTCAAGTTTTTAGCGCCGTTGCCGGAGAGGTAAGTTCTTGTATAAATTATAATATTTATTTTATTTTCTCTTTTCACTTTTCTTGTATATAACTTTGTTTCTTTTCTTTTGTTTCTTTTTATTTTGTTTTCTTCCTCCTTCCTTTTCTTCCTCCTTCTTTTTTATTCTATTCCTAAACGTGCATGAGAGTGTGGTCACGCACATCAAGTGGTAGACTTTGTAGGGTATCCTCATCATTTTCAGAAAATATGGCTGAAGAAGATAATCAATCACTTCATAATAAGAATAATGAGAATAACCGTGCTAGAACACTTAGAGACCACATGAATCCCACAAGAACAAGTGCACCATCATGCATAGTTTTTCCTCCCGACGCATCTCATTTTAATTTTAAACCAGGTATTATTCAACTTTTACCTTCTTTTCATGGTTTAGAATTGGAAAATCCATACTTGCATTTAAGGGAATTTGAGGAGGTGTGCAACACATATAATAACTTAAATTGTAGCATGAACACCATCAGATTAAAGCTTTTTCCTTTTTCATTAAAAGATAAAGCTAAAACATGGCTACAAAATTTGAGACCAGGATCCATTCGTGCTTGGGATGACATGCAACAACAGTTTTTAAAGAAGTTTTTCCCATCTCATAGAACAAACTCTTTCAAGAGACAAATCACCACTTTCACTCAAAAACCAGGAGAAACATTTTACCAATGTTGGGATAGGTATCGAGACTTGCTTAGTACTTGCCCTCATCATGGTTTTGAAACATGGAGATTGGTTTCACATTTTTATGAAGGGTTAACACCTAAAGATAGGCAAATGGTTGAATTGATGTGCAATGGAACTTTTGAAGATAAAGACCCTGATGAAGCAATGGAGTACTTAGACTTGTTAGCTGAAAATGCTCAAAATTGGGACACCGCGGGTACTTATGAGGCACCGAGTAAAACTCAACCTCATACATCTAGTGGAGGTATGTACAACCTTAGGGAAGATCATGACCTTCAAGCCAAGTTTGCATCTTTAGCTAGAAAAGTCGAGGCACTAGAATTGAAAAAGAGTGGTCAATTAAAATCTGTTGAAAACATTGTGTGTCAAATCTGTGAAAGAAATGAACACTTAACCAATGATTGTCCAACCTTGCCTTCTTTTAAGGAATGTCTCCATGAACAAGCCCATGCTTTAAACAGTTTCCAAAGGGCTAACCACAACCCATATTCCCAAACATACAACCCTGGTTGGAGAAATCACCCAAATTTCAGTTGGAAGAGTGAGAACAACAATGCACAAACTTCACAACCACCATTTCAAGCACACCATAATTTCCAAAATTCTCATGGATATGCACATCCTTATGCTCCACCTCCTAGAAGAAATCTTGAGGAAACATTGCATGCATTCATTGAAAAGGAAGAGACAATTAATACTCAACTTGTTCAAAACATGACAGATTTTAAAGATACTCTTGCTAAATTAACATCTGCTCTTAGTTTCCAAGAGAAAGGTAAGTTTCCATCTCAAATACAACAAAATCCCAAAGGGCAATACAATGCAAATGCAAGTAGTTCCGGAAGCCAACACATGGATCAAGTCAAATCAGTCACTACTCTGCGCAGCGGTAAGGTTATTGAAAAACCCTCTCTTGAACCTTATGAGAAAGATGATGAGTCAATCTCTGAGGGTAAGGAAGGGGTTAAATCTGAAAATTGCAAAGAAACGACTGATTCACCGCCAGCACTTCCATTTCCTCAAGCCATGACCAAACAAAGAAAAGTCAATCACAACTCAGAAATTTTTGAAATTTTCAAACAGGTAAGAATCAATATACCTTTGCTGGATGCTATTAAACAGGTTCCTTCCTATGCTAAATTTTTGAAAGATCTATGCACTGTGAAAAGGAAACTGAACGTGAAAAAGAAAGCCTTTCTAGCGGAACAAGTAAGTGCCATTCTTCAAAACAATAATGCTTTGAAATATAAAGACCCTGGTTGTCCTACAATTTCTTGCTTTATTGGAGAGCATAAAATTGAAAGAGCCTTACTTGATCTTGGTGCTAGTGTGAATTTACTTCCATATTCAGTTTTTTAGAGTCTCAATCTAGGTGAGTTAAAACCAACTTCTATAACTTTTTTACTTGCTGATATATCTATAAAAGTTCCTAGAGGAATAATTGAAGATGTGTTAGTACAAGTCGATATATTCATTTATCCTGTGGATTTTATTGTCTTGGACACACAACCTGTTGAAGTATGTAATTCATTTCCTGTTATTTTAGGACGTCCATTTCTTGCAACTTCTAATGCATTGATTAATTGTAGGAATGGACTGATGAAGCTATCATTTGGAAACATGACATTGGAGATGAATATTTTCAACATTTGCAAGCAACCTAGAGATGATAATGACTTACAGGAAGTGGACTTTACTGAAAATTTAATTCATGATCAATTTCCAACCACTTCCAGTGAAATTGAGATTGATGAATCTGATGATTTGGAAATGATTTATTTTCAGGAAGAATCAAAGACAAGTAATTGGAGGCCACAAATTGAGGAATTGCCACCACGATCAATTAAGTCCATACCTTCAAGTGTTCAACCACCAAAACCTGATTTGAAGCCGTTGCCATCCAATCTCAAATACTTATTTTTGGGAGAAAATGAAACTTTTCTGGTAATAATCTCTTCCAAACTTAATGCACATCAAGAAGGTAAGTTATTACAAACTTTGAAAATGCACAAAAATGCATTAGGATGGACCATAGCTAATATAAAAGGAATTAGTCCTTTGATTTGTACACACAGAATTTATTTAGAGGAAAATGCTAAACCCTCTAGAGAAATGCAACGAAGGCTAAATCCTAATATGAAAGAAGTAGTGAAAAATGAAGTCATTAAGCTTCTAGATAATGAAATCATTTATCCTATTTCTGACAGCAAATGGGTAAGTCCTACCCAAGTTGTACCTAAGAAGTCTGGAGTCACTGTGATAACAAATGAGAACAATGAGTTAATTCCCACTAGAACTGTTACCGGTTGGCGCATGTGCATTGACTATAGGAAACTTAATTCAATGACTAAAAAAGATCATTTTCCTTTACCTTTCATGGATTAAATCCTAGAAAGAGTTGCAGGTCATGAATTTTATTGTTTCCTAGATGGCTATTCGGGTTACAACCAAATTGAAATTGCATTGGAAGATCAAGAAAAGACTACTTTCACATGTCCATTTGGTACTTTTGCATATCGAAGGATGCCTTTTAGATTATGTAATGCACCAGCCACATTTCAAAGATGCATGCTTAGTATATTTAGCGATATGGTTGAACATTTTCTTGAGATTTTCATGGATGATTTTTCTGTTTTTGGCGATTCATTTGATGATTGTTTGACTAATTTAGGAAAGGTTTTAACCAGGTGTGAAGAGAAGAATCTTGTGCTGAATTGGGAAAAATGTCATTTTATGGTAACAAACGGCATTGTACTTGGTCACATTGTTTCATCAAAAGGAATTGAGGTTGACAAATCTAAAATCGAGTTAATTGCAAACTTGCCAACACTAAAATCTCTTAAAGATGTTAGATCATTCCTGGGACATGCTGGTTTTTATAGAAGGTTCATCAAAGATTTTAGTGTAATATCTAAGCCTTTAAGTAACCTTCTAACAAAGGATACTATTTTTGAATGGACTGAACATTGTGAAGAAGCCTTTGTTAAACTTAAAAACTTGCTTACTTGTGCTCCTATCATTCAACCTCCCGATTGGTCATTACCTTTTGAAATAATATGTGATGCTAGTGATTATGTCGTAGGTGCTGTTTTGGGACAAAGAAAAGATAAGAAACCTTATGTAATTTACTATGCAAGTAAAACTTTAAATAGTGCTCAAATGAATTATACCACCACTGAAAAAGAATTACTTGCAGTAGTATTTGCATGTGAAAAATTCAGATCTTATCTTGTTGGCTCACCTGTTGTTGTTTTTAGTGATCATGCAGCATTGAAATATCTTCTTTCTAAGAAAGATTCCAAGGCTAGATTGGTGCGGTGGATTTTATTACTTCAAGAATTTGATATCACAATCAAAGATAAGAAAGGCAGCGAAAATGTTGTCGCAGATCACTTGTCAAGATTGACAACAGATTCGAAAACTGACATCACACCAATCGATGACTACTTTCCTGATGAATCTTTACTTTCTGTCTCTACAATGCCTTGGTTTGCTAATATTGTCAATTTTCTTGTTTCAGGACAATTGCCAGCTCATTGGAGTACCCAAGATAAAAGAAAGTTTTTGAACGAAGTGAAGAACTTTTATTGGGATGATCCTTATTTATTCAAATATTGTCCTGATCAAATATTTCAAAGATGCATTCCTGACAATGAGGTAAGTAGTGTCATTAAATTTTGTCATTCTGAGGCATGTGGGGGTCATTTCTCATCAAGAAAGACAACTGCAAAAATCTTACAAAGTGGATTTTACTGGCCCACCATGTTCAAAGACTCACATGCATTCTGCAAGTCTTGTGAAAATTATCAAAAGTTGGGATCTATTTTAAAACGTCACATGATGCCTTTAAACCCTATTATTGTCATTGAGATCTTTGACTGTTGGGGTATAGATTTCATGGGCCCATTCCCACCATCATTTGGTTTCTTATATATATTAGTCGCAGTAGATTATGTTTCAAAATGGATAGAGGCAATTCCAAGTAGAAACAATGATCACAAAACAGTGATAAAGTTTTTGAAAGAAAATATTTTGAGTCGATTTGTAGTCCCTCGAGCCATAATAAGTGATGGTGGAACACATTTCTGCAACAAGCCATTTGAGTCTTTAATGAAGAAATATGGAATCACACACAAAGTTGCCACCCCTTATCACCCTCAAACAAGTGGACAAGTAGAGCTTGCTAATAGGGAGATCAAACATATTTTGGAGAAAACAGTGAACCCTAATAGGAAAGACTGGTCTTTAAGACTTAATGATGCACTTTGGGCTTATCGAACTGCTTATAAAACATCATTAGGTATGTCACCTTATAGACTAGTCTATGGAAAACCTTGTCACTTGCCTGTGGAACTTGAACATAAAGCTTATTGGGCTATTAAAGCTTTCAATTCAAATCTGGATGATGCTAGTCAACTGCGAAAATTACAAATAAATGAGCTTGAGGAAATAAGAAATGATGCATATGAAAATTCAAGAATTCATAAAGCAAGAATTAAAGAGTTTCATGACAAGAAAATACTGAGAAAAACCTTCAATGTTGGTCAAAAAGTCTTGCTTTATAATTCTCGACTGCATTTATTTCCTGGAAAATTAAGATCAAGATGGAGCGGTCCTTTTATTATGAAACATGTGTATCCATATGGGGCCTATGACATCGAGAATCCAAAGAATGGCAATGTTTTCAAGGTAAATGGACATCGTCTGAAAGTTTACGTTGACAATTTTTCAGTTGAACATAACTCTATTGAATTGGGTGATCCTGTATATAAAGATTGATTTTATTTTATTTTATTTTATTTTATTTTATTTTTGTTTCTTTTTGAGTGATTTTTGCAAGTTTCTTTCACCCCGGTCAAATGGCGGATAACGGTACTCCGTGACTTAAGTCGGTTCTTTCAGTTTCCCACAATTACTGATATCTGTGTATATATCTGTGCAATTCTTTGAATCTCTCTTCCAATTCTCATTTGAAAATGGACACTAATCTTGAAAAATTGAAAAAGTATTTTCCCGCTCTGCCTCAGAATGCGATTACAAAAATTTACCGTGCTAGATGTGCAAGATTGAGATTGTTAATGAATCATGGAATTCCTAAAGATATTCGCTGGTTGATTGAAGCAAAGGTCCGATTATCAGGTGAGTCCTCTAACTTCTTCATTTCACACATGCCTGGAACAGGTAAAAGCACTTTTGCAAAGAAGCGTCGTGCAAAACGACTGGATGTCTGTCATCGATGTGCTAGATGGACTTGCAATACACAATGTCGTTCTTTAGGAATGGTATCTATAAACCGTGAAGATAAAATACAATTCATTAAGGATGGCCTAAGTAAGGAGTCTTTAGATAATCTTCTATTGACTCTTGAGACGCATCCTAGTGGAGATGTGCATCATGAAATTCATGATTTATGGCCACTATTTCATAAAGAACATGATCGACTTAGTCTTGGGAATCTGACTAAAAAAGACCCTATTTGCCAGTTTTTAAGAAAACTGGATGGGAAGCCTATCCCCGACCCATAGAGGGCGTTTAAGCCGTTCTTGGACGTAAAACCAAGGGAAGATGTGCGCCACAATCACAACTACCTGTACATACACATGTTTTTTTCAAAAGTAAATAAATAAAAAGAGAGAGAGAGCGTGTGAGACTCCAGCTGGCCTACATATAGGTGTTATGATTGCCTTTCTAATATCTCATCTATAAAACCCTCTTTTCCTTCCTTTCATGTCTACTCAACTCATATATTCAACAAATACAGAAGTGTGTAGAAATGGCAAGTTCCTCAAGTCATCAAATAAGAAATATTTGTGTTTTCGGTGGATCTAGTCCTGGGAAAGAAAAGGAGTTTTTAGAATCAGCAAATCATCTTGGTCAGGTGCTAGCTGAGAGAAAGATTCATTTAGTATATGGGGGAGGCAGTCTTGGGTTAATGGGAGGTCTGTCAATAGCTGTATTTTTAGGAGGTAGTCAAGTTTTAGGAATCGTCCCTGAAGCTTTGGCACAAAGGGACATCATTGGAAAAACAATTGGAGAGGAACTTCAGGTCTCCACAATGTCGGCTCGAATGAATGCAATGTTTAACCATGCTGATGCTTTCATTGCTTTACCAGGTGGTCTAGGCACATTGGAAGAGATCTTTCATATTTTCTCTTGGGCTCAATTGCACATTCACCATAAACCCATTGGCTTGTTAAATGTTAATGGTTATTATGATAAGTTGTTGTCTTTTCTTGATCATGCTGTGGAACAGGAATTTCTAACATCTTCTGCACGCAAATCATAATCTCTGCTTCTACTGCTGAACAATTAATTGACCAACTACAATCTTTCATTCCTATGATTGATCCTTCCATGAGTCGCATAAATTGGTCATCTACGGGAAGCCGTAAAAAGTTTAGATTGGATTTGAGCCTTCATTTGTGAATTTTTATGTATTTTGGTTTTATTATTGTGTTTTGTTATTTCTTATTTTTGTTTCAATGTGTTTCAGGTTTTGTCAGTGTTCGTTATTTCAGGTGATATCTTCTATACTCTATCTTTCTACCTTAGATCATTGAGGACAATGTCTCGTTTTGGTTGGGGGGAGAGGGTAGTAGTTGATAAAAAAAAAATTGTTTTTCATTTCATAAAGCATGTGCATAATTGTTGTTACTAGGATGGCAGAGTAAAGGAGTTCTTTTGTTAAAGTGATTCTTGAGACGCATCTTAGTAACCATTCTTAACAAGGTCTATTATAATACTTCCTGAAATATTCAGGTTTACAAACTCTCGTATTGTTACCGCTTAATTCTGCTCATATACTTATTTAACATGTATTCTTAAACCTTAATTTACACACACACACTTTAACATATGATTGTGGGTTGCATATTGGATTATTACATTATTTATGTTCTTTTGTTAAAGGTAACAACTAAGGGAAAGGGATTGTATATAATTAAAAAAAAAAGAAAAACATGAAAAAAAAAGAAAAAAAAGAAAAAAATGATGATAATAAAAATATAGATAAGTTTGGTTTCGTAGCCTCCCTAACCTAAAGGGGTGTTTTAACACCTAATACCCTAAAGTCAACTGACTTGGGAGCTATTGGCTCAACGCTTGTTACATGGGTTGAGGAGAAAAGCTTAAGGGAATCAAACATTGCACTATCTACATATCAGTATCTGCGACCCGAGTTACTAAGCTCGTAGGGGTGTCTTAACACCTAATGCCCTAAGACCAACTGGTCTGGGAGTCATTAGCTAAAAGCTCGTTACATGGGTTAAAGATGCATGATGTTTTTAAATTATATGTATATAGATTTTTTAAAAAAAAACAAAAATAAAACAAAAATAAAAGACAAAAATAGTAATCCCAATCCAAGGAAGTTAACCTTAAACATTAGAACAAAAATTTTGTTTTCTTCCAAGAAAAGCCCCATAATTATGTGTTGATACATTGAGCACAAAAAAAAAGGTTTATTAATATCTTGTTAAGAGGTATTGAGCAGATATATAAATTTAATAAGAGTTTGTTTATCTGGATAGATTAATGGAAGTTAAATGATGAATACCTTGCTTTGTGAAATTTGCAAATTCTTGTAACGCTTTGATTACTAGGGACTAGTAATAAGCTGGTTGAGGGGTGTGATTAGTACTTAAAAGTGCATTTTTATCATGGTTTTATATCATCATTTTGCACTTGAAGTATCAATAACTCCTTAACTAAAATATGTTTTATAATAATGTATCTAATAATATAAGATACCTATAATTTATGGTAAATGTCTATTTTTAATGCAGGCCTATCATATAAATGAAAGGATTGATTGATGACTTGAAGAACTTAAATTGCAAGGATAAAGAGATGGTCAAACTTAGAGAAGAGATGTCGGTGCAATCCAAACCGGAACACTGTTTGGTAATTGGGTCATATCTGGAGCTACAGATCTCAGATTTAGGTCCAATTTATATGGATGGAAAGGTAAGACATAGGCCTACAACTTTCATATGGAGCCCAAGATCTAAAAAGGCCATTATCATGTCCAAATTATAGCAACAACAAAGAAGCCCGAATCTGTCTTCCAGCCCGAGCACTGTTCGGTATTTTGGCCATATCTGGAGTTCTAGAAGTCCAAATGAGCTGAATGTTTTACACAAGAAATCTGAGACAATTGCCTACAACTTTCATGTTTACAAATAGCTCCAATTGTGATGTTATCAATGATGTTTTGGGCAGACAAGAGAAGATAAGGATTGTCACCAAGTCAAAAGTTGGCCACCCACTTATCAATTAGTCATCAAATCAATAGTTCCCAATTTTGGCCTATAAAAGGAGGCATTTGCCATGCATTTAGGCATCTTGGTTTCCAGATCAAGATCATGCTCTTCCTTTCTCTCTTTGTATTTTTTATGCTTTGTTTTCATTAATATCAAGTTTATGCCTTTCATTTCCTTTCCTTTACTTAGTTAGCTTTTATGTTCTTATTTTGTTTATCTATTTTGCTTTCTTTCATTATGTCTAGCTAAGTTAATTATGTCAAGGTGAAAAGGTTACACTAATGGTGTAAGAATAAGTATAATGTAAACTTAATATGGACTTTAATGTTTGATACTAACATGTTTTATATTTGTTATCTTGTTCACTCTTTAATACTTTGCTTGTTAAATGACTAATCTTGATTTATGTTGTATAACACTTGGTACAACAAATGCTTGGCACTTTCATAGCCCATAATGTATGGTATAACCGACACCTGAGCTATGAAAGGAACTTGATTTGTTGTTAACATAAGTTATAATCATGAATGCTTGACGAGATTTACAAGTATTAGCATTAATTGAATAAGATGACTAATGTAATCATGTTAACAATATATAATCTGATTGGAACCTCCTTTGTGTGTGGTTTCCAATTCAATAATAAGAGTTTATATTATACTTGTTTGATATACCATTAGTGGAACCTCTAACCTTGACATTTGTTATTATTATTGTTTAATCCTTACATTAATATTCCTTCTCCAAGTTCTCATCATCATCTTCTTCTTCTCTTTCTTTATCATTATTATTATTATTATTATTATTATTATTATTATTACTATTACTATTATTATTATTATTACTACTACTACTAATACTAATATTACTACTACTATTATTATTATTATAGTTATTGTTGTTATTGCTATTATTGTTGTTCATAATTATTATTTATAATTTGTACAATTAACCTCCCTGTGGTTCGACCCCGGTCTTGCCGGGTTATTTATTACTTCGACACTCCTGCACTTGGGAGAAGACATCAACCTTTTCGTCGTGTCACATATACAGTAAAATACGTTTTATTTTTACCAAACAGGTTACGTTTGTGTTTTATTTAAAACGCAGGCGCAACCTCGTTACCAAACGGGCTCTTTGTAGGTATGCTCATTATTTTCAGAAAATATAGCTAAAGAAGATAGTCAGTGGCTTTATAATGAGAATAATTATGTTAGAACACTTAGAAACTAGATGAATTCTATAATAACAAAATGCATCATTAGAACAATTAGAAACCACATGAATCCTACAAGAACAAGTGTATCATCATACATAACTTTTCCCATAATGCATCTCATTTTAATTTTAAGTCAAACATTATTCAACTTTCACCTTCTATTCATAGCTTAGATTTAGAAAATCCATACTTGCATTTAAGAGAATTTGAGGAGGTCTATAACATCTATAATGACGTAAATTGTAACATGAACACAATTAGATTACAGCTTTTTCCTTTTTCATTAAAAGATAAAGCTAAAACATAGCTATAAAATTTGAGACTAGGATCCATTCGTGCTTGGAATGAAATGTAATAATAGTTTTAAAGAAGTTTTTTCTTGCTCATAGAACAAACTCTTTCAAAAGATAAATTACTATTTTCACTCAATAACTAAGAGAAATATTTTACCAATGTTAGGATAAATATCTAGACTTGCTTAATACTAGCCCTCATCATGATTTTGAAACACGGAAATTGATTTTACATTTTGATAAAGGGTTAACACCTAAAGATAGGTAAATGGTAGAATTGATGTGCAATTGAACTTTTGAAGATAAATACCCTAATAAAGCAATATAGTAGTACTTAGACTTGTTAGTTGAAAATGCTCAAAATTAGGACAATGTAGGTATTTATGAAATACCGAGTAAAACTCAACCTCATACATCTAGTGGAGATATGTACAACCTTAGAGAAGATTATGACCTTCAAGCCAATTTTGCATCTTTAACTAGAAAAGTCGATGAACTATAATTAAAAAAAGTAGTCAATTAAAATCTATTCAAAACATTGTATGTCAAATCTGTGAAACTAATGAACACTCTACCAATGACTGTCCAACTTTTTCTTCTTTTAGGGAGTGCCTCCATAAACAAGCCCATGTTTTAAAGGGTTTCCAAAGGCTCAATCATAACCCATAGATAGTGCAATGTTTAATTCTCTTAAGCTTTTCTCCTCAATCCATGTAATAAGTTTTGAGTCAATAGCTCCCAAGTCAGTTGACTTTAGGGTATTAGGTGTTAAAACACCCCTTCGGGCTTAATTGCTTAGGTTAAGGAGGCTACAAAACCAAACTTATCTATATTTTTATTATCATCATTTTTTTCTTTTTTGTTTCTTTTTTTTTTCAAATTATATACTATCTATTTCCCTTAGTTGTTAACTTTAACAATAGAACATAAATAATGTAATAATCCAATGTGTAACCCACAATCATATGTTAAAATATGTATGTGAAAATTAAAGTTTAAGAATACATGTTAAATGAATATATGAGTAGAATTAAGTGATAAGAATGCAAAAGTTTGTAAACCTGAATATTTTAAGAAGTATTATGATAGACCTTGTTAAGAACGGTTACTAATATACATCTCAAGAGTCACTTTAACAAAAGAGCTTTTACTCTCGTATCCTAGTAATAACAATTTTGCACATACCTTATGAAATAGAAAACACAGTTAGTTTTTTTTTTATCAACTACTACCCTTTCCCCCCAACCAAAACGAGACATTGTCCCCAATGTTCTAAGGTAGAAAGATAGAGTACAGAAGACATCACCTGAAATAACGAACAATGACAAAACCTAAAACATACTTAAACAAATATAAGAAACAACAAAACACAAATATTATGCTATTAATAAAATTAAAAGATACAAATATTCATAAATGAATACTCAAATTCAATCTAAGCTTTTTACGGCTTTTCTTAGATGACCAATTTATGCGACTCATGAAGGGATCAATTACAGGAATGGAACATTGTAGTTAATCAATCAATTATTCAGCAATAGTAGTAGAGATTATAATTTGTCGTGCAGAAGATGTTAGAAAGTCATGTTTTATAGCATGATCAAGAAACAACAACAACTTATCATAATAATCATTAATATTTAACAGACCTATGGGTGTATTGTGAATATGCAATTGAGCCCAAGAGGAAATATGAAAGATCTCTTCTAATGTGCCTAAACCATCCAGTGAGGCAATGAAGGCATCACCAGTGAGGCAATGAAGGCATCAACATAGTTAAACATTGCATTCATTCGAGCAGACATTGTGAAAACCTGTAGTTCCTCTCCAATTGTTTTTCCAATGATGTCCCTTTATGCTAAAACTTCAGGGACAACCCTGAAAACTTGACTACCTCCTAAAAGTACAGCTATTGACACACCTCCCATTAACCCAAGGCTACCTCCCCCATACACTAAATGAATCTTTCTTTTAGCTAGCACCTAACCAAGATTATTTGCTGATTCTAAAAACTCTTTTTCTTTTCCAAGACTAGATCCACCGAAAACACAAATATTTTTTATGTGATGACCTGATAAACTTGTCATTTCTACACACTTTTATATTTGTTGAATGTATGGGTTGAGTAGAAATGAAAGGAAGGAAAAGAGGATTTTATAGATGAGAAAGTAAAAGGGCAATCATACCACCTATATGTAGGCCAGCTGCAGTGTCTCTCTCTCTCTCTTTATTTATTTATTTATTTATTTTTGACAAAGCATGTTTATGTATAGGTAGTTTTGATTATGGCTCACATCTTCCCTTGGTTTTACGTCCAAGAACGGCTTAAACGCCCTCTATTGGCGGGAATAGGCTTTCCAACCAGTTTTCTTAAAAAGTGGGAAACAAGGTCTTTTTTAGTTAGATTCCCAAGACTAAGTCGATCATGTTCTTTATAGAATATTAGCTATAAATCATCAATTGAACGATGCACATCTCCACTAGGATGCGTGTCAAGAGTTAATAAAAGATTATTTAAAGACCCCTTACTCATGCCATCTTTAATGAATAATATTTTATCTTCACGGTTTATGGTTACCATTCCTAAAGAACAACATTGTGCATTGCAAGTCCATCTAGCACATCGATGGCAGACTTTAAGTCATTTTGCACGATGTTTATTTGCAAAAGGTTTTTTACTTGTTCCAGGCATTTGTGAAATGAATGAATTGGAAGACTTACATGATAATAAGACCTTTGCTTTAATGAACCAACAAATCTCTTCAGAAATTTCATAATTCATTAACAACCTCAATCTTACATACCTAGCTTGGCAAATTTTTGTAATCGCATTTTGAGGCAAAACGAGAAAATGCTTTTTCAAATTTTTAAGAGTGGTGTTCATTTTTTAAGATGAAAAGTGGAAAAGAGATGAAAAAAGAAGAGAAGGAACAAGGAATTGAACAAATATATACACAGATATTAATTATCATGGAAAACTAAAAGAACTGACTTAAGAGTCACGGAGTACCATTATCTGCCATTTAACTAGGGTGAGAGAGACTAGCAAACTAAGAGTCATGAAAAAAAATAAAAAAAAATAAAGAAAAATAAAATAATCAACCTTTATGATTATTCAAACCAATGGATTCATTTTCACTAGGAAAATTATCAAAATAAGCTTTCAAACGATGTTCATTTACTTTAAAAACATTCTTATTCTTGGGATTCTCAATATCAAAAGCCCCATAAGGACACACATGTTTCTCAATAAATGGATTGCCCCATCTTGATCTTAGCTCTCTAAGGAATAAATGGAGTTAAGAATTATAAAACAAAACTTTTTGACCAATATCAACTTTTTGACAATTTTCACAAGTTTTGTAGAATACATACGTGTCCTTCAACATGGTAGGCTAATAAAATCCATTTTGAGAGATCTTTGTAGCTATTTTTTTACGAGAAATAACTCTCATATACTTGCTTCATTGTCAGGAATGCATATTTGAAATATTTGATCGAGACAATATTTGAATAAGTTAGGGTCATCCCAATAAAAGTTCACTTCGTTCAGAAATTTCTCTTGATCTTGGGTACTCCAATCAGCTGGCAAATCTCCTCAAGCAAGAAAATTGATATTTTTATCATACGAAGGTATTGGACTAAGAGAAAGTAAGGATTTGTCAAGAAAGTAATCATCGATTAATGTGATGTTAGATATCAAATTTGTTATCACTTTTGACAAAAGATCTGCATCAATATTTTCGATGCGTTTTTAATCTGTAATTTCATCCTCGAAATAAATCATTTGCAAATCTTTACATTCATCCAACTCATTTTTACTTAAACTAGATTCAAGTTGATCATAAACTAATTCGTTAATATGATCTACTTCTTGTAAATCATTATCATCTCCAGGTTGCTTGCAAATGTTGAAAATATTCATCTCCAATGTCATGTTTCCAAATGATAGCTTCATCAATTCATTCCAACAATTAATCAATGCATTAAAAGTTGTAAGAAACGAACGTCTTAAAATAACAAGAAATGAATTACATATTTCAACAGGTTCTATGTCCAAGATAACAAAATCCATAAGATAAATGAATTTATCGACTTGTACTAACAGATCTTCGACTCTAGGCACTTTTACTAATTTATCGACAAGTAAAAGAGCTATAAAAGTTAGTTTTAACTCACCTAGATTGAGTCTTTGAAAAAATAAATATGGAAGTAAATTCACACTAGCTCTAAGATCAAGTAAGGCTTTTTTAATTTTATCTTCTCTAATAAAACAAGAAATTTTAGGACAACTAGAGTCTTTATATTTCAAAGCATTATTGTTCTGAAGAATGACACTTTCTTGTTTGGCTAAAAAGGCTTTCTTTTTCACATTCAGTTTCCTCCTTATAGTGCACAGATCTTTCAAAAATTTAGCATAATAAGAAACCTGTTTAATAGCATTAAACAAAGGTATATTAATCTTACCTGTTTGAAAGTTTCAAATATTTTAGAATTGTGATTGACTTTCATTTGTTTGGTGATTGATTAGTACTTAAAAGTGCATTTTTATCATGGTTTTATATAATTATTTTACACTAAAAGTATCAATAACTCCTTAACTAAAGCATGTTTTATAATAATATATCTAATAATATAAGATACTTTTAATTTGTTATAAATATTCATTTTAAATACAGGCCTATCACATAAATGAAAGGGTTGATTGATAAGTTTAAGAACTTAAATTGCAAGGGCAAAGAGATGACCATAATTAGAAAAGAGATGTCGGTGCAATCCAAACCGGAACACTATTCGATAACTGGGTCATATCTAAAGCTATAGATCTCAGATTTAGGTCTACTTTATATGGATGGAAAGGTAAGACATAGGCCTACAACTTTCATATGGAGCCTAAGATCTAAAAAGGTCATTTTCAAGTCCAAATTGTAGCAATAACAAAGAAGCCTGAATTTGTCCTCTAGCCCGAGCACTGTTCAATATTGTGGCCATATCTAAAGTTCTGGAAGTCCAAAAGAGCTGAATGTTTTACACAAGAAAGCTGAGATAATTGTCTACAACTTTCATGTGTTTGAGTAGCTCCAATTTGGACATTATCAATGACATTTTAGGCAAACAAGAGAAGATAAGGATTGTCATCAAGTCAAGAGTTGGCCACCCACTCATCAATTAGTCATCAAATCAATAGTTCCCAATTTTGGCCTATAAAAGGAGGCATTTGCCATGCATTTAGGGATCTTGGTCTCCAGATCAAGATCATGCTCTTGCTTTCTTTCTTTGTATTTTTTGTAATGTTTATGCTTTGCTTTCATTAATATTAAGTTTATGCCTTTCATTTCTTTTCCTTTACTTAGTTAACTTTTATCTTTTTTATGTTCTTATTTTTTTTATTTATTTTTCTTTCTTTTATTATGTCTAGCTAAGTTTATTATTTGAAGGTGAAAAGGTTATACTAATGGTGGAAGAATAAGTATAGTGTAAACTTAATATGGACTTTAATGTTTGATACTAACATGGTTTGTATTTGTTATCTTGTTCACTCTTTAATACTTTGCTTGTTAAATGACTAATCTTGATTTATGTTGTATAACACTTGGTACAACAAATGTTTGGCACTTTCATAGCCCATACTATATGGTATAACCGACACCTCAGCTATGAAAGGAACTTGATTTGTTGTTAACATAAGTTATAATCATGAATGCTTGACGAGATTTACAAGTATTACTATTAATCGAATAAAATGACTAATGTAATCATGTTAACAATTTATAATCTGATTGGAACCTCCTTTGTGTGTGGTTTCCAATTAACTAATAAGAGTTTATACTACACTTATTTGACATACCATTAGTGGATCCTCTAACCTTGACATTGTTTGTTATCATTGTTTAATCCTTATGCGAATTTTCCATCTCAAAGTTCTCATCAACTTTTCTTCTTCTCCTTCTTCTTCTTCTTCTTCTTCTTTATTATTATTATTATTATTATTATTATTATTATTATTATTATTATTATTATTACTACTTGATGTAGCCATATTATTCGATAGTTTCACCTATATTTACCTAATGTTTTGTCCATGTTTTATATGTAAAATGCCTTGATATTCTTTGTTTTATGTTTTGAAGGCACTTTTGGATGAAAAATGCAAAAAGAAGTAAATTGGAGATAATTGGTAGATTTGACGTTCAATCAATGTTTTGTGCAAAGCGTGAGTTCTAGAGATCGAAATGAAGTGATTCCAGTGGCAATAAAAAGCTAGCATTCATACCTTTCTGGAAATGTAATGCAAGAAAAATAAAAAGAGGAAGATCATGGAAATCACATCCTTCAAAGTCAAATCTCGCATTCTGCCACTGTTGACCTTTGTCTATTCAAAATTCAATATATGGAGCTATAGAAGTCCAATTTATACAAACAATTTTGTTGGATTCCTGACTCAAAGGACTATAAACGCTCCAAATTTCATCCAAAAACGATGTCAGATGAGGGAGATATGAGTTTTTAAAGATGACAAATGAATTCTGCCAGCAATCAGGTTTCGTGAAGAAATGAGTCCAAATTACGTTTCGAAGCTTCTAAACCGTCATCCAAGTTTTTATATCAGCAATTTAGCTCCTCTAAGTCAGAGTTTAGAGATTTCATGTAAGGCTATTTCTCTTTTTTTAGGGAAAATAGTTATTGAAGTACTTAAATGTCAATTGTCAACTTAAGGGAGGACTACTTTGTAAATTAGGAACTAGGGTTTCTTAGCATATAAAAAGAAAGAGAGAGAGGAGAGAAGGGGGCAGCAGCCAGAAGTGAAGAAACACAAATTCTCTCCTTTACAAACCTAAAAAAACCATGCTCTCTTCATTATTTAAGAGTAGTTGTTCAATGGTTATGCAAGGCTAAGCTCTTTTCTTGGTTGCAAGGACACAACAAACCTTCGGATTTCAAGAACCGTGAGATTTATTCTTCCTTTTATTTTCAATTTATATTATGAATAAGTATGGTTGTTTTCCTATGCATATTTTCTATGATTGTTGTTGATAATTGCTAGAGCGGAACTCTAAGTTATTATTGTGAACAATTTATTGCTAAGTTTGATATCAAAACCGAAGTTGTGATGTATGAACTTGTGAAGCAACTAAGCTTGATAATTGTGGCGGAACTACATTATTAAACTTAGGGAGAACACTCAAATATCTAGTTCTTATGGCTGCCATTGAACTAAATCATTAATGCGGACATTGTGATTGTTTGTTGGTTAGGGTTAATTATACGGCGGATCCGTTAATTAACCAACATTAAGAAAAGATAAAAATTCAGAATATAAATTGTAGTTTTGTTTCAAGGATCGGTTCTAATTTCCATTGGTGGATGTGTGCTTGCAACCAAGGTTTGTTTTCTTGATAAATTTTGATTTCAATTGATTTTGTTTGCTAGTTTAATTTCTTCCATAGTTTAGATCATCACAAATCAAAACCCCCCAATTGCATAACGTATAGCATAAAAATCTGAACTAAATCTTCCTTGTGGGATTGACCCCTTGCTTGCTCTATACTATCTTGTGTGTTGTGTTTTAAGCTAGGGTAATTAATTTGTGCGACCACGACATCGCAACACTACTACTACTACTACTACTACTACTACTACTACTACTACTACTACTACTACTACTACTACTATTACTACTAGTAGTATTATTATTGCTACTAGTATTATTGTTGTTGTTATTGTTACTATTATTGTTTATAATTATTATTTATAATTTGTACAATTAACCTCCCTATGGTTCGACCCCGGTCTTGCCGGGTTATTTATTACTTCGACACTCCTGCACTTGGGAGAAGACATCAATCGTTTGGTCATGTCAGTGATGACATCGGGCATTGGAAGTGCTAGCGGAGAATCAATCATTTCTTTGCAATTTTCATATTCAACCCCTTCCTTACCCTCAGATATTGACTCATCATCTTTCTCACAAGGTTCAAGAGTGGGTTTTTCAATAACCTTACCACTATAAAGAGTAGTGACTGATTTGACTTGATCCATGTGTTGGCTTCCGGAACTACTTGTATTTGCATTATATTGCACCTTGGGATTTTGTTATGGTTAAGGTGGAAACTTACCTTTCTCTTAGAAACTAAGAGTAGATGTTAATTTTGCAAGAGTATCATTAAAATCTGTCATGTTTTCAGCAAGTGGAGTATTGATTGTCTCTTGCTTTTCAATAAATGCATGCAATGTTTCCTCAAGATTTCTTTTAGGAGGTAGAGTATAAGGAGGTGCATATATATGAGAACTTTTGAAATTATAGTGTGCTTGAAACTATGGTTGTGAAGTTTGTACATTGTTATTATCACTCTTCCAACTAAAATTTGGGTGATTTCTCCAACTAGCGTTGTATGTTTGTGAGTATGGGTTATGGTTGGTCCTTTGAAAACTGTTTAAAGCATTGGCTTGTTCATGGAGATATTCCTTAAAAGAAGGCAAGGTTGGACAATTGTTGGTTGAGTGCTCATTTGTTTCACAGATTTGACACATAATATTTTCAACAGATTTTAATTTATCACTCTTTTTCAATTCTAGTGCCTTGACTTTTCTAGCTAAAGATGCAAACTTGGCTTGAAGGTCTTGATCCTCCCTAAGGTTGTACATACCTCCACTAAATGTATGAGGTTGAGTTTTACTCAGTGCCTTATAAGTACCCGCGGTGTCCTAATTTCGAGCATTTTCAGCTAACAAGTCTAAGTACTCAATTCAACCATTTATCAGGATCTTTATCTTTAAAAGTTCCATTGTACATCAATTCAACCATCTGCCTATCTCTAGGTGTTAACCCTTCATAGAAATGTGAAACCAATCTCCATGTTTCAAAACCATGATGAGGGCAAGTACTAAGCAAGCTTCAATACCTATCCCACAATTGGTAAAATCTTTCTCCTGGTTTTTAAGTGAAAGTAGTGATTTGTATTTTGAAAAAGTTTGTTTTGTAAGAGGGGAAAAACTTCTTGAAAAACTGTTGTTGCATTTCATCCCAAGCACGAATGGATCTTGGTCTTAAATTTTGTAGCCATGTTTTAGCTTTATCTTTTAATGAAAAAGGAAAAAGCTTTAACCTGATGGTGTTCATGCTACTATTTAAATTATTATGTGTGTTGCAAACCTCCTCAAATTCCCTTAAATGCAAGTATGGATTTTCCAATTCTAAGCCATAAAAAGAAGGTAAAAGTTAAATAATGTCTGGCTTAAAATTAAAATGAGATGCATCGAGAGAAAAAACTGTGCATGATGGTGCACTTGTTCTTATGGAATTCATATGATCTCTAAATGTTCTAACACGGTTATTCTCATTATGAAATGATTGATTACCTTTTTCAGCTATATTTTCTGAAAATGATGAGGATACCCTACAAAGTCTACCACTTCATGTACGTGACCACACTCTCATGCACATGTAGACATAAAATAAAAGAAAGAAGAAAACAAAAAAAAAAGAAAAGAGATAAGAAACAAAGTTATATACAACAAAAATGAAAGAGAAAATAAAATAAATATTATAATTTATACAAAACTTACCTCCCCAGCAACGGCGCCAAAAACTTCACACGACTAAAAGATTGATGTCTTCTCCCAAGTGTAGGAGTGTCGAAGTAATAAATAACCCGACAAGACCGGGGTCGAACCATAGGGAGGTTAATTGTATGAATTATAAACAATAATTATAAACAACAACAACAACAACAACAATAATATTATTAGTAGTAATAATACTAATAATAATAATAATAGTAATAATAATAGTAGTAGTAGTAGTAGTAGTAGTAGTAGTAAAGAAAAAGAAGGAGAAAAGGAAGAAAAAGAAAATGATGAGAACTTTGAGATGGAATCTTAATGTAAGGATTAAACAATGATAATAACAAATGTCAAGGTTAGAGATTCCACTAATGGTATGTCAAATAAGTATAGTATAAACTCTTATTATTCAATTGAAAACCACACACAAAGGAGGTTCCAATCACATTATAGATTGTTAACATGATTACATTAGTCATCTTATTCGATTAATGCTAATACTTGTAAATCTCGTCAAGCATTCATGATTATAACTTATGTTAACAACAAATCAAGTTCTTTTCATAGCTCAAGTGTCGGTTATACCATATAAAATGAGCTATGAAAGTGACAAGTATTTGTTGTACCAAGTGTTATACAACATAAATCAAGATTAGTCATTTAACAAGCAAAGTATTAAAGAGTGAACAAGATAACAAATACAAAACATGTTAGTATCAAGCACGTAAGTTCATATTAAGTTTACACTATACTTATTCTTGCACCATTAGTGTAACCTTTTCACCTTGACATAATAAACTTAGCTAAACATAATGAAAGAAAGAAAAATAAATAAACAAAATAAGAACATAAATAAGATAAGAGTTAACCAAGTAAATGAAAGTAAATGAAAGGCCAAAATTAAGAACTATTAATTTGATGGCTAATTGATGAGTGGGTGACCAACTCTTGACTTGATGACAATCCTTATCTTCTCTTGTCTGCCCAAAATATCATTGATAACGTCAGAATGGGAAAAACTTCTTTAAAATTATTGTTGCATTTCATCCTAAGCACGAATGGATCCTGGTCTCAAATTTTGTAGCCATGTTTTAGCTTTATCTTTTAATGAAAAAGGAAAAAGCTTTAATCTGATGGTGTTCATGCTACAGTTTAAATTATTATGTGTTGTAGACCTCCTCAAATTCCCTTAAATGCAAGTATGGATTTTCCAATTCTAAACCATGAAAAGAAGGTAAAAGTTGAATAATACCTGGTTTAAAATTAAAATGAGATGCATCGGGAAGAAAAACTATGCATGATGGTGCACTTGTTCTTGTGGGATTCATGTGATCTCTAAGTGTTCTAACACGGTTATTCTCATTATTTTCATTATGAAGTGATTGATTATCTTCTTCGGCCATATTTTCTGAAAATGATGAGGATATCCTACAAAGTCTACCACTTGATGTACATGACCACACTCTCATGCACGTGTAGGAATAAAATAAAAAGAAAAAGAAAATAAAAGAAGAAGAAACAAGAGAAAAGAAACAAAGTTATATACAAGAAAAGTGAAAAGAGAAAATAAAATAAATATTATAATTTATACAAGAAGTTACCTCCCCGGCAACGGCGCCAAAAACTTGACACGACTAAAAGATTGATGTGTTCTCCCAAGTGCAAGAGTGTCGAAGTAATAAATAACCCGACAAGAGCGGGGTCGAACCACAGGGAGGTTAATTGTACAAATTATAGACAACAATTATAAACAACAATAATAACAATAATAACAACAAGAATAACAATAACAACAACAACTATAATAATAATAATAATAATACTAGTAGTAGTAGTAGTAGTAGTAGTAGTAGTAGTAGTAATAAAGAAAGAGAAGAAGAAGAAGATGATGAGAACTTGGAGATGGAAAATTAATATAAGGATTAAACAATAATAATAACAAATGTCAAGGTTAGAGGTTCCACTAATGGTATCTCAAACAAGTATAGTATAAACTCTTATTATTGAATTGGAAACCACACACAAAGGAGGTTCCAATCAGATTATATATTGTTAACATGATTACATTAGTCATCTTATTTAATTAATGCTAATACTTGTAAATCTCGTCAAGCATTCATGATTATAACTTATGTTAACAACAAATCAAGTTCCTTTCATAGCTCAGGTGTCGGTTATACCATATATTATGGGCTATGAAAGTGCCAAGCATTTGTTGTACCAAGTGTTATACAACATAAATCAAGATTAGTCATTTAACAAGCAAAGTATTAAAGAGTGAACAAGATAACAAATATAAAACATGTTAGTATCAAACATTAAAGTCCATAATAAGTTTACATTATACTTATTCTCACACCATTAGTGTAACCTTTTCACCTTGACAGAATTAACTTAGCTAGACATAATGAAAGAAAGCAAAATAGATAAACAAAATAAGAACATAAAAGCTAACTAAGTAAAGGAAAGGAAATGAAAGGCATAAACTTGATATTAATGAAAGCAAAGTATAAACATTACAAAAAATACAAAGAGAGAAAGGAAGAGCATGATCTTGATCTGCATACCAAGATGCCTAAATGCATGGCAAATGCCTTCTTTTATAGGCCAAAATTGGGAACTATTGATTTGATGACTAATTGATAAGTGGGTGGCCAACTTTTGACTTGGTGACAATCCTTATCTTCTCTTGTCTGCCCAAAACGTCATTGATAACATCAAAATTGGAGCTAATTGCAACATGAAAGTTGTAGGCAATTGTCTCAGCTTTCTTGTGTAAAAACTTTAGCTCATTTGGACTTCTAGAACTCCAGATATGGTTAAAATACCATATAGTGCGCGGGCTAGAAGACAGATTCAGGCTTCTTTGTTGTTGCTACAATTTGGACTTGATAATGGCCTTTTTAGATCTTAGTCTCCATATGAAAGTTGTAGACCTATGTCTTACCTTTCCATCCATATAAATTGTACCTAAATCTGAGATATATAGCTCCAGATATGACCCAATTACCGAACAGTGTTCCGGTTTGGATTGCACCGACATCTCTTTTCTAAGTTTGGCCATCTCTTTATGCTTGCAATTTAAGTTCTTAAAGTCATCAATCAATCCTTTCATTTATGTGATAGGCCTGCATTTAAAATAAACATTTATCATAAATTAAAGGTATCTTATATTATTAGATATATTATTATAAAACATGTTTTAGTTAAGGAGTTATTGATACTTCAAGTGCAGAATGATGATATAAAACCATGATAAAAATGCACTTTTAAGTACTAATCACTAGACATAATGAAAGAAAGAAAAATAAATAAACAAAATAAGAACATAAATAAAATAAGAGTTAACTAAGTAAATGAAAAGAAATGAAAGGCATAAACTTAATATTAATGAAAGTAAACATAAACATCACAAAAAAAATATAAAGAGAGAAAACAAGAGCATGATCTTGATCTGGAGACCAAGATGCCTAAATACATGCCAAGTGTCTCCTTTTATAGGCCAAAATTGGGAACTATTGATTTGATGACTAATTGATAAGTGGGTGGCCAACTCTTGACTTGGTGACAATCCTTAACTTTTATTGTCTGCCCAAAACATCATTGCTAACGTCAAAATTGGAGCCACTAGAACATGAAAGTTGTAGGCAATTATCTCAGCTTTCTTGTGTAAACAATTCAGCTCATTTGGACTTCTAGAACTCCAGATATGGCCAAAATACTAAACAGTGCTTGAGCTGGAAGACAGATTCAGACTTCTTTGTTATTGCTACAATTTGGACTTAAAAATGGCATTTATGGATCTTAGGCTCCATATGAAAGTTGTAGGCCTATGTCTTACCTTTCCATCCATATAAAGTAGACCTAAATCGGAGATCTATAGCACCAGATATGACTTAATTACCGAACAGTGTTCCGATTTAGATTGCACCAACATCTCTTTTATAATTTTGATCATCTCTTTGCCCTTGCAATTTAAGTCCTTAAAGTCATCAATCAATCCTTTTATTTATGTGATAGGCCTGCATTTAAAATGAACATTTACCATAAATTAAAGGTATCTTATATTATTAGATATATTATTATAAAACATGCTTTAGTTAAGGAGTTATTGATACTTCAAGTGCAAAATGATGTAAAACCATGATAAAAATACATTTTTAAGTACTAATCACACCCCTCAACCAGCTTATTACTATACGCTAGTAATCAAAGCGTTAAAATAGAAAAATAATTTGCAAATTCCATAAAGCAAGGTATTCATCATTTAACTTCCATTAATCTATCTAGATAAACAAGATATTATAATACTTCCTGAAATATTCAGATTTACAAACTCTCACATTGTTATCACATAATTCTACTTATATACTTATTTAACATATATTCTTAAACCTTAATTTACACACACACACTTTAACATATAATTGTGGGTTGCATATTGGATTATTACATTATTTATGTTCTTTTGTTAAAGGTAACAACTAAGAAAAAGGGATAGTATATAATTAAAAAAAATGATGATAATAAAAGTGTAGATAAGTTTGGTTTCGTAGCCTCCCTAACCAAAGCAATTAAGCCCCAAGGGGTGTTTTAACACCTAATACCCTAAAGTCAACTGACTTAGGAGCTATTGGCCCAACGCTTGTTACATGGGTTGAGGAGAAAAACTTAAGGGAATCAAACTTTGCACTATCTATATAATAGTATCTACGACCCGAGTTATTAAGCTCGTAGGGGTATCTCAACACCTAATGCCTAAGACCAACTGGTCTGGGAGTCATTAGCCGAAAGCTCGTTACATGGGTTAAAGAAGCATGGTGTTTTAAGTTATATGTATGTATGTATGTATGTATGTATGTATGTATGTATCTATATATATATAAAAGACAACAAAAAAGACAAATAATAATAATAATAATCCCAACCCAAGGAAGTTAACAACATTAAAACAAAAATTTTGTTTTCTTTCAAGAAAAGCCCCATAATTATGTGTTGACATATTGAGCACAAAAGAAAGGTTTATAAATATCTTATTGAGAGGTATTGAGCAGGTATGTAAATTTAATGAGAGTTTATTTATCTGGTTAGATTAATGTAAGTATTATAATAGACCTTATTAAGAATGGTTACTAAGATGTGTCTCAAGAGTCACTTTAATAGAAGAGCTCATTTACTCTGTCATCCTAGTAACAACAATTATGCATATGCTTTATGAAATAGAAAATAATTTTTTGTTATCAACTACTACCCTCTCCCCCCAACCAAAACGAGACATTGTCCTCAATGTTTTGAGGTAAAAAGATAGAGTATAGAAGATATCACCTACAATAACAAATATTAACAAACCTGAAACACACTTAAACAAATATAAGAAACAACAAAACATAAATATTATGTTATTAATAAAACCAAAAGACACAAGTTTTTACAAACTAAAATTCAAATTGTAGTTGTGATTGTGACTCACATCTTCCCTTGGTTTTACATCCAAGAACAGCTCAAACGCCTTCTATGGGTCGGGGATAGGCTTCCCATCCAGTTTTCTTAACAACTGGCAAACATGGTCCTTTTTAGTCAGATTCCCAAGACCATGCCAAGCATGTTCTTTATGAAAATGGGTTCATAAGTCATGAATTACACGATGCTTATCTCGACTATGATGAGACTTAAGAGTCAATAGAAGATTATCTAAAGACTCTCTGTGTTTTGAAATAAATCCCACATTTTGACAATTTTCACAGTTTTTACAGAATGCATGTGACTTCTTGAATATGGTGGGCTAGTAAAATTCACTCTATAAGATTTCTACAATCCTTTTTTTTATGAGAAATGATCTCCACATGCCTTAAAGTGACAAAATTTAATAACATCACTTACCTCATTGTCGAGAATGCATCTTTAAAATATTTGATCAGGACAATAATTGAATAAGTAAGGGTCATCCCAATAAAAATTTTGCACGTTGCTCAAACATTTTCTTTTGTCTTTGATAATCTAGTGAGCTGGCAAAAATCCTGAAGCAAGAAAATTGATATTTTTAGCAAACCAAGGCATTGAACTAAGAGAAAGTAGAGATTCATCAGGAAAGTAATCATCGATTGGTGTGATATCGGGTGTTGAATTTGTTGTCACTTTTGATAAAAGATCCACATCAACATTTTCGGTGCCTTTTTCATCCTCGATTTCTTCCTGATTGGTCATGGCATAAGGAAATGGAAGTGCTGACAGGGAATTAGTTTTTCCCTTGCAATATTCAGATTCAACCCCTTCCTTACCCTTAGAGATTGACTTATAATCTTTCTCACAAGGTTCAAAAGTAGGTTTTTTAATAACCTTACCACTGTGAAGAGTGATGACTGATTTGACTTCCATAACTACTTGTATTTGCATTGTATTGCTCCTTGGGATTTTGCTGTGGTTGAGATGGAAACTTATCTTTCTCTTGAAAATTAAGAGCAGATGTGAATTTTGCAAGAGTATCTTTAAAATCTATTATGTTTTGAGTAAGTTGAGTGTTGATTATCTCTTGCTTTTCAATAAATGCATACAAAGTTTTTTCAAAATTTCTTGTAGGAGGTGGAACATAAGGAGGTGCATATCCATGAAAATTTTAAAAATTATGGTGTGCTTGAAACTGTGGTGGTAAAGTTTGTGCATTGTCACTCTTCCAACTGAAATTTTGGTGATTTATCCAACCAGAGTTGTATGTTTGCGAGTATGGGTTCTGATTGGGCCTTTAGAAACTGTTTAAAGTATGGGCTTGTTTATGGAGACATTCCTTAAAAGAAGGCAAGGTTGGGCAATCGTTGGTTGAGTATTCATTTGTTTCACAAATTTGACACAATATTTTTAACAGATTTTAATTGGCCACTCTTTTTCAATTCTAGTGCCTCGACTTTTCTAGCTAAAGATGCAAACTTGGCTTGAAGGTCATGATCTTCCCTAAGGTTGTAGATACCTCCACTAGATGTATGAGGTTGAGTTTTACTCGGTGCCTCATATGTACCCACGGTGTCCCAATTTTGAGCATTTTCAGCTAACAAGTCTAAGTACTCCATTGCTTCATTAGGGTCTTTATCTTCAAAAGTTCAATTACACATCAATTCAACCATTTGTCTATCTTTAGGTGTTAACCCTTCATAGAAATGTGAAACCAATCTCCATGTTTCAAAACCATGATGAGGGCAAGTACTAAGCAAGTCTCGATACCTATCCCAACATTTATAAAATGCTTCTCCTGGTTTTTGAGTGAAAGTGGTGATTTGTCTTTTGAAAGAGTTTGTTCTATGAGATGGGAAAAACTTCTTTAAAAATTGTTGTTGCATTTCATCCCAAGCATGAATGAATCCTGGTCTCAAATTTTGTAGCCATGTTTTAGCTTTATCTTTTAATGAAAAAGGAAAAAGCTTTAATCTAATGGTGTCCATGCTACAATTTAAATTATTATATGTGTTGTAAACCTCCTCAAATTCCCTTAAATGCAAGTATGGATTTTCCAATTCTAAGCCATGAAAAGAAGGTAAAAGTTAAATAATGTCTAGCTTAAAATTAAACTAAGATGCATCGAGAGAAAAAACTATGGATGATGGTGCACTTGTTCTTGTGGGATTCATGTGGTCTCTAAGTGTTCTAGCACGGTTATTCTTATTATTCTCATTATGAAGTGATTGATTATCTTCTTTGACCATATTTTTGAAAATGATGAGGATACCCTACAAAGTCTACCACTTGATGTACGTGACCTCACTCTCATGCATGTGTAAGAATAGAATAAAAGGAAAAAGAAAATAAAAGAAGAAGAAACAAGAGAAAAGAAACAAAGTTATATATAAGGAAAGTCAAAAGAGAAAATAAAATAACTACTATAATTTATACAAGAACTTACCTCCTCGGCAACGGCGCCAAAAACTTGACACGATGAAAAGGTTGATGTCTTCTCCCAAGTGCAGGAGTGTCGAAGTAATAAATAACCCGGCAAGACTGGGATCGAACCACAGGGAGGTTAATTGTACAAATTATAAATAACAATAATACAACAACAACAACAACAACAACAACAACAACAATAATAATAATAATAATAATAAAGAAAAAGAAGGAGAAGAAGATGAGAACTTTGAGAAGGAATATTAATGTAACAATTAAACAATGATAATAACAAATGTCAAGGTTAGAGATTCCACTAATGGTATGTCAAACAAGTTTAGTATAAACTCTTATTATTCAATTGGAAACCACACATAAAGGAGGTTCCAATCAGATTATAGATTGTTAACATGATTACATTAGTAAAATCTCGTCAAGCATTCATAATTATAACTTATGTTAACAACAAATCAAGTTTCTTTCATAGCTCAGGTGTCGGTTATACCATACAGTATGACCTATGAAAGTACCAAGCATTTGTTGTACCAAGTGTTATACAATATAAATCAAGATTAGTTATTTAACAAGCAAAGTATTAAAGAGTGAACAAGATAACAAATATAAAACATGTTAGTATCAAACATTAAAAACCATATTAAGTTTACATTATACTTATTCTTACACCATTAGTGTAACCTTTTCACCTTGATATAATAAACTTAGCTAGACATAATGAAAGAAAGAAAAATAAATAAACAAAATAAGAACATAAATAAGATAAGAGTTAACTAAGTAAATGAAAGGAAATGAAAGGCATAAACTTGATATTAATGAAAGTAAACATAAACATCACAATAAAATACAAAAAGAGAAAACAAGAGCATGATCTTGATCTGAAGACCAAGATGCCTAAATGCATGGCAAATGCCTCCTTTTATAGGCCAAAATTAGGAACTATTGATTTGATGACTAATTGATAAGTGGGTGGCCAACTCTTGACTTGGTGACAATCCTTATCTTCTATTGTCTACCCAAAACGTCATTGTAAACGTCAAAATTAGAGCCACTAGAAAACATGAAAGTTATAGGCAATTGTCTCAGCTTTCTTTTGTAAACAATTCAGCTCATTTGGACTTCTAGAACTCCAGATATGGCCAAAATACTACACAGTGCTTGGGTTGGAAGACAGATTCGGGCTTCTTTGTTGTTGCTATAATTTGGACTTGAAAATGGCCTTTTTAGATTTTGAACTCATATGAAAGTTGTAGGCCTATGTCTTACCTTTCTATCCATATAAAGTAGACCTAAATTGAAGATTTATAGCTCCAGATATGACCCAATTATGGAACAGTGTTATGATTTAGATTGCACTAACATCTCTTTTATAATTTTGGTCATCTCTTTACCCTTGAAATTTAAGTTCTTAAGGTCATCAATCAATCCTTTCATTTATGTGATAGGCCTGCATTTAAAATGAACATTTACCATAAATTAAAGGTATCTTATATTATTAGATATATTATTATAAAATATGCTTTAGTTAAGGAGTTATTAATACTTCAAGTGCAAAACTTATTTGAATAATATTAATGCTTGTAAATATTATCAAGTATTCATAATTATAGCTTATGTTAACAACAAATCAAGTTTCTTTCATAGCATAGGTGTCGGTTATACCATACGATTGAGATATGAAAGTGTCAAGTATTTATTGTATCAAGAGTTATATAACATAAATCTAGATTAACTATTTAACAAGTAAAGTTTTAAAAGTGAACAAGATAACAAATATAAAACATGTTGATATCAAACATTAAAGTTCATGTTGAGTTTACACTATACTTATTCTTACACCATTAGTGTAACCTTTTTACCTTGACATAATAAACTTAATTAAACATAATTAGAGAGAGAAACATAAATAAATAAAATAAGAATATAAATAAGATAAAAGTTAACTAAGGAAAGGAAAGGAAATGAATGGTATAAATAAGATATTAATGAGAGCAAAACTTAAACATTAAAAAAATATAAAGAGAGAGCAAGAACATTATCTTGATTTAAAAACTAAAATACCTAACTGCATAGTAAATATCTTTTTTTATAGGCCAAAATTTAAAATTATTGAATTGTTGACTAATTGTTGAGTAGGTGACTACATCTTGACTTGGTGACAATCCTTATCTTCTTGTCTAAACAAAATGTTATTGCTAACATCAAAATTTAAACAAACTGTCTTCATAAAAATTTTAAGAAATTATCTCAGTTTTCCAACAACAAAAATGTCATTTAGACTTCTAGAACTCGAGATATAGACTGAACACTTAACAGTGTCTAAACTGTAGGACAGATTTTAACTTTTTCGTTGTTACTACAATTTAAACTTGAAAATGGCATTTTTGAATTTGGACTCCTCATAAAATTTGTAGGCCTTTGTCTTAGTTTTTCATCCATGTAGAGTTAACCCAAATCTAAGTTCTACTTCTACAGCTCCATATATGACTCAATGACTTAAAAATGTTACAGTTTGGACTAAACCAACATCTTTTTTCTAAGTTTAGCCCTATCTTTATCTTTTCACTTTCAATAGTGAATCACATCAATTAATCCCTTGATTTATGTGATAGGCCTGCATTTAAGATGAATATTTACCATAAATTAAAGGTATATTATAGTATTAGATATGTTATTATAAAATATGTTTTAGTTGAGTTATTGATATTTTAAGTGTAAAATGATGATATAAAATCTTGATAAAAATACACTTTTAAGTACAAATCAAACACCAACACATAGGACCACACACCACTACTAATGAGGGTTTTTTTTTAATTAGGAGTGTCTTCTCCTTACCTTCCTTCTTGCACTGGCAATGATGCACACTAACCACCATCTATGGGAAAGATCTAGCCACTCAAAGTTTTAGGTATTCTCCTCCTTTTCTCTCCTCTTTTCTCTTAGATTGTCTCTCTCTTATTAAATGCTTAGCTGCTATACCTGGTGTTGTTATTTTTTGTTGTAAGGTGGATTGTTGTGGTCAATGATGGTTGGAAGTTGTGCTATCATCGGTGGTGATGGTGTTAACCAAATTATTATGTTGTTTAGTTCGGGTTCACGATTGAAAAAAGGAAATATGGTTTCTTTTGGTCGAAAAACAAGGAAGCTACTAACTTCATGATCAATGATGTTTCTCTTATGATTGGAAACCTTGCTAGGTGTGGTTTAGGCTCAAATTTGACAAAGAACAAGAAAGAGTTTGATGTGTTTGTGTGAGAGAGAGATAGAAAGAGATATTTTCTTTTCTTCCTTATTCTACCCAATTTATACTATTTATCTTTTTTTATGTCATTCTTAAAATCTCCTTTTTAGAAATTTTTGTAATACATTGAAAAATAAGGGTACAAAACAAATGATGGAAATTAAAAAGAAAGAGTACAAGAACAAGTTTTAGAAAAATCAATAACAAAAAGAACTTAAAAAATTTGTGAATTTACTTTCCACACATCCAAAACACAAGTTGGGACCAAAACATTAATTACTCATAATTCATTGATGCTTATTAATTGTTTATTAATGTTTATTAATTATGATGAATGCTCATTAACAAATATTCATGAATTATCATAATTCATGAAAATTCATAAATACATTTATTTTTATCATATTATAATTAATGTATTGATTCATGTATGTATTAAGATGTTTTAGGAATTATAAATCATTATTTATGATAATAACAATAAAATATTTTTTAATTAATTAAACCGAAGCCCAGACTAATGAGCCCACTAGTCAATTTACAAAACTATTTTGAATTTAAAACTTTTGTTATCCAAAAGTTATTTGATAATAATATATCATTCATGTTTAATTAGTTTTTTAAAATATGTTAAAATTCCAACAAAGATTTTAATTGTAAATGTAAATGGATCTTTTTTTTAATTTGATCTTAAATGTATACATTATATGTTTTATAAAACCAATTTCAGCATAGGTTTAATTGCCTGCAACAAGAAAAGGTTGTTTCTTTCCTACATGCGATTGAAGTTTTTAAAAGATTTTGGGTGTTTTCAAAACATGTTAGCCAAGAATTTTTTTAAATTAATAACCCACAATTTGTTTAAATTGTATTAATATTTCTAGTTAAATAGTTTATTTTGAATCTCGCTTTTGTTGTGGCCTTAGAAGTGCCTTTCCAACATAACGTCACTGCTTTTATCTTGGAAACTATTGAAACCATTCTTTCCAATGAGATGACTCACTGTCACAGGAAAAGGAACTTTTTCTGGAAAAAAGAAGCAAAGATCAGCTTTACTGTGATTAACGTACTAGGCACAAAGTTCAAAAGCAGAGTACCAAAAAATAAAAAAGAAGATAAACAGGATAATAGTTAAAAAGTTAGCTCACCATGTTTAAAAGGTTTCCCTGTCACAAGGAAATTTATTTGACCGGGGAGGGATGGCTTGACGTCACTCTTCAAGCTTTGCGACAAGAGATAATGGCAAGAAAAAGTGGATAGATGAAGTGAAAAATTTAGACCAAGACATTTATCAAACTGTTGAATCTTCCACAAATAAAGTAACCAGAGCGGAATCCGGCAAGATGTCAATGTGAATTTGTCTGTAGAGAGAGCTATGAACTGTCTTGTGCAAGAAAATTCATAGCTCTCACAACAGCAATCTTAACCTGCATATATCACCTCTGAAATATCATCAGGGGATATTCTTGAAGAGCTCATATTCAAAGCCATTGCATTACAATTACAAATTAAATTAAAAGAGCTTTGAATCTGTTTATTAATGAGATTGCATTTATATTATATTTTAAACCCAAATATAACATGTCTAGAAAAAAAAATAACAAGGTTTATTGTTTATGGATTCCTCAATGTTTTGTGGTCAAGACAAAAGAGAAAGAGAAGCAATTAATTGCTGCTTCATGCATGTTGTTCATGTTAATTACATTATTTATTAAACAATGCAATTAACATGAATGGTATAACATGTTATACTATTTATGAATAATGTAACCAGTTTAACAGATTCGGTCGAACTAGTTCCAACCGGACCAAATCAAATTTAAAACTTAACATGAATTGAATCGCATCTGATCCAATAAAATCAAAATAAAAATTATTTTTTATTTTTTAATTGTATTTTATTTAAAAAATTAGTGTTTAATATTATTTAATCATACTACATAAATTACATAACGATCGCTTGAAGGTGTAACATTTATAGAATTTGATCATGATTTCAATTTTGTTCCTGATTATATTTTACTTGATATTGTTGCGCGCTTAAAAATAAAAAAAATTATAGTCTTTGTCGGATGTATTTCATACATGATGAAATTGTAGATAGTTTAATGGAACAATAAAAAATATTTTATATAAAGTATTATTTATTTCATAATGTAATAACAATAATAAAATTTACAATATTTAAATTAAAAACCATCAATATTAATATATATTTTTTAAAATTATTTTATAATCTCAATTTCAAAAGTATTATTAACGAAACACATTAAATTATTTTTTGTTCAACTTTAATTTCAACCACAGTTTCAACCAAACATACATAAATACTAAATCAATCTCAAACAAAAGCGTTTTTTATAAAAATAATTTTTTTAAATCACAACTATAATTGCTAATACAATACCAAAATAATTTTTTAAATCACAACCAAAATAACTAATACAATACCAAACACAGTTTTAACCAACATGGGTTATGTTAGTATTTATTTATTTTTGTTCTAGTCATCAAATATTTTTTTTCTTTCTGATTGCATCATTTTCTAAGCAATTTTAGGTGTTTTGGTGGTTGGTGGTTTCTTTTCTTCATGTTTTGTATAGATTTAAAGGGTCTTATCAAATTTTAAAAAATAATTAAAGACCAATTTAATGAAATGAAATGTATTTTAAGTTCTCAGTAGAAAACATAATTTAAAAAAAAATACAAAACTAAAGAACTAAAGAAAATCTTATTATCAATCACAAAATCACGTGAAAAAAATATATTTTATTCCATCTATTTTATGTTTTCTTCATGTGCTACCTTTAATTTTTAGAATTTTAGTTTTGAACTAAAAGTTTATTTTGTTTAAAAGATAAAAAAAAATTACTAGAAAATCATGAAAGAAAGAGAAATTTATCAGTTTACCACATCCTTGAAATGAAAAAAAAATCAATTTTTCAAGTTTTGTTTAATAAGATAAGTTTCAATGAGATATTTTTAAATTTTCATCTTATTATAGAAAGCAAATCAGGGTTGAAAAAAAAATTATTTAATCTTGTGTTTGGATCGATTTTTTAAGTTTAAAAGTTGATTTATTAGGATTTTAAAAGTGTTTATTTGATGTTTAAGTTGAAAATAAATTAAAAATAGTTTTTTGAATTCAAAAAACTTCAACTTAATTTTTTAAGTATTCTTCAATCTAGAAAAGTAAATGTTGCATTGTCTATTAAAACAAACTATAAATCACTTTTCTTTTGTTTTTCATGAAAAAAATATTCTTTTTAAATAAAATAAATAAGTAAAATAAAAAGAAGAGATCATGCTAATGAACTTGGCCTTGTAAACCTAAATGTATTAAGCTTTTTTTTCTTTTTTCTTTTTTGAATCAGACATCCAGATATTATCTTTCTAGACAGCTCCTTTCCCCTTCCTTTAATTTTTATTTTTATTTTGATTGAAGTGCATGCTCAATATGATATTTTAATTATTATTTAATTTTTCATGGTTATTTTTTATTTTTATTTTGATTGAAGTGCATGCTCAACATGATATTTTAATTATTATTTATTTTTTTTCATAGTTATTAGATAATATTATAGGTTTTTATGGGAATGCTAACAATTTCTTTTTCAATTATTATATACTTAATATGCCAAAAAACAAAATTGCTCATGATTCAATTAGAATAAAATTTATTTCAAAAACTTTTAATAGATTTATGACATGATTTTATCACATTTATTTAAAAACAATTCCTTCAATCACATACAAAATATTGAGATATTATTTTGATATTTGTTTTTAGATTTTTCTCTTATGATCATGATAGGGTTTTTGTTTAAAATATGGTGCTTGCAATTAAAAAAACATGTTTTCTTTAAAACAATCAAGAGATGTGTTAACATAAAAAATAAAATTTAAATTGAAGAAATATATTTTTACTACTTATTTTAAATGGTTGAAATTTTTATAAAACCTTTATTTTAATTAAAAAAACAGGCTTTTATTAAAATTTAGATTGAAGAAACACCTTTTTCCTAATTATTTCAAATGGTAGAGATTTTTAACAAACCTTTATTATAATTGATGTTGCCTTTTATTCAAAAAAGTGCTCCTTATAAAAAAGATTAGGACTTCTTTATGTTAATACTATTGATTTTTTTATAGATATTTATGTATTAGCCTGATATATATAGTTAATATTAAAATACTATTTTCTTAATTTTTTAATTAAAATACTAAGTCGAAACCTTAGATGAAGTCCTAGATCACTGGTCTTTACAAACTCCAGAAGAGATTTACCATTCCGCTCAAAATATAGTTGAGGTATAGCCAACAAGAACACAGTTACAGAATTTCAGAAAAGATCCTCCAGCTTCAGAAAACATTGCTTAGCCTTCTAATTCACATACAAGACGGGGTTTCATCTTATTCTTCTCCTGAATCTAAGCAGCAAAGGAGGCATATGAGTGTATGAGTTGAATCTCATAGGCAGCACCCCATAACAACAACTCATTGAACAACCCCTATTATTTACAATGATGAATTGAAGAGATATGTGTTGACGGCGCTGCTGCTTATATTCCAGCATTCGATTCGGAAGAACTAGTCTTTCAGGCTTAATCAGAATTAGATCAGCAGGAATTGCATGCAAATTGAAGGGAAGCCCCAGTACCCATGATATGCCTAGAGAGGATCATGGAAATGAGGTTCACCGTTCAAAATTTCAGCAGGTGTCCTTTAGCCACTCTCCTGGAAGTTTTGAGAGCGAGAAAGAGCTGCCGGGTTTGCTTCCAGTACATTAGTTGCATCAGATACATGGCCACAGCCTTCTGCTTTGGTTCCAAAATTCTTGAATATAGTACCTTTTGATGTGGGATCCTTCTGGTCAGGCAGGAGACCAAATGTAGCCCATAGAGGATTCTTTGAAGCCTCACTTGGGTCATCAATTCTCAGAGTTTTCGGAACCAATATACATTTTTCTGTCTTTTCTTCATCCGTAAATTTTGAATCTCTAGAATGCTTGCCTAATTTTGGTGAGCCATTTCCCGAGCAATAACTGGTGGAGGTAGGGGATGATGGAGAAAGGCATCCATTCGATCCACACAGTGGTACATTTCCAGTTCCAGCAGTCCATGTGGGCATGCAACCCCAATAAGAAGCAGGTACAAATTGCAAAGGAATGCTGGGCGGACAAATGCTGGGAACTGCCAACATTGGAGTGGGGCACAATTGAACTTGAGTGGGAACATTTGTTATGCAAGCCTGGCCAGAGGAGTACTGAGCCGCAGCCATGGAAGTATCGTTATTCCAAGCTGGACTCCAAGGAAAAACCCATGAAGGAACAGAATAACAAAGCAGAGAATGTGGAGCGCTGAGGTTGTTAGAAGACGCTGGCAGATCAACTTGCTCCTGCATAATATTTTCAGGCAATTCATTTTCACAAACAATGAAAGCTGCCTTGGATGATCCACATGAGGGCGGCTCCTCTCCAGTATCTTGATAATTGACTGAACTCATCTCAACATATCTTTTTGGGTCTCCAAGATTAAGCACGGTCTCCATGGAATCACAAAGAGGTGCTTCAGGACCAAATTTTAGAACTGTCCCGTTTGCTGTTGAGGGACTCAAAGTGGTCGCAGATTCAACAGATGATGAAAGTTGGTGACCCGCTGAGTCTGAGTTTTCCATCCTGGCAATAGGCATTCCATCAGAAGATACTAATATCTGACGATATTGAGTAGCCAAGTGCTTATTCTTCCGTCGGCCAGCACCAATAGGGACATTTCTCATTGTTCCACCAGCTGTCCAATATCTTTGGCAATTCTTGCAGAAATGCCTCGGTTGGTTGACATTGTAGTTATTGAAGTAACAGAATTTTGTGTCTAAACTGTTGCATCGTGGACATGGTAGAATTTTATCTGGCTTCTTGAAGACCCTCTCTTCGTCTGGGCCATTAGACTCCAGCTGACCTTCCTTAGGCTTAGCAATTACTTCTGTCTCATTCACTTGCATTGCAGCTTGGATCTCTTCCTCACCTTGTCCTAAAGCAGAGAAGATTTCAGGTTCTTCTGAGTTTTCTTCACTAGGACCCTCAGTTTCCAATTTTGTTATGTGACTGCAGCTGCCCTGATATTAAACAAACGAACATTAGAGTCGGAATAGAATTGCAAAATTAAGGGAGAAAAATAGATTAGCATAGTTGAAATGGAATTAAGGGCTATATCTTCACCACATTATGTTGAAAGAATTTAAAGAGGAATAAAGAGGGGGAAATTGAGAATTTGGTTTGCACGAGACTAATCAATTTTTCCAGTTTTCCAGCTACTTTCTTCTCTTCCTCCATCAGACTTGTATCATAAAATAAAATGAGCGTGCCTTGAAGGGATCATGCTCAGCCACCAAAAAAAGCAGTTACCACATCAAAGCATGATTTACAAACAAGAATATTTATTTAAAAAAAGGCAACTTTTGATAGTATACAAAGAATGGGAAACCAAGTTGAAAATCAACCCGCTTTAAACTACGAGAAAAAATAATGGAGCAGTTGGGAGTATGATTGCCATGATTAAATCACTTTTGATGCAACAGGAGAAGTATGATGAATTATTCGTTTTTAGCCCCACTACCAATCAATTGGAAAACCAAAATCACATGACTAATTCTGATCACAATATGAAAATATTTCAGAATTTAATTCAAAATGAACAAGGAAGATCAAATGCAACATACAACCTATTTTCACAAAGCTTCTCTCATTATAAAATACGAAAAACAATATTTCATAGATTTTCCTAGATAAAGTAATTTCATCTTTCGATTTACAGTCCACGGTTGAAACAGAAATGAAAGTACTCATTTGAAATAAGATGTATACCATCGAGCTAAAATCACACAAACATAAAATTAATAACTTGAATTTCTGGCATCCAAAGAAAATTCTGGGCCCAATTTTTTCTAAAATTCTTAGTCGTATTTACATCATTCCTCAAACAAGTAAATGCCTACTCAAAAATAAAAAAATAAAGGAACAAATGAAAAGAGAAAAACATAGAAGGAAAGGAAGTTCCACGTTTGAACAACAGAGGAAACAGAACCTGCGTTTCGAACACGATATCACAAAAACAATACTTCTACAAACAACACATGACATCCTTTATTCTTAACTACGAGGCTTACAAAAACTTATAAACCAAAGACCTTCAGTATTTCCCACCAAGAAATGACCACTTTTTCATGCCAGTGTTTACTCAACCAAAAACCAATACCAGGAAACAACAAAATACAGTCTCTACTATATTAATTTCAAGATTAATTTAAGCTCTGGTTCATTACTTCTTGTATCAAACTAGACCAAAACACAGCCTAAAACATCATATTAGTGCACAAACCAATACAAATCCAACAACCGAGGTAAAATCTCAAGACTTTCAGCTATAAAACTTAACGAAAAACCCTCTTCAAAAACTACATAAAAAATGCAAAATGGGAATATCATTATATGCATAGATGTGGGTGTACCTTGGCTAGTGGTTCGGCCGGAAACTGAGTGCCAGGCACCGGAATCTTTCTACCAAAGAGCTTGAAAGCTGGATCTTTGGACTCTCCCTTCATAGTTTTTTTTCTGTATCAAAATAAAAGTTGCAAGCTTTGAAGAGCAGTGATAGTGACACCAAAACCCATATAGAAATTAGTACAACAATATAAAGCAAAAGGAATGTCAAAAAAGAATGAGAAAGAGAAAGAGATGGAAAAGGATAGGCTTTTTTCTTTTCTTTTCTTTTCTTTTCCTTTCCTTTCCTTTTTAGTGAGTAATAAGCTTTATAAAGTAATTGTTGGGACTGTACGGGGCGTGAGCATGTTTAAGATTATTTTTAAAAATATTTATTGTTTATATTTATATTAAAATAATATTTTTTATTTTTATTTTTTATTTTTTAATAATAATTTATTAAAAAATTTTAAAAAATATAATAAAATCACAATATTATATGCCACCAAAATTAATCTTTTTTTTAAATATTGTTGTAGTTATTTTTTAAAATATATTTTACTTAAAAAGCATTAAAATAATACTTTTTTATTTTTAAAATTAACATATTAAAATTATTTAAAAATATTAATTTAAATAAAAAATTAATCTTTTATAAAAATATTTTTAAAATACAAAAATAAAATACTGCCAACATTAAGAAATCAGAAGTTTTATTTTCTATTAAAAAAACCTTTGTTTTTCTTTATTTTTTCAGATATTCAAATTGTTTTATGGCAGTTTATAGAAATGAGAAAGGGCCATCACCATGTCTGTTGTTTCTTTATTTTACCACCTGTATTATTATTTTTGTCGTCTACTTAAATGCTATCGGGTGTTGGGGTTATTTTATATGTATAGGCTAAGAAAACAAAGTAATACAAGTTGTCTGGTTGAATATATGTTCGAGTTTATCTATTATTGTTATTATTATTAAAAAGAATTAATTTTTTATATTGTGTTGATTGAAACTTTTAATTAATAATTTATTTTTATTTATTTTTTGTAAAATTATTGAGCCCTTGAAAAGCAACTCATTATCAAGTTGGTCATGGTTTTGTTAAAAAAAATAATTTAATTGTTTGTAAGGAATTGAAAGTGAGGGGATTGAAATTAAAAAAAAAATAGCACGTAATTTATTTTTATATAAAAAAGGGGTTCAATTCTTGCCTTTTCGTTTTCAACCCTTCAATCTCTATTTATTTTTTCTTTTTATTTAGAACTTTTAATATTGTATTGTTGAGGATTTGGAGTTAATAATTTTTTTATATATCTTTTTATGTTATTATCTCAATTATAAAAAGCCATCTTGTCATTTATTTTATTCAAGTTCATAAAAAAAAATCCAATCTTATTATCTTAGAATAATTGAAAATTAAAAGACGAAACTATGTTAGTGAGATATTTGAAAGTCTTTAAAAGAAAATGTGATAGCATCATTTCTAAATTTTTTATCTTTATGTTTTTTCATCCTTGTAATTTTGAAATAACATAATTAGATTTAAAAATTTATTTTTTTTATTTGAGTTCTTGCATTTAAGAATGTTGTTGAAATATGAAGAAAAAGAGAAAAAGATTAACAAATATTCATTTTTTAATGACAATAATTATTTTTTTGTGTTAATAAATTTTATTTGTTTGGAAAAGTTATATTTGGATCTTTTTTAAAATTTTATTTCATTTAGATTGAGTTTTTATTTTTTTTATTGATTAAATTGTAATTTAATACTTATTAGGTTTTTTTAGGTTCTTAGAGTGATACTTAGGTATTTTTGATAATGCTAAAAATTATCGTGCCGTTTATGGCAAGCAACGTGTCGTCTTTTATTTTATTTTGTTTTAAATGAAATAAAACAAGAAATGTACCGCCTTTTATTTTATTTTATTTAAATGAAATAGAGCAAAAAACATGTAATTCATTTCTAAAAAATATAAATAAAAAATTACAGGGCAAGGAGCATAGGCTTTCCTATCTTTTTAAAATTTTATTTTTTAAATTTTTTAAATTTTTTAATTAATTTTTTAATATTTATTTATTTTAAATTGCACAACATAATTTGTTTTAATTTAAAATTTATAGGTTTTTTCACATTTTCAAGTAAATACTTCATGATTTAGATGATACCCAATTTTGCAAACCTTGTTTTTTGTTTTTTTTCATATAATTGAACAAAAAATTTTTTTAATCAAATTCACCCATGGTTTAAACTATAAAACCAGAAACAATCTAATAAATCATTTTCTTAGTTTTTTTAAAAATATTTATATCATTTTAGAATTTTAGTTTTTTTAGTTCAAAATTTATTAGTTGCTAATGAATAATTGTTTTCTCAAAATATTTTTAACAAGTTGGATAAACATTTTTTTTATTAGATTAAAAAAATAGTATAACCCACATCATATTAGCTTCGGATACCTATCTAGTTGACACTAATGTGCAAGTGCCCAAAATTTAATTATTTTAATATTTTTCATTATATACTATTAAAATCTTTTTTGAATGAATAAATAAATGAAATACAAGCATGAATAAGTTTATAATATATTTACATTGAACAAAAAAACTTTATATATTTGGCATTTGTATAAATTCAGAGAATTATTTGGCATTTGTATAAATTTAAAGAATTCTACCATGGTTAATTTTAACATAAATATAAATATATCATCATTTATAACAATTAAAAAAAGTTTTTATATATATACACACACTAAATTACTTGTTAGAATATCATCAATAATCTTAAATTTTTTTAATTTAAATTGATAAAAGAAAAGTCTAAAGACATGTTTGGTACTATATTTTAAAAATGTTTTTGAAAAAACTTAAAAATTTTATTTACTTTGAATTAATATTTTTTTTATTTTTAAATTATTTTGATTTGTTAATATCAAAAATAATTTTTAAAAAATAAAAAAAAATTATTACCATATTTTTTAATAAAAAATATTTTAAAAATAAATTTAAAAAATAATTATAACTATATTTTCACCCCCGCTTTAAAAGGTAATACTTCCTTCAAACTTCTTATATAAGTTTAATAAATAAATAAATAAATATGATGATTTAGTAGCCAGTGCATGGCTATCGCTAACATGAAAAGTGATGGAACAAAAGGAAATGGGATGTGGTGACAGTTGGCATCCGAGTCAGCCAAGAGATGTAGTGGGCTGTGGATGCAGCTGACGCAAGAAAGAAAGACGAAAGCACGAAAGCAAAAGGAACTCTTTTCTTTTTTTTTGTGGCCCGAAAAAGAGCTTAAACTTACATAGACGAGGCCCTCCCCTGAGGCACTCGCTTTTCTCGCCGCCTTCAATGTCTTCGCGCGTTAGCTCCTGTGAGGGAGCGAGGGCCCTTGGGTCTTCTTGTACTCGTCAAACAAGGAAAAATATAAAACAGAAAAGAACCTCTCTTTTTCGTTTCTTTTTCCCTTTTCTTTTTCTTTTCGTAATTGAATAAAATCAGAGGACAGGAGGGTGCAATGGATGATGTTCTCACGGACGTAGCAACAAAACTACAGCAACAAATGGGTCCAATTCCTTGCAATTTGCATGCAAATTGGGTCGGTTCAATGTTCGATAAGGCAAACCATGTTATCTCAACACTAGCTTAGCTTAGCTTAGCTTAATAATCGATTTCTTAATGTAATGGTACTTCTTTCCCTTTTTCGATCATATACTTACTATTTAAGTAAAGTGAAAGGTTTCAAAATATGTCAGTGTTAAGTCCTCGTTTTTACGTTGTTGGATTACAAATTAGTCCCCATGGATATCTTATCCTCGGTGAATAAAAATTAGGGTTTTTAAGTTTAAAGATTACATTATGAAATTATATAAAAAAAATAGAGAAAAATTATGGTGTATTTTTAAAGTCTGTATTTCAATAATATGTTCTAAAAGACAACACAAAAATTTTTTATACATGATTTAAAACTTACACGAGTAAAATAATTCATTAATAAATAAAAATAATAATTAAAATCTAAAATTAATTAGAAAAATAATTAAATAACAAGAAGCATCATCTTATATATTTATTTTAAAAATATTTATATGTCTGGTGACTGACTCTACTAATTTCTTGTGGAATTTAGCTTTTAAAATCATCTGATAAAATTTAAATATGATCTAATAATTAAATTTCTAGTTATAATTATTTTTATCAGATTCTATATTTGATGCGTCCAAACTTCTTCATGGATTTTTGTTTCCAAACTTACCCTTGTGCATCTAGTCCATAAGTATATTTGTAACATGTCCCATGTTATATACCAGCATCATCACATTTTCATATATATATATGGTGAAATTATTATTTACATTTCTAACCATGTTAGGTTTTAATTTTGTGTTAATGAATATTTTATTTAACATATAATTGGTTTAATTATTCATTTTATTATTAAATATTATTTGAAGAAATGATTTAATGACTAAGTAAATTATAAATTTAATTATATTATCCTTTTAGTAATGAATTATATTTCTATGATGATTAAAGATTCTTTTTTCCAAAAGAATTTTTGTTGAGCTAATAAATTATCATTTTAAGTTAGTTAAAAAAATTAATATTCATTATAAACTAAATGAAATAATGATTTATGCTTATTGTTTCAAACATTCTATGTTTAGATGTAATATATATTAATTGTTAAAACAAATATTTTTATAATTAGTTTTGTCTTGTTTTTTAATAACCAAACATTCATTATGTCTTGTATATCATTATCTAACACTTGTTTAATCTACCTTATCTTAATTTTTCTTATATATATCATTTAGAGTACAATGAAAATGTCATTAAACTCATAGTCAAAGTATATGTTAGTTGTTTCTATTTCCTTTTTTTTTAGAGTAACTTAAAGCTACCATAGTTTTCCTTTATCTTTTAGGTTTTTATATTTGTTTTAATTATTTAATTTTGTCTCTAAATGTCCACATTATTTTCCTTTGGTTACAAATTTTTCTTGTTAAAAAAAGTGTTTCAAATTATTTTTTTTTCCTTTTCAGAAATAAATTTATTTTTTTCCTCTTAAAAAGTAGATTTAAAAGTAGTATATATATAAGATGCTCACAATACTAGATCATCAATGTTTTTTTTTTCTAAATATATTTTGCTGCTCATTTTTTATTAGTAACTCTATTGATAATCTTATATGTCAATGAAATATTTCATCATATATTTCATTAGAAATGTTTTTTATGTGCCAATGGAATATTTCATTTCATATTCTATCAAAAATATTATGTTGCCTATTCTATTAGAATGCAAGCAACCATTTCTATATAAAAGCCGATGAAATATATTATTGATGTTTCATTAATAATTCCAAAATCTTTTATAAGTTTTCAATGAAATGTGACATAACATTGCCAATAAAATTGCTAATAAATTATTTAATTTCATTGATTATTTCATAAAATTTTATATTTTTTTGTGTTGTTTGGTTGAGATTGTAATGATGATATATATACATATAAATTTTTATTTGAATTATATATTTTAAGGTGTTTGGACTTATTGTTTATTTTATTTTTATTTTAATTGTATTATCTTTTTAAATGTGATAAGTTTGGTTGCTTCCTCCTAGTAGTGGGGTCTGGGAATATAGAAAAATGACTACCTCCAGACAATTTTGCATCACCATTAAACTGCTTAACACGTAAATATTGAGAATCACTCAATTCCTCGTTGCGTTGGGATGAGCAAAATTGAAGTACTGCAGAGTATAAACCTGATCAAGATTTTTGGTAAATGAGTCTCCCTGTTTGTCTAACTATGATGATGTATATACCATGGAAATCGCTGCATGTTTGAGAAAAGAAGCATGACAGCTAAAGATGCGCAAAAAGCAAAACCTGACAATCAATCAGATGAAATTTCTTTTCTGTATTGTTCTGCTAAGAAAAACACAAGTTCCTTTTCATATTTGAAGCTATGCTAACCCACAATATTTACATCTATCAATCTGTTTTCTTGACAGAACCATGCTAAACTAGTGATTGACAAGGCAGCATATCACCATCCCAAATCCCAAGTTCCATCATTTGCATCTGCATGCATGCAAGTCACACGCTTAAATCTCCTACTTAACGAGAAAAATAATCATACATGCATATAAATCAAACAAATATCTTCCAGAATCATGCTGAAACAATACTAAAATCAAGGATCTAATCATGATATCCAACAGTTGGGGAATCAAATGAAATCCCAAATTATTTTCTAACAGCTTCATATATGAAAATAGTCCAGGCCCCATTAATTGCTCTGCGAAATGTTCTGTGATTAATATTCTCCCGTCTTGAAATACCAGGGTATCGCACATTAGTATAAATTCATCATTTCGTCAAAATTACAATAAAAATTAATTATGCAAAAATGGTTTTCAAACAAGTTGCTGAATTCATTCTGATAGCTTTCAAATTTGTGTCATCAAGATTCAAGATTGCAAATTACGGTTTATGGGCCATTCTAATTTTCATGGAAGCATGAAAGAAATAAACAAACTTTCACTCAGAAGTAGCTAGTACAGGAAGGAAGCTAGTTACAGCTAAGCATAGAGCTCAAAGTTTGAATTACCCTCGAAGAAGCAGACATCAAGTATATAGCTAAGAGTCCTCCCAGCACACAATCAAGCCTCGTATTTCTCCTGGTAAAACATTAAGTGTCCAAAGCAGGCCACCTACAAAAAAGCCTACTGTATCTAATAGATATGGATCTTTTGGGATCACAAAAGGTGATGGGTATGCATAACAGGCTGAGCCGAAGCCAACATGCTTATAAACACCATTCAATCATTAAATGCATCATGACAACAATTCATATCACAAATCCCCACATAATATTAACAATTGCACTTCTTCGTCAAAAGATAAAATCAAAATAATTAATCATATTGGATATACCCATTACCTTAATTGAATGATGTTTCAATGATGGAATGAAAGAAAATTCAAGTTCTCTTCTTTTCCTTTTTAAACCCTAATTTTTGATTTTTCTCTTCAAAATAACCCTACAAACCCTTAATCAACTCTTTTTTATTCTTTTTTTTTCTTCCACGACACCGTTAGAGGGTTCACCCATCAATCTCACACAGTCTTAGAAAGGATAAGTCCTTTTTTTAAAAAAAAAAGTTAAGTTATATAGATTAAAAAAACATATACAAGATATGAGAGGTATACCCCAAGTATTATAAAAAACCAGTAAGGTCAACAAAAAAAAAACAAGCTTGTATAATAATAATAATAATAATAATAAATACAAAATAACATAAACCAACTAACCAATTAAAATACAAATAACCAAAACTTAAATAGGATTACCACTTAGTTGGAAAGGTTATAATTATACTTTATCTGTGAAGCAAAAGCATCATCTATAATAAAATGATGCCATATGAGGAGTAAATGTACAAGTTGCTCGAGTTTTTATCTTGAAGATATCCTTATTCTTTTTTCATCGAGTAATAAGAGCAAATCCCTTGTCATCACATCCAATAGATGGAGCAGTGGATGGATATGCTGGAGAAGGTGTTCAAGATACTGTCATCTCATATAAGTTTATGGAAGATACCTGATATGAAGAACTAGTCTCAAAAGATGATAACAAAGATATTTAATTACTAGTAGTGCACAAAGACAATTCTAGTGATAATGTCCTAATATGGTTTTTTTGTTAATAATGGAGGAGGTATCAGATTAACTTTCTCAATATCAAATAGCTTTTTATTTCTAGCTACACCTCTCTCTTTGATGTAATTTAGTAGAAAATGAATAAAAAAAAGTGATTCCTCCCTTTTAAAAGTGTATTTAGTACTGTGATAATTATTGTAGTTTTAGTTTGAAAATATTTATTTTATAAAAAGTATTTTTAGTTAAGGTTAGTTTGAAAAAATATATATTTGGTTAAAACTGTGGTTGAAATTGAGGTTAAACAAAAAGTAGTTTAATATGTTTAGTTAAGAATGCTTTTGAAATTAAGGTTATAAAATAATTTTTTAAAAATATATATTAATATTGATAGTTTTTAATTTAAATATTATAAATTTAACTATTGTTATTACATCATGAAATAAATAATAATTTATATAAAATATTTTTTATTATTTCATTAAACTATTTATAATTCCATCATGTATGAAATACATTTGACAAAGACTATAGTTTTCATAAATTTTTTAATAGTGCAATTACATCAGGTAAAATATAATCAGGAATAAAATTAAAATTGTGATTAAATTCTGAAAATATTACATCATCAAGTGATCTCCGTCTAATTTATATAATGTCATTGAATAATATTTAAAACTAGTTTTTTGAATAAAATATAATTAAAAATAAAAAATAATTTTTTTATTTTACTAGATCAGACCCGATTCAATATATTTTTAACTTTGAACCGGACCCGGTCTAGCCGGAATAGTAATGAATGTCTCAATTGTTCACATGAATAGTGTGGTGAATAGTGAAGCATGCCTACATTATTCATAGGATTTCTCCACACAAAAAGCAGCAAAGAGCTACTTCTTGTGATTTTGGTAAATCTGTGGCACAACCACATTTTATGGTAAGCCCTACTAGTAAAAAATCACATTTTTTACAATATCGATCAACAATATTTGTGGCTGTTAGTGAATCTCACCCGCAGCTACAATACTAAATAGCCACTAAGCATGAAGAATCGCTAACCATGAAAGAAGAAATCAAGTATTTATATACCAATTTTTTTATTATTTGCATATTTACCTCTCATTATTCCATTTTTCTTTTTTTCCCCAATAGTTTTTCTCTTTTTACATACTTTATACCATAACATTTTTCTTTCATTTAATCTTACCCATCTTGTCATAAATTATTTTTGGTTTATTTTCCAAATTACCCTTTTTTCCTTTTAACTTAAAAAAATCAATAAATAATAATAACAAGAAGACTGACATTTTGATAATAAAAGTAAGCTATGAGAATTTCAAATGTAGAAGAAGATCAAATATAAAAGAAGATCCAGCTGTAATTCTAAATGAATTACGAGCTGTACCTAAAACTAAAAAGATAATGCAAATTAAAAGTCAAATTAAATCATTATTAGATGAATCTATATAAAAATTAAGTCCAATGACATAATTAGATTTTTAATATGCCAATTTAATTAATCATAGGTCAAATTAAATTTTTTTAATTATATTTAAGAGTTACTTTGGGTCAAATTAAAGGATTTAATTAAGTGCAAGAACTTAATTATACTTTAAATGTGTTAAATTAATTTTATCAAAGATTTAATTAGTGAAACATTATGTTTGGAGCCCAATTTCAGCTTAATTGAGAAGATTGAAATTTTAGAGGACCAAATTTAATTTCTACAAAGATAATTGGTTCAAATCAAAGGTAAGATTAAAAATAATTAAAAGTTTAGGATAAATTAAAGGTTAAATTGAAGAAATTTGTAGCCAATGATTATTTTGAAAAAGATGTCAAACTTTGGGGACTTAATTGATTGAAACCAGAAGTGAAATTGAAGTTATTAGAAAATTTAATGGCCAATTGAGGGTCAATTTGCATAAATCCAAGACCAAGAACTAAAATGAAAAAGACGTTGAAATCTATGACTAACACTGAAGTTCGGAAGGAGTAAAATTACATAAAATTAAAAGTGTAACACTGATTATGGATGCAATTGAAAAAAATTAAAACCTAAAGGATCAAATTGAACATTGGTCAAACCTTTTCATTAAAACCCTAAAAAGTCCAAAACAACACCTTTTTGAACAAAAAAAAGAGTTGACTAGATGATGCGTTCTTTGGTTACTACTCATTATCTCCTTTTTTTTTTTCACCCAGTAGCTGCTTGGGTGATCACATTTTCAAAGCATTTAATGTTTCGTTTCTTCATCAAATTTGACAAAACATACACTATCATAATGACATGACTTTTGACCATACCTTGATATTGTTTTTTCTAGTTGATTGACACCATAATGGCAGCAACACTAGTTTTAAGATGTCAACTTATATAGCTTTTAACTTTTAAAATTTAACAGTTCATGATGATAATTTTGAACCAATAGTTAAGATTCTTTAAGTTGGAATCAAGGGTCAAGACTTGACACTAATAAAGATAAAATTTTCATCTTCCACCTCCTATAAATAGGAGTGGATTTCATTTATTGGGATTAAGAAATCAGTATATAAAGTTGGCAAAAAATCATCTCTTTCTGTTTTTTTTCCTACCAATTTTATTCTCTTTCTTTCTATCGTTTCTTCATCCACCAACCATCTTACTTTGGGCTTATCCACTACTAGCTTCACCGCAATCCACCAGCATAACCACTAGCTGACTACTCCTCACGTCAAAAGGTAGAGTCACAACAAGTTTTTTTTTCTTTCTCCATTGCAGTTTTTTTTTTGAAATTTTATTTTTTAATTCAATTAATTTTTTTATGATTTTTTTATTATTTTTATGTGCTAATATTAAAAATAAATTTAAAAAATAAAAAATATATTATTTTCATATATTTCCAAACAAAAACATTTTAAAAAATAATCACTCCTATAATTCCTAAGACCAACTCAATAAAAAGTAAAAAAAGTTATGGAGGACCCAAATTTTGATGCCCATTTAATTGAATTAGAAGAAAAGGAAAGGGAAAGTTTTGAACGGGAAGTTGGGTAGTGAAGGAAGGGAGAAAGGTAATAAAAGTTGTTAATGGTGAAGGGGAGGCATTGTGAGAGGTGAGAATGCTTAGGAACGATAAAAAGGCACGAAAGTGTACTATGGTAGATCTTCTCGGAGAGGGTTCCTTGTTGTGGAGGGAAGACGTCCAATTATCACTATAACAGTTGTTATTATTATTACTATTATTAGAAATACATTGATTTTATTAATATAAAATTGATGTATAACAAACTAGTATATTTACATTACTTAGTTTTAGAAATGAAAACAAGAATTTATTACAAAAAAATATATCCTTGAAAAAGTCGATTTGATTATTTGTTTTTATAAAAACTTAAATATGATAAAAAAAATAATTGATATGAAAATTTTAACCATTTAATATTATTAATATGTTAATCTATTTAAAACCATAAAATACAATCTTCAAACTTTTATTCATGAGATATAAATATACTATGAGAAGATTAAACAAAAATATAAGAAATTTTTAATCATGAAAAAAAGGGGTTGTTATCGGCTTCTTTTAGTTGGTTAAGGCTCAACTTGATATTACAAGATTAAAATGAGGATTTTGTTGAGAAAAAAAAAATAGAAAGGAAGAGAGAAAAAGGAGAGGAGTGATATTTTCCTCATTCATTTAGAATATCTTTCTTAAATAGACTTATGTTTTTATATAATTTAATGTTTTTTTTAATTAATAGATAGGGAAATCTTGGAATAAGGGATTACTCAAACTTATATATCTTCTTTTAATAATTTGATGGCAGACCCTCCACTTCATCTTGATATATTTAAATGAGTTTAATGATTTATAAATTTTGTAAGTTAAAGGAGGGAGTATATCTAAAAATAAAAGGAAATTTATAAAATTAATAGTAGAAATTTTGGATACATGAGGAATGTGGTAGAAATGCATAGAGAAATAAAGATGATGTATTTTGAAATGAAGTTTTATTTTAAAAGGATATAATTATAATTTTAAGTGTTAGAAATTGAGCTAAAACACTCCGTTCAATGGAAATTTTATATTTTCAAATAAATTATTATGATTATTTATTTTTATTTAGATGATGGTAGCTAATAGCATAATATAATCAATGACCATATTTTTATATTAGAGGTATTTTAATATTAAAAAAATACTATTTCAATTATTATTTCTGGATTAGAAATTATATTAGTAGTGATCTTTTTCATCACCATTATATTAAGATCTCCAAATTAATTTATAATCTTGAAGTGAATATAGATAACTTGTATAGATTGTGTGTTTAGTTTTCCATTTGATTCATTATATGATATTATCGATTATATTGATATTTTAGGAGTTTTTTAGTTATTATTTCAAAATAAAATATATTTGTATGAAAGTTATAGTAATGTCCCATATCCGTGTCGTTATATATACTTGCATGGGTCTGCTCAAAGCTGCAGTCCCTCACATGTGCTAATTCAATAGATGGTGGCCATAGTCTAGTCTCAGTTCTAGCTTGGCTCAATTCCAAGAGTCACAACCAAGCCTTAATAACTTAACTACTTAGGATTTATCAATAAATAAATAAAAACTAAGAAGGCATTCACTAAAATCAACAAGAGAAGTACCACCAACAATATAGATAGTCTTAATTATGCAATAAAAGAATTAAAATCAATTTATTTAAGGATTTTTCTTCTATTTTTAAATATTTTCATCTAAAATAATAATAAAATAATATTTCTTATAAGTGACACTACCAAATTTAATAATTTTATTAGTGGGATTATCTGTTAGTATTTACCTGTGATTATTTTATCAATAAAGAAATAAAGATAGTTTGAGAGCAAAATTGACATAGAAAGTAATTTGATTGTTTTAAGGATTTGAATGAGTTGTTTTTCTTGACTATCTTTGGCCATGTTCCATGCGTCGCCTATTCACATGACTTTTGGTTATGTTGAAAGCATCGCGTAATTTAAAGTGCTCTCTCTCTCTCTCTCTCTCTCTCTCTCTCTTAGGGATATGTCTATTATTTATTGAGGGTGGCATCCTCATACTCGTCGTTGGGCAGCACGACTGCTCCATCATCCGACAACCATTCACTACCAGCGTCGATCTCCCTGTGATGTTCCAGCCGTAAGCTCAATGTCGAAAATCATAACAATCGTCACCGGTTACAAAACTTCCATCGACTCGGAACTGTTTTATCCTCGTTCACAATACGCAGTGGAAATTGTTGAACTAAGGGAGGGGTCTGGCGGCCAGTCCCTGTGGACAAGGCAATGTCACCGAGGGAAGCCTTTAAATAATTACCATATATATAGCAAAGAGCTAAAGACCTCTCTCGCTACAGTGACGAGAACGTTAATCCAACTTTATGCTTCTATTTGACACGTGATCTGGGGATCTTTTTGTTCATACCAACAAGTTTCAATCGTCAACCAAGACTAGCTTATATAATTATATCTGCGGTGCATGGTAATCATTTTGAATCATGGAAGGAGCCATATCTATATCTATATAATTACGTGGAAGAAAACCAATAGGCCTCACTAGAAATCAACAATTCATTTTAAGAAAACAAGTCCAAAATCATTATACTGGAGCTCAAATTTGATTGCGCGTTAATCTATCTGTGTTTGAACTCTCCTCTGCAAAAGCATGGAGAATGTGTTTTTTATAATTTGAAAGAACGTTTAGCAGCTTTCTTGTTCCCCTAACTAAACCTTAGTCATCCCACCTAACGCAATTGACTTGTTTGTTTATTTTGTTGGTTAACAGTCGTCATCTACAAGCAACATGCACTTGGTAATTTGCGCCCTCTGCACTTGATAATATTTAACATTTCTACTCTTTAAACTTCCGAAGGAGTGTGATAAGACTTGGAAACCAGGAAGACTGACTTCGTCGTGTAGCCTAACGTCGCTTGGGCTTCAAGAAAGATTTTGAATCTTCCTCCACTTATTTCCCAGTGAAGACACATCAAGATCGTGTTACCTTTCTTTGGTAATGCGATATCTGCAGTATTTGTAAGCTAACCATTACACCGATCAAATGATAACGAGAAGACCAAAATTGGTCAGCATTTAAGCCAACCAAGCACCTCTCTTCTCATAAAGAAACAGATGTCCATTTATCTACTTCTCTCTTCTCTTTCTTGTGCAAAAATAACTGCGTCACGAGAACCAGCATAGACCTAGAGGGAAGAGACCCTGTTTCACAAGTCACTTCTGTTGACCAATCTATCCCTCACCCTCTCTACCTTCCACGTCGTTGCACCACATCATCAAAGCCAAAACTCATACACAAGGTAATACGTGTCAGATCCCGTGGAAATTAATGTGAAGGAGAAGGACTTCGACAGTTTCATGCGATAGAACTTCAAACGATCATGATTTGCTAGGAACACTTGAACAAGAGAGATAGGATAAAGACTTCTGTGAATCGTGGCTACCAAGAAAGTGGAAGAAAGAAATTAGAACCCCAGAAGTTACTTATTTTAAACAACGAAAGACCAAGAATTTGAGAATTAGATTCAGAACAATCATTGAGGGGTAGCAATCAAAGGAAAGATCCAACGAAATGAATGCTGCAGCTACTGGTATTAATGCGCAGAACTTCCGCATTCAAGATCAAGAGGGAAAACCTCCATCCATAATCCCCATCAAGGTTCTTTCTCCTCCTCCTCCTACCTCAAGTCAATCTCTTGATTTTGTTCTCTTCACCCGTTCTCCTTCTCTATCAAAATAGTCAAGAATTCCCAAGGTTGAATAATTTATCATCTTTCTTTGTCTTCAACATCCCCTCTCTCTCTCTAATAGTTTTTATTGATTCTTTATTTCTTGTTTTTAGTCTTTTTAACTACTCCATTGTTTTGATCATTCATTTTTTTATTCTTCTTGAGCAGCTCATACTGTGAGTTGACCCTACAAAATTATTATCTACCAACTCGCTTTGTTATTTTTGCAGGTTCAGGAATCAAGCGTCCACATTGAAACAGCGACGGTGGCGGGGCTGTTAGTCCAGAGGCTCTTTCGAGCCCTCTTCTTTGTTCACATCCTCCTAATCGCGATACTAGTAATCTGCCTCACCATCCGTGGCCTACTCTCCTCCCACAGCCACCATTTTCACCCTAAGAAGTGGTATCCTCCACTCCTTGCATCAACAGCATGTGCTGGGATTGTGGCTTTCACATGGCAATGGTTTACTTTCCGCAACCCTTCAAGAGCCCTGAGAGCAGCCTTCTGGCTTAGCCCCTTGCTAACCTGTGCAGCAGGCGTGCTGTTTGTATTAATTAGTTCTACAGCAAGTTTAACAATAGGCGTCATTTCTATAGTTCTTGCCCTGATTCTATCCCTTTATGCTTGTTGGGTGAATCCTCGATTCGATTATGCCACCAAGGTTTTGTCAGTTACTGCTGCTTCCCCTCCTGCCAAGACCACCGCATTAATCAACCTCTCAATCATCCTAAGCTTTTTGTATTCCTGTTTCTTGGTATCTGGGATTGGCGGAGCCACTGCTGTTGGAACTGTGATAGACACTTCGTTCATTTTGGTGATCCTTGCGAGCCTGGCATGGAGTATGCAAGTGATGAAAAACACATTGCAAGTTACAATTGCACGCATCAAGTACCTACACTTTGCATCTGGGGCAGATATGGACTCGAGAATAGCTTTACGGGACACAATCAAATATTCAATGGGAAGTGTGTGCCTCAGCTCAGTCCTTGTGCCGATAATTACCGTAATCCGTGGTTCAGCGCGAGCAATTAGTTTGATTGCAGGGGGCACAGACGAGTTCTTGTTTTCCTGTGCTAATTGTTATTCTGCTGTTGCCGCAACACTAGTTAACTATGGGAATCGGTGGGGTCTTGTGCAAGTAGGGGTTTATAATAAGGGGTTTGTGCAGGCATCCATGGACACATGGGAGTTGCTCAGGAGAGTTGGGTTAGAGCCTATAATTGACAGGGATCTGACAGGGTCTTTCTGTTTCCTTTGTGGGATGGCAGGAGGTGCGATATGCACCCTTGTTGGAGGAACATGGACATTTGCCGTTCACAAGAGCTATGCTACAGAAGTGTCAATCTATGCATTCCTGATTGGCTACTTCATGGTAAGAGATCAGCTATCTTTAGCCTTGTAAACATTTCTTACAGCAGTACTTGGAAACTCACAAAGTTCGATGACGATTTTTTTTTTGCTTGCAGTGTCGGATAGCAATGGCATGGCAACAATCATGTGTTGCAGCATACTACATTGCTTACACAGAGAACCCAGAGAACCCACGGCTTGACCCAACTATACTATTTCGCATTCAAGAATTTCAGAGACGTGGAGCTTAACAATCATCTGAAGCTAACTTCATCTCGCTTGCTGACTCCAGATTCATTGTTTTAGATTGAAAATTTGAAACACGACCAGACACACCACCTACACTAGAGCTACATCAATTGATGTTAGAAGGCATGTGATTCTGTGAAAACATTATAATTACAAATTTTTGATTGTTTGTGCAAGATAAGTTGTCCTGTAAGTGGCATTTAAGTCTGCTTTTAGATTCAATATAATCCACTCAAGTTCTCTAGTACGTAGATCATATTCAGAAATATTGAATTTCACTTTGATCAGATGCTTAATATGGTCACACTCCAGACAGCAGATCTAAGGTCACAGAGGGTCTAATTCCAAGGCAGTGCAAATCATATCTACCAAATTTTGATCTCAAGAGTAATCATGTTCAGAAACTCTTTTAACTGCATATGTTTCAAGCTCCATTTGCAATACTTACTAAGGCAAATGAATGCATCTCCATTGTTGCATCAACTGAAAGAAAGGGAACTGGAAACGGTAAAATCAGAAGCTTTCCTATATAGTGAAAACAGATCATTACAATTCAAAAGATCAAGAAGAATAAACTACAGACGAAGAAAGCCATTGAGAAATCAAGAAGTCAAATACACAAATTTAATACAGTAATGCGAGGCTACATGACTACAAAAACTATGACAACCTGCTAGTGCTAACATCAAGTAAGGGTACAACAAAATGCACTGAGAAAGAAAAACACAAAAGTTACTTGGGTCCAATATGACCTAGGCCACCACATTCTGAGCACATGATGTTCTCTGTCCCACCACAACCTACAAAAACGAATGTGACATAGGATCATTGTCTTTGCAAAATACAACACAGCAGATGAAGATAACCAACAATCAGCTACCATGCTACTGTTCTGAAGTAGCATGCAGTGATCATACCACAAGACCAAGCCCCATGGACGACTACAGGCCCAGCTAGTCAACGTTTACTACTTCCCAAATATGCACTGAGATACTCTAATGTATACTCACTACAACATATCCTCTTGGTGAGTTAAAGTTAACAACAAGCATGAATAAACATCAAAATTTATAAGCTAAGGTGAATTGTGAAAAAAAAGGATCCCTAAAGGTCCTGCTGAGCTTAAGCATAAAGGGCTTGCACGAGCCAAAAAAAAGTACATTGCACTTTCTTGAAATACAAAATTATTAATTTCTAGAGAAAACACTTGTGACATGCGGATAATTAACTCCATAAAACAAACAAAATAGTAATTGACTTGGCCAATTAGCTCAGAAAGTAAGCGCATTGTTCAATTTGTAAAAAAAAAATAGTAGGTTTTGATGATGACCATAGCTTGCCATAACAATAAAATGGTTTCACAAATAGATAGTGACCAATTAACAGTTACTATTCAGCATGATCTTGACGATAGTCAACTAAATAAATTTCACATGAAAAATAAGCGATTACTTTCTGAAAAAGAAAATTGTAAGAATATGCACTATGAAGCGAAAGAAAAATTACCTAAGCACCTGACCTTGACAACGATGCCCTGGCTTTCCATTATAGAGTCAACATATAAGCCAGAACCAGAGCATGTGGTGCAAAGAACAGCGCCTTTGGCTTGGCAATCAGTGCACCGAGGATTATCTCCAATTACTTTTGCAGCCAACGAAACACCTACGGGCTCCTCAATTCTCTCCTCTGGTATAGGCTTATCATAACAAAACAGAGATTCAAGACTGCTTCTCCTTCTATGCACATCTCCCATTGAACTTGACTCCTGAAAAATCAAACAACAATTCCTGAGGAACTCGTGCGTTGAAAAACACGTGAAGATGAAAAATTGACTGATTGACAATAATGAGCACACCCATGAATCTCATTTCACATATAGGAAAATATACCAGCATAATCATGTAATATCGTTTAATTATTCTGGGAGTAAAATTGATAAATCCATTATTTTATTTAGCACAACCTTATTTATTTACTTCTACATTATACCTTTCTAAAAATCCTTACACCAGCCTAGACATTGGTTGCTCTCTCATTTTATGAATGGAGAAATGCAGGTGCACAACAGCAGTCATGCCGAAATTTGCTAATACAAAGAAGAAAATAACATAATAATAATAAGTGATCACCTACATTCCAATACAGTTTCCAAAAGAAACATGTACCCGAAAATAAAATAAAGAAAGCAAAAAGGAACTAACCCCATGAGAAGAAGCAGAAGGAAAAACGGAGCCATTAGGAGTGATGGCAGAGATTTTTGTGATGCACCCATTTCCACTGAATTGAAACCCATATCCAATCATATCATTCCTCTGTATATTTGATGGTTTTGGAGAAGAAGAAGGCGAAGAAGAAAAGGGCAAGAGTGTTGATGACCCAATTCTAATTGTAGAATCCATTGAAACCCAAAATACAAATTAAGAAATTAAATTAAGAAGATAATACAGATCTATTATGTTTAGAATTATCAAATTATAAGAGATCCAAAACTCAAAACTTCGGAGAAATCGATTCTATTTTGAGGTGTTTCTTTTTAACTCTTTTGAGCTTGTGTACCTCTCGTTCGTTGTTAACGATGGAGAGAGCTCGAGAAGTATGGTGGGTGAAATGAGATCCTATTTTATATATGGGTCGTGAGTTTGAATTTCAATACAAAACTAAAGCCTATGGGACCCAAAACGTTTTGCATTATTTATCTTTTGAAAATATTTAAAAAAAAAAAAAAACTAAGTTTTTTATGTGTAAATCTTCCAAACCTTTAAAAGTAAACTCAATGTAAGTTTTATAGATAAAAAAAAAATTGTGTTTTTTATTAAAAAATAAAATACTTTACATGTGATTTTTTTAAGAAAATTACTTTTAGCATTTATAATTTGGTCTAAATTATAATTACACATTATAATTTTAAAAAAAATATTTTTTATTATTAATTTTATATGAATGCTAACATTAGATATTTTTTTAAATATCAACAAAAATTATTTAATTATTTATAAAAAATTAATTACAAAATATCTTCTAAAGTTTGTTTGTGAGTTTTTTTTTTATAGTTTAAAAAATTATATTTAAAATTTTAAATTTTATATGCACTAACACTTAGTTTATCATTACATTCATTTTAGTTAATAAAAAACCCTTAAAGCCTCAAAATAACAAAATTATCATTATAACTTATAACTAAAATATTATCTTACTTAATTCCTCAAAATAAAATCCTTTTTAAACATTTCAACAAACAATTTTGGGCGTAAACATTTCTCTCAATTTTCTCTTCATTAAGCGTGCCAAATGGTGAAGAACCAATTACATTACTAAAATCTTCACAGCCCGCTTCAAGATTAGATCTCTGAAGCTTTGGCAATCCCGAAATGGAAATATATTAAAGAAAAAACGTTAAAGAGGTTGAGAAAACTACATAGACACGTATCCTATTCATCGGAATAGAGTAATTAATTTTTCGACCTTCCAACCAGAAAATTGTTAACTTTTTGTTTTTTATTACTAAGAATAACTCAGTAGTTTTCAAATGAATAAAGTGTCCTTCTAATGATTAAAATATTATTATTTATATAAAGATAAAAATACAAGTTTAATTTTTAAAAAATATACTTATTAAGAGAAGCAATAAGAAACCCTCAACGAGATTAGTTTTACTTTTTAAAAAGATATCATAATATTCAAATAAAAAAATAAAAATAATTAATCAGTTATTATTCAATTGTTTAGGATAAATAAGTTTTTTAACCTTGCATTAGAATATTTTTAAAAGATAAATTACTTTTAAAAATAAAATTTATTTAAATGTTTTACCTTTTTTATATTAAACTCAATGGTTCAAGTATCAATTTTTTTTCTTTTAAAGCTTGCATTATCTTAATATATTTTTCTTAGATAGAAAGAATAGTAAAATTAGATAATTCTTAAAGAATTAAAGAGAAATATTTTTACATTACCTAAAAAATAACTATAATATATATAATTTTCTTGAGATGATATGAGGTGTAAGCGTCTCCATAAAAAAATAGTTAATAGAATATGAAAGGTATGTAATGCTTTTAAAATAGTTGATGTATTAGATTTTAAATTAATCTTTTAATTGATAAATTCTTTTCAAATGTATTTAATGGGCTGATATGACCACAAATGGCAAAATAGTAAAAATAGGTAACTAAAGGGTTAATTGAAGAAACAAAATTGTTGAAGCAATTTATTTTCTTCTTTTTTTGATAACCTGAGATGTTTAGGTCAATTTATAAGCACCACGACTAATTCTTGGATTCACTGAATACCCTGTAAGCCTAGTGAATAGATAATGTATCACAAGGGTGATAAACATACACAAAGAGAATCGAATCCGAGTATAGAGGAAGGAAACAATTCTCTTCCTATACTAGGCTACAACCTCAAGTGCTTTGTTTTTCACTCTTGATTGGACACATTGATGTTCTTTTTTTTTTCTTTTTTCTTTTTTATGATTCGATATACCAATACCTGTGATTTATTCAAAAGCTAGCTAGGTAGAAAAAAGAATGTCAAGTACTGTTTGCCTCGGTATTGTATCCACACTATAATTTTTAAAAAATTTATTTATTTATTTATTTATAAATTATTTTAATATATTGATATGAAAAATATATAATATTATTTTAATTAATTTTTAAATTAAAAATACTTTAAAAATAATCATTATCATAACATTAACTATATTTTTTTTTTATTAACATGGATGTTCAAGCCAGCTTATGCATGCCTCAACTAATTCCACTAGTCTTGAAATTAACGACCATGTAAGTTGTAAGTAGTTTTGAAAGGACTTGAACCCGTGATCATTAAAGAACAAACCCAAAGTTCGATGGTACCCTTCAAGGTTATACTAATTATATCTTATTTAGAGCACGCATTAAATTAGCTAATTATTTTAGTTTTTTTTTAAATTATAATTGTAATGTAAGGTATTATAAATTAAAAACTTTCTTGTTCAAAATAGATTAATTTAACGTGTTTGGTATGATATTACATGTATAGTTTTACATATATTTTTTTAAGTATAATTTTTACATATAAATGTATCGCGACTATCTTCTCAAATAAACATTACCATTAAAGAAATAAGCATTTGAAGAGACTTGGCTTTTGTTTACACACACACCATAATTTCAAGTTTGACATAACGGGTCATTATTTTACCTCACCAAGATAAAATTAAATAATTTAAATTTTTGTGCTGATATTTTTTTTACTCTAATTTAATATTTGAAATTCTATAATATTTTAGAATTTTCTCTTGATCTTGCTTTCATAACTTAATTTTGATTTTCTTTCAAAATTATTTTTAAAAAAAATTAAAAATAAAAAGCCAAAAAAATAAAAAAGATTGGTAACTTGACAAGAGCAAGTTAAGAAGGATTTTAAATATATGGAGAAACCAAACTGAGATTTTGGACAGGAATTAAAAACCCAAGCATACCCAAGAATAAAAGGCAATATAGATTCAAGGTTAAATTAAAATATTGGTGGATAAATTTGTCTAAAAATTAAGTCTAAGACTTAATTAAACTTTTAATAGCATAATTTGGTTTAATTATAAGCCCAATTAAAGGATTAATTAGACCTAAGAATCAATTTAGGTTATATTTTAAGAATTAATTAAGTGTAATGACATAATTAAATTTTAATAGCTCAAACTAATTTTATTAGGGATTTAATTGTTTAAAAATTAAATTTAAAAGTTTATTTTGAGATTAATTAAAAGATTGAAATTTTAGAGGATCAAATTTAATTTTTATAAGCACAATTGAGTGAAATCAAGAATAAAATTACGAGTAAATCAAAAATTAGAGGTCAATTAGGAATCAAATTGAAAAAATTCAAGATCAACGATCTTTTTATAAAAGACACATATATCAAGGAACCTAATTTGATTGAAAAAAAGGGTGAAATTAAAGAAACTAGAAGTTTAATGGTCAATTAAAGACAAAATTAAAAATTTCCAAAACCAAAGATCAAGTTGAAAATGCTCTTAAATCAAGGTTTTTGTTTTTTAGAGTTTGCAACGGGTGAAATTGAATTGATTCTTTAAATCAAAATTCAATTAAGGACCTAATTGAATGAATTAAAGATTGAAGATTGAAATGGAAAAAGAAGATTTATAGCCTAATTTAAATATATAAAAAAAACACCAAAACAACATTGATTCATTTAAATGAAATAGTGTGTTTTAACTATGTTTTGGTTCCAAACCACAAATAGAAAAAAATTATTAGACAACATGTTGTCTAACATTATTCATTTATCTTCTTCATTTGAACCATAAAAGCTAACTAAGATGTCTTTTTTCAAATGCATTTAATGTATCACCTATACCCTAAACAACAAATACATTATTTGGTATCCCTTACATTATACTACAACTTCATCTTTGTTCATGCTAGTTTGCAACACTATAACCATTGTAGCACCAATCCACAACCCCTGACCCAACCAGCCTCATAATATGGTTTGATAGTACCAGGTTGTTAGCTTATGATCAACGAATGAGATCTTTACTAGATGAATAATAGGTTAGGATTCAGGCTCAATAAAGACCTTATGTCCCTTTGTCATCCCCTACAAATAGGGGTGAATTTTGTGAAGCAATAAGGGAGGAAGAAAAAGAAAAAAAAAATAGGAAAAGAAAACCAAAAAGAAAAAAGAGGGGGGGGGAGGGGGAAAAATAATAGTCTCACCATTTGCTCACCCCCGTAAAACCAAGACTCAAACACAAATATTTTTACCCTTCTTTTTTCTCCAAAATAGACATTGCAACCTCTTTATTTCCTTCCAAGACAACTGCACTATAAGTCACCAACAATTACACCATGAGTCACTAGAAGGACCATGATTAGTACTTAAAAGTGCATTCTTCTTAAGGCTTTATATTATCATATTGCATTTAAAGTATTATTAAATTCCCTAACTTAAGCATGTTTTATAATAACAAGTCTGATAATATAAGATAATTTTAATTTATAGTAAATACTCATTTTAAATGTAGGTATATCTTACAATTCAAAGGATTGATTGATGTAATTAACTATTGAAAGTGAAATGATATAAAAATGGTTAAGCTTAGAGAAGAGATGTTGGTTTAAACTGGAACATCATTAAGTAATTGGGTCATATTTGGAGCTATAGACCTTGGATTTAATTTTGGTTCATATATTTGGAAAGTTAAGACATAGGCCTAAAATATTCATAAGAGTTCAAGACTCAATTCTGTCATTTTGGAGTCCAAATCTTAACATCAAAAGAGAAATCTGAATTTGTTATGCAGCTCAAACATTGTTTAGTATTTAGTTCATATCTTGGATTATAGAAGTCTAAATGAGCTCATTCTTCTTTTGGTGGAAAACTAAGATAGATCTTAACAACTTTCATAGTTCACTTTTCTAAATTCTAATTATAGCAATGCTATTTCATCTAGAAAACAAATCCACACCTAAACCACCAAGTCCACTAATTCAATAGTTAAGTACCAAATAAATAGTTTTTTTTAGCCTATAAAATAAGGTATTTGTCATACATTGAGACATCTTAGTTCCTAAATCAAGATCATTTTCTTGTTTTCTCTCTTTATAATATTCATGTTTTATTTTTATTAATCTCTTGCTTATAATTTTATTTCATTTACTAGTCTTAGTTAACTTATATCATAATTATATTCTTTTCTTATTTGTTTATATTCTTATTTTTCATTATGTCTAATTAAGTTAATTATGTCAAGGTTAAAAGGTTTTATTAATGGTGTTAGAATAAATGTAATATAAACTCAACATGGACTTCAATATTTATATCCGAAAAATTTTGCTATTAACATGTCTTATTATTTTTATCTTATTCACTCTTAATAACTTTCTTGTTAAATGATTAATCTAAATTTATGTTGTATAACACTTGGTACAATAAATGTTTGATCCTACATAGTCTTTGGTCGGAATCATTGTTATGAGAGAAACTTGATTTGTTGTTAATGTAAGTTATCATTATGAATACATGACAATATTTACAAGTATGATGTTACATAAATAAGATAATTAATATGATTATGTTAATAATTTATAATGAGCTATCAATGATAAATCATCCGATTGGAACCTTTTTTGTCTGTGATTTCTAGTTGAGTAATAAAAAGAGTCTATACCATACTTATTTGAAATACCATTATTAGATCCTTTAACCTTAACAATTATTTTATCATTGTTTAATCCTTACATCAATATCACATCCCAAAACTCTCTTCAATTCCTTTTTTATTAGTATTCTCTTCAAAACTTTCTCTTTATTTATAATATATGTAATTGACTTTCATGCGGATCGATCCTAGTCTTGTCAAGTTATTTATTATTGTGACACTTCTGCACTTGAGATAAGACATTAACTATTTGATCTTATTAGACTACCAACTCCTCAACATCAAAGTAACCTCCATTAGTTTCGGTTATTAGATTCTCAACACTACAACATCTCAACACAATAACTCCTCCTTCAGCCTCTAGTTATTCCTTCATATTAAGGCCCACTCCATAGCTAAGTGATTAGTACTTAAAAGTGCATTTTTATCATGGTTTTATATCATCATTTTGCACTTGAAGTATCAATAACTCCTTAACTAAAATATGTTTTATAATAATGTATCTAATAATATAAGATACCTATAATTTGTGGTAAATGTCTATTTTTAATGCAGGTCTATCACATAAATGAAAGGATTGATTGATGACTTGAAGAACTTAAATTGCATGGATAAAGAGATGGTCAAACTTAGAGAAGAGATGTCGGTGCAATCCAAACCGGAACACTGTTCGGTAATTGGGCCATATCTGGAGCTATAGATCTCAGATTTAGGTCCAATTTATATGGATGGAAAGGTAAGACATAGGCCTACAACTTTCATATGGAGCCCAAGATCTAAAGAGGCCATTATCAAGTCCAAATTGTAGCAACAACAAAGAAGCCCGAATCTGTCTTCCAGCCCGAGCACTGTTCGGTATTTTGGCCATATCTGGAGTTCTAGAAGTCCAAATGAGCTGAATTTTTTACACAAGAAAGCTGAGACAATTGCCTACAACTTTCATGTTTGCACCTGGCTCCAGTTTTGACGTTATCAATGACGTTTTGGGCAGACAAGAGAAGATAAGGATTGTCACCAAGTCAAAAGTTGGCCACCCACTTATCAATTAGTCATCAAATCAATAGTTCCAAATTTTGGCCTATAAAAGGAGGCATTTGCCATGCATTTAGGCATCTTGGTTTCCAGATCAAGATCATGCTCTTCCTTTCTCTCTTTGTATTTTTTGTAATGTTTATGCTTTGCTTTCATTAATATCAAGTTTATGCCTTTCATTTCCTTTCCTTTACTTAGTTAGCTTTTATGTTCTTATTTTGTTTATCTATTTTTCTTTCTTTCATTATGTCTAGCTAAGTTAATTATGTCAAGGTGAAAAGGTTACACTAATGGTTTGAGAATAAGTATAATGTAAACTTAATATGGACTTTAATGTTTGATACTAACATGTTTTATATTTGTTATCTTGTTCACTCTTTAATACTTTGCTTGTTAAATGATTAATCTTGATTTATGTTGTATAACACTTGGTACAACAAATGCTTGGCACTTTCATAGCCCATAATGTATGGTATAACCGACACCTGAGCTATGAAAGGAACTTGATTTGTTGTTAACATAAGTTATAATCATGAATGCTTGACGAGATTTACAAGTATTAGCATTAATCGAATAAGATGACTAATGTAATCATGTTAACAATATATAATATGATTGGAACCTCCTTTGTGTGTGGTTTCCAATTCAATAATAAGAGTTTATACTATACTTGTTTGATATACCATTAGTGGAACCTCTAACCTTGACATTTGTTCTTATCATTGTTTAATCTTTACATTAATATTCCATCTTAAAGTTCTCATCATCTTCTTCTTCTCCTTCTCCTTATTTATTTATTATTATTATTATTATTATTGTTATTATTATTATTATTATTATTATTATTATTATTATTATTAGTACTACTACTACTACTACTATTATTATTATTATTATTATTATTATTATTATTATTATTATTATTATTATTATTGTTATTATTGTTATTGTTATTGTTATCGTTATTACTATTATTGTTGTTTATAATTGTTGTTTATAATTTGTACAATTAACCTCCCTGTGGTTCGACCCCGGTCTTGCCGGGTTATTTATTACTTCGACACTCCTGCACTTGGGAGAAGACATCAATCTTTTAGTCGTGTCAAGTTTTTGGCGCCGTTGCCGGGGAGGTAAGTTCTTGTATAAATTATAGTATTTATTTTCTCTTTTTACTTTTTTTGTATATAACTTTGTTTCTTTTCTTTTCTTTCTTTTTATTTTCTTTTCTTCCTCCTTCTTTTGCTTTCTTCTTTTTATTTTATTCCTACACGTGCATGAGAGTGTGGTCACGTACATCAAGTGGTAGACTTTGTAGGGTATCCTCATCATTTTCAGAAAATATGGCTGAAGAAGATAATCAATCACTTCATAATGAAAATAATGAGAATAACCGTGCTAGAACACTTAGAGACCACATGAATCCCACAAGAACAAGTGCACCATCATGCATAGTTTTTCCTCCTGATGCATCTCATTTTAATTTTAAACCAGGTATTATTCAACTTTTACCTTCTTTTCATGGTTTAGAATTGGAAAATCCATACTTGCATTTAAGGGAATTTGAGGAGGTCTGCAACACATATAATAATTTAAATTGTAGCATGAACACCATCAGATTAAAGCTTTTTCCTTTTTCATTAAAAGATAAAGCTAAAACATGGCTACAAAATTTGAGACCAGGATCCATTCGTGCTTGGGATGAAATGCAACAACAGTTTTTAAAGAAGTTTTTCCCATCTCATAGAACAAACTCTTTCAAAAGACAAATCACCACTTTCACTCAAAAACCAGGAGAAACATTTTATAAATGTTGGGATAGGTATCGAGATTTGCTTAGTACTTGCCCTCATCATGGTTTTGAAACATGGAGATTGGTTTCACATTTCTATGAAGGGTTAACACCTAAAGATAGGCAAATGGTTGAATTGATGTGCAATGGAACTTTTAAAGATAAAGACCCTGATGAAGCAATGGAGTACTTAGACTTGTTAGCTGAAAATGCTCAAAATTGGGACACCGCGGGAACTTATGAGGCACCGAGTAAAACTCAACCTCATACATCTAGTGGAGGTATGTACAACCTTAGGGAAGATCATGACCTTCAAGCCAAATTTGCATCTTTAGCTAGAAAAGTCGAGGCACTAGAATTAAAAAAGAGTGGTCAATTAAAATCTGTTGAAAACATTGTGTGTCAAATCTGTGAAACAAATGAACACTCAACCAACGATTGTCCAACCTTGCCTTCTTTTAAGGAATGTCTCCATGAACAAGCCCATGCTTTAAACAGTTTCCAAAGGCCCAACCACAACCCATACTCCCAAATATACAACCCTGGTTGGAGAAATCACCCAAATTTCAGTTGGAAGAGTGAGAACAACAATGCACAAACTTCACAACCACCATTTCAAGCACACCACAATTTCCAAAATTCTCATGGATATGCATTTCCTTATGCTCCACCTCCTAGAAGAAATCTTGAGGAAACATTGCATGCATTCATTGAAAAGCAAGAGACAATTAATACTCAACTTGTTCAAAACATGACAGATTTTAAAGATACTCTTGCTAAATTAACATCTGCTCTTAGTTTCCAAGAGAAAGGTAAGTTTCCATCTCAAACACAACAAAATCCCAAAGGGCAATACAATGCAAATGCAAGTAGTTCCGGAAGCCAACACATGGATCAAGTCAAATCAGTCACTACTCTGCGCAGCGGTAAGGTTATTGAAAAACCCTCTTTTGAACCTTATGAGAAAGATGATGAGTCAATCTCTGAGGGTAAGGAAGGGGTTGAATCTGAAAATTGCAACGAAACGACTGATTCACCGCCAGCACTTCCATTTCCTCAAGCCATGACCAAACAAAGGAAAGTCAATCACAATTCTGAAATTTATGAAATTTTCAAACAGGTAAGGATCAATATACCTTTGTTGGATGCTATTAAACAGGTTCCTTCCTATGCTAAATTTTTGAAAGATCTATGCACTGTGAAGAGGAAACTGAATGTGAAAAAGAAAGCCTTTCTAGCCGAACAAGTAAGTGCTATTCTTCAAAACAATAATGCTTTGAAATATAAAGACCCTGGTTGTCCTACAATTTCTTGCTTTATTGGAGAGCATAAAATTGAAAGAGCCTTACTTGATCTTGGTGCTAGTGTGAATTTACTTCCATATTCAGTCTTTCAGAGTCTCAATCTAGGTGAGTTAAAACCAACTTCTATATCTCTTTTACTTGCTGATAGATCTGTAAAAGTGCCTAGAGGAATAATTGAAGATGTGTTAGTACAAGTCGATAAATTCATTTATCCTGTGGATTTTATTGTCTTGGACACAGAACCTGTTGAAGCATGTAATTCATTTCCTGTTATTTTAGGACGTCCATTTCTTGCAACTTCTAACGCATTGATTAATTGTAGGAATGGACTGATGAAGCTATCATTTGGAAACATGACATTGGAGATGAATATTTTCAACATTTGCAAGCAACCTGGAGATGATAATGATTCACAAGAAGTAGATCATATTGATGAATTAGTTTATGATCAACTTGAATCTACTTTAAGTAAAAATGAATTGGATGAAACTGAAGATTTGCAAATGATTTATTCTGAGGAAGAAATCATGGATGAAACAAGCACCGAAAATGTTGATGTAAATCTTTTGTCAACATTGACAACAGATTTGACATCTAACATCACACCAATCGATGATTACTTTCCTAACGAATCCTTACTTTCTCTTAGTCCAATGCCTTGGTATGATAAAAATATCAATTTTCTTGCTTTAGGAGATTTGCCAACTGATTGGAGTATTCAAGATAAAAAAAAGTTTTTGAACGAAGTGAAGAGCTTTTATTGTGATGACCCTAACTTATTCAAATATTGTCCTAATCAAATCTTTCAAAGATTCATTCCCGACAATGAGGTAAGTAGTGTCATTAAACTTTGTCATTCTGAAGCATGTGGGAGTTATTTTTCTTTAAAAAAGACAGCTGCAAAAATCTTTCAAAATGGATTTTATTGGCCCACCATGTTCAAGGACACGCATGCATTCTGCAAAACTTGTGAAAATTGTCAAAAGATTGATACTGGTCAAAAAGTTTTGTTTTATAATTCTCAACTCTATGCACTCCCTAGAGAGCTAAGAACAAGATGGAGCAATCCTTATGGGGCCTGTGATATTGAGAATTCAATGAATGACAATGATTTTAAGGAAAATGGACATCGTTTGAAAGCTTACTTTGATAATTTTTCTAGTGAAAATGAATCAGCTGGTTTGAATGATCTTGTAGATAAAGGTTGATTATTTTGTTTTTCTCACATTTTCTTTTTTATGTTTCTTTTTGAGTGATTTTTGCAAGTTTCTTTCACCCCGGTCAAATGGCGGATAACGGTACTCCGTGACTTAAGTCGGTTCTTTCAGTTTCCCACAATTACTGATATCCGTGTATATATCTGTGTAATTCTTTGAATCTCTCTTCCAATTCTCATTTGAAAATGGACTCTAATCTTGAAAAATTGAAAAAGTATTTTCCCGCTCTGCCTCAGAATACGATTACAAAAATTTACCGTGCTAGATGTGCAAGATTGAGATTATTAATGAATCATGGAATTCCTGAAGATATTCGCTGGTTGATTGAAGCAAAGGTCCGATTATCAGGTGAGTCCTCTAACTTCATTTCACACATGCCTGGAACAGGTAAAAGCACTTTTGCAAAGAAGCGTCGTGCAAAACGACTGGATGTCTGTCATCGTTGTGCTAGATGGACTTGTAATACACAATGTCGTTCTTTAGGAATGGTATCTATAAACCGTGAAGATAAAATACAATTCATTAAGGATGGCCTGAGTAAGGAGTCTTTAGATAATCTTCTATTGACTCTTGAGACGCATCCTAGTGGAGATGTGCATCGTGCAATTCATGATTTATGGCCACTATTTCATAAAGAACATGATCGACTTAGTCTTGGGAATCTGACTAAAAAAGACCCTGTTTGCCAGTTTTTAAGAAAACTGGATGGGAAGCCTATCCCCGACCCATAGAGGGCGTTTAAGCCGTTCTTGGACGTAAAACCAAGGGAAGATGTGAGCCACAATCACAACTACCTGTACATACACATGCTTTTTTAAAAGTAAATAAATAAATAAATTAAAAGAGAGAGAGTGTGTGTGAGACTCTAGCTGGCCTATATATAGATGTTATGATTGCCTTTCTACTTTCTCATCTATAAAACCCTATTTTCCTTCCTTTCATTTCTACTCAACCCATACATTCAACAAATACAGAAGTGTGTAGAAATGGCAAGTTCCTCAAGTAATCAAATAAGAAATATTTGTGTTTTTGGTGGATCTAGTCCTGGGAAAGAAAAAGAGTTTTTAGAATCAGCAAATCATCTTGGTCAGGTGCTAGCTGAGAGAAAGATTCATTTAGTGTATGGGGGAGGCAGTCTTGGGTTAATGGGAGGTGTGTCAATAGCTGCATTTTTAGGAGGTAGTCAAGTTTTGGGGGTCGTCCCTGAAGCTTTGGCACAAGGGGACATCATTGGAAAAACAATTGGAGAGGAACTTCAGGTCTCCACAATGTCGGCTCGAATGAATGCAATGTTTAACCATGCTGATGCTTTCATTGCTTTACCAGGTGGTCTAGGCACATTGGAAGAGATCTTTCATATTTCCTCTTGGGCTCAATTGCACATTCACCATAAACCCATAGGTTTGTTAAATGTTAATGGTTATTATGATAAGTTGTTGTCTTTTCTTGATCATGCTGTGGAACAGGAATTTTTAACATCTTCTGCACGACAAATCATAATCTCTGCTTCTACTGCTGAACAATTGATTGACCAACTACAATCTTTCATTCCTGTGATTGATCCTTCCATGAGTCGCATAAATTGGTCATCTAAGGAAAGCCGTAAAAAGCTTAGATTGGATTTGAGCCTTCATTTGTGAATTTTTGTGTCTTTTGGTTTTATTATGTTTTGTTATTTCTTATTTTTGTTTCAGTGTGTTTCAGGTTTTGTTAGTGTTCGTTATTTCAGGTGATATCTTCTATACTCTATCTTTCTACCTTAGAACATTGAGGACAATGTTTCATTTTGGTTGGGGGGAGAGGGTAGTAGTTGATAAAAAAAAAAAAAAATTGTTTTTCATTTCATAAAGCATGTGCATAATTGTTGTTACTAGGATGGCAGAGTAAAGGAGTTCTTTTGTTAAAGTGACTCTTGAGACGCATCTTAGTAATCATTTTTAACAAGGTCTATTATAATACTTCCTGAAATATTCAGGTTTACAAACTCTCGTATTGTTACCACTTAATTCTGCTCATATACTTATTTAACATGTATTCTTAAACCTTAATTTACACACACACACTTTAACATAAGATTGTGGGTTGCATATTGGATTATTACATTATTTATGTTCTTTTGTTAAAGGTAACAACTAAGGGAAAGGGATTGTATATAATTAAAAAAAAAAACATGAAAAAAAAAAGAAAAAAAAAAAGAGAAAAAATGATGATAATAAAAATGTAGATAAGTTTGATTTCGTAGCCTCCCTAACCTAAGCAATTAAGCCCGAAGGGGTGTTTTAACACCTAATACCCTAAAGTCAACTGACTTGGGAGCTATTGGCCCAACGCTTGTTACATGGGTTGAGGAGAAAAGCTTAAGGGAATCAAACATTGCACTATCTACATATCAGTATCTGCGACCCGAGTTACTAAGCTCGTAGGGGTGTCTTAACACCTAATGCCCTAAGACCAACTGGTCTGGGAGTCATTAGCTGAAAGCTCGTTACATGGGTTAAAGATGCATGATGTTTTTAAATTATATGTATATAGAGTTGAAAAAAAAAAAAGCAAAAAAAAAAAAAAAGAAAAAAAAAGAAAAGAAAAAGACAAAAATAATAATCCCAACCCAAGGAAGTTAACCTTAAACATTAGAACAAAAATTTTGTTTTCTTCCAAGAAAAGCCCCATAATTATGTGTTGATACATTGAGCACAAAAGAAAGGTTTATTAATATCTTGTTAAGTGGTATTGAGCACATATATAAATTTAATGAGAGTTTGTTTATCTGGATAGATTAATGGAAGTTAAATGATGAATACCTTGCTTTGTGAAATTTGCAAATTGTTTTAACGCTTTAATTACTAGGGACTAGTAATAAGCTGGTTGAGGGGTGTGATTAGTACTTAAAAGTGCATTTTTATCATGGTTTTATATCATCATTTTGCACTTGAAGTATCAATAACTCCTTAACTAAAATATGTTTTATAATAATGTATCTAATAATATAAGATACCTATAATTTGTGGTAAATGTCTATTTTTAATGCAGGTCTATCACATAAATGAAAGGATTGATTGATGACTTGAAGAACTTAAATTGCATGGATAAAGAGATGGTCAAACTTAGAGAAGAGATGTCGGTGCAATCCAAACCGGAACACTGTTCGGTAATTGGGCCATATCTGGAGCTATAGATCTCAGATTTAGGTCCAATTTATATGGATGGAAAGGTAAGACATAGGCCTACAACTTTCATATGGAGCCCAAGATCTAAAGAGGCCATTATCAAGTCCAAATTGTAGCAACAACAAAGAAGCCCGAATCTGTCTTCCAGCCCGAGCACTGTTCGGTATTTTGGCCATATCTGGAGTTCTAGAAGTCCAAATGAGCTGAATTTTTTACACAAGAAAGCTGAGACAATTGCCTACAACTTTCATGTTTGCACCTGGCTCCAGTTTTGACGTTATCAATGACGTTTTGGGCAGACAAGAGAAGATAAGGATTGTCACCAAGTCAAAAGTTGGCCACCCACTTATCAATTAGTCATCAAATCAATAGTTCCAAATTTTGGCCTATAAAAGGAGGCATTTGCCATGCATTTAGGCATCTTGGTTTCCAGATCAAGATCATGCTCTTCCTTTCTCTCTTTGTATTTTTTGTAATGTTTATGCTTTGCTTTCATTAATATCAAGTTTATGCCTTTCATTTCCTTTCCTTTACTTAGTTAGCTTTTATGTTCTTATTTTGTTTATCTATTTTTCTTTCTTTCATTATGTCTAGCTAAGTTAATTATGTCAAGGTGAAAAGGTTACACTAATGGTTTGAGAATAAGTATAATGTAAACTTAATATGGACTTTAATGTTTGATACTAACATGTTTTATATTTGTTATCTTGTTCACTCTTTAATACTTTGCTTGTTAAATGATTAATCTTGATTTATGTTGTATAACACTTGGTACAACAAATGCTTGGCACTTTCATAGCCCATAATGTATGGTATAACCGACACCTGAGCTATGAAAGGAACTTGATTTGTTGTTAACATAAGTTATAATCATGAATGCTTGACGAGATTTACAAGTATTAGCATTAATCGAATAAGATGACTAATGTAATCATGTTAACAATATATAATATGATTGGAACCTCCTTTGTGTGTGGTTTCCAATTCAATAATAAGAGTTTATACTATACTTGTTTGATATACCATTAGTGGAACCTCTAACCTTGACATTTGTTCTTATCATTGTTTAATCTTTACATTAATATTCCATCTTAAAGTTCTCATCATCTTCTTCTTCTCCTTCTCCTTATTTATTTATTATTATTATTATTATTATTGTTATTATTATTATTATTATTATTATTATTATTATTATTAGTACTACTACTACTACTACTATTATTATTATTATTATTATTATTATTATTATTATTATTATTATTATTATTATTATTATTATTGTTATTATTGTTATTGTTATTGTTATCGTTATTACTATTATTGTTGTTTATAATTGTTGTTTATAATTTGTACAATTAACCTCCCTGTGGTTCGACCCCGGTCTTGCCGGGTTATTTATTACTTCGACACTCCTGCACTTGGGAGAAGACATCAATCTTTTAGTCGTGTCACTAAGCCCACTATAGACCATAACAACAACACTAGTAGACTACCAAGTGATTAGTACTTAAAATTATATTTTTATGAAGGTTTTAAATTAGTATTTTGTACTTGAAATATCAATAATTCCTTAACTAAAGCATGTTTTATAATAAATAAGTCTTACAATGCCTTACTTTCTCTTAATTCAATGCCTTGGTTTGCTAAAAATATCAATTTTCTTACTTCAGGATTTTTGTGAACTCACTAGAGTACTAAAGATAAAAGAAAGTTTTTGAGTGAGGTGCAAAACTTTTGTTAGAATGACCCTTACTTATTCAAATATTGTCATGATCAAATATTTTAAAGATATATTCTTAATAATGAGGTAAGTAGTGTCATTAAATTTTATCATTTTGACACATATGGAAGTCATTTCTTGTTAAAAAAGACGACTGCAAAAATCTTACAATGTGGATTTTATTAGCCCTATGCTTTTTACATGGGTCAAGGAGAAAAGTTTAAGAAAATCAAACATTGCACTATCTCCATATCAGTATCTACAATCCGAGTTATTAACCTCGAAGGGTTGTCTCAACACCTAATGCTCTAATACCAACTGTTTTAGGAGTCATTAGCCAAAAACTCATTATATGGGTTAAAGATGCATTGTGTTTTATGTATATATATATTAAAAAAAAAGATAATAATCTCAACCCAAGAAAATTAATCTTAAACATTAGAACAAAATTTTGTTTTCATCTAAGTAAAGCCCCATAACTATGTGTTAATATATTAAGCACAAAAGAAAAGGTTATTAATAACTTGTTAAAGAGGTATTGAGTAAATATATAAATTTAATGAGAGTTTGTTTATATAAATATATTAATGGAAGTTGAATGAATGTCTTGTTTTGTGGAATTTACAAATTGTTTTTCTATTTTAACATTTTGATTACTAGAGACTAGTAAGAAACTAGTTGATGGGTGTGATTAGTATTTAAAAGTGTATTTTTATCAATGTTTTATATTAATATTTTGCATTTGAAGTATCAATAACTCTTTAGCTAAAACATGTTTTATAATAAACAAGTCTGATACTATAAGATATCTTTAATTTATGGTAAATGTTCATCTTAAATGCAGTCCTATCACATAAATCAAAGGATTGATTGATGAGTTTAACTACTGAAATTGAAAAGACAAAGAGAGGGTAGAACTTAGAACATAAATGTTGGTTTAGCCCAAATTGGAACATTGTTCAGTCGTTAGGTGATATCTGGAGTTGTAGATCTTGGATTTTAATTTGGTTTATATGGTTAGAAAGCTTAGACATAGATGTAAAACATTCATGGGGAATGCATGACTCAGTTCTTTTGTTTGGAAGTCCAAATTAGCAAAAAAAAAAATGTCTGAATTTATCATACAGCCAAGACATTGTCTAGTGTTCAACCTATATTCATGTTCTAAAAGTCTAAATACATCGATTCATGTTTTGTTGGAAAGATGACATAATTTTCTAGAACTTTTATGAAGACTATCTCTTCAAATTTTGATGTTAACAATGACATTTTGTTTATACAAGAAAATAAAGATTATCATCAAATTAAGATGTGGTCACCTACTAAACAATTAGTTAACAAATTAATAGTTCCAAATTTTAGCTTATAAAAGGAGGCATTTGCCATGCATTTAGGCATCTTGATTTTCAGATCAAGATGATGTTCTTGTTCTTTTTCTTTATATTTTTGTAATGCTTAGATTTTGCTTTCATTAATATCTTATTTATGCTTTTTATTTTATTTTCTTTACTTACTTAACTTTTATCTTGTTTATTTATGTTTCTCTATTTTATTATGTTTAGTTAAGTTTATTATGTTAAGGTGAAAAGGTTACACTAATGTTGTAAGAATAAATATAATTTAAACTTAATATGGACTTTAATACTTGATACTAACATGTTTTATATTTGTTATCTTGTTCACTTTTAACACTTTGTTTGTCAAATGGTTAATCTAGATTTGTTGTGTATAACTCTTGGTACAACAAATACTCGATACTTTCATAGCCTAACCATAAGGTATAACATACACTTGTGCTATGAAAGGAACTTGATTTGTTATTAACATAAGTTAACAACATGAATTCCTAATAATATTTAAAAGTTTGGTATTACTTAAATAAGATAATTAATATGATCATATTAATAATTTAAAATGAGCTATTAATGACACATCATCCGATTGGAACCTCCTTTGTGTGTGGTTTACAGTTTAGTAATAAAAAGAGTTTATACTATACTTGTTTGAAATACCATTAGTGGATCCTCTAACATTAATATTTATTTTTATTATTATTTAATCCTCACATTAATCTTACATCTCAAAGTCCTCTTTAATTTATTGTCGTTGTTGTTGTTATAATTTATACAGTTAACCTCTATGTGGTTTGATCTCAGTTTTGCTGAGTTATTCATTACTTCGACACTCCCACAATTAAGAGAATACATCAATATTTTGATTATGTCACTTAACTTTGAGAATGGAAAAAAAATACAAGGAAAAAAGTTCAATTTACCTAAAGGCTGGTTCTAAATAAGGGAAGGTTGGTTCTAGGCTAGTTTGTTTTTCTTCTTCTTCTTAATATTTATCATCCTTTACCTAACTTATCTCAACTCAAACTCATTTTTCTTCTCTCTTTATCTTGGAGTTTTTTTTCTTAGTTATTTCTTTTTTTTTTCTTGTTTTTTCCCCTCTATTTTTAAGTAAGGATTAAGTTCTTAGAACGTTTTTTTGGTGGAATTATCATGATCATCGGTTCCCTTAGGTTATTATCATCCCTTCATCATTGTTGTATATTTTGACTAAATATCTTGTGCTAACCTCTTTACACCAATTTTATAATGGTTTCAAAGGGTCAAGGTGTTGTTTTTTGGCTAAACATATGGTATACATAAAAAGAAGGAGTATGGTGTTTTTTTTAGCATTTATAGGAGGTGTGGGAGAGAGAAAAAAATATCCAAAGCATGGACAAAAGCAAAAGAAGAAATGAATAGTAGTAAACACATGTAAAGAAAAGAAAGAGATTGTTTTGTCCCATATACCAAAACAACTTTGTTTTGGTGTAATTTGTTTTAAAATTATAATATGGAACAACATTGTTTCACTTAAAACTGAGTGAAACACATTCTTTTACTTAATTTCATTTTTTTAAAATGAAACAATATTCTTTTGACATATAAAAGTTTCAAAAAGGTCCTTCAACTTTGATACATTTTTTAATTTGGTCCTTGAATTTTTTTCTCATTTTCAACTAATTCAACTTTGTTCTTAATATTTATTCAATTGCATCCATAATTGGATTAAATGGCCACTTAACTTCTTTACCTTTTTTGATTTAGTCCTAGCTTTCTAATTTTTGCCTATTTAGCCATTTTTAGTCTTTTCTCAATATTTCTTCTCAATTTCATCCTTAATTGTATTTCTCTTTCTTTTTATCTATTTTTCTTTAAACATTTTTTGATATATATAAATCTTTATGTAGGTGACATGACTAAAAGGTTGATGTCTTTTCCCAAGTGTAGGAGTGTCGAAGTAATAAATAACCCGGCAAGACCGGGGTCGAATCACATGGAGGTTAATTGTACAAATTATAAACAATAATTATAAAACAACAATAACAACAACAACAATAGTAATAATAATAATAGTAGTAGTAGTAGTAGTAGTAGTAGTAATATTAATAATAATAATAAAGAAAGAGAAGAAGAAGAAGATGATGATGATGATGATAACTTTGAGATGAAATATTAATGTAACAATTAAACAATGATAATAACAAATGTCAAGGTTAGAGATTCCACTAATGGTATGTCAAACAAGTATAGTATAAACTCTTATTATTCAATTGGAAACCACACATAAAGGAGGTTCCAATTGGATTATAGATTGTTAACATGATTACATTAGTCATCTTATTCAATTAATGCTAATACTTGTAAATCTCGTCAAGCATTCATGATTATAACTTATGTTAACAACAAATCAAGTTCCTTTCATAGCTTAGGTATCGGTTATACCATACATTATGGGCTATGAAAGTGCCAAGCATTTGTTGTACCAAGTGTTATACAACATAAATTAAGATTAGTCATTTAACAAGCAAAGTATTAAAGAGTGAACAAGATAACAAATATAAAACATGTTAGTATCAAATATTAAAGTCCATATTAAGTTTACATTATACTTATTCTCACACCATTAGTGTAACCTTTTCACCTTGACATAATTAACTTAGCTAGACATAATGAAAGAAAGCAAAATAGATGAACAAAATAAGAACATAAAAGCTAACTAAGTAAAGGAAAGGTAATGAAAGGCATAAACTTGATATTAATAAAAGCAAAGCATAAACATTACAAAGAATACAAAGAGAGAAAGGAAGAGCATGATCTTGATCTTGGAACCAAGATGCCTAAATGCATGGCAAATGCCTCCTTTTATAGGCCAAAATTGGGAACTATTGATTTGATGACTAATTGATAAGTGGGTGGCCAACTTTTGACTTGGTGACAATCCTTATCTTCTCTTGTCTGCCCAAAACGCCATTGATAACGTCAAAATTGGAGCCAGTTGCAAACATGAAAGTTGTAGGCAATTGTCTCAGCTTTCTTGTGTAAACAATTCAGCTCATTTGGACTTCTATAACTCCAGATATGGCCAAAATACCAAACAGTGCTCGGGCTGAAAGACAGATTCGGGCTTCTTTGTTGTTGCTACAATTTGGACGTGATAATGGCCTTTTTAGATCTTGGGCTCCATATAAAAGTTGTAGGCCTATGTCTTACCTTTCCATCCATATAAATTGGACCTAAATATGAGATATATAGCTCCAGATATGACCCAATTATCGAACAGTGTTCCGGTTTGGATTGCACCGACATCTCTTTTCTAAGTGTGGCCATCTCTTTATCCTTGCAATTTAAGTTCTTAAAGTCATCAATCAATCCTTTTATTTATGTGATAGGCCTGCATTTAAAATAAATATTTACCACAAATTAAAGGTATCTTATATTATTAGATATATTATTAGAAAACATGCTTTAATTAAGGAGTTATTGATACTTTAAGTGCAAAATGATTATATAAAACCATGATAAAAATACACTTTTAAGTGCTAATCAGTAGGCATGCATACCAAGCGCATACAAATACAAACCATGTACCACCTTGTTCCACTAATAGTTATTTTCTATCTACACTTATCCAATAATGACACAATAAGCATCACAAGCAATGACAATAGTAATTTCTCCATCAATGGTGCAACTCCCCTCTCATGAGGTGATAAAGGTTTATAAATACCTTAGTTACTTAGTAAGAAAGACTAGATAATTTTATACATAAATTACAATTATTCAACATTTTCAAGAACCACAAATGATCATTCAACAAGCTTCATAAAATTTTCATAGATATATACTCCTTGTAATTTCATTCTATTTATTACTTCTTATACATTATTTTATGGTCTTATATTTACTATCATAAGCATTATAGTGTCTCTCGTTTCCACATAGGACTTGTTTCTAAGAAATAACCTAGGTTAGAAATATCAACTTATATTGAAGACCAATCAACAACCTAGGACCAACTATGAAAATATCAGTTCTTGTTTTAAGTTTTCACAACTTCATTAGTTGAGATTTAGGGCAGTCCAGAAGGTGCACATCAATTTAATTATTAAATAAATTATGAACTTAGCAAGTCACTATAAATTATTTTCCTAATTTATAGCCTTATAAAACTAAACATGGTATCCATATAAGAAATAAGAAAAAAAACAAAAAAAATCTCCTTTATTATTATTTTAAGTGCTTATGGAGATGTTCTTTGCGCCATTTAGAATAAACTAAATAAGTGGTCTATACTACATTGCAAGCCACACCAAAAAAAGAAAATTAAACTAAAAAGGAATGTTTAGGCCTAGGAAATCTTTTTTAGTAGCCATTGAGTCAATTTTAAAACCTCCTAACCCATCTCATTACCTAACTTATGTTTCAAATCAAATCATTTAAGAGTTGTACCGATATGATATATTGACTTGACATGTTCAAAGATAAGTAAGATAATTAGTAGAAATATGGTTAGGTGATTATTACTTCAATGTATATTTTTATCAAGATTTTATATCATCATTTTGCACTTGAAGTATTAATAACTTATTAAATAAAACATGTTTTATAATAACATATATAATAATATAAGAAACATTTAATTTATGGTAAATGTTCATTTTAAATACAGGCCTATCACATAAATGAAAGGATTAATTGATGAGTTTAAGAATTGAAATTGAAAAGACAAAGAGATTGCCAAACTTAGAAAAGAGATGTTAGTGGAGTCCAAATCGGAACTCTGTTCGATAATTGGGTGATATCTGGAGCTGTAGATCTCGGATTTAGGTCTACTTTATATGGATGGAAAGGTAAGGTATAGGCCTATAAATGGAGCTCAATATTTAAAAAGGTCATTTTCAAGTTCAAATTGTAACAACAATGAAGAAGTCCGAATCTGTCCTACAGCCGAACATTATTTAGTGTTTAGCCTATATCTGGAGTTCTAGAAGTCTAAATGACCTCTATTTTTTTTTAAAAGATGAGATAATTTCCTATAATTTTCATGTTTTCAAGTGGTTCTAATCTGACATTATCAATAATGTTTTTAGTAGATAAGGATTGTCACCAAGTTAAGAGTTGGTCATCCACTTATCAATTAGTCATCAAATCAATAGTTTCCAATTTTGACCTATAAAAGAATGCATTTGTCATGCATTTAGGCATCTTGGTTTCCAGATCAAGATCATACTTTTGTTTTCTCTCTTTGTGTTTTTAAGTTTTATTTTTATTAATATCTTGTTTATGTCTTTAATTTTCTTTCCTTTATTTAGTTAAATTTTATCTTATTTATGGTCTTATCTTATTCATTTATGTTTCTTTCTTTCAATGTTTAGCTAAGTTTATTATGTCAAGGTGAAAAGGTTACATTAATGGTGTAAGAATAAGTATAGTGCAAACTTAACATGGACTTTAATGTTTGATACTAATATGTTTTGTATTTGTTTTCTTGTTTACTCTTTAATATTTTGCTTGTTAAATGACTAATCTTGATTTATTGTTAATAAAGTTATTGATTAGTACTTAAAAGTGTATTTTTATCATGGTTTTATATCATCATTTTGCACTTGAAGTATCAATAACTCCTTAACTAAAATATGTTTTATAATAATGTATCTAATAATATAAGATACCTATAATTTATGGTAAATGTCTATTTTTAATGCAGGCCTATCACATAAATGAAAGGATTGATTGATGACTTGAAAAACTTAAATTGCAAGGATAAAGAGATGGTCAAACTTAGAGAAGAGATGTCGGTGCAATCCAAACCCGAACACTGTTTGGTAATTGGGTCATATCTGGAGCTACAGATCTCAGATTTAGGTCCAATTTATATGGATGGAAAGGTAAGACATAGGTCTACAACTTTCATATGGAGCCCAAGATCTGAAAAGGCCATTATCAAGTCCAAATTGTAGCAACAACAAAGAAGCCCGAATTTGTCTTCCAGCCCGAGCACTGTTCGGTATTTTGGCCATATCTGGAGTTCTAGAAGTCCAAATGAGATGAATTTTTTACACAACAAAGCTGAGACAATTGCCTACAACTTTCATGTTTGCAACTAGCTCCAATTTTGACGTTATCAATGACGTTTTGGGCAGATAAGTGAAGATAAGGATTGTCACCAAGTCAAAAGTTGGCCACCCACTTATCAATTAGTCATCAAATCAATAGTTCCCAATTTTGGCCTATAAAAGGAGGCATTTGCCATGCATTTAGGCATCTTGGTTTCCAGATCAAGATCATGCTCTTCCTTTCTCTCTTTGTATTTTTTGTAATGTTTATGCTTTGCTTTCATTAATATTAAGTTTATGCCTTTCATTTCCTTTCCTTTACTTAGTTAACTTTTATGTTCTTATTTTGTTTATCTATTTTGCTTTCTTTCATTATGTCTAGCTAAGTTAATTATGTCAAGGTGAAAAGGTTACACTAATGGTGTAAGAATAAGTATAATGTAAACTTAATATGGACTTTAATGTTTGATACTAACATGTTTTATATTTGTTATCTTGTTCACTCTTTAATACTTTGCTTGTTAAATGACTAATCTTGATTTATGTTGTATAACACTTGGTACAACAAATGCTTGACACTTTCATAGCCCATAATGTATGGTATAACCGACACCTGAGCTATGAAAGGAACTTGATTTGTTGTTAACATAAGTTATAATCATGAATGCTTGACGAGATTTACAAGTATTAGCATTAATTGAATAAGATGACTAATGTAATCATGTTAACAATATATAATCTGATTGGAACCTCCTTTGTGTGTGGTTTCCAATTCAATAATAAGAGTTTATACTATACTTGTTTGATATACCATTAGTGGAATCTCTAACCTTGACATTTGTTATTATTATTGCTTAATCCTTACATTAATATTTGATCTCCAAGTTCTCATCATCATCATCATCTTCTTCTTCTCTTTCTTTATTATTATTATTATTATTATTATTATTATTATTATTATTATTATTATTGTTGTTGTTGTTGTTGTTTTATAATTGTTGTTTATGATTTGTACAATTAACCTCCCTGTGGTTCGACCCCGGTCTTGCCGGGTTATTTATTACTTCGACACTCCTGCACTTGGGAGAAGACATCAATCTTTTAGTCGTGTCAGTTATAATCATGAATATCTGACAACATTTACAAGTCTTAACATTATTCAAATAAGATAACTAATGTAATCATGTTAACAATTTATAATCTGATTGGAACCTCCTTTATATATGGTTTTCAAATGAATAATAAGAGTTTATACTATACTTGTTTGACATACCATTAGTAGATCCTCTAATCTTGATATTTGTTGTTATTATTATTTAATCCCTACATTTATCTTCCATCTTAAAGTTCTTATCAACTTCTTCTTCTTTTTCTTTTTTATTATTATTACTAATATTATTATTATTATTATTATTATTATTATTGTTGTTGTTGTTGTTGTTGTTGTTGTTGTTGTATTATTATTATTATCTATAATTTATACAATTAACCTCCTTGTGGTTTGACCCCGGTCTTACTGAGATATTTATTACTTCGACACTCTTGCACTTGAAAAAAGACATTAATCTTTTATTGTATCATCTGAGTTTAAATATAAATTTCAAAATGATATATTCTTTCAAAAATATTAAGATGACAACATATAAGAATAGTCAGAGTTTTACAACCTAACTCATCGAACCTGCGACTTAAGTCATAGGCTCCATCAAGTTTAATTTTTTTAAGATTATTTTTTATTTGATCATATGATAAGAAAAAATAATCACTTGTAAAATTAAGTATTAACACAATGTCAAGACATTTGCTTAAGATCTCAATAACTTCATAGAGAGTAAATTAAACAAATTATAAAGCTCAATTTCTAATCATTCAAAGTTAACTAGCTAAATCCATGACTTTGTTTATGAAAACAATTAGGTTTAATAATTTTTTTATTTAATTATATGATAACAAAAATAAACACTTGTAAAATTGAGAATCAACAAAATATCAGGATATTTGTTTAACATTACAATAAACCTATAAATATCAAAATGAAATAATTTTGTTGCTGAATTAAAAATTAATAAAATATTAAAAGGTGAAGTTTTAAAAAATCAACAAGAAAATTCAATAAATATCTAATTATAAAGGATAAAATTTTAAAAAATTAATAAAAAAAAAGATATTCAACATTGCTTGACTTAGCGCACTGAGACCTAAAAATAGTCTAAGGAATATAGGCCTAGGGTAGCCCATGCACATAGGCTTACTTATTTCTTTTTTTTTTAAAGAGTGGACAACAATCTTTTCATTTAAAATAAATAAATAATAATATTATTTATTATTCTAAATTTTAGCTGTTATAAATATTAAAAAAGTCAGGTAGCCAACTTCCATGGGAAAAGAACCCATTTTATTCCGTATTTTGCTTTTTAAAAATACTTGAAAAATATTCTAGGGATCTTAAAACACTTATTTCTAGTATCAAAGTGGTATTAATTTGATTTGAATTCTCAAATCAACCTGAATTAAAATAAAAAAATTAATCTCAAACCTATCTTCTTATGTAATGGGAAAGCTAAAGAATATCTCAATAAAACTTTTATTATTAAATAAAACTTATAAATATTAAAATTGAGTTCAATTAATGATTTTTTTTCATTCTTAAAATACAATAATTTTTTTCTCTTGAAAAAAGTATTCAGAAATAAAAAAAGCGATTTTTTACTAAAATTAAAATTTTAAAATCTGAAAGTATAAAAAAATTATCATTTGAAATGTAGCATCAAAGTCGACATTTTATATAAATTTTGAATTTGCTGCTCGTTCTCTCTATTTATTTCACTCTTGTTCTTTATTTTTTAATCTTGTATTTTCTTAATGAATTTAATTAAATTAGCTATCAGTTTAGTTTTATAATTGCAAAATCAAAAATTAAATTATGAATTAAAAAAAAAAACTATCGCAATCCTTAGTGCTGCTATGTATGGTGTTTGATGACGCTACAAGTAAGGATCATGTGCTGTGGTTCCCTTTTGTTTTTTTTCAACACTGAAGTTTCCTTCCCTTTTCAGTTGATGTCAAGCTGCAATCGTGAGACAAGTGTACCAGTCCATCATTAACCGTGTCCTTATGATTGAACAGTTAGATTTTCTCACATTGTATAAAATCCGTGACTTTTACTTGCTGTGGTCCCGTCCAGTTTCTTCGCTTTGCCTTTGGAACCAGAAACCAGGAGATTCCTTCCTCCTTTTTGAATTTGCTCAAACACACATCATCAAAAGAGGTTAGTGTTGTTTATGTATGTTGTTTGGTCTCATGGTCTTCATTTCTTAACCAAATCTTAGCCACCATAGGAGTTTCTTGAATCAATCTATATCCTGTACCGAGTTCTTTATCCTTGATTTAGTACAATCTAGTTGTCTAGGTAAGGGGTTTTGATTAAGTTTTCCTGATGGGTTTCTTATAAATTCTTTACCTCTTTCTTTAAAGTTGCATTCAAATTTGGCTAAAATGCTGGCTTAGATGAAACTATAAGTCAAGGAGCATAGACCCTATTCCTTAGTTACAAATTTTTGTGTTGAAGAGATTTTTTTTTTATTTTTAGTTTTCTCTGATGAGTACCATGGTCTCCGTATCTGAGCACAAGAGATGGGTCTTATTCTTAAACATCTCTTTTCTATTGGTGGCATGTACTTTCTTGATTGTGTAATTCAATTCTGCTGAATTTCTAGTACTGAGAAGTGCTGAACCTTTCAAGGATAATGGTCAACAAGACTGCCAGGGATTGTTTAATCTAGATGACTACAAAACCAAGTGCTTTTACTTTAAATTACATAATCCATGTGTCTCTCAAGGCTATATTGACTATCTTTACCTTTTCTATTGCAATTTCGAAAGATTTCCTCTTTTGGGCTATTGTCTTCTTTTTCTTTGGCTCCTGGTATTGTTCTATCTGTTGGGGAACACAGCTTCTGAATACTTTTGTTCTTCACTTGAAGACTTGTCTAAGCTGTTGAATTTGTCTCCTACAATTGCCGGGGTTACCCTCCTTTCACTTGGAAATGGTGCCCCTGATGTTTTTGCTAGTGTGGTGTCTTTTATGGGTGATGGGACATCAGACTTTGGCTTTAATACAGTATTAGGTGGTGCTTCCTTTGTTACTTGTGTGGTTGTTGGAATCTTAGGCATTTTGGCGAGGCAAGAGGAATTTAGAGTCAACAGGGATGCCTTTGTTAGGGATATTTGCTTCTTCCTTTTAGTTCTTGCATCCTTAATTTTCATTTTGATTTATGGCAAGATCAACATGTGGGGTGCTATGGGTTTTTTGTTGGTGTATAGTGTTTATGTAATGGTTGTTTACATTTCACAAGTCCATTGGAATGGTAGTATAAATGAAAGCGAAAGGGGTCATAATTCTAGTAATGGAAGTGATTTAAGCATACCAATTTTAAGCAGCATGGAAAAAGGGGAGCAAAATTATGTGAAGGAAAGTGGTTTTGAATGTGGTCCTGAAGTAGAAATGAACAAATGTTGCTTTTGCTTAAGATTATCAGCTCCATGCAGTACCCTTCTCCCAATCCTTGAGATGCCACTTTCCTTACCTAGGAGATTGACAATTCCTGTTGTTTGTGAAAAGAGATGGTCCAAGCCAACCGCGGTTGCTTCAGTGACATTAGCACCGGTTCTCTTATCAGCTCTTTGGAACGCCCAAGATAAGTGTGCCACCTTCAACACAATCCTAATAGTCATTGGAATTGGGTTGATGTTCGGAATGACATTTGGGGTTCTTGCATGTGCAACAACTGAGAATTCAGGTCCACCAAAGAAGTGCTTGCTTCCTTGGCTAGCAGCAGGGTTCTTAATGAGTGTGACATGGAGTTATATTCTAGCTCAGGAACTGGTAGGCCTGTTAGTTTCACTTGGGTATATTTTTGGGATTAGTCCTTCTATACTAGGACTAACAGTTCTTTCCTGGGGAAACTCAATTGGTGATTTGATAACAAATTTGATTTTGGCTGTGAATGGTGGCCCAGAAGGTGCACAAGTTGCTATATCGGGCTGTTATGCAGGTCCCATTTTCAACATCCTTTTTGGTCTAGGATTGTCTTTGGTTGGCTCAGCCTGTTTTGCGTACCCATCACCTGTTGTGATCCCAAAAGATCCATATCTATTGGAGACAGTAGGCTTTTTAGTAGGTGGCCTGCTTTGGGCACTTGTTGTTTTACCCAGGAGAAATATGAGGCTTGATTGGGTGCTGGGAGGAGGACTCTTAGCTATATACTTGATGTCTGTTTCTTCGAGGGTAATTCAAACTTTGAGCTCTCCAATTTGATAATACACATGGTTAGCTGTAACTAGCTTCCTTCCTGTACAGTGATTGATAGCTGTAGAGTAGCACTTCAGGTGATGAACAAACTAGCTACTTCTGAGCGAAAGTTTGTTTATTTCTTTTAAGCTTCCATGAAAATTAGAATGGCCCATAAACCGTAATTTATAATCTTGATGACACAAATTTGAAAGCTATCAGAATGAATTCAGCAACTTGTTTGAAGACCATTTTTGCATAATTCATTTTTATTGTAATTTTGACGAAATGATGAATTTATACTAATGTGCGATACCCTGGTATTTCAAGTCCTGAGAATAATAATCACAGAACATTTCGCAGAGCAATTGATGGGGCCTGGACTATTTTCATATATCAAGCTGTTAGAAAATAATTTGGGATTTCTTTGATTCTCCAACTGTTGGATATCATGATTTGATCCTTGATTTTAGTATTGTTTCAACATGATTCTGGAAGATATTTGTTTGATTTATATGCATGTATGATTATTTTTCTCTTTAAGTAGGAGATTTAAGGGTGTGACTTGCATGCATGCGGATGCAAATGATGGAACTTGGGATTTGGGATGGTGATATGCTGCCTTGTCAATCACTAGTTTAGCATGGTTCTGTCAAGAAAACAGATTGATAGATGTAAATATTGTGGGTTAGCATAGCTTCAAATATGAAAAGGAACTTGTGTTTTTCTTAGCAGAACAATACAGAAGAAATTTCATCTGATTGATTGTCAGGTTTTGCTTTTTGCGCATCTTTAGCTGTTATGGTTCTTTTCTCCAACATGCAGCGATTTCCATGTTATATACATCATCATAGTTAGACATACAGGGAGACTCACTTACCAAAAATCTTGATCAGGTTTATACTCTGCGGTACTTCAATTTTGCTCATTCCAACACAACGAGGAATCGAGTGATTCTCAATATTTACGTGTTAAGCAGGTTAACGGTGATGCAAAATTATCTGGAGGCAGTCATTTTTCTATATTCCCAGACCCCACTATTAGGAGGAAGAAACCAAACTGATCACATTCAGCTTTGGTCCATCTTAGTGGCCGTGAGAAAATATTTCCTGGCTAGTAACAGTCCAAACTCCAAACTATATCTAGCTAGACATAGAAGGTTTTGATGTAGAAATGATCCAGAAGCAAAATGATAATCGATATTGGAAGCGAATGAAGATGACAAAAGCGGAAGTTGCTTTATTATATTATGAATCTAACTAACAATATTCACAAGTCAACAGAAACGTCAGCAGAAAAGGATTAGATTCAATGGAGTCAGTCAATTTGGCCTGCGTGAGCTGCATTAGCAAACAACAGAGTTTGGCCCCAATAGAAAATGCTTACAGAGCTTGCGCCAAGTTTTATGGAGGCACATTATGGCCGAGATATCTGCTGCAACAATTGCAGAGACGTAGAGGCCTTGGATTTAGCTGATTTTGACGTGATGGCAAATGATTATAAAGAATGAAGATACTGGCAAGCTTGTAATATAATAGATACAAGACTTCGGTAGACAATCATCTTTGGAGACTCGGCTATGTTGCAGGTAGTTCTTCCTAGGAAGGCTAGGATGCTGTGGATATGTTTTTCGATGTATGAAATTTTTTTATTAAAAATATGATATTTGCATTTTATTAAATGAAATAAAAAATATATGAATTGATAAATTATAAAGATAATTGTTAACATTAATTAAAAAATAAATTTAAAAAATTGACATTATACTTATTCAGAGACTTCAACTCTTATTAAAAATAAACTTCACAATGAATATGTTATTTATTTTTTATATTTTTTTAGTGAGGGTGGAGTGTTGTAGGTTTGACTGATTAGAGTTTTTTAAGGATTTATATTTTAACTCGGTGTGTATATGTATGTTATTTACAATGAATGAATGTATGTGTATAAATAAAAATATATGTATATGTATATTAGATATGGATTAACCTTTTCAAAGAGATTATCCATGGCTTTTTCATGTTTAACACAAGCAAAAGCCCACAGTTTAATTATCTCAAACTCATTTTAGGAAAATTAATGGTTTTAGCTTAAAAAATCCCACTAATTTTAGGATTATTGATAAGGTTTTTCTTGATGCAAAATGAATTATTATGAAATTTGCACCCTAAAAGCAGGTTCTAGGCCATTGTATGAAGGGTAGACTCATTGCCTGATCTCAAAATAGTCTATGAGTTGCTTAATGACCATATTTCATGAAGGCAATACAAAGATTGATAAGAAATGATTGGGGTACATTATAATTGTCATTACTGAGTAAACACTTAATTTGTAATTGGATTATTAATAAAGTTTATCTTGATGCAAAATAAATTATTATGGAGTTTGCACTGTAAAAGCAAGTTCTAGCCATTGTATGAAGGGTTGACCATCTTTCATGAAGGCAATATAAAGATTGATAAGGAATGGTTGGGGTACATTATAATTGTCATTATTGAACAAACTGCTACATTATAACTGTCATAAAGCAAACTGCTACTTGTCACCTAACCTAAAAATATCATATTAATTTAAAACACGAGAAAGATTTTTATTTATTTATATAAGCTTGGAAAACTTTTATGGAAATAAAACTTTTTTTTTAAAGAGGAAATTAATTTAAAATTTTTTGAATTTTCAAATTTTTTTAAAGAAAAGTTTTGTAAAAAACCGGGTATTTTAATATTGGATCTGTCTCTTGCAATGTAAATATATACCTCAATATTATGCAAAATTGTCGGAAAAACATGCAAGAAAATCACAAATTATTTAAAATGACCTTGGAATTTTATTTTTTTTATTATATAATATTATATTACTACTACTATATTATTAAAGATAAATTAGGTTGGAGAGGGTTGGGTTAAAATGAGTTCAGCCTAATTAATGACCCAACATACCCTCCTTCTTCCTCTTTTTTTCCAAGTAGATTAGATCCTACTCAACCACCTAGGCTAGGTTCAACCCAGGCTAGGCCTATATGGTTGTTGGCTCGGCCCAACGACTATGTTAAATATTTTCCCTGCATGTAGTGGTTAAGTGAGCCATTGAAGAAAACAAAGAAGAGGAGCATGTTGACTAGTGCAATGGTGATGGCTAATCATGCTGAAACATCAATAAGAGGCTGGAGGTAGCATTTATGGGTGATGTGGCAATACAGAAATAGGAGAGATGAGACACTTGTGTCGAAGAGGAATAAGTTTACAATGGCTATTCTTAATCCAAAGGTGGCCTGCTGGTGGTTAAGTTGATGGCTTGGGATGGTTCTGAGGTCGTGATGACTAAGGACACAGTAGTGGAGAAGGAGGAAGGGCGATTGAGATCAATGAGAAAGAAATAGTAAAAAGAGACTAGAAAAATAGGGGTAGGGGCAACTTTTTTCAAACATTAGCTTCAGATTTTCCCTCTTTTAAGTGCATGAAATCCATCCTTATTTATAAGGGTTGGAAGAGGGATATTTAATCTTTAATGGTGTCAAATTTTGGCCCTTTATTCAACCTTAAAGGATTTCAACTGTTGACTCAAAGTAGGTATCACAAAATATCAAATTTAATAGTTGAAGGTTGTCTGAGTCAACCTTTTAGGGTAGGCGTTGTGGCTACTATGGTGTCAATTAGCCAGAAAGGACCATAATAGGATGTAATCAAATGTGAGGTAATCATTTTTATGCATGTTTTGTCAAGTTTGATAGAGAAATAAAGCGTTAAATGCCCATAACAAGTAGTCCTCTCAACAAGTTTTTTGGTGAAAATTAAAGAAGATGAATGGTAACCAAAATGATTTCATTTTGGTAAAGTTTAATTTAGTCCTTCAATTTATAATTTCTCTCACTTACATCCTTGATTGGCTCCAAACTTTTGATATTATACAATTTTATCATTGATAAACTTCAATTTTAGCCTCAAATCCTTGCACCTTTTTCAATATGGTTATTGGTTTTAAATTTATGCAAATTGACTATTAAACTTTTATTTTTCTTCGGTTCACCTTTCATTAAATTTTATCCTTATAGTTCGGGGCCTTTTACATAAAGGTCTTTGGCTATGATTTTCTTCAATTTAGCTCTCAATTGACTCTATGCGATTTTACCCTGATTTAAAGTAATTGAATTTGTAAAAATTAAGTTTAAGTTTTTAAAATTTTATTCTTCTCAATTAAGCCCATATTGAGCTCCTAAACTTATTTTTCTCATCAATTAAGCCCCTAATAAAATTAATTTGACTTATTTAAAATACAATTAAGTCCTTGCACCTAACTAAATTCTTTAATTGGACCTAAATTAATTTTTAAATATAATTAAACCTTAATTTAGCATATGATTAATTCGAATTGGACTATTAAAAATATAATTATGTCCTGAGGTTTAATCTTTATGCATATTCTTTCAATAATTATTTAATTTGACCTTAAATCTGTATAGTCACTTTAGTTTTAGCTATAATGAGGTATAATTAAGTTCTCAATTCCTTTTAAAATTACAACTTGATTTTTTTTGTATATTCAAAGTCTTTCTCAACCTATTTTTTCCAAAATATTAATATTTATTTTATTTTTAAATAAATAGGGTAATATTTTGGGGAATAACTTAAAAATAGATTATGACACTAATAACTCAATTTATAACTTTAAACTCCCTCTAGTCAATTTTAAAACTCAAAATTAAACTAAATTTAAAAAATATTTATGGACTATAATCCATTTTATTTGCATTGATTAAGATTAAAATCACCTCCATTAAACTCTCTTCTCAAGTATGAATCCATTGACACTAATTTTGGTCTTTTTCTAGGATTAATCCAAAGTTTTTTCACTTTTTCTATTTTTTAACAACTTTCTTGCTCATCTCTGGACTCAAGAGGATTGAAATATCAAGAAAATAAAGTTTAGAACTAAAACATAAACATCTAAAACTATAAAGGCTGAATATATATATATATATATATATAAAAGAACCCTAAAAATCCAAGGACCAAACTACATTTTTATGCCAAAAATTACATATTCCTTGAAGTTCATGATGAATTAAAAGAGGCGTTATAAAAATAAATAGTAAAAGTTTATTAGTTTTTAGTTTATATACTAGTTATTCACTTATACAATGCCGTGAGGTAGTTATATATATATATATATATATATATATATATATATATATATATATATATATATATATATATATATATATATATATATATATATATATAGAGAGAGAGAGAGAGAGAGAGAGCTTTTATACATAGTTTTCAAATAATGTTATAGCTTTTATGTTAATATTACCAATCATTTCATTAATTATTTTATACAAACTTGTTTATGTATATATAAACAAATAAACTATATTTTTCATTAATTATTGTAATTTTGTTTGAAAACTATGGCAAAATTAAATGGTATTTAAAAAAGTAATATTTTAATCATTTCATATATAGTGAATCTTAATTATAATTTAAGAAAAAACAATTCAAAAAACTATAGAGAAATATAAAAATAGGCCAAGCATTAGGCTTGTGAGGTTAGGCACACATTTCTAACCTATTAGAAAATAGGTCAAATATATGCATGGCTAGGCTTGCGTGTTTGGCTTTTGTTTTTTTTTTTTTAAAGTGGACCACATGTCTTTCATCCTATAAAAACAATTAAAGTAGATGATGCATCATCAACTTAATTTAGATTTTCAGTATTAGAGGTGGTTAAAAAGTTGAATTTTGAGTTTTTAAACCTTAAAAAACTCATTTTCAACCATTGTTTCACCTCAAAACATCAAAAACATAATATATATAGTACTGAAAAGTATATTTTTATTAATATTTTATATTATCATTTTGCACTTAAAATATCAATAATTTTTTTAACTAAAGCATGTTTTATAATAACATGTCTGATATCATAAGATACATTTATTTTATGGTAAATATTCATCCTAAATGAAGGTCTATCATAAAAATGGAAGGATTGAATAATGAGTTGAAGTATTGGAATACTGTTTGATAATTGAATCATAATTAAAGTTCTATAGCTTGGATTTAGGTTTGCTTTATATGGATGAAAAATTAAGAAATAGATCTTAAACTTTGATGGAAAAGCAAGACTTAATTATATTGTTTGGAAGTCCAAATCTTAGCAACAACGTAAAAGTCTGAATCTGTCCTACAACCCAGACACTATTTAGTGTTTAACCCATATCTCGAGTTCTAAAAGTCTAAATGACCTCAATTTTTTTTTCCTGAAAAGTTAAGATAATTTTCTAGAACTTTCATGGGTAAAATTGGTTCAAATTTTGACGTTATCAATGAAGTTTTATTCAGATAAGAAGATAAGGATTGTCACTAAGTCAAGATGTGGTCATCCACTTAACAATTAGTCATCAAATCAATAGTTTCAAATTTTGGCTTATAAAAGAAAGTATTTGCCATACATTTAGGCATCTTAGTTTTTAGATCAAGATCATGTTATTGCTCTCTTTTTATTGTAATGCCTAAGTTTTACTTATATTAATCTCTTGTTTATGTTTTTTATTTCTTTTTTTTATTTAATTAACTTTTATCTTATTTATGTTCTTATCTTGTTTATTTATATTTCTCTATGATTAGTTAAGTTTATTATGTCAAGATGAAAATATTACACTAATGATGTAAGAATAAGTATAGTATAAACTCAATATGAACTTTAATGTTTGATACTAATATATTTTATATTTTTTATCTTGTTCACTTTTAATACTTTACTTGTTAAATAATTAGTCTAGATTTGTGTTGTGTAACACTTGGTACAATAAATACTTAGCATTTTTATAACTCAACCATATGGTATAACCAACATTTATGCTATGAAAGGAACTTAATTTGTTGTTAATATTATTTATAATCATGAATACCTAACAATATTTACAAGTATTAGCATTATTTGAATAAGATAACTAATGTAATCATGTTAAAAATTTATAATCCGATTGAAACCTCCTTTGTATGTGGTTTTCAACTGAGTAATAAAAAGAGTTTATATTATATTTGTTTGAAATATTATTAGTGAATCCTCTAACCTTGACATTTATTTTTATCATTATTTGATCCTCACATTAATCTTTCATCTTAAAGTTCACATTAACTTCTTCTTCTTCTTCTTCTTCTTTGTTGTTGTTATTGTATTATTGTTGTTTATAATTTATACAATTAACCTCCCTGTAATTCGACCCCTGTCTTGTCAGGTTATTTATTACTTCGACACTCCCGTACTTGGAAGAAAACATCAATCTTTTAATGGTGTTATATATATATATATATATATATATATATATATATATATATAACCTGCAATAATAAAATTAAAAAATAAAATTTAATAACCAAAATAAAAAATAAAAAAGAGATGTTCATTGAAAAATACCTTCCACAATTACTTGAAAGCGGTAGTATAGAAACACATTATGAAAAATAATATATTTTTTTAGTTTCTATATAAGTTATAATATTATTGATGGTGATAGTAATACCAGATACTTGACCTATATTTTATCATGAGTTGAATCAAGGTTGTTTTTTAATGTAAAAATAAAAGTGTATAGGTGTTATTAACATATTTTTCATATGCAAATAAGTTAGAATTATATATACCAATAAATATAAAAAAGATATTTTAACATTAATTAAAAACTAAATTATTATGTTAAAAAATAAACACATGTTAAGATATTTGATCTACTTGTTGTGAATGTTGTGAAGAAGCCTTGAAATATTTTTACTAAATTATATAGCACTAATTTTCTTATAAGGAGAATAATAATTTAAATTCAATTGAAAAAAAGAATAATTTGGTTGTATGTCTTTTTTTCTTATTAATAACTTTAATTTCAACAAGAAAAATATAACTTTTTTAAAATAAAAGAAATTAGAAAACATACTAAAAAATAGATGATATAAATGTTTTTAAAAAATCTCTCTCTAACTTAAACCTCTTTGTCTCATTACCATTCTCTTCTATCATTATTCTAAAAACAAGTTTTAATTTTGATAATTTTAAGGCCAGTGTACTGAAAACATAAGAATCTACAATAATTTTGTCATGGGTTGTAATTCTTTTTTAAAAAAAGAAAATAACTTTAATTTAATTGTAATTAGTAATAGTAATTGCTATAATGGTTAGTATTTTACCTTTGTGGTCTTTTACCTCGGGACTCCTACGTCTTTTATGGTGTTGCGTGGTTATGCTTCTAGGCAAGTAGCCAGTGGCTAAACTTTTACCCAGTCATTTAGAAGAACAAAAGCCAAAACGTCCGGTCCCTTCCGTGCAGCATTAACCTTCGTGTCTATTACAGGCACACAGCTCCATGGATTTTTATGGACCCTGCTCATTACCTCTCCAGTTTGGTAGGGGCCGAAGTCCTGTCAGTTCTATGTTCATGTCAAATGATCTTGCACGCGATGCAGGCATCGTCTACCAATTTGCAAGAAACATCCAAAGTTGGATGTGGCCATGTCCACCAGTTACTGAGAATCTTTTTTTTTTTTTCCCAGACATTTTTATTCTCCGAGTATTCTTGTGGTGCCGCCCCCGGCCTGCTTCATTACACAGGCATCCCACCTAAATCACGTTTTATCTTATTCAATCATGTGGCCTGGCTTTTACCCCATAAAATTTCATGGGATAAGTTGGATAAAATAAAGTAAATTCAATTACCATACTTTGTTTCTCGGCTCTTGACTTGAAACATATATGCATCTTTTCCATGTATGATATAGTGCGCCATGATTTTCTTCGAGTGCCTGCAGCTGTCTATAATGGTGGATTGGAATTTGTGGCTGTCGTCAGGGAAGGTAAAATAAGGTCTCGCTAGCTTCTAGGCCACGAAGAAGATAACTTTTGTAAGAACCACATTCTTTAAATCTGGCTGGCCAGAAGTAGGATTGCTTATAGCATGGCGGCCAAGACAGTATTAGGACAAGTGATGACTGTGATGTTTTGGACGTTTATAAGAAAATAAATCCTATTCCAAAACATTATCGCAGGTTTACAATATTGACTAAGAGGTTTATTATGATATCGATAATAGTGATCATGGGGTTTCCTGTCCAAAAAATAAAAAAAACCAAAGTGATGGTGGTGATGAGCATCATTCCACAATTATATATTGCATTTGCTACAACAAAAATACAAAGCTAACCAGCTTGATTATTTGATTCTTCTAATACTGTACAGTTCGGGGCCGCTAGTTGAAGTACAGGGTTGAATATTTTTAAATGCTCCTTCTCTACTCTAGCTTTGACGAGACTAAGAAAACCCATGAAGTTTCAAGAGACCAAGAGACCTGGCCAGCGTCAGAGACAGAAAACAGAGATATATAGCTAAGAGACCAATCCCAAGAGACTTATCTAACCTCATGTCCTTCCTCGGCAAGATCACAAGGGCCCAGAGCAAGCCTCCCATCAAAAACCCTATAGTCTCATAGAGAGAAGGGTCTTCAGGGACGATAAATGAAGACGGATATTTGGACCCTGATGAGATGACTAGTGAAATGCCCAAACCCAGCAATGTGTTGAACATGGGACCAGCATAGCAGCCTGATATTGCAATTTGGGCGCCGTCTGCCCCACCAGTCATCGCCATGGCAACATTAGCTATCAAATCTCCGAGCGAGTTGCCCCAAGCCAGGACAGTTAATCCGAGAACTGAAGGGTTAATCCCGAGTACATATCCTATTGAAATCAATAAAGAGACCAATTCCTCAGCGATAATGTATGTCCAAGTTACACTCATCAAAAACCCACCAGCAAGCCAAGGGAACAAGGACTTCTTTGGTGGGCTAGACTTCGTTGTTGTCATGCATGCAAGATTGCAGAGAACCATCCCAATCAATACTGCTATCAAATAAGTTACAAGGCTGCTTCTCGAACCAAACTCCTTTTCCTTTTGGGAGGTGCATAGTGCTGCCAATAAAATTGGTGCCAAGGCCACAGAAATTACCGCAAATGGCCTGGACCACCTCGCCTCACTAACCACAGGTATAGTCAATCTTCTTGGCAAGGACAGAGGTAACTCCAAAACATACAGAAGGCTACCCAGGTAATGCAGAAAGGGAGAATCGAGATTACAAAGAATCAATGAACTTCTCTGATCATCAGCAGTGGTTTTGTCCACCAAAATTGGCTTTTCATGATCAACATAACCAAGTAAAGGTATACCGCTCTCCAAAAAATCCTCCTCCTGGTTGCCATCTACAATTAAACGATTCTCTTTTCGGTACCGATCAAAGTGCATGATGCAAACCACACCGACATAACCCAAGTAGATAGAAAGAAAAGAAATGGCACCCCACAAGGATATTTTCCCCACAATAATAATCAAGAGAAGAGAACAGAGAGAGAACAGAAAGAAGCAGACATCTCTAATGAAGCTAGACTTATCAACATAAATCTCTCGAGGACCGGATAATAAACTTATAACACCAACCACCACACTAGACACAAAAAAAGCACCACCCAAAATACTATTCAGGCCAACTCCACCACTGCTAGACCTAGTGAAGGAAACAATACTAGCAAAAACATCCGGAGCGCCATTGCCAAGTGAAAGAAGGGTGACACCAGCAATTGTTGGAGAAAGCTTCAAGAGTTTGGACAAGCTTTCTAAGGCGGGACAGAAGTAATCTGCTGCTGTATTGCCTAACAGATAGAACAGAACAGCCAGCCACAGTAACAACATAATATAGCCAAGCATGGAAAATGGGCCACAAGTACAGTAAAAGATTTGAAGATAGTTTATATACCCTTTGGGCCTGCATCCAATATGAGACTTGACATAAATACACTTGGACCTGTAATCTATGTAGTCATGAATTCCGCTGCAGCCATTGGTTTTGATCGATTCTTGAAGCACTAAAGAATGGTTTGCGGTGACTTTTGGTTCAGTGGATTGATCGATAAAATATGAGGTTGCAAGATAGAAAAAGAAGAGGAAGAGAAAGGTGAAGTTAAGGAAAAGAATGATCTTCTTGGACTTCGCTCTTGAGGTGCTGAAACTTGCCATTCACAAGAAGCTTGTGGAGAAGGTGTTGCAGGGTTTAGATACTGAAATATGATGTTCATAAACTGTTAGAAGTTCTGGCGGGGAATGGGCTGTACTTTGGCTGCGTTACAAGGGAGGGGTGTATTTGTACAAGTGGGCGAAGGGTGTTAGCGAAAGAAGGAAAGGAATGAAATCAGGGGCTGAAGTAACAAGACAATTAGAGTACAAAAGTTAAATCTAAGATTGAAAGAGATGTTCCAAGCTAGCGTTAACCCAGTCCGCCATAAGAGATGCAGAATTAATTAAAGTAATAACAAAAATACTAGCTGGTGTTATCACATCAGTAAACTAGCAGGAAAGAGAGGCTATATGCTAAATCACATCATTAACGTTAGGATCAAAGATAAAATTAGAGATGGTACTGCATATATACACATTCAACTTTTGAAATTCAGCTAAATATCTAAGCTTTTAGGTTTGCTTCAGCCTGGGGAGAATATTATAGTTAAGCTGTAACTATCATTATCTGTTTGAGAAATGGAGTGGAGGGGCTACAGAGATCATGGGAGATAGCTGGTTTCTTGATTGAAAATTTCTTTAATTAGCCATGATGCTTTGTATGATTGTCTCAAATGGCAAAGGAAACGTTCGATCTTCCTGCATGCTGGATTCGATTTTGCGACCATTTATATGTACCTCTAGTGAGTACATTCAAGGAAACTTCCTAGCAGATATGGAGTAGAATTCAGAGGTGCAGGAAGGAAGGAGAGGGAGCTGGAGATCATGCTTTATCTGAAAGCATTCTTTCAAAAGAATTTGTCGGTGATGATACATCAGGGATTTATCATTCTTACTTCTTTTTTTCCTTACACATTTCAACCAAATTAAAGAGTGCGGTTGCTTAGAAGTACGATTTTGGTTTATATTTTTACTGACTACTTGATTAAGAGGCTGTGAATCAGACTGATTTTGTGATATCCCAACCATGATGAGGTAAAATTGCTATAATTTGACAAAAAAAAAATAATAAGATATGGAAATTCCCATATTGGAAAAATTTTGGAAAATTGAGAAATCTTCCTCTGCCATATCATAGTCTAGGGCCCAACAATGGGAGGACCAGCATCTGCTGTTATCATCAATAATTGAAAGATCCTTCAACCCTCTTTTTTTTTTCTTCTTCAAAATAAAAATAAAAGAGAAGCAAACAGGGCACAAATTGAGATAATATTCCTGCAGACGGAAGGCAATCACAGAACAGAAGTGCACGTTTTATTTGAATTATTGATTTGCTATTGAAGTGGTAGGTTCATGGGGACCTCAAGAACCCAGCTTTGTGTTGCTATCAGGGTGCATGCATGAAACTTCATAACACCTCGCTTTTTTATCATCTAAGGTTTCTGGTCCCCATGTTTTTACTAATTTTTTTTTTGTTGAAGATTATAAATAATAATAATAATAAAGAATGGGAGGGATTGTTCAGAGTCAGCACAGGTTTTTGGTTGATCAGATACAATTGTTGGAGATTGTCTTCTGTAACTCAGCAATCGCATGCTATTAGTGAGTGGCAGCCTCGTTTAATCAGCTGTTAAGGTATTAGGCAGAGATGCATGGCAAGCAATAAATGATGAAAATTACAGAGGGTCTTTCCTGCTTTAGTTTTTCACTGCTTACAATAACAGGATTTTCCTCTTCTATGTGTTGGGATAGCTGCCAGCCAGTCCTTCTCTGAAGTCTAGCACTACAGCTTATTTTAAAAAAATATTTTTAATATCTGAAAATAATTTAAAAATATTAATTTAAAATAAAAAATAAAAAAATAATTTTTTAATAAATACTTAAAAAAAAAACCTCACTTTTACCAAATCCTGGTAGAAAGAGAAACACAAGGACAAAAAAACAAGTTTTGAGAAATAGAAAGCATGGAGACCTAACAAAACATCCGCTACAAGTCCTCCCATTGCCAGAGTTTATTACTGTAAGGTACATTTTACACTTCATCCAGCTCTTCAATTGCTAGTTAGGCATGTCGATTCCCAGACATTATGGGACGATGTTACCAGGTGCCCGTTTAAAATTCAAGGATAAATAATAAAATTAGAAATATTAAAACATTTTGCTGAAATACCACTGGTTGACCATGTTATACTTTAAAATTGCATCATGCTCGAACAATATTATTTTTTAATAAATCGGATCACCGGTTAATAAAGGTTAGTAAAATTAGTTGATTAATTTTAAAAATAACAAGAAAAATTTTAAAATTGTTAAAATCAAGGGTCTCAACAAAAATTTTGATATCTAAAAATTTAATGATCCATATAATAACACAATAAATGTTATAGAAAAAATAACCTTCAAAAAACTTTTATATAAATTTAAGTACAATCCAATTATTAAATCATTGTTAAATAAAAAATTATGTATATTTCTTTTAAGATATTATTCTAATTTAAAATGATCAAACCTTTTATCGAGTATAAATTTATCCCATTAGTTTATAAATACGTTAGCCAAGTCATTTACATAATCTATTTGGAGAAGATTCTTATTTAGTTATAGCATACTCACACTTTACTTGGAATCAATGGACAATAACTTTTTTAGTTTGTAAGTTTGATAAAGATATATATTTTGATTTATAAAACATATTTGAAAAAAAATTCATAAAATTGTAGTTTTCATAAGAAACAATTCACTAGTTAATATAATTAGATCAAACCGGAGATGAAAATGTAAAGTTTGATCATGTCACGTTTTAAAAATATGATATAATCAAATTATGTTATTTCATTAAATCTTTTTAAAATTATATTATTTTATCAAATTTTTATGTTTATTGTGCTATTTAAAGAAAAAAAAACAAACTTTAAAGGTAAAGTACACCAACAATACATTAGTCCCACTTACTTTTCCAACCGTATATACAAACAATTGATTTAATTATTCCAAAAATTGATTTGATGTTTTCTCTCAAGTATAGGAGTGTCGAAGTAATAAATAACCCGGCAAAACCAGGATCGAACCTTAGGGAGGTTAATTGTACAAATTATAAATAACAATAATACAACAACAATACCAATACTAACAACAACAACAACAACAACAACAACAATAACAATAATAAATAAAAAGAAGGAGAAGAAGATGAGAACTTTGAGAAGGAATATTAATGTAATGATTAAACAATGATAATAACAAATGTCAAGGTTAGAGATTCCACTAATGGTATGTCAAATAAGTATAATATAAACTCTTATTATTCAATTGGAAACCACACATAAAGGAGGTTACAATCAGATTATAGATTGTTAACATGATTACATTAGTCATCTTATTCGATTAATACTAATACTTGTAAATCTCGTCAAGCATTCATGATTATAACTTATGTTAACAACAAATCAAGTTCCTTTCATAGCTTAGGTGTCGGTTATACCATACAGTATGAACTATGAAACTGTCAAGCATTTGTTGTACCAAGTGTTATACAACATAAATCAAGATTAGTCATTTAACAAGCAAAGTATTAAAGAGTGAACAAGATAACAAATATAAAACATGTTAGTATCAAACATTAAAGTCCATATTAAGTTTACACTATACTTATTCTTACACCATTAGTGTAACCTTTTCACCTTGACATAATTAACTTAACTATACATAATGAAAGAAAGAAAAATAGATAAAAAAAATAAGAACATAAATAAGATAAAAGTTAACTAAGTAAAGAAAAGGAAATGAAAGGTATAAACTTGATATTAATGAAAGCAAAGTATAAACATTACAAAAAATACAAAGAGAGAAAGCAAGAGCATGATCTTGATCTGAACACCAAGATGCCTAAATGCATGGTAAATGCCTTCTTTTATAGGCCAAAATTGGGAACTATTGATTTGATGACTAATTGATGAGTGGGTGACCAACTCTTGACTTGGTGACAATCCTTATCCTCTATTGTTTGCCAAAAGTGTCATTGATAACGTCAAAATTAAAGCCACTCAAAAACATGAAAGTTGTAGGCAATTGTCTCAGCTTTCTTTTGTAAAAATTCAGCTTATTTGGACTTCTAGAACTCCAAATATGGCTAAAATACTGAACAGTGCTCGGGCTAGAGGACAGATTCAGGCTTATTTGTTGTTGCTACAATTTGGACTTGAAAATGGTCTTTTTAGATCTTGGGCTCCATATGAAAGTTGTAGGCCTATGTCTTACCTATCCATCCATATAAAGTAGACCTAAATGTTAGATCTATAGCTCCAGATATGACCTAATTACTGAACAGTGTTCTGGTTTGAATTGCACCGACATCTCTTTTCTAATTTTGGTCATCTCTTTGCCCTTACAATTTAAGTTGTTAAAGTCATCAATCAATCCTTTCATTTATGTGATTGGCCTGCATTTAAAATGAACATTTACCACAAATTAAAGGTATCTTATATTATTAGATATATTATTATAAAACATGCTTTAGTTAAGGAGTTATTGATACTTCAAGTGCAAAATGATGATATAAAGCCATGATAAAAATGCACTTTTAAGTACTAATCAACTACTAAACCTTAGCAACCTCAACTAAAAATGTTTTTTATTAAATATTTTTTTTCTAACTACAATCACAAAAGCTACCACAATACCAAACACACTTTTAACGTTGTATGGCATTGTGGTTGTGAATGAGGTTGAGGGTGAACCATATTGAAACTTGGTTTTGTTTTTATGGGACCTATCATAAAGTGTGTCTGAACTTGTGTTTTATCAAAAGCATGATTCCGATGCTTTGTCAATAGCTCAACCTCAATTTTATTATCTATTGACCACAAGAAAAACAGGAAAAAAAAATCATTAGAGGAAAATCAAATTTCTCCTCCCTGATTCCTTAAAAACTTTAGAGCAATAATACCAACATTTCATAGACCACAAAACACACTTGTTGAAGCTATTAGAGGAAAATCAAACTTCTTAATTCCTTCCCGATTCCTTAAAAAACTCCTTACAAAAATACTAACAATCCATTAACCGTAAAACACAAACTTGTTGAAGTTGTTAGAGGAATATCAAACTTCCTAGTTCCTCCTAAATTCCTCAAAAAATCAGAGCAAAAATACCACTAGTGAAGTAGTTTGTTAGCGGTAAGATTCGTCTCATCTCTTGGAAAAGAAAATTAAAGATTTGTCTCCTTTGACCATTCTTTTCTTTATTGTGGAAACTAATTTTCCTATTTTTTTGTACTCAATATGTGATTCCATGTTGTTGATCTTTTAGATCTGTTAACAAGGTATTTTTCTCATTTTTACAGTTGCTTTCACAGCGAATAATTTTATCTATCTGTTGAACTTGTTCAGAATTAATACAGGATCTAGGCTTCTTCTTGTGTTATAGTTGCCAAAATAAGAATCAATTTGATGACAATACTTTTTTGCGTTTTAGGTTATTTGTTATGGTTCTTGTGTTCTAGCGAAGAAATATGTAGTTTTATGCTAAATAATATTGTCAATCCGAGATCAATGTTGAGTTTGATTTGAAATTCATATAAAATCTAAAGTGAGATAGGATTACAAATTTCAGCAAGTATTCAACTTGTCAATAACCAGTTTTTCTTCACTTCACATTGCTTCCTGCAAGTCTGCGACAATTTCAATGTTGGACTATACAATGATTCTGCAACTTCTTTACTAGGATTTATCAAGCAGCCTTGTGGACTTGTTTCAATTCCACTACTGTAAATCATTGCTTTTTTATTTAATTATTTCTCACAATGAGTATTTATTGTTTATGAATTTATATGTAGTTTTGTGTTGGTGTATGAGGCACAATAACATTTTACTCTTGCAAACATGTCTGGCAACAAAAAAAAAGGTGTTGTAAAATCAAGTATGTGTTTATGTTTTTTACAATTACACAACTACTTGCTTATTTGTTGGTGCTGGAATAAAACTTTGGATGTTATATATTGTTCTTGTTTGCGATACTATGAACATATGTTGTTGTCATTTATGTAAATTAACCACAACCATTATTGGGTTTGCATGCTAAAATGAAAAGAAAAATTTTAGTTGCTGGATTTGGATTAATTAGCCATATGCATTTCTCGGTCATCTGCATTTATGGTTCTATAATACTGTAAACTTTGATGATTGTTCTTATTAACTATCTCTCAATTTTGATTTTGTTGTTGCCAATTATTTGTTTCATTTTAATTGTTTAGAGCTTCTATGTTATCAAATGCTCTGATCACTAGTGCAAGTTTATAAACATAGAATATAAACAAGAAATATGTCGGGTAGGGAAAGTTTAAGGCATTTAGCTACTGTCAAAGTTTATTTATATATATTGGATGCTCTAAATTTATTTTTGGAAAAGGAAGTCTCAACCTTTTCATTTCATTTCATTTTTAATCCTTATTGTTGATTGTTTGAATAATTATATGTTCGCTATATTTCCATTGAGTTAAATTCACTACATGTTATAACTCATTATTTTTGCTTTTAAATATTCATCGAACTAGGAATGGAAGGTTTTGAAAATATAGATAAAGGAGCATGGACTAAAGAAATATTGCATGTGTTTTGTTACATTTGCATCAAAGCTATCGACATGGGAATGAGACCAAATACTTATTTCGACAAAGCTGGTTGGAAATATTTATTGGTATCATTCAAAGAACAAACTGGTCATACATTTACCAAGGCACAACTGAAGAATAAATCGAATGGCTGCAAAAGGATTGGAGGATATGGAAAAAGCTCATTTATAAAACTAGTATGGACTGGAGTACTGAATTAGGAACAATTTCTGCTAGTGATGAGTGATGGAAATAAAAAATTCACGTTATCTGTCATAATCCTTAATTTTTAATTTGTTTAAATCTGAGTTTAATTATTAATAAATTAGGTAAAGTTCCATGAAATCATTTTATTTCTTTTATGTAGGAAATAAAGGGGGCAAAAACGTTTAGGCTCTCTGATATCAAACCTTTATTATGTATGAATTACGATATAATATTTGCAAACATTGTTGCTATCAATGATTGTACATGGGAACCATCGTCTGGAGTCTTACCTGATCATAATGTCAGTGTTGATGGCAATCAACATGCCAATGTTGAACAACCTAATTTGAAAGAAGGAAGGGATGATTTTGAAGAGGATGAAATTTTAAATTTTACCGATGATATATGCATCATGGTTAGAGGGGTTAATATACCAGTAACAACAACTATAGTAGTGGGAAAAGGAAAGAAAAAGAATGTTTTGAGGTTTAAAGTGGGGAAAAAAAAGCAATTCCAAAATTAGGTTTCAACTACCATCATAGTGAGATCAAATGGTTGGCAGCATGTGAAACAATAGTGATTGATTAGTACTTAAAAGTGCATTTTTATCATGGTTTTATATCATCATTTTGCACTTGAAGTATCAATAACTCCTTAACTAAAATATGTTTTATAATAATGTATCTAATAATATAAGATACCTATAATTTGTGGTAAATGTCTATTTTTAATGCAGGCCTATCAAATAAATGAAAGGATTGATTGATGACTTGAAGAACTTAAATTGCAAGGATAAAGAGATGGTCAAACTTAGAGAAGAGATGTCGGTGCAATCCAAACCGGAACACTGTTCGGTAATTGGGCCATATCTGGAGCTACAGATCTCAGATTTAGGTCCAATTTATATGGATGGAAAGGTAAGACATAGGCCTACAACTTTCATATGGAGCCCAAGATCTAAAAAGGTCATTATCAAGTCCAAATTATAGCAATAACAAAGAAGCCCGAATCTGTCTTCCAGCCCGAGCACTGTTCGGTATTTTGGCCATATCTGGAGTTCTAGAAGTCCAAATGAGCTGAATTTTTTACACAAGAAAGCTGAGACAATTGCCTACAACTTTCATGTTTGCACCTGGCTCCTGTTTTGACGTTATCAATGACGTTTTGGGCAGACAAGAGAAGATAAGGATTGTCACCAAGTCAAAAGTTGGCCACCCACTTATCAATTAGTCATCAAATCAATAGTTCCCAATTTTGGCCTATAAAAGGAAGCATTTACCATGCATTTAGGCATCTTGGTTTCCAGATCAAGATCATGCTCTTCCTTTCTCTCTTTGTATTTTTTGTAATGTTTATGCTTTGCTTTCATTAATATTAAGTTTATGCCTTTCATTTCCTTTCTTTTACTTAGTTAACTTTTATGTTCTTATTTTGTTTATCTATTTTGCTTTCTTTCATTATGTCTAGCTAAGTTAATTATGTCAAGGTGAAAAGGTTACACTAATGGTGTAAGAATAAGTATAATGTAAACTTAATATGGACTTTAATGTTTGATACTAACATGTTTTATATTTGTTATCTTGTTCACTCTTTAATACTTTGCTTGTTAAATGACTAATCTTGATTTATGTTGTATAACACTTGGTACAACAAATGCTTGGCACTTTCATAGCCCATAATGTATGGTATAACCGACACCTGAGCTATGAAAGGAACTTGATTTGTTGTTAACATAAGTTATAATCATGAATGCTTGACGAGATTTACAAGTATTAGCATTAATTGAATAAGATGACTAATGTAATCATGTTAACAATATATAATCTGATTGGAACCTCCTTTGTGTGTGGTTTCCAATTCAATGATAAGAGTTTATACTATACTTGTTTGATATACCATTAGTGGAACCTCTAACCTTGACATTTGTTATTATTATTGTTTAATCCTTACATTAATATTTCATTTCTAAGTTCTCATCATCATCATCTTCTTCTTCTTCTCTTTCTTTATTATTATTATTATTATTATTATTATTATTATTACTACTACTACTACTACTACTACTACTACTACTACCACTACTATTAATAATATTATTATTACTATTACTATTGTTGTTATTGTTATTGTTATTGTTATTGTTGTTGTATTATTGTTATTATAATTTGTACAATTAACCTCCCTGTGGTTCGACCCCGGTCTTGCCGGGTTATTTATTACTTCGACACTCCTGCACTTGGGAGAAGACATCAATCTTTTAGTCGTGTCAAGTTTTTGGCGCCGTTGCCGGGGAGGTAAGTCCTTGTATAAATTATAATATTTATTTTATTTTCTCTTTTCACTTTTCTTATATATAACTTTGTCTCTTTTATTTTGTTTCTCCTTATTTTGTTTTCTTCCTTCTTCTTTTGTTTTCTTCTTCCTTTTATTTTATTCCTACACGTGCATGAGAGTGTGGTCACGTACATCAAGTGGTAAACTTTGTAGGGTATCCTCATTATTTTCAGAAAATATGGCCGAAGAAGATAATCAATCACTTCATAATGAGAATAATGAGAATAACCGTGCTAGAACACTTAGAGACCACATGAATCCCACAAGAACAAGTGCACCATCATGCATAGTTTTTCCTCCTGATGCATCTCATTTTAATTTTAAACCAGGTATTATTCAACTTTTACCTTCTTTTCATGGTTTAGAATTGGAAAATCCATACTTGCATTTAAGGGAATTTGAGGAGGTGTGCAACACATATAATAATTTAAATTGTAGCATGAACACCATCAGATTAAAGCTTTTTCCTTTTTCATTAAAAGATAAAGCTAAAACATGGCTACAAAATTTAAGACCAGGATCCATTCGTGCTTGGGATGAAATGCAACAACAGTTTTTAAAGAAGTTTTTCCCATCTCATAGAACAAACTCTTTCAAGAGACAAATCACCACTTTCACTCAAAAACCAGGAGAAACATTTTACAAATGTTGGGATAGGTATCGAGACTTGCTTAGTACTTGCCCTCATCATGGTTTTGAAACATGGAGATTGGTTTCACATTTCTATGAAGGGTTAACACTTAAAGATAGGCAAATGGTTGAATTGATGTGCAATGGAACTTTTGAAGATAAAGACCCTAATGAAGCAATGGAGTACTTAGACTTGTTAGCTGAAAATGCTCAAAATTGGGACACCGCGGGTACATATGAGGCACCGAGTAAAACTCAACCTCATACATCTAGTGGAGGTATGTACAACCTTAGGGAAGATCATGACCTTCAAGCCAAATTTGCATCTTTAGCTAGAAAAGTCGAGGCACTAGAATTGAAAAAGAGTGGTCAATTAAAATCTGTTGAAAACATTGTGTGTCAAATCTGTGAAACAAATGAACACTCAACCAACGATTGTCCAACCTTGCCTTCTTTTAAAGAATGTCTCCATGAACAAGCTCATGCTTTAAACAGTTTTCAAAGGGCCAACCATAACCCATACTCACAAACATACAATCCTGGTTGGAGAAATCACCTGAATTTCAGTTGGAAGAGTGACAATGCACAAACTTGACCACCACAGTTCCAAGCACACCATAATTTCCAAAATTATCATGGATATGCACCTCCTTATGCTCCATCTCCTACAAGAAAGTTTGAGGAAACTTTGTATGCATTCATTGAAAAGCAAGAGACAATCAACACTCAACTTGCTCAAAACATGACAGATTTTAAAGATACTCTTGCAAAATTAACATCTGCTCTCAGTTTTCAAGAGAAAGGTAAGTTTCCATCTCAACCACACCAAAATCCTAAGGGGCAATACAATGCAAATGCAAGTAGTTCCAGAAGCCAACACATGGATCAAGTCAAATCAGTCACTACTCTACGCAGTGGTAAGGTTATTGAAAAACCCTCTCTTGAACCTTATGAGAAAAATGATGAGTCAATTTCTAAGGGAAAGGAAGGGGTTGAATCTGAAAATTACGAAGAAACGACTTATTCTCCGCCAGCACTTCTATTTTCTCATGCCATGACCAATCAGGAAGAAATCAAGGATGAAAAAGGCATCGAAAAGGTTGATGCGAATCTTTTATCAAAAGTGACAACAGATTCGACACCCGACATCACACCAATTGATGATTACTTTCCTGATGAATCTCTACTTTCTCTTAATTCAATGCCTTGGTTTGCTAAAAATATCAATTTTCTTGCTTTAGGATTTTTGCCAACTCATTGGAGTATTGAAGACAAAAGAAAATTTTTGAGCAACGAGCAAAATTTTTATTGGGATGACCCTTACTTATTCAATTATTGTCCTGATCAAATATTTCAAAAATGCATTCTCGACAATGAGGTAAGTAATTTCATTAAATTTTGTTACTCTAAGGCATGTGGGGATCATTTCTCATCAAAAAAGAGGATTGTAGAAATCTTACAAAGTGAATTTTACTGGCCCATCATATTCAAGGAGTCAGATGCATTCCGCAAAAACTGTGAAAATTGTCAGAAGGTGGGATTTATTTCAAAACACAGAGAGTCTATAGATAATCTTCTATTGACTCTTAAGTCTCATCATAGTCGAGATAAGCATCGTGTAATTCATGACTTATGAACTCATTTTCATAAAGAACATACTTGACTTAGTCTTGGGAATCTGACTAAAAAAGACCCTGTTTGCCAGTTTTTAAGAAAACTGGATGGGAAGCTTATCCCCGACCCATTGAGGGCGTTTAAGCTGTTCTTGGACATAAAACCAAGGGAAGATGTGAGCCACATTCACAACTGTGATTTGAATTTTTTTTGTTTGTAAAAACTTGTGTCTTTTGGTTTTATTATTGTGTTTTGTTATTTTTTATTTTTGTTTTAGTGTGTTTCAGGTTTTGTTAGTGTTCGTTATTTCAGGTGATATCTTCTATACTCTATCTTTCTACCTTAGAACATTGAGGACAATGTCTCGTTTCGGTTGGGGGGAGAGGGTAGTAGTTGATTAAAAAAAAATTGTTTTTCATTTCATAAAGCATGTGCATAATTGTTGTTACTAGGATGACAGAGTAAAGGAGTTCTTTTGTTAAAGTGACTCTTGAGACGCATCTTAGTAACCATTCTTAACAAGGTCTATTATAATACTTCCTGAAATATTCAGGTTTACAAACTCTCGTATTGTTACCACTTAATTCTGCTCATATACTTATTTAACATGTATTTTTAAACCTTAATTTACACACACACACTTTAACATATGATTGTGGGTTGCATATTGGATTATTACATTATTTATGTTCTTTTGTTAAAGGTAACAACTAAGGGAAAGGGATTGTATATAATTAAAAAAAAAACATAAAAAAAAAGAAAAAAAAATAAAAAATAATGATAATAAAAATGTAGATAAGTTTGATTTCGTAGCCTCCCTAACCTAAGCAATTAAGTCCGAAGGGGTGTTTTAACACCTAATACCCTAAAGTCAACTGACTTGGGAGCTATTGGCCCAACGCTTGTTACATGGGTTGAGGAGAAAAGCTTAAGGAAATCAAACATTGCACTATCTACATATCAGTATCTGCGACCCGAGTTACTAAGCTCGTAGGGGTGTCTTAACACCTAATGCCCTAAGACCAACTGGTCTGGGAGTCATTAGCTAAAAGCTCGTTACATGGGTTAAAGATGCATGATGTTTTTAAAGTATATGTATATAGAGTTAAAAAAAAAAAACGACAAAAATAGTAATCCCAACCCAAGGAAGTTAACCTTAAACATTAGAACAAAAATTTTGTTTTCTTCCAAGAAAAGCCCCATAATTATGTGTTGATACATTGAGCACAAAAGAAAGTTTTATTAATATCTTGTTAAGTGGTATTGAGCAGATATATAAATTTAATGAGAGTTTGTTTATCTGGATAGATTAATGGAAGTTAAATGATGAATACCTTGCTTTGTGAAATTTGCAAATTGTTTTAACGCTTTAATTACTAGGGACTACTAATAAGCTGGTTGAGGGGTGTGATTAGTACTTAAAAGTGCATTTTTATCATGGTTTTATACATCATTTTGCACTTGAAGTATCAATAACTCCTTAACTAAAATATGTTTTATAATAATGTATCTAATAATATAAGATACCTATAATTTGTGGTAAATGTCTATTTTTAATGCAGGCCTATCAAATAAATGAAAGGATTGATTGATGACTTGAAGAACTTAAATTGCAAGGATAAAGAGATGGTCAAACTTAGAGAAGAGATGTCGGTGCAATCCAAACCGGAACACTGTTCGGTAATTGGGCCATATCTGGAGCTACAGATCTCAGATTTAGGTCCAATTTATATGGATGGAAAGGTAAGACATAGGCCTACAACTTTCATATGGAGCCCAAGATCTAAAAAGGCCATTATCAAGTCCAAATTGTAGCAATAACAAAGAAGCCCGAATCTGTCTTCCAGCCCAAGCACTGTTCGGTATTTTGGCCATATCTGGAGTTCTAGAAGTCCAAATGAGCTGAATGTTTTACACAAGAAAGCTGAGACAATTGCCTACAACTTTCATGTTTGCACCTGGCTCCTGTTTTGACGTTATCAATGACGTTTTGGGCAGACAAGAGAAGATAAGGATTCTCACCAAGTCAAAAGTTGGCCACCCACTTATCAATTAGTCATCAAATCAATAGTTCCCAATTTTGGCCTATAAAAGGAAGCATTTGCCATGCATTTAGGCATCTTGGTTTCCAGATCAAGATCATGCTCTTCCTTTCTCTCTTTGTATTTTTTGTAATGTTTATGCTTTGCTTTCATTAATATTAAGTTTATGCCTTTCATTTCCTTTCTTTTACTTAGTTAACTTTTATGTTCTTATTTTGTTTATCTATTTTGCTTTCTTTCATTATGTCTAGCTAAGTTAATTATGTCAAGGTGAAAAGGTTACACTAATGGTGTAAGAATAAGTATAATGTAAACTTAATATGGACTTTAATGTTTGATACTAACATGTTTTATATTTGTTATCTTGTTCACTCTTTAATACTTTGCTTGTTAAATGACTAATCTTGATTTATGTTGTATAACACTTGGTACAACAAATGCTTGGCACTTTCATAGCCCATAATGTATGGTATAACCGACACCTGAGCTATGAAAGGAACTTGATTTGTTGTTAACATAAGTTATAATCATGAATGCTTGACGAGATTTACAAGTATTAGCATTAATTGAATAAGATGACTAATGTAATCATGTTAACAATATATAATCTGATTGGAACCTCCTTTGTGTGTGGTTTCCAATTCAATGATAAGAGTTTATACTATACTTGTTTGATATACCATTAGTGGAACCTCTAACCTTGACATTTGTTATTATTATTGTTTAATCCTTACATTAATATTTCATCTCTAAGTTCTCATCATCATCATCTTCTTCTTCTTCTCTTTCTTTATTATTATTATTATTATTATTATTATTATTATTATTACTACTACTACTACTACTACTACTACTACTACTACTACTACTACTACTACTATTAATAATATTATTATTACTATTACTATTGTTGTTATTGTTATTGTTATTGTTGTTGTTGTTGTATTATTGTTATTATAATTTGTACAATTAACCTCCCTGTGGTTCGACCCCGGTCTTGCCGGGTTATTTATTACTTCGACACTCCTGCACTTGGGAGAAGACATCAATCTTTTAGTCGTGTCAGTGATTCAACATTTATCAATAAAGATCAGGAAAGGCATAGCATTCCTAAGGTTATGACCAGCTTTACTCAATTGAAGGATTTTATATCAGTGATCATTTTCATGGGTTTGCTACTAAGTTTTTAGACTTGAGAAGGAATAGAGAAATATGGTCAACTATGGGTAATGTTGTTACTTATTTTTGGACCCCACGTGCTAAAGATGGTGTGTAACCCCTTTTGAACCAAGTGCAGGAGTGTAGCTTATGTTTGCTGGAAAATTGACAAAAGAGAAGGAGAAAATTTACAAAAGGGGGATCAATTTTAAGACAAAAAATTAGGGCATTTACAAAACCTTAAAACTCATCTCTTTCAAGCCAGCCAACTACCCACCCTTCTTTGACAAAAACAAAAAAATAAAAACCACTACCTAAGAAAGCCCTCTTCCTTCTCCTCCCAACTGACTAAAGCTCCCTTCACTCTCCCTATCGCACGTTGAAAAATCCGCACGGCATCAGTCTGGTGATTTTTCTCTCTATTATGTTTGATTTGATCTTGTTGGATTTGATCTTGTTGGATTTGTTAGGAGTCGCCACCTGGTATTTAATTGAGGGTTACTAGGAAACCCGGTTGTACTAGTCTTGTCAGAGATTCACGGGTAAGGGACTGGTTGTGGTTAGGGAAGGTATTAGCACCCCTAAAGCACCCTACCTAAGGTAAGCTGCTTCATGGATTTGATGTGTTAAAGAAGTTTTAAAAATTTTATCTTTTCATCAGATTTTAGAAATACAACTTCCGTACAAGTTTGTGCTTCTACACTATGATCCAATCAAAATATTAAATCCTTCTTTATTCTTTGCAGTTTTATGTGCTTCTACACTATGATCCAATCAAAATATTAAATCCTTCTTTATTCTTTGCAGTTTTATCATAAACAGAAAAGAAACACTCATAAAACAAATACAAACACACACACTTTCCCTATATTTTTGTTTCTTTTCTTTTTCTTTTTTTTTATCTACACTTCAAAATACAAATTCAAAGCAATTAAATAAAAATTACATTATATAATTGTTAAATTACAAAACAACCCTTAAAAACTCAGAAATCGCAGGGAAGGCCTTCTGGACAACGTGAACGGTGCACGTGAATAGTGGTGACTCGTGAACAGTTGTGGCGCGTTGCATAATGCACCGCCTCCAATGAAGATGACAAAATCCAGTGCATTAGGAACCTTTTACTCTTCTATATCTCCCTACGATGTCTGTAAAGGTCACCATCACCTGCAATAACAAGAAAAAGGTACAAAAAGCAATCGTTTTAGTTTTTTATTTTTTCCTTTGTTTTTGAAATCTACTTTGGCTTTTTTTTGGATGTATTTGTTCTCCCTTCTCCTTCTTCGGATCTGCTCCGTTCGGGTCTTTTGGATCTGCTTCACTGCAGATCGGTCTCCTTCGATCATCTTCTTCCTCTGTTTGCTTTCCTTCTCTTGTTGGGAGGGAACTGTTAAGTTGTAGATCCGGCGGTGGCCGAGAAGAGGCTAGATCTGCAGGCGCCACCGGAGGGAGAAGGTGGGCTGCTCCATGTTTGTTGGCGATGTTGCTGCTGCTGCCATTGCTAGGGGAAGAGCTGGAGACGCTGCTGCTGAGGCGAAGTGAAGGGGGAAGACGTTTGTGGGTGCCACTGTTATCGGCCGCTACTGGGTTTTTTGGTGGGAGTAGGTTGTGAATGAGACTCCTGCTACTACTGTGTGGCTATTCTGCTGGAAAAAGGAAGAAAAATTGAAAACGGGCAGGAGAGGGGGGCGGCGGCTCTAAATGAGGAAGAAGAAAATTTAGGTTTAGGTCTTCCACTTTTTTTTGTCAAAATTCCCCCCCCCCCTTTTATTTGTGTTAAAGACTGCTATTTATAGGTAAAATATTGCTTGGGTCTCAAAATTGGTCCCTCAATTTTTTGTAAATTTTGATTTTTTTTTTTGTATTTTTTGAGAACAAGCAATATCAACATCAGCTCAATAAGAAAAATCAATGATTTTAAAAATAACATGGTAAAAGTTGAACACGTTCCAAATATCTTTGAAAATTTAAATTCTTTTGAGATGATGTTAAAAATGCTAAAAATGATGCACATATATTTAAAAATATATATTTTTGGATTTTCATTGTTTTCTCTATTTTTTGGATTTTTTCTAAAAATTTATCAAAATATGTCTCAAAATTGGGGAATAACCCAGATTTGGGTTATGACACTCCCTTTCATCTTCCTCGCTTACGACCCCTATACTCTCTTTTCCCTACCACTAGCCAAAACCAAGAGTAGACCCCCAAGCCTCTAGCAGCTGCTGCTCCCCGACTTCCTCTTATTTCTCTCCCAAACTAACACAAGCCTTCAACCCCTCATTGTCTCTTTTCCCCCAATCTTTTCCTTTAGATCCTCCTCTTAGCAGTAGTGTCTATGCTACGTCGATAGACCTAGCAACCCATCTTCTCTTAAGCCGCCACAACCCTTCAGCCACTATCTCCCTTTCCCTCTCACAAGCGCTAACCCATTCGGCCTTTATAAAAGTCAACAACTCCCTTTCATAGATCTTTCCTCTCCTCATCAACCGACTGTTCTTTATCAGTTTAACCCTATGCAGTAGATCTGGACCGAGAACCAGCTGTTGGATCAGCCACCTGCAAAGGAAAACTAATCGAGAAGGGGAAAGAAGATATAATAATCAAAATTAAAAGAAAAAAAAACTAAAATCAACTGGTTGTTGTATTTTCTTGGCTTTGCAAATGACATTGCTTTTCACCACCGATGCTAAAAGGAAAAGGAGAACAAAGTGGGTCAGATCCACCAGTTGCATGCTTTTCTTGAGGCGGCAAGTGAGTACACGTGCCACCAGTGGCTGCTGCATGTGGAGACCAGGCTCGCCATTGTTCATGCAGACCCTAGAGGGTGTTCCCAGTAACTCCTAGAGTCTTTGGGGTTTATTTTGCAATTTTTGAATTGTATTTGGTTTATTTTGTGTTTTATTTTATTTTTCTCCTTATAAATTTTGAGAATATAAGTGCATGGTTTGTTATCTTTAATTGTGTTTAATTGTGATACTTATTCTTTTTCTAAAAAAAATATAAATGGTTTTCTTGTATGCTGTAAACGGCTAATACCCTAACATATTTTGAAATTTTGTTCTTAAAAAAAAAAGAACTATTCAAAGTTTAAAAGAAAATGTGTTTTAACATGGAGTTCTTAAACACAAAAATTATTTTTTTGCATTCTAGATTTTACAATATATTTGAAAAACTCCAAAGGGTGTTGACCAATATTCCAAAAAATACAAAATCTTAATTTTGGGGAATTCTATGTTATTCATTGTTAATATTTGGATAAAGAAGGATGAATATCAAAAATATTATTGGAAATAACCTGTTATTATTTACTATTAATATTTGGATAAAGAAATTCTTAGTAAATATCCAAAATAATTTTCTAGAAATAATAAGTTATCATAAATCCTTGAGAGAAGCCTCAATTATAATTGAGAACATTTCAATTTTTGACTTCATGGTTTATAAGCCATGAAAGTATAAAACACTAAGATAAAAAAAAACTTTTAAAATGCCCTGAATTTCCTTAGATTTCTAAATTTTTTGTCTCTCCTCCTTCTGATTTACGAGTTGCAAACTCTTAAAATACTAAGGAAAAAATGAGTTTTTAAAGCATATGGAATCTCCTTATATTTCTATCCTAATAAATTTAGTTTGAATCAAATATAAATTTCAAGATATTTGCATTGGTTCTTCTTAGCACTTTCTAGACATATTTAAAGATATGATTTATATCGGCCAAGGGTTTTTGCTTTTTAGACTTTGAACCCAAATCCATTCATCATAGCAAACCTATCTTAGAAAACCTATTTAAGAGAACACCAACACCATAGCAATTATAAGGCAAACCAAATATTAAACAGCTTACCTTAGCTAAAGCGTATTAGAGGTGTTAATACCTTCCCCTTACGCAATCAATCCCTTACCTTAGAATCTTTAAAAGGTCAGTTAGCGTGTCTATTGACCATAATACTAGGTGACAACTCTTTTATTTATAAATGAAAACCCGAAAAACACGATAAAATGGTTGTAGAGAATATATGCATGGCATAAAGGACCTTGGATTGAAAGGTATATATTAATCCCAAATGTTTTCTTTCATATATTTATTGGTAATATTGTTATTTAACATGTTTTTAAATTTCTTGTCATTTATATAAATTTACAGATTAATAAAGTAAATTTCTTAAGATGATATGAAGTAATAAATTAATTTATATGGGTTCGAGACCCTCCATAAATTAAACAATTAACATTGTAAGGAGATGACGTCTACAATCAATTAGGTTATGGAGCATTAATATTTATTATGTTCATGTTATGGATTGTATTTTAATGTAATTCAAAGTTGTAGTGTTATTTAAGAATTGATAAGTCTTGTTAGTTGCTATATGAGATAATACGATATATTATTAATGACATCAGTTGATGATATGGACAATTATTTTAGTTTTTAAATAATAAATATGTTGGTTGATGATGCAAATCAAGTGTATTGTTTCATTTGACAAAACAAATTTCACTTATAAATTTCACTGCTCTAAAAATCCAATTATAATTAATTGTTTCATTTCAATAACAAGCAAAATTTAAATTAGATAGGAAAGGGATTAATGAGAAGGAAAATGAAAGAATATGCAAAAGGTTAAACATATTAAACAAATTGATCAATTACTCATCACAGAATGTACCAACAAGTCACATGCAAAGTGAAGTCACATGGAAACTAGTGTAATGCTGGGTTGAGAAACACTTTTTACATTATGACAAAAAATATTAGAGTAATGCTTTTCATATGATATGGTCTCAAAGAAATTTTCGCATGGGTTAAAGCCTTACAGAAGAAAAAAATATATGGGGAATAATCACCGTAAAGATGCTAATTTGATGGCAATTTACACAAGAGAAAAACAAATAAAAATACATATAATATAAATGATATGTACTATTGATGGCAATTTGCACAATAAAATACAACTAAGAGCTTAAATAGAAAAGACAAAGTAAAAAAGTGGGCAAAAAACAAGTTAAAAAAACAATCCTAATTTGTATAACATAGAATCGTCTGAAATAGAGGAAAAAAGTGAAATAGAGGAAAAAGAGAGTGAAACATAGGCACAAAATAGGGGCATTATCGCATAGCTTCCTTGTCACTACCACAATAACCACTCGAACTAGAAAGGTGGAAACAAGATGAATGACAAACCAGAATTTGATTTGGAAAATAGAAAGTAAGGTTGTGCGACCATGAAAAAAGTAAGAGAGAGGAACAACAATCATTACAAGTTTCATATTTTCAAGTGGTTCTAATTCTAACGTTATCAATAACATTTTGCGCAAACAATAGAAGATAAAGATTGTCACCAGGTCAAGAGTTGGTCACCACTCATCAATTAGTTATCAAATCAATAGTTTTTAATTTTGGCCTATAAAAGAAGGCATTTGACATATATTTTGGCATCTTGGTCTCCATATCAAGATCATGCTATTGCTTTCTCCCTTTGTATTTTTTGTATTGCTTATGTTTTGATTTCATTAATATCTTATTTAAGCCTTTCATTTCCTTTCCTTCACTTAGTTAACTTTTATCTTATTTATGTTTTTATTTTGTTTATTTATTTTTCTTTCTTTCATTATGTTTAGTTAAGTTTATTATGTCAATGTGAAAAAGTTACACTAATGGTGTAAGAATAAGTATAGTGTAAACTTAACATGGACTTTAATGTTTGATACTAACATGTTTTATATTTGTTATCTTGTTCATTCTTTAATACTTTGCTTGTTAAATAACTAATCTAGATTTATGTTGTATAACACATAGTACAATAAATGTTTGGTACTTTCATAGCCAATACTGTATGGTATAACCGATACTTGAGCTATGAAAGGAACTTGATTTGTTGTTAACATAAGTTATAATCATGAATGTCTAATGAGATTTACAAGTATTAGCATTAATCGAATAGGATAACTAATATAATCATGTTAACAATTTATAATCTGTTTGGAACCTCCTTTGGGTGTGGTTACGTATATTAAGTGATAGACTTTGTAGGATATCCTCATCATTTTTAGAAAATATAGCTGAAGAAGATAATTAATCACTTCATAATGAGAATAATGAAAATAACTGTGTTAAAACACTTAGAGATCATATGAATCCCACAAGAACAAGTGCACCATCATACATAGTTTTCCCTCCTAATGCATCTCATTTTAATTTTAAGGTATGGATTATTCAACTTTTACCTTCTTTTCATGGCTTAGATTTATAAAATTCATACTTGCATTTAATAGAATTTAAGGAGATTTGTAAAACCTATAATGACTCAAATTATAGCATAAACACTATCAAATTAAAGCTTTTTCCTTTTCCATTAAAAGATAAAGCTAAAATATGGCTATAAAATTTGAGACCAGGATCCATTAGTGTTTGGGATGAAATGCAACAACAGTGTTTAAAGTTTTTCCCATCTCACATAACAAACTCTTTCAAAAGACAAATCGCCACTTTCACTCAAAAACCAGGAGAAACATTTTATCAATGTTGGGATAGATATCAAGACTTGCTTAATATTTGGCTTCATCATGGTTTTGAAACATGGAGATTGGTTTCATATTTTTATGAAGGGTTAACACCTAGAGATAAGCAAATGATTGAATTGATGTGCAATGGAACTTTTAAAGATAATGACCTTGATGAAGCAATGGAATACTTAGACTTCTTAGCTGAAAATGCTCAAAATTAGGACACTGTAGGTACTTATAAGGTACCAAGTAAAACTCAACCTCATATATCCAGTGGAGGTATGTATAACCTTAGGGAAGATCATAACCTCCAAGCCAAGTCGAGGCACTAGAATTGAAAAAAAATGGTCAATTAAAATCTATTCTAAATATTGTATGTCAAATCTGTGAAACCAATGAACACTCAACTAATGACTATCCAACCTTGCTTTCTTTTAAGAAATGTCTCCATGAACAAGCTTATGTTTTAAACAGTTTCCAAAGGCTCAACCACAACCCATACTCGCAAACCTACAATCCTAGTTGGAGAAATTACTCAAATTTCAGTTGGGAGAATGATAATAACATTGCACAAACTTCATAACCATAGTTTTAAGCATACCATAATTTCTAAAATTTTCAAAATTATACACCTCCTTATACTCCACCCCTTAGAAGAAATTTTAAGGAAACTTTATATGTGATGTAACCATATTATTCGATAGTTTCACCCATATTTACCTAATGTTTTGTTCATGTTTTATATGTAAAATGCCTTGATATTCTTTGTTTTATATTTTTAAGGCACTTTTGGATGAAAAATGCAAAAAGAAATAAATTGGAGATAATTAGTAGATTTGTTGTTCAGTCGATATTTTGTGCAGAGCGTGAGTTCTAGATATCAAAATGAAGTGATTCTAGTGGCACTAAAAAGATAACATCCATACCTTTCTAGAAATGTAATGTAAGAAAAATAAAAAGAAAACAATCATGGAAATCACATCCTTTAAAGTTAAATCTCGCATTCTACCACTATTGACCTTTGTCCATTCAAAATTCAATATATGCAGCTATAGAAGTCCAATTGATGCAAACTTAATTTGTTTGGATTCCTAACTCAAAGGTCTGTAAATACTCCAAATTTTAGCCAAAAAAATGTCAGATGAGGGAGATATAAGTTTTTAAAGATGACAACTAAATTATATCAACAATCAGGTTTCGTGAAGAAATGAGTCCAAATTATGTTTCAAACTTCTAAACCGTCATCCAAGTTTTTATATCAGCAATTTAGCTCCTCTAAGTCAGATCTTGAAGATTTCATGCAAGGCTATTTCTCCTTTTTAGGGAAAATATTTATTGAAGTACTTAAATGTAAACTGTCAACTTAAGGGAGGACTACTTTGTAAATTAGGAACAAGGGTTTCTTAGCATATAAAAAGAAATAGAGAAGGGAGAGAAGGGGGTAGCAGCCAGAAGTTAAAAAACACAAATTCTTCCTCTACAAACCCAAAAATCATGCTCTCTTCATTCTTTAAGAGTAGTTGTTTAATAGTTATGCAAGGCTAAGCTCTTTTCTTCAGATTTCAAGAACTGTGAGATTTATTCTTCCTTTTATTTTCAGTTTATATTATGAATGAGTATGATTGTTTTTTATGTATATTTTCTATGATTGTTGTTGATAATTGCTAGAGTGGAACTCTAAGTTATTATTGTGAATAATTTATTGCTAAGTTTGATATCAAAACTGGAGTTGTGATGTATGAACTTGTGAAGCAACTAAGCTTGATAATTGTGACTAAACTATATTATTAAACTTAGGGAGAACACTCAAATATCTACTTCTTAGGGTTGCCATTGAACTAAATCATTAATGTGGACATTGTGATTGTTTGTTGGTTAATGTTAGTTACATGACGGATCCGTTAATGAACCAACATTAAGGAAAGATAAAAATTCAAAATATAAATTCTAGTTTTGTTTCAAGGAGCGGTTCTAATTTTCATTGGTGGATGTGTGCTTATGACCAAGGTTTGTTTTCTTGATAAATTTCAATTTTAATTGATTTTGTTTGCTATTTTAATTTCTTTTATATTTTAGATCATCATAAATCAAACCCCCTTTAAATTACATAACGTGTATCATAAGAAATCTAAACAACATCTTCCTCGTGGGATCGACCCCTTGCTTGCTATATACTATCTTGTGTGTTATGTTTTGAGCTAGGGTAATTAATTTGTGCAACCGCAACATCGTAATAGTATGCATTAATTGAAAATCAAGGGACAATCAATACTCAACTTACTCAAAGCATAACAAATTTTAAAGATACTCTTACAAAATTGACATTTGTTCTTAGTTTTCCAGAGAAAGGTAAGTTTCCATCTCAACCACAGCAAAATCCCAAGAGGTAATACAATACAAATACAAGTAGTTTTAGAAGTCAACATATGGATCAAGTCAAATCAGTTATCACTCTTTGTAGTGGTAAGAATATTAAAAAACCCACTATTGAACCTTGTAAGAAAGATGATGAGTCAATCTCTAAGGGTAAGAAAAGGGTTGAATCTGAATATTACAAGGAAAAGACTAATTCCCCACTAGCACTTCCATTTTTTATGCCATCACCAAACAAAGGGAAGTTAATCATGATTCTAAAATCTTTGAAACTTTCAAACAGGAAGAAATCAAGGATGAAAAAGGCACCAGAAATGTTGTCGTGGATCATTTGTCAAAATTAACAATAGAATCAACATCTGACATCACACTAATTGATTATTACTTTCTTGTTAAATTTTTACTTTCTCTTAGTTCAATACCTTGGTCTGCTAAAAATATCAATTTTGTTGCTTTAGGATTTTTGCCACCTCACTTGGATAACCAAGACAAAAGAAATTTTTTGAGTGACATGCAAAACTTTTATTAGGGTGACCTTTACTTATTCAAATATTATCCTGGTCAAATATTTTAAAATTACATTCTTGACAATAAGGTAAGTAGTATCATTAAATTTTGTTACTCTAAGGCACATAAGGATCATTTATTGTAAAAAAAAGATTGTCAAAATCTTACAAAATGGATTTTACTAGCCCACAATGTTCAAGGACTCACATGCATTCTGCAAAACCTGTGAAAATTATCAAAAGGTGGGATTTATTTCAAAAGACAGAGAGTCTTTAGATAATCTTCTATTGACTCTTAGGTCTCATCATAGTAGAGATAAGCATCGTACAATTCATGACTTATGAACCCATTTTCATAAAGAACATGCTTGGCATAGTCTTAGAAATCTGACTAAAAAAGACCTTGTTTGCTAGTTTTTAAGAAAACTAGATGGGAAGCTTATCCCCGACCCATAGAGGACGTTGAAGCCGTTCTTGGATGTAAAACCAAAGAAAGATGTGAGCCACAATCATAATTATATGTACATACACATGCTTTTTCAAAAATAAATAAATAAATAAATAAATAGAGAGAGAGTGTGTGTGTGTGTGTGGAGACTTCAGTTAGCCTATATATAGGTGGTATAATTGTCTTTTTAATTTCTCATTTATAAAATCCTCTCTTCCTTCCCTTAATTTCTACTCAACCTATACATTCAATAGATATGGAAGAGTGTATAAAAGGTTATATTAATGGTGTAAGAATAAGTATAGTGTAAACTTAACATGGACTTTAATGTTTGATACTAACATATTTTATATTTGTTATCCTGTTCGCTTTTTAATACTTTGCTTGTTAAATGACTAATCTTGATTTATGTTGTATAACACTTGGTACAACAAATGCTTGGCATAACAAATGCTTGGCACTTTCATAGCACATACTGTATGGTATAACTGACACCTGAGCTATGAAGAAAACTTGATTTGTTGTTAACATAAGTTATATTTATGAATACATGACGAGATTGACAAGTATTAGCATTAATCGAATAAGATAACTAATGTAATCATGTTAACAATTTATAATCTGATTGGAACCTCCTTTGTGTGTGGTTTTCAATTGAATAATAAGAGTTTATACTATAATTGTTTGACATACTTTTAGTGGATCCTTTAACCTTGACATTTGTTGATATCATTGTTTAATCCTTACATTACTCTTTTATCTCAAAGCTCATATCATCATCTTCTTCTTATTTATTATTATTATTATTATTATTATTATGGATTTTTTGTTGTTGTGTTATTGTTATTTATAATTATACAATTAACCTCCCTATGGTTCAACCCTAGTCTTGCCATGTTATTTATTACTTCAACACTCCTATACTTGAAAAAGACATCAATCTTTTGGTAATGTCACTAAATTTTACATGCATTTTACAAGACATTACAATGAATCTAGGATATATGCTTCATTTCAATGTCAGACAAATGTTTGTTATTGTTATCAATGTGAAATTTAAATAATTTTTTGCATATTAGTAATTAATTAGTATATATTGTCAATGGTTTTCATGTCGAGTTATATTGGTGCAATTGATAGAACATATGTGTGAGCTTGCATATCAACTGAAAATCAAATTTCATTTATAGGAAGAAAAAGTGTACTGACTCAAAACATAATGGTTGCTTGTAGTTTTGACATGCAGTTCATGTTTGTATGGGCAGGATGGGAGAACAGTGCCCACGAGGCATGTATTTTTCTTGAGGCTATTAGCAATAGAAATATAAAATTTCCTAAACCACTAGAAGGTAGTTATATAATAGAACTCGTTATATAATTATAAGTTTAATAATTTGTGAAATTCTTATTAATCCTTTGACAAATGTAAATGTTTTTTGTAATTACAAGTAAATACTATCTAGTTAATTCTAGATATCCCAGATTCTAGATATTCTAGTGATTATGGGTATTTAGGTCCATATAAAGGTCAAAGATATCCCTTCCAAGAATTTCAAATTTGTGGCCAACTAAGAAATCGCCAAGAAGTTTTTAATCTTGCACACTCATCACTACATAATGTGATAGAACATTCTTATGGAGTATAGAAATAGAGGTAGATGATTCGACAAAACATGCTTGTTTTTCAATACAAAACCCAAGTTGAAATTGTAGTGGCATCAATGGTATTATATAATTACATTAGAAAGAGATCGCATGATGAAGTTGTAATTGTGAAATTTGATCGCAATTTTAATTTAGATCTTAATGACATTTTACCCGATGTTGTTGCATGTTTAGGAAGCCAAGGAAACTATATTCAAGGAAGGATGAATTTTGTACGTGATAGAATTACATATAGTTTAATGGAACAATAAAAAAATACTTTATATAAGGTATTTTTATTTGAAGATGTAATAGCAGTAGTTAAATCTACAATATTTCAATTAAAAATCACTAATATTAATATATATCTATTTTAGTTATTTTATAACCTCAATTTGAAAAGTATGATTGTTAGGGATTATGATAGCGGAGGCGGATCAAAGTGCTTTCTGGTTCAAGATTTATCTTTTAAGATTTTTTTTAAAACTTATGTTTGACATCAATGTATAAAAACAATCTAAAAACACTTAAAGAAATTAGTTTTAGGAAAAACAGAAAACATTTCATAATTTTTTGAAAAGCAGTTTACACCGCATTCCTGAACAGTTACCAAACACACAAAACTGTTTTTTGTTTAATCTCAATTTAAACCATAGTTTTAACCAAATAGTCATTAAACCAAATTAACCTCAACTAAAAATATTTTTTTTATCAAACAACTTTTTTCAAACCACAACTACAAAAGCTACCACAATATAAAAAACACTCTTAGAGGTTATAATGTGGTAGTTTGCAATGGGATTTGGTGAGGTCGGGTGGCTAGGGCAGTGTTTAGGATTATGGTTGGAAAATGTTTTTGAAAAAATTTTAATTTTTTTATTTTTTTATTTTAAATTAATATATTCTTTATGTTTTCAGATTATTTTGATGTGCTAACATTAAAAATAATTTTTTTAAATAAAAATATTTTTTTAATATATTTTAAAATTTAAAATATTTTAAAAAACAACCACTATTATATTTTTAAATATCCTGAATTAATTGTTGGTAGTTCCATGATGTAAGGTCAGTCTTGAATAACTGGCCCTTACTGCAAACTTGTGCTGGTGGTGATTTTTGTTTCTGTTTTGTTTTTATCTATTATAATTATTTTGTTTCTTTGGAGGAGAGACGAAGAGTTTTATATTTTCTTTTCTATTCTTTTTTTCTTCTTGAATTATTTTGAAAGAGATAGCTACTTTTTATATCAAATGGTAGCCTTCTTTGTTGCAAAGGAAAGAGGTTAGAACTTGCTAGAAAATATTTATTGGGAAAAACCTCGATAAACTCTCATTTGGGATTGTTTAGTTAGAACTTTATAAAAAATTCTAATATATAATTAATGTTAAATAATATTTATGTAGTCTTATTTATTAAGGGTAGAATAATACTTTTAGTTTAATCTACATATACTTTTTAGGTTAAGCATTCATAATATACAGATTATTTAGAATTCTAGCCTGCTTTTTATGTTTGATTTTAATTATTTTAACATGGTATCAGAGTTGGTTTTATGGAAAGAGGTTTAATCTTGAACACAACTTCGCGGATCCAACTTGGTATTTCGTTAGTTTCTACAATTATTTTGGTATTTAGTCTTCTCTTCAACTTTTGCAATTTGGTATTTGCGTTCAGTTTCTACAAATTTATTTTGTATTTTGGTAATTTTAAGAAATATTTTTTTAGTTTCTGCATTCTCTGTTTAGTTTCTGCAATTTGTTATTTTGTTTTTCACTGCTTTTGCATTCTGGTTCTCTATGATTGTTGATTATGGCTACTGAAAGAGATAATTCACTTTAGTTTGTGAGTGTGAGGTTGGATGGGAAGAACTATTTGTATTGGAGCTATGCAATGAGAAATTTTCTTAAAAGTAAGAAGATGTGGGGGTATGTTAGTGGAACTTATATGATACCTAAGAATATTAAGGAGGGAGATGGCTTTTTTTTTAGAGATATGGAAAGCAAATAATGCAAAGATCATTACTTGGATTACTAATTCTGTTGAGCATTCGATAGGCACGTAGTTGGCAAAGTATGAGACATCAAAAGAGGTTTGGGATCATCTACAAAGGTTATTTACACAATCAAATTTTACAAAACAGTATCAATTAGAAAATGATGTACTAGCTCTTAATGAGAAAAATATGAGTATTCAAGAGTTTTATTTTACTATGACAAATCTTTGGAATCAATTGGTTCTTACAGAATCGGCAGAATTAAAGGCATGTGGTGTCTATATTGAACGTAGAGAGTAGCAATGATTGGTACAGTTTTTAATAGCACTTCGCAATGACTTCGAAGGACTTAGAGGTTTAATTCTATATCGTTCTTCATTGCCTTCTGTTAACTCTGTTGTTAGTGAGTTATTGGCTGAAGAAATATGTCTTCAGTCTTATTCTGAAAAAGGAATTATTTTTGCTGCAAATTATTTTGTATTAGTAGTACCTTCTAAGCCATTCTCTAATCATCAAAATAAGCCTTACACAAGCGTTGGCTTCAATAAGTGCAGTTTCTATAAGCAAAAAGGTCATTGGAAGGCTTAGTGTCATAAGTTAAGACAATAGAATCAAGCTTGGAAGAGTTTAGCAGTCAGTCACAATCTAATTCTCATAGACCACCACAAGGTTATAAACCACCACACCATAATACTGCAGCATTAATTTTTCTAGACTTTGTTACCGATCCCAATACTTTGGCTGAGTAATTTTAGAAGTTTCTCTCTTTGTAAACACAAGCAATGTCTGCTTCTTCTTCCGTAGGTCAGTTGCCTCATAATTCCTCAGGTATATCACACTTTAAATGGGTCTTGGATTCTGGTGCTTCCTATCATATGTCTCTAGATTCCTTATCTTTTACCTCTATATCCCCTTTGTCCTCCATTCCTCTTATGACTACTGATGACACTCTTATACCCTTAATAGGTGTTGGTTCTGTTGTCACACCTCACTTATCTCTCCCTAATATTTATCTTATTCCAAAACTCAAATTGAATCTTGCATCTGTTGATCAAATATATGATTTTAATGATTATTTAGTCATGTTTTCTAGTTCTTTTTGTTGTGTACAGGATCTGTAGTCTTAGAAGCTGATTGGGATAGGCCATAGGGAGAATGGACTATATATTTTAGATCAGTTAAAAGTGTTAATTGCTACCGCTGTTACTGCTACTACTACTATTAATTTGTCTTTCTTTCGTTTGTGTCTTTTATTTTTTAGTTTTTATTTATGACATTCCCGACTAGGTCATGTTTTGTCTTCTTGTTTGAGATTTTTGGCATCTACAGGAGCTTTAGGAAATTCAAAAACTTGTGACATTTCTTATTGTAATGGATATAAACTAACAAAATTTTCTGCTTTACCTTTTAATCGAAGTATTTTTGTTTCTTATTCACCATTTGATTTGATTCATTCTAATATATGAGGACCTTCTCCTGTTGTCACAAAAGGAGGGTCTCGATATTATGTCCTTTTTATTGATGATCATACTCATTATTGTTGGGTTTATTTAATGAAACATTGTTCAGAATTCTTTGAGATATATGTAGCTTTTCAAACTCTTATCAAAACTTAACATTCTGTTGTGATCAAATGCTTTAGGTGTGATTTCGGTGGGGAATACACCTCTAATAATTTTTTTTGCAATTGCTTGTCGTAGATGAAACCATCCACCAAACATCATGTATAGATATTCTTGAGCAAAATGGTGTTGCTAAAAGAAAATATAGGCACATTATTAAAACTGCTCATTCTTTCTTGTTATCTACTTTTGTTCCTAGTGAGTTTTGAGGAGAAACTGTTCTTACTACGGTAAGTTTGATTAATACAATTTCATCTTCTCATAGTTCAAGTCTATCTCCTTCTGAAAAGTTATATGGGTATATCCCTAATTATTCCTCATTTAGAGTCTTTGGTTGTACTTATTTCATTCTTCGTTCTTATATAGAATGTAGTAAGTTATCCTCTCGGTCTGCTATTTGTATCTTTTTGGGTTATGGTGAAGATAAAAAGGGGTATCATTATTTTGATCTAATAACTCAGAAACTTAATGTGTCTTGTCATGTTGTCTTCCTTGAGCATATATCTTTCTTTTCTATTCCATCCATTACTCATAATCTGACTAAGTCTGAAATTATTCATATACATCCCTTTTCTGAGGATTCTGGTAATAATACCTCTCCCCATGCTAGATCAATTTATACTCACAACTCTACAGGTACTGGTACTTTACTCTCTGGCACACCTGAAGCTCCATTCTTATCTACAGCCCCTTAAGCTTCATCTAGGATTGTGGATCCACCTCCATGTCAGTCCATCCGCATTTGTAAGTCCACAAAACTACTAAATTTTGCTTATTCTTGTTATTCTTCATTATATACTTCCTTTTTAACTTATATTCATTGTCTCTATAAGTCATCTTCCTATAAAGAGGTAATTCTTGATCCATTTTGGCACCAAGCTATGGATGAGGAACTTTCTGCTTTGCATAAAACAAATACTTGGGATCTGGTTCCTCTACCTCTTAGTAAGAGTGTTGTTGGTTGTCGTTGGGTGTATAAGATCAAGATTAATTCTGATGGCTCTATTGAGCGATACAAAGCTAGGCTGGTTGCAAAAAGATACTCTCAATAGTATAATATGGACTATGAGGAGACATTTGTCGTAGTTGTAAAAATAACTACTATTCATACTCTTATTGTCGTAGTTTCGATTCGTCAGTGGCATATTTCTCAACTTGATGTTAAAAATGCCTTCTTAAATGGAGATCTTCAAGAAGAAGTTTATATTGCACCCCCTCCTGGTATTTCACATGACTCTGGATATGTTTGTAAGCTTAAAAAAGCATTATATGGTCTCAAACAAGCACTTCGTGCTTGGTTTGAGAAATTTATCTATTGTGATCTCATTTCTTGACTTTGTTTATAACAGTCATGATTTTGCTCTTTTTATTAAGTGCAGTGATGTAGGTCGTATCATTTTATCTTTATATATTGATGACATGATTATTACTTGTGATGACATTGATGGTATTTCAATTTTAAAGATAGAGTTGGCTGACGATTTGAAATGAAGGATTTGAGTTATCTTTGATATTTTCTGGGTATTAAGGTAGCATACTCACTTAGAGGTTACCTTCTTTCTTAGTCAAAATATGTTACAGATATTCTTAAGTGGGCTAAACTTACTGATAACAAGACTTTAGATACTCCCATTGAGGTTAACACAAGGAACTCTTCTTCTGATAGTTTACCTTTGATAAATCCTACTTTATACCACACTATTATTAGGAGTATAGTATATCTCATTATTACTTGTCCGAATATTGCATATGTTGTTCATGTTGTTAGTCAATTTGTTGTTTCTCCTACTACCGTTCACTAGGCAGTTGTTCTTTGTATTTTGCTATATCTTTGAGGTACAGTTTTTCAAAGTTTTTTACTTTTATTCACGTCTTTCTTGGAGTTATGTGCATACTCTGATGCTTATCATGGTACAGATCCCACATATCGCAAGTTTGTTACCAGGTTTTGTATCTTTTTAGGTAATTCTCTTATTTCTTGGAAAAGTAAGAAACAATCTATTGTTTTTCAATCATCCACCGAAGTAGAATGTCGTATTATGACATCTACTACCAAAGAGATTATTTGGTTATATTGGTTACTTGTTGATATGAGAGTTTCCTTTTCTCATCCTACTCCTATATATTGTGACAACCAGAGTTCTATTCAAATTACTCATAACTCGGTTTTTCATAAGCGAACTAAGCACATTGAGATCGATTGTCATCTTACTTGCCCTCATCTCAAGCATGGTACCATAGCTTTGCCTTTTGTTCCTTCTTCCTTATAGATTGCAGATTTCTTTATTAAGGCACATTTTATCTCTCGTTTTCATTTTTTGGTTAGCAAACTCTCGATATTTGTAGTTGCTGCATTGTTAGTTTAACGGGAGATGTTAAATAATATTTATATAGTCTTATTTATTAAGAGTAGAATAATACTTTCAGTTTAATATATATATATATATATACTTTATTTGTATTTAGGTTAAGACTAAGCATTCATAATATAAAGATTATTCATAATTCTAATTTTTTTTATGTTTGATCTTAATTATTTTAACAATTAGGATATGGAAAATATGAAAAAAATATTACATTTATCATATTTTATTTATTTCTCAGTCATTTGTTTTCAAATAATTGTTTCTCACTTTTCAAATTTTCATTTCAATGTTTTTCAACTTTTTTTTTGGCTTTATTCTCATTGTTTGTTTTCTTACTTGCACTTGATTTTCTCTTTTGCTTTTATTTATTTATTTATTTTTAACAACTAGCTTAAAATAAAATTAAATATGAAAAAACAATAAATATAGAAATAATTTTGGAAATAGCTAAATTTATTAAAAAAAAAGACTAGAGAAGTTTTACGTATTGTTTTTATACTCCTATATTTATTTTATAGAAATGTTTGACAATTGAAGGCTAATGACTAGCTATCATATTTTTTAAAACATTCCATATAAATTATAAATTTTAATTAAATATGTTTGGCAAATAGAATTTATTGCAATATGTGTGTGTGATTGATACTTAAAAGTGTATTTTTATCAAGTTTTTATATCATCATTTTGCACTTGAAATATTAATAACTCCTTAACTAAAGCATGTTTTATAATAATATATCTAATAATATAAGATACTTTTAATTTATGGTAAATGTTTATTTTAAATACAGGTCTCTCACATAAATAAAAGGATTGATTGATGAATTTAAGAATTGAAATTGGAAGGACAAAGAGATGGCCGAACTTAGAAAAGAGATGTCGGTGCAATCCAAACCGGAACACTGTTATCTTATTTATGTTCTTATTTTGTTTATTTATTTTTCTTTATTTCATTATGTCTAGCTAAGTTTATTATGTCAAGGTAAAAAGATTACACTAATGGTGTAAGAATAATATAGTGTAAACTTAATATGGACTTTAATATTTGATACTAACATGTTTTATATTTGTTATCTTCTTCATTCTTTAATACTTTCCTTGTTAAATGACTAATCTTGATTTATGTTGTATAACACTTGGTACAACAAATGCTTGGCACTTTCATAGTTCATACTGTATGGTATAACTAACACCTGAGCTATGAAAGGAACTTGATTTGTTGTTAACATAAGTTATAATCATGAATGCTTGACGAGATTTACAAGTATTAGCATTAATCGAATAGGATGACTAATATAATCATGCTAACAATATATAATATAATTAGAACCTCCTTTGTGTGTGGTTTCCAATTGAACAATAAGAGTTTATATTATACTTTGTTGACATACCATTAGTGGAAGCTCTAACCTTGATATTTGTTATTATCATTGTTTAATCCTTACATTGATATTTCATCTCAAAGTTCTCATCTTCTTTTTTCTTCTTCTCCATCTCTTTTTTTATTACTACTACTACTACTACTATTTTTATTAGCATTGTTGTTGTTGTGATTACTATTGTTGTCGTTTATAATTTGTACAATTAACCTTACTATGGTTCGACCCCAGTCTTGCCAAGTTATTTATTACTTCGATACTCCTGCACTTGGAAGAAGACATCAATCTTTTGGTCATGTCAAGTTTTTGGCGCCGTTGCCGAAGAGGTAAGTTCTTGTATGAATTATAATAGTTATTTTATTTTCTCTTTTTACTTTTCTTGTATATAACTTTGTTTCTTTTCTCTTATTTCTTTTTCTTTTGTTTTCTTTTATCTTTTATTACATTCCTACACGTGCATGAGAGTATGGTCACGTACATCAAGTGGTAGACTTTGTAGGGTATCCTCATCATTTTTAGAAAATATGGCCAAAGAAGATAATCAATCACTTCATAATGAGAATAATGACAATAACCATGCTAGAACACTTAGTGACCACATGAATCCCATAAGAACAAGTGCACCATCATGCATAGTTTTTCCTCCTGATGCATCTCATTTTAAATTTAAGCCAGACATTGTTCAACTTTTACCTTCTTTTCATGGCTTAGAATTGGAAAATCCATACTTGCATTTAAGGGAATTTAAGGATGTTTGCAACACATATAATAATTTAAATTGTAGTATGAACACCATCAGATTAAAGTTTTTTCCTTTTTAATTAAAAGATAAAGGTAAAACACGGCTATAAAATTTAAGACTAGGATCCATTTGTGCTTGGGATGAAATGCAATAACAATTTTTAAAGAAGTTTTTTCCATCTCATAGAACAAACTCTTTCAAAAGACAAATCACCACTTTCACTCAAAAACTAGGAGAAACATTTTACCAATGTTGGGATAGGTATCGAGAGTTGCTTAATATTTGCCCTCATCATGGTTTTGAAACATGGAGATTGGTTTCACATTTTTATGAAGGTTTAACACCTAGAGATAGGCAAATGGTTGTATTGATATGCAATGGAACTTTTGAAGATAAAGATCCTGATGAAGCAATGGAGTACTTAGACTTGTTAGCTGAAAATGCTCAAAATTAGGACACCGCGAGTAGTTATGAGGCATCGAGTAAAACTCAATCTCATACATCTAGTGGAGGTATGTACAACCTTAGGGATTTTAGTAGGTATTTGTTCTATATTTACATCTTTTCTTTTTATAATTTTCTAATCACATAAAAATTATGATTGTATATAAGACATAGGGGTAGAATAGTAGTAGTTCTTCTTCATGCTACAACTGGAAGTGGGATCACTACCCACCACCAGCAACAACATCAATAGTGGCAGAAAGGTTGTTGATGTATTGCCTATAGCGTAGGGTAGCAATCCAACGCTACACAAACCACCCATGTCTAGCAATATTGTAGGTATTGTGCTTGGTGAGGCAATGTAAAACCCAATAAAAAGATAGTATTATGACAGCCTATGCTAGGAAATAATTAAAGAAATAAATTGACTTGTTCTAAATGGAAATTGAGGTAGGAAAACCAGCCTATCCTAGATGAGAATTGTGGGCTTGTAACTAGCCCTAAGATAACATGAAAGAGGGATAAAAATAACCATGACCAGCACCTAAATACCCTTATCTCATTTAAAAAGGGTAAAAATGTAGGAGAGGAAAAATAAATGTCTTTTCCTCTCCCTCAAAACCAGTAACCTTAGTTGCAGCAACAAGCACCCCTTCCCAAAAAGAAAACCTACCTAAAACCAGTTGCATGTCTTGAGTGTTTTAGTGAATGGAGAGTTAGAAAAAGGAGAGAAAACCAAAAACATGAAAGAAAAAGGAGTCTAAAAGGTCAGCTAGAACAAATAGAAGGAAGAAACTAAGAGAAAAGAGGAAGAAAAACTATTAAAACCATCCCTAAGGCTACTTAAAATTGTAAGGTAAGAACAACATCATTTCCTTAAGACAAAATGGAGAAGGAAACCTCAAGGGAATGGCTTAGGGTTCTTACACCTATGATTAATGATTAGTACTTAAAAGTGCATTTTTATCATGGTTTTATATCATCATTTTGCACTTGAAGTATCAATAACTCCTTAACTAAAGCATGTTTTATAATAATATATCTAATAATATAAGATACCTTTAATTTATGGTAAATGTTCATTTTAAATACAAGTCTATCACATAAATGAAAGGATTGATTGATGACTTTAAGAACTTAAATTGCAAAGGGAAAAAGATGACCGAACTTAGAAAAGAGATGTCGATGCAATCCAAACCAGAACACTGTTTGGTAATTGGGTCATATCTAAAGCTATAAATATCAGATTTAGGTCTACTTTATATGGATGGAAAGGTAAGACATAGGCCTCCAACTTTTATATGGAGTCTAAGATCTAAAAAGGTCATTTTCAAGTCCACACTGTAGCAACAACAAAAAAGCTCGAATCTGTCCTCTAGCCCAAGCACTATTTAGTATTTTAGCCATATCTGGAGTTCTAGAAGTCAACATGAGCTGAAAGAAAGATAAGACAATTTTCTACAACTTTCATGTTTTCAAGTGGCTCCAATTTTGACGTTATAAATGATGTTTTGGGTAAACGAGAGAAGATAAGAATTGTCACCAAGTCAAGAGTTGGTCACCCACTCATTAATTAGTCATCAAATCAATAGTTTTCAATTTTGACCTATAAAAGGAGGCATTTGCCATTCATTTAGGCATCTTGGTTTCTAGATCAAGATCATGTTCTTTCTTTCTCTCTTTGTATTTTTTGTAATGTTTATGCTTTACTTTCATTAATATCAAGTTTATGTCTTTCATTTCCTTTCACTTACTTAGTTAACTTTAATTTTATTCATTTTCTTATTTTGTTTATTTATTTTTCTTTCTTTCATTATGTCTAGCTGAGTTTATTATGTCAAGGTGAAAAGATTACACTAATGGTGTAAGAATAAGTATAGTGTAAATTTAATATGGACTTTAATGTTTGATACTAACATGTTTTATATTTGTTATCTTGTTCACTTTTTAATACTTTGCTTGTTAAATGACTAATCTTGATTTATCTTGTATAACAATTGGTACAACAAATGCTTGACACTTTCATAGCCCATACTGTATGGTATAACCGACACCTGAGCTATGAAAGAAACTTGATTTGTTGTTAACATAAGTTATAATCATGAATGCTTGATGAAATTTACAAGTATTAGCATTAATTGAATAAGATAACTAATGTAATCATGTTAACAATCTATAATCTGACTGGAACCTCCTTTGTGTGTGGTTTCAAATTGAATAATAAGAGTTTATACTATACTTGTTTGACATACCATTAGTGGAACTTCTAACCTTGACATTTGTTATTATCATCGTTTAATCCTTACATTAATTTTTCATCTCAAAGTTCTCATCAACTTTTCTTCTTCTTCTTCTTCTTTTTCTTTATTATTATTGTTGTTGTTGTTGTTGTTGTTGTTATTATTATTATTACTATTATTATTATTATTATTATTATTTCTACTAGTAGTAGTACTATTATTGTTAGTATTATTATTGCTACTATTATTATTGTTGTTATTATTCTTACTATTGTTGTTGTTTATAATTTGTACAATTAACCTCCCTTTGGTTCGACCCTGGTCTTGCCGGGTTATTTATTACTTCGACACTCCTGCACTTGGGAGAAAACATCAATCTTTTAGTCATGTTAGTATTATTATTGTTACTATTTTTGGTGTCGTTGCTAGGGAGGTAAGCTTTGTATAAATTATAATATTTATTTTATTTTCTCTTTTCACTTTTCTTGTATATAATTTTTTTTTCTTTTCTCTTGTTTCTTCTTCTTTTGTTTTCTTTTTCCTTTTATTCTATTCCTACACGTGCATGAAAGTGTGGTCACGTACATCAAGTGGTAGACTTTGTAGGGTATCCTCATCATTTTCAGAAAATATGGCTGAAGAAGATAATCGATCACTTCATAATGAGAATAATGAGAATAACTGTGCTAGAACACTTAGAGACCACATGAATCCCATAAGAACAAGTGTACCATTATGCATAGTCTTTCCTCCCGGTGCATCTCATTTTAATTTTAAACCAGGCATTATTCAACGTTTACCTTCTTTTCATGGCTTAGAATTGGAAAATCCATACTTGTATTTAAGGGAATTTGAGGAGGTTTGGAACACATATAATGATTCAAATTGTAGCATGAACACTATCAGATTAAAGTTTTTTACTTTTTCATTAAAAGATAAAGGTAAAACATGGCTATAAAATTTAAGACCAGGATCCATTCGTGCTTGGGATGAAATGCAATAACAGCTTTAAAGAAGTTTTTCCCATCTTGACACGACAAAAAGATTGATGTCCTCTTCCAAGTGCAGGAATGTCGAAGTAATAAATAACCCAGCAAGACCAGGGTCGAACCATAGGGAGGTTAATTGTACAAATTATAAATAACAATAATACAATAACAACAACAACAACAATAACAACAACAACAACAACAATAATAATAATAATAATAATAATAATAATAATAATAATAGTACTAATAATAATAAAAAAAAAGAGAAGAAGAAAATGATGATGAGAACTTGGAGAAGGAATATTAATGTAAGGATTAAACAATGATAATAACAAACGTCAAGGTTAGAGATTCCACTAATAGTATGTCAAACAAATATAATATAAACTCTTATTATTCAATTGGAAACCACACATAAAGGAGGTTCCAATCGGATTATAGATTGTTAACATGATTACATTAGTCATCTTATTCAATTAATGTTAATACTTGTAAATCTCGTTAAGCATTCATGATTATAACTTATGTTAACAACAAATCAAGTTCCTTTCATAGCTCAGGTGTCGGTTATACATTAATATTAATGAAAGCTAAGCATAAACATTACAAAAAATACAAAGAGAGAAAGGAAGAGCATGATCTTAATCTGGAGACCAAGATGCCTAAATGCATGGCAAATCCCTCCTTTTATAGGCCAAAATTGAAAACTATTGATTTGATGACTAATTGATGAGTGGGTGGCCAACTCTTGACTTGGTGACAATCCTTATCTTCTCTTGTCTACCCAAAATGTCATTGACAACGTTAAAATTGGAGCCACTCGAAAACATGAAAGTTGTAGGCAATTATCTCAGTTTTCTTGTGTAAATAATTCAGCTCATTTGGACTTTTAAAACTAATGATATGGCTAAAATACTAAACAGTACTCGGGTTGAAGGACAGATTCGGGCTTCTTTGTTATTGCTACAATTTGGACATGGAAATGACCTTTTTAGATCTTGGGCTCACTATTAAAGTTGTAGGCCTATGTATTACCTTTCCATCCATATAAAGTAGACCTAAATCTGAGATCTATAGCTCCAGATATGACCCAATTACCGAAAAATGTTCCGGTTTGGATTGCACCGACATCTCTTTTCTAATTTTGGTCATCTTTTTGCCCTTGCAATTTAAGTTCTTAAAGTCATCAATCAATCTTTTCATTTATGTAATAGGCCTACATTAAAAATGAACATTTACCACAAATTAAAGGTATCTTATATTATTAGATATATTATTATAAAATATGCTTTAGTTAAAGAGTTATTGATACTTCAAGTGCAAAATAATGATATAAAACCTTGATAAAAATGTATTTTTAAGTACTAATCACCCCCCAACCAGCTTATTACTAGTCCCTAGTAATCAAAGCATTAAAATAGAAAAACAATTTGCAAATTCCACAAAGCAAGGTATTCATCATTTAACTTCCATTAATCTATCCAGATAAACAAACTCTCATTAAATTTATATATCTACTCAATACCTATCAACAAGATATTAATAAACCTTTCTTTTGTGCTCAATGTATCAACACATAATTATGGGGCTTTTCTTGGAAGAAAACAAAATTTTTGTTCTATTGTTTAAGGTTAACTTCCTTGGGTTGAGATTATTATTTTTGTCTTCTTTTTTTTTAAATATATATACATGTAATTTAAAAATATCATGCATCTTTAACTCATGTAAGGAGCTTTCAGCTGATGACTCCCAAACCAGTTGGTCTTAGGGCATTAGGTGTTAAGACACATCTACGAGCTTAGTAACTCGGGTCACAGATACTAATATGTAGATAGTGCAATGTTTGATTCCCTTAAGTTTTTCTCCTCAACCCATGTAACAAGCGTTGGGCCAATAGCTCCCAAGTCAGTTGACTTTAGGGTATTAGGTGTTAAAACACCCCTTCAGGCTTAATTGCTTAGGTTAGGGAGGCTATGAAACCAAACTTATCTATATTTTTATTATTATCATTTTTTTTCTTTTTTTTCTTTTTTTTTTAATTATGTACTATCCCTTTTCCTTAGTTGTTACCTTTAACAAAAGAACATAAATAATGTAATAATCCAATATGCAACCCACAATCATATGTTAAAGTGTGTGTGTGTGTAAATTAAGGTTTAAGAATACATGTTAAATAAGTGTATGAGCAGAATTAAGTGATAACAATGCGAGAGTTTATTAACCTGAATATTTCAAGAAGTATTGTAATAGATCTTATTAAGAGTGGTTACTAAGATGCGTCTCAAGAGTCACTTTAACAAAAGAGCTCCTTTACTCTGTCATCTTAGTAACAACAATTATGCATATGCTTTATAAAATAGAAAACAATTTTTTTTTATCAACTACTACCCTCTCCCCCCAACTAAAACAAGACATTGTCCTCAATATTTTAAGGTAGAAAGATAGAGTATAGAAGATATCACCTAAAATAATAAACACTAAAAAACCTGGAACACACTGAAACAAATATAAGAAACAACAAAACACAATAATAAAACCAAAAGACACAAAAATTCACAAATGAAGGCTCAAATCCAATCTAAGCTTTTTACAGCTTTCCTTAGATGACCAATTTATACGACTCATGGAAGGATCAATCACAAGAATGAAATATTGTAGTTGGTCAATCAATTGTTCAGCAGTAGCAGCAGAGATTATGATTTGTCATGTAGAAGATGTTAGAAATTCCTGTTCCACAGCATGATCAAGAAAAGACAACAACTTATCATAATAACCATTAACATTTAACAAACCTATGGGTTTATGGTGAATGTGCAGTTGAGCCCAAGAGGAAATATGAAAGATCTCTTCCAATGTGCCTAGATCACCTAGTAAAGCAATGAAGGCATCAGCATGGTTAAACATTGCATTCATTCGAGCTGACATTGTGGAGACCTGAAGTTCCTCTTCAATTATTTTTCCAATGATGTCCCCTTGTGCTAAAGCTTCGGGGACGACCCCTAAAACTTGACTACCTCCTAAAAATGCAGCTATTAACACACCTCACATTAACCTAAGACTGCCTCCCCCATACACTAAATAAATCTTTCTCTCAGCTAGCACTTAACCAAGATGATTTACTGATTGTAAAAACTCCTTTTCTTTCCCAGGATAGATCCACCGAAAACACAAATATTTCTTATATGATGACTTAAGGAACTGGCAAACATGGTCTTTTTTAGTCAGATTCCCAAGACTAAGTCGATCATGTTCTTTATGGATTTTATCAGTTATTTCTCGTCAAAAAAGGCAGGTGCAAAAATCTTTCAAAATGGATTTTATTGGCCCACCATGTTCAAAGACACGCATGCATTCTGCAAAACTTGTGAAAATTGACAAAAAGTTGATACTGGTCAAAAAGTTTTGTTTTATAATTCTCAACTCTATGCATTCCCTAGAGAGCTAAGACCAAGATGGAGCAATGCATAATTATCAAAGTAAACTTTCAACTGATGTCCATTTTCCTTAAAATCATTGTAGATAAAGGTTGATTATTTTGTTTTTCTCACATTGTTTTTGTGTTTCTTTTTTAGTGATTTTTGCTAGTTTCTCTTACCCTGATCAAATGGCGGATAACGGTACTCTGTGATATAAGTCGGTTCTTTCAGTTTCTCACAATAACTGATATATGTGTATATAATTGTGCAATTCTTTGAATCTCTCTTCCAATTATCATTTGAAAATGGACACTAATATTGAAATATTGAAAAAGTATTTTCCCACTCTACCTCAGAATCCGATTACAAAAATTTATCGTGCTAGATGTGCAAGATTGCGATTGTTAATGAATTATGGAATTCCTGAAGATATTCGTTGGTTGATTGAAGCAAAGGTCTGATTATCAGGTGAGTCCTCTAACTCCTTCATTTCATACCTGCCTGGAACAGGTGACACGACTAAAATATTGATGCCTTCTCCCAAGTATAGAAGTGTCGAAGTAATAAATAACCCGGCAAGACCAAGGTCGAACCATAGGGAGGTTAATTGTACAAATTATAAACAATAACAATAGTAACAATTACAACAATAATAATAATAGTAGCAATAATAATACTAATAATACTAGTAGTAGTAGTAGTAGTAGTAGTAGTAGTAGTAGTAGTAGTAGTAGTAGTAGTAGTAGTAGTAATAAAGAAAAAGAAAAAGAAGAAAAGTTGATGAGAACTTTGAGATGGAAAATTAGTGTAAGGATTAAACAATAATAACAAACAATGTCAAGGTTAGAGGATCCACTAATGGTATGTCAAACAAGTATAGTATAAACTCTTATTATTCAATTGAAAACTACACACAAAGGAGGTTCCACTCAGATTATAGATTGTTAACATGATTACATTAGTCATCTTATTCAATTAATGTTAATACTTGTAAATATTATCAAACATTCATGATTATAACTTATGTTAACAACAAATCAAGTTCCTTTCATAGCTCAGGTGTCGGTTATACCATATAGTATGCGTTATGAAAGTGCCAAGCATTTGTTGTACCAAGTGTTATATAACATAAATCAAGATTAGTCATTTGACAAGCAAAGTATTAAAAAGTGAACAAGATAACAAATACAAAACATGTTAGTATCAAACATGTAAGTCCATATTAAGTTTACACTATACTTATTCTTGCACCATTATTGTAACCTCTCCACCTTGACATAATAAACTTAGCTAAACTTAATGAAAGAAAGAAAAATAAATAAACAAAATAAGAATATAAATAAGATAAAAGTTAACTAAGTAAAGGAAAAGAAATGAAATGCATAAACTTGATATTAATGAAAGCACACATAAAGATTACAAAACAAATATAAAGAGAGAAAGCAAGAGCATGATCTTGATTTGGAGACCAAGATGCCTAAATGCATGGCAAATACCTCCTTTTATAGGCTAAAATTGGGAACTATTGATTTGATGACTAATTGATGAGTGGGTGACCAACTCTTGACTTGGTGACAATCCTTATCTTCTCCTGTCTGCCCAAAACGTCATTGATAACGTCAAAATTGGAGCCACTTAAAACATGAAAGTTATTGGAAATATTAATGAAAACAAAGCATAAACTTGATATTAATGAAAACAAAGCATAAACATTATAAAGAGAGAAAGCAAGAGCATGATCTTAATCTGGACACCAAGATGCCTAAATGCATGGCAAATGCCTCCTTTTATAGGCCAAAATTGGAAACTATTGATTTGATGACTAATTGATGAGTGGGTGGCCAACTCTTGACTTGGTGACAGTCCTTATCTTCTCTTGTCTGCCCAAAACATCATTGATAAATTCACAATTGGAGCCACTCAAAAACATGAAAGTTGTAGGCAATTGTCTCAACTTTCTTGTGTCAAACATGTAGCTTATTTGGACTTCTAGAACTCTAAATATGGCTAAAATATTGAAGAGTGCTCGGGCTAGAGGACAAATTCGGGCTTCTTTGTTGTTGCTACAATTTCGACTTGAAAGTGACCTTTTTAGATCTTGAGCTCCATATGAAAGTTGTAGGTTTATATCTTACCATTCCATCCATATAAAGTAGACCTAAATCAGAGATCTATAACTCCAGATATGACCTAATTACCGAACAGTGTTTCGGTTTGGATTACACTGACATCTCTTTTCTAATTCTAGTCATCTCTTTGCCCTTGCAATTTAAGTTCTTAAAGTCATCAATCAATCCTTTCATTTATATGATAGGCCTGCATTTAAAATGAACATTTACTATAAATTAAAGGTATCTTATATTATTAGATATATTATTATAAACATGTTTTATTTAAGGAGTTATTGATACTTCAAGTGCAAAATAATGATATAAAACCATGATAAAAATGCACTTTTAAGTACTAATCACACTCCCCAACCAGCTTATTACTAGTCCCTAGTAATCAAAGCATTAAAATAGAAAAATAATTTGCAAATTCCACAAAGCAAGGTATTCATCATTTAACTTCCATTAATCTATCCAGATAAACAAACTCTCATTAAATTTATACATTTGCTCAATACCTCTTAACAAGATATTAATAAACCTTTCTTTTGCGCTCAATGTATCAACATATAATTATGGGGCTTTTTCTTGAAAGAAAATAAAATTTTTGTTCTAATGTTTAAGGTTAATTTCCTTGGATTGAGATTATTATTTTTGTCTTTTTTTTTCTTTTTTTTAAATATATATACATATAATTTAAAAAATCATGCATCTTTAACTCATGTAATGAGCTTTAAGCTAATGACTCCCAGACTAGTTGGTCTTAGGGCATTAGTTGTTAAGACACCCCTACGAGTTTAGTGACTTCAGTCGCAGATACTGATATATAGATAGTGCAATGTTTGATTCCTTTAAGCTTTTCTCCTCAACCCATGTAACAAGTGTTGGGCCAATAGTTCCCAAGTCAATTGACTTTAGGGTATTAGGTGTTAAAACACTCCTTCGGGCTTAATTGTTTAGGTTAAGGAGGCTACGAAACCAAACTTATCTATATTTTTATTTTTATTTTTATTTTCTTTTTTATTTTTTTTAATTATATACTATCCCTTCCCCTTAGTTGTCACCTTTAACAAAAGAACATAAATAATGTAATAATCCAATATGCAACCCACAATCATATGTTAAAGTGTGTGTGTGTAAATTAAGGTTTAAAAATACATGTTAAATAAGTATATGAGTAGAATTAAGTGATAACAATGTGAGAGTTTGTAAACTTGAATATTTCAAGAAGTATTATAATAGACCTTGTTAAGAGTGGTTACTAAGATACGTTTCAAGAGTCACTTTAACAAAAGAGCTCTTTTACTCTGTCATCCTAGTAACAATAATTATGCACATGTTTTATAAAATGAAAAACAATTTCTTTTATCAACTACTACCCTCTCCTCACAACCAAAACGAGACATTGTCCTCAATGTTCTAAGGTAGAAAGATAGAGTATAGAAGATATCACCTGAAATAACGAACACTAACAAATCTGAAACACACTAAAACAAAAATAACAAATAATAAAACACAATAATAAAACCAAAAGACATAAAAATTCATAAATGAAGGCTCAAATCCAATCTAAGCTTTTTACGGCTTTCCTTAGTTGACCAATTTATACGACTCATAGAGGGATCAATTACAGGAATGAAGGATTGAAGTTGGTTAATTAATTGTTCAGTAGTAGCAGCAAAGATTATGATTTGTCGTGTAGAAGATGTTAGAAATTCTTGTTCCACAGTATGATCAAGAAAAGACAACAACTTATCATAATAACCATTAACATTTAACAAACCTATGGGCTTATGGTGAATGTGCAATTGCGCCTAAGAGGAAATATGAAAGATCTCTTCCAATATGCCTAGACCACCTAGTAAAGCAATGAAGGTATCAGCATTGTTAAACATTACATTCATTCAAGCCGACATTGTGGAGACCTGAAGTTCCTCTCTAATTGTTTTTCCAATAATGTCCCCTTGTGTTAAAACTTGAGGACGACCCCCAAAACTTGACTACCTCTTAAAAATACAGCTATTAACACACCTCCCATTAACCCAAGACTGCCTCCCCTGTACACTAAATGAATCTTTCTCTCAGCTAGCACTTGACCAAGATGATTTGCTGATTCTAAAAACTCCTTTTCTTTCCCAGGATAGATCCACCGAAAACACAAATATTTCTTATATGATGACTTGAGGAACTTGCTATTTCTACACACTTCTGTATTTGTTGAATGTATGGGTTGAGTATAAATGAAAGGAAAGAAGAGAGGATTTTAAAAAGGCAACCATACCACCTATATGTAGGCCAGCTAGAGTCTCACACACTTTCTCTCTCTCTCTTTTTATTTATTTATTTATTTACTTTTAAAAAAGAATATGTATGTACAAGTAGTTGTGATTGTGGCTCACATCTTCCCTTGGTCTTACGTCCAAGAACGGCTTAAACGCCTCTATGGGTCGGGGATAGGCTTCCCATCCAGTTTTTTTAAAAACTAGCAAACAAGATCTTTTTCAGTCAAATTCCCAATACTAAGTTGATCATGTTCTTTATGAAATAGTGATCATAAATCATGAATTACACGATGCACATCTCCACTAGGATGAGTCTTGAGAGTGAATAGAAGATTATCTAAAGACTCCTTACTCAGGCCATCCTTAATGAATTGTATTTTATGTTCACAGTTTATAGATATCATTCATAAAGAACGACATTATGTATTACAAGTCCATCTAGCACATCGATGATAGACTTTCAGTCATTTTGCATGACGTTTCTTTGCAAAAGTGCTTTTACTTGTTCCAGGCATGTATAAAATAAAGAGGTTAGAGGACTCACCTGATAATCAGACCTTTGCTTCAATCAACCAACGAATATCTTTAGGAATTCTATGATTTATTAACAATCTCAATCTTGCACATCTAGCATGGTAAATTTTTGTAATCGCATTCTGAGGTAGAACGGAAAAATACTTTTTCAATTTTTCAAGATTAGTGTCCATTTTCAAATGAGAATTGGAAGAGAGATTCAAAGAATTGCACAAATATATACACAAATATCAATTATTATGGGAAACTAAAAGAACTGACTTAAGTCACGGAGTACCGTTGTCCGCCATTTGACCAGGGTGAGAGAAACTAGCAAAAATCACTAAAAAAAAACACAAAAACAATGTGAGAAAAAAAAATAATCAACCTTTATCTATAAGATCATTCCAACCAGTTGATTCATTTTCACTAGGAAAGTTATCAAAGTAAGCTTTCAAACGATGTCCATTTTCCTTAAAATCATTGTCATTCACTAAATTCTCAATATCACAGGCCCTACAAGAATTGCTCCATCTTGGTCTTAGCTCTCTAAGGAATGAATAGAGTTGAGAATTATAAAACAAAATTTTTTGACCAGTATTAACTTTTTGATAATTTTCACAAGTTTTGCAGAACACATGCGTGTCCTTGAACATGGTGGGCCAATAAAATCCATTTTGAAAGATTTTTGCAGCTGTCTTTTTGACAAGAAATAACTTCCATATGCTTTAGAATGACAAAGTTTAATGACACTACTTACCTCATTGTCAAGAATGAATCTTTGAAATATTTGATCAGGATAATATTTGAATAAGTTAGGGTCATCACAATAAAAATTCTTCACTTCGTTCAAAAACTTTTCTTTGTCTTGAGTACTCCAATCAACTGGCAAATATCCTAAAGCAAGAAAATTGATATTTTTATCATACCAAGGCATTGGACTAAGAGAAAGTAAGGATTCCTTAGGAAAGTAATCATCGATTGGTGTGATGTCAGATGTCGAATCTGTTGTCACTGTTGACAAAAGATTCGCATCAACATTTTCGGTTCTTGTTTCATCTGTGATTTCTTCCTTAGAATAAATCATTTGCAAATCTTCAGATTCATCCAACTCATTTTTACTTAAAGTAGATTCAAGTTGATCATAAACTAATTCATCAATATGATCTACTTCTTGTAAATTATTATCATCTCCAGGTTGCTTGCAAATGTTGAAAATATTCATCTTCAATGTCATGTTTCCAAATGATAGCTTCATTAGTCCATTTCTACAATTAATCAATGCGTTAGAGGTTGCAAGAAACGGACGTCCTAAAATAACAAGATAAATGAATTTATCGACTTGTACTAACACATCTTCAATTATTCCTCTAGGCACTTTTACAGATCTATCGGTAAGTAAAAGAAATATAGAAGTTAGTTTTAACTCACCTAGATTGAGTCTCTGAAAAACGGATGTATCGACAAGTAAAAGAAATATAAAAGTTAGTTTTAACTCACCTAGATTGAGACTCTGAAAAACTGAATATGGAAGTAAATTCACACTAGCACCAAGATCAAGCAAGGCTCTTTCAATTTTATGTTCTCCAATAAAGTAAGAAATTGTAGGACAACCAGGGTCTTTATATTTCAAAGCATTATTATTCTGAAGAATAACACTTACTTGTTCGGCTAGAAAGGCTTTCTTTTTCACATTTAGCATATGAAGGAATCTATTTAATAGCATCTAGCAAAGGTATATTGATTCTTACCTGTTTGAAAGTTTCAAAAATTTCAGAGTTGTGATTGACTTTCCTTTGTTTGGTCATGGCTTGAGGAAATGGAAGTGCTGGTGGAGAATCAGTTTTTTTTTTGCAATTTTCAGATTGACCCAGAGATTGACCCATCATCTTTCTCATAAGGTTTAAGAGAGGGTTTTTTAATAACCTTACCACTACAAAGAGTAGTGACTGATTTGACTTGATCCATGTGTTGGCTTTCGGAACTACTTGCATTTGCATTGTATTGCCCCTTAGGATTTTGTTGTGGCTGAGATAGAAACTTACCTTTCTCTTGGAAACTCAGAGCAAATGTTAATTTTGCAAGAGTATCTTTAAAATCTGTCATGTTTTGAGCAAGTTGAGTATTGATTGTCTCTTGCTTTTCAATGAATGCATGCAATGTTTCCTCAAGATTTCTTCTAAGAGGTGGAGCATAAAGATGTGTATATCCATGAGAATTTTGAAAATTATGGTGTGGTTGAAAAGGTGGTTGTGAAGTTTGTGCATTTTTGTCCTCACTCTTCCAACTAAAATTTGGGTGATTTCTTCAACCAGGGTTGTATATTTGGGAGTATGGGTTGTGGTTGGCCCTTTGGAAATTGTTTAAAGTATGAGCTTCTTCATAGAGACATTCTTTAAAAGAAGGCAAGGTTGGACAATTATTGGTTGAGTGTTCATTTGTTTCACAGATTTGACACACAATGTTTTCAACAGATTTTAATTGACCACTCGTTTTCAATTTTAGTGCCTCGACTTTTCTAGCTAAAGATACAAATTTGGCTTTAAGGTCATGATCTTCCCTAAGGTTGTACATACCTCCACTAGATGTATGAGGTTGAGTTTTACTCGGTGCCTCATAAGTACCCGCGGTGTCCTAATTTTGAGCATTTTCAGCTAACAAGTCTAAATACTCCATTACTTCATCAGGGTCTTTATCTTCAAAAGTTCCATTGCATATCAATTCAACCATTTGCCTATCTCTAGGTGTTAACCCTTCATAAAAATATGAAACTAATCTCCATGTTTCAAAATCATGATGAGGGCAAGTACTAAGTAAGTCTTGCTACCTATCCCAACTTTGGTAAAATGTTTCTCCTGGTTTTTGAGTGAAAGTGGTGATTTGTCTTTTGAAAGAGTTTGTTCTATAAGATGGAAAAAACTTCTTTAAAAACTGTTATTGCATTTCATCTCAAGCACGAATGGATCCTGGTCTCAAATTTTATAGCCATGTTTTACCTTTATCTTTTAATGAAAAAGGAAAAAGCTTTAATCTGATGATGTTCATGCTACAATTTAAATTATTATATGTGTTGCAAACCTCCTTAAACTCCCTTAAATGCAAGTATGGATTTTCCAATTCTAAGTCATGAAAAAAAGATAAAAGTTGAATAATGACTGGCTTAAAATTAAAATGAGATGCATCAGGAGGAAAAACTATACATGATGGTGCACTTGTTCTTATAGGATTCATGTGGTCTCTAAGTGTTCTAGCACGGTTATTCTCATTATGAAGTGATTGATTATCTTCTTCGACCATATTTTCTGAAAATGATGAGGATACCCTACAAAATCTACCACTTGATGTACGTGACCACACTCTCATGCACGTGTAGGAATAGAATAAAAGGAAAAAAAAAGAAAAAAAACAAGAGAAAAGAAACAAAGTTATATACAAGAAAAGTGAAAAGTGAAAATAAAATAAATATTATAATTTATACAAAACTTACCTCCCCAGCAACGACGCCAAAAACTTGACATGAAGAAAAGATTGATGTTATACCATACAGTATGGGTTATGAAAGTGCCAAGCATTTGTTGTACCAAGTGTTATACAATATAAATCAAGATTAGTCATTTAACAAGCAAAGTATTAAAGAGTGAACAAGATAACAAATATAAAACATGTTAATATCAAACATTAAAGTCCATATTAAGTTTATACTATACTTATTCTTACACCACTAGTGGAACCTTTTGACCTTGACATAATAAACTTAGCTAGACATAATGAAAGCAAGAAAAATAGAAAAACTAAATAAGAACATAAATAAGATAAAAGTTAACTAAATAAAGGAAAGGAAATGAAAGGCATAAACTTGATATTAATGAAAACAAAGCATAAACATTATAAAGAGAGAAAGCAAGAACATGATCTTGATCTAAATACCAAGATGCCTAAATGCATGGTAAATGCCTCCTTTTATAGGCCAAAATTAGGAACTATTGATTTGATGACTAATTGATGAGAGGGTAGCCAACTCTTGACATGGTGACAATCCTTATCTTCTCTTGTCTGCCCAAAACATCATTAATAATGTTAAAATTGGAGCCACTCAAAAACATGAAAGTTGTAGGCAATTGTCTCAGCTTTCTTGTGTAGAAAATACAGCTCATTTAGACTTTTAGAACTCCAAATATGTGATAGACTTGTATTTAAAATGAACATTTACCATAAATTAAAGGTATCTTATATTATTAGATATATTATTATAAAATATGCTTTAGTTAAGGAGTTATTGATACTTCAAGTGTAAAATGATGATATAAAACCATGATAAAAATGCACTTTTAAATACTAATCAGGAAGCTTATGCCCGACCCATAAAGGGCGTTTAAGCCATTCTTAGACGTAAAACCAAGGGAAAATGTGAGCCACAATCACAACTACCTATACATATACATGTTTTTTTTTAAGTAAATAAATAAATAGAGAGAGTGTGTGTGTGTGAGACTCCAGCTGGCCTATATATAGGTGGTATGATTGTCTTTCTAATTTCTCATCTATAAAATCCTCTCTTCCTTCTTTTCATTTCTACTCAACCCATATATTCAACAAATATAGAAGTGTGTAGAAATGGCAAGTTCCTCAAGTCATTTATATAAGAAATATTTGTGTTTTTGGTGGATCTAGTCCTGGGAAATAAAAGGAGTTTTTAGAATCAGCAAATCATCTTGGTCAAGTGCTAGCTGAGAAAAAGATTCATTTAGTGTATGGGGGAGGCAGTTTTGGGTTAATGGGAGGTGTGTCAATAGTTGTATTTTTAGGAGATAGTCAAGTTTTGAAGGTCGTCCCCGAAGCTTTGGCACAAGGGGATATCATTGGAAAAACAATTGGAGAGGAACTCCAGGTCTCTACAATGTCGGTTCGAATGAATGCAATGTTTAACCATGCCGATGCCTTCATTACTTTACCAGGTGGTCTAGGCACATTGGAAGAGATCTTTCATATTTCCTCTTGGGCCTAATTGCACATTCACTATAAACTCATAGGTTTGTTAAATGTTAATGGTTATTGTGATAAGTTGTTGTCTTTTCTTGATCATGCTGTGGAACAGGAATTTCTAACATCTTCTGCCAGACAAATCGTAATCTCTGCTACTACTACTGAATAATTGATTGACCAACTATAATCTTTCATTCCTGTAATTGATCCTTCCATGAGTCACATAAATTGGTCAACTAAGGAAAGCTGTAAAAAGCTTAGATTGGATTTGAGCCTTCATTTGTGAATTTTTGTGTCTTTTGGTTTTATTATTGTGTTTTGTTGTTTCTTATATTTGTTTCAGTGTGTTCCAGGTTTTTTAGTGTTTATTATTTTAGGTGATATCTTCTATACTCTATCTTTCTACCTTTAAACATTGAGGACAATATCTCATTTTAGTTGGGGGGAGAGGGTAGTAGCTAAAAAAAAACTAATTGTGTTTTCTATTTCATAAAGCATGTGCAAAATTGTTGTTACTATGATGGCAAAGTAAGGAAAACTTTTTATGATTCTTAAGACGCATCTTAGTAATCATTCGTAACAAGGTCTATCATAATACTTCTTGAAATATTCAGATTTACAAACTCTCGCATTGTTATCACTTAATTCTGCTCATATACTTATTTAACATGTATTCTTAAACCTTAATTTACAGACACACACTTTAACATATGATTGTGGGTTGCATATTGGATTATTACATTATTTATGTTCTTTTGTTAAAGATAACAACTAAGGGAAAAGGGATAGTATATAATTAAAAAAAGATAAAAAAAACAAAAAAAAATATAATAATAAAAATGTAGATAAGTTTGGTTTCGTAGCCTCCCTAACCTAAGCAATTAAGCCTGAAGGGGTGTTTTAACACCTAATACCCTAAAGTCAACTGACTTGGGAGCTATTGGCCCAACGCTTGTTATATGGGATGAGGAGAAAAGCTTAAGGGAATCAAACATTGCACTATCTACATATCAGTATCTGTGACCCGAGTTACTAAGCTCGTAGGGGTGTCTTAACACCTAATGCCCTAAGATCAACTAGTCTGGGAGTCATTAGCCGAAAGCTCGTTACATGGGTTAAATATGCATGATGTTATAAATTATATGTATATATATTAAAAAAAATAAGAAGGCAAAAATAATAATCTCAACCCAAGGAAGTTAACCTTAAATATTAGAGCAAAAAAATTGTTTTCTTCCAAGAAAAGCCCCATAATTATGTGTTGATACATTGAACACAAAAGAAAGGTTTATGAATATCTTGTTAAGAGGTATTGAGCAGGTATATAAATTTAACGAGAGTTTGTTTATCTGGATAGATTAATGGAAGTTAAATGATGACGACCTTCCTTTGTGGAATTTGCAAAGTATTTTTCTATTTTAACACTTTGATTATTAGGGACTAGTAATAAGCTAGTTGGGAGGGTGTGATTGATACTTAAAAGTGTATTTTTATCAAGGTTTTATATCATCATTTTGCACTTAAAGTATCAATAACTCCTTAACTAAAGCATGTTTTATAATAATATATCTAATAATATAAGATACCTTTAATTTATGGTAAATATTCATTTTAAATGCAGTTTTATCACATAAATAAAAGGATTGATTGATGAATTTAAGAACTGAAATTGGGTCATATCTAAAGTTGTAGATCTCAGATTTAGGTCTACTTTATATGGATAAAAAGGTAAGACATAGGCCTACAACTTTTATATGGAGCCCAATATATAAAAAGATCATTTTCAAGTCCCAATTATAGCAACAACAAAGAAGTCTGAATCTGTCTTCCAACCCGAGTACTATTCAACATTTAGCCCATATCTGGAGTTCTAAAAGAACAAATGAGCTGAAGTTTTTATACAAGAAAACTGAGATAATTTCCTACAACTTTCATGTTCTCAAGTGACTCTAATTTTGACGTTATCAATGATGTTTTGGGCAGACAAGAGAAAATAAAGATTGTCACCAAGTTAAGAGTTAGTCACCCACTCATCAATTAGTCATCAAATCAATAGTTCCCAATTTTGGCTTATAAAAGGAGACATTTGTCATGCATTTAGGCATCTTGGTGTCTAGATCAAGATTATGCTCTTGCTTTCTCTCTTTATATTTTTTGTAATGTTTATATTTTGCTTTCATTAATATCAAGTTTATACCTTTCAATTCCTTTCCTTTGCTTTGTGAACTCTTATCTTATTTATGTTCTTATTTTGTTTATTTATTTATTTATTTTCTTTTATTATGTCTAACTAAGTTTATTATGTCAAAGTGAAAAGGTTACACTAATGGTGTAAAAATAAGTGTAGTATAAACTTAATATGGACTTTAATGTTTGATACTAACATGTTTTATATTTGTTAGCTTGTTCATTCTTTAATGCTTTGCTTGTTAAATGACTAATCTTGATTTATGTTGTATAACACTTGTTACAACAAATGCTTGACACTTTCTTAGTTCATACTGTATGGTATAACTGACACCTGAGCTATGAAAGGAACTTGATTTGTTGTTAACATAAGTTATAATCATGAATGCTTGACGAGATTTACAAGTATTAGCATTAATCGAATAAGATGACTAATGTAATCATGTTAACAATATATAATCAGATTGGAACCTCATTTGTGTGTGGTTTTCAATTGAACAATAAGAGTTTATACTATACTTGTTTAACATACCATTAGTGGAACCTCTAACCTTGACATTTGTTATTATCATTGTTTAATCCTTACATTGATATTCCATCTCAAAGTTCTCATCTTCTTTTTTCTTTTTCTCCATCTCTTTCTTTATTACTACTACTACTATTTCTATTAGTATTGTTGTTGTGATTACTATTGTTGTCGTTTATAATTTGTATAATTAACTTCCTTATGGTTCGACCTCGGTCTTGTTGGGTTATTTATTATTTCGACACTCCTGTACTTGGAAGAAAATATCAATCTTTTGGTCGTGTCAGTATACGTATTAACATTATCTAAGATTAAATTATATATCATTTGTATTCTTATTATTTATCTTTAAAGCTATTTGGTAATAAAATTATGATATAAATAATCTCATTTAACTTGTAGTATTTATGTTAGAAATCAAGGGCACTCTTGAGCGAATATCTATTTAAAATAAACTTAAAATGCATATAAAAAATTTTATTATTATTTTTATCTTCAATAAAATAAAATTTAAATTAAATATTTATTAACATGTATCATCAGATATAATATTATTATCAAATGGATGGTAGGATAAAAATAAAAATAAATATAAGCATTTAATTTTATAAAAATAATAATAAAGCTATATATTAATTTAATTTATTGATATATAATTGAGTTATTCAAATCAATTTAATAACGGTATAAATAACACCATTATTCTGTTCATAATAAATTATTTAGTTTTTTCTAATGATTAATTTATACTAGAAAAATAAAAATTAAAAATATCTCAATAATTAGTATTAGGTTTATTTAAAAATATATTAAAATAATATTTTTTTATTTTTTAAATAAAAATATCAAAATAATATTAATTTTAAAAAAATTATTATTATTTTTTAAAAAAAAAAACATGACGCGTGAACAAACACACCTGACACTACTAGCCATATCAGCTCTCTCTGCGCGCCTTGAAACGGATAAAATCTCTCTTCTTCTCTGCTCTGTCTAGCTCTCAAAGCCAAAGCCACTGAAACTGAAAAACGCTGGAAAAAATGCTAGCGAATCCTAGCACCAGTACTCTCCATCACAGACCTAATTACACACACAACCCTCTATGTTCACTCTTTAATCATCGCTGCAAGCTCTCTCTCTCCCCAAATTGCCCCCGCTTCTCCAATTCTGCAAAATCCAACTTTTCTTCGCTTTCTCTGCTTCTATCAAGAAGAAAGCGTGAAAGGTTGTTTACTGTTGTCAATGCTTTAGAGGAAACTTCTGTGGCACATGATGGCCCTCAGTCTTTGCCTCAGCCTTTTTCTGTCAAAATCCCCGTCGGTGACAGACATGTAGGTTTATTAATATGCTTAGTTCATTTTTCATTCTTTTTTTGGTTTCGATGATTTTATATTTAAATTCACGAGGTATTTTATAGGTAGAAATTGTGTAATTTTAACACATTTTGTTTTGGATAATGAATAGCATTGTGGAGTTTTATCAGTAATAGTAAAACATTATGAAATGTGAACTTTTTTTTTATATATATCTTTTTGTTTGAATAATCAAAATATCAGTGTAATTTAGGGTGGTTTTGATTATTGTTTTTTGTAGATATTGGTTGAGACGGGTCATATTGGGAGACAAGCTAGTGGTTCTGTCACCGTGACGGATGGGGAAACTGTAAGTTATGATTAGTGCAGATGGGTGGATAAGTGCTATTTTTGGATATCAAATAAATAAATTGTTGACTTGTTCGATATGTAAACTTTTGAACTTTGATTCTTTGTTACTGGAAATGTGATCCATGTTCAACTTTTATTAACTTGTGCTGTCTTATTAGTTTGCGTGGGAGTTACCAAAAGACCTGGTGTACTTTCACGAGCAGAAGTTAATGATATGTTGTGAATTAAAAGGCTCCCCCAGCAATGAGTTTAAGTTTGTATTCCGTAGGTGGGTGCTAGCTAGTCTGGTTGGTGAAATCTTAACACTATTTCTTTTTTTCTCTTTTCTTTTTGTAGATTGTCTATACATCTGTTTGTTTGGATGATGTTCCTAGTGAGCCTTCTGATTTTTATCCTCTATCTGTAAATTATCAAGAGCGATTTTCTGCAGCAGGTCGAACTAGGTATGCATGGTGTTTTCAACTTTTTGGAATTTATCACAAAATTTTGTGAAGAAGACTAATATTTATTCTATATATCTGCTATTGCTTTAGTGGAGGATTTTTCAAACGGGAAGGGAAATTGAAAGATCATGAGGTACTAACCTTCTCTTACAAGTGCAAAAATGGTTAATTCAGCAGATGCTGAATCAGTTGTCTTTAACTATCACCTTTCAATCTAACATTTTTAACTTCATGCCTTTATAGTGTGTATTTTGTTTGCATGAGTTTAATTTGCTTGCAAGTCTTAGCATAAGTCTGAAATTCTGCAAGTCCTTGCTTTCATGTTAATGGATGTTACATAATTTGTCTGATAATTGGAAATGACACGATGTAAATAGCTGCTAAATTTTTTAGATAATGCTGATGTCCTGTTTTCTACAATATTGTAAAGAAAATGAAAATGAAAATTTGAATGTTGATACTGCATCATTAATCAAAAACCTCACACTCTTGTCAGCCAGGAATTTATAATTGATTTATGAACACAAATGCATGGTACATGAACACGAGTATAAATTCAGATTATGTAGACCGTAACAGTTGTACAATATACCATATATATGTCTAGTTCATAATATGGTAAATATCTTATACCACAGATGCCATTTATGATGTTATGTGTGCCTACAATGTCAAACTCTTTCTCTCTGCCTCAGATCAAATGAACCTATTAACTAGGCTTGTGAGGCTTGAGCTACACTATATTTTTCTTAAATGTTATTTCTCTAGCCATTTTTACTTGGATAACTTGATGAAGAGCAAAGATAAAACAACTTATGTAGCTTTTGTTATGTAGCTTTTGTTACTTTCCAGAAGCATATTGCAGTATTTCTCTTACAAACTCTACTCTATCTCTACCTTTGGAAAATGTTTTTGTCACATATCTTTTTATGTAGTTGTTCTTTGGCTGCTTCTAGGTTCTTATTTGTAGATTGATAGATAGGCCTTTGCGCCCAACCATGTTCAAGGGCTTTTACCATGAAACCCAGATACTATCTTGGGTAAGTCTTGAAGTTTTGTTTTTTTTTTTGCCTGCTTACATATTGTTCTTAGTATCTCCATGGATTGTCTTTATTCAGTTTAAGAAGCACATTATGCAGTCTTATTTTTTTGTTTTGGTTTTTATTATTTTTTTCAAAATTACATTCACAAAAGATATATAAGGTTGCCACTCAATTATATTTCATACAAAGGTCCTGGGAAAGAAAGTTAGGAACCATTTTCTTTGTGGAGAACCTAGCAAAGACTTCGGAATTGTTTGTTTACTGTTGATATTTTGGAATGGAGGGAGAGGAGCAAATAAAGAGGGACAACTAGAGATATAGAATCGGAAGAGAAATATAAGAAATAGCTCTAGGGAGAAAATGGTTGTTATGGAATAGATACCAAGAATTTGTTTTTCCTATCCTTTGTCATCTACCATTCAACATTTTTATCCTAACTGGCAGTTTTCATGTCTTAAATGTTCACAAGCTTAATTTTTTTCCAAACTCCTGGGAAACTATTTCTTGGTGCTGTAAGCCTTGTGTGGTTTGTTTGTATTTTCTCAACTGATTTTAACTTGGATATTCGAAAGGAAATAAAAGCTGCCAAGTAGACAATTCTGAAAATTTTAACCTTAAACAAGAGCTGACTGGTATTTGCGTGACCATGTTATGCCCACTGCATTAATGTAAGTCTGTCATGCATGTTCCTTTATTCTTGTCTACCAGTAATTCAATGCTTAATCATCAACATTTTGAAATTTGATGGGCTGCTATTTTACTTGGTATCGTTCTCTTACTGGATTTATGAATTTGCTAAGAATTACCAATTACCATAACCTCTTCTGAACAGGTTTTGAGCTATGATGGCTTGCATTCTCCCGATTCTTTGGCTGTCACAGCAGCTGGAATAGCTGTGTGAGTCTTACCTCAAGTGTTGCTCTTTAATCTTCCTGTTCTTGAAGTGTTGAAGTTCCAAATATCATGTTATTATGTACTTATTCTTCTTAAACTGGATTGCAACAGAGCTCTTTCAGAAGTACCAAATACAAAAGTAATTGCAGGAGTTCGAGTTGGCCTTGTTGACAATAAGTTTATTGTGAATCCAACAACCAAGGAGATGGAAGAGTCAGAATTGGATTTATTGCTGGCTGGTACAGACAGTGCAATATTTATGATAGAGGTCAACCCATAGTTCTTTGATAATTATCTGAACTGCAAGGCCTTTTTGCGTGTATCATTTTTTTGAAATGAAATTTTTGCTGGATCATGCTTGTGGCAGTTCACTGTGTGCAGTATAAGTGCATAGTATATTCAATGGAGTCAGATTCCTTCCAAGGCATCTCTAACCTTTCAGTACACCAAACTAAGATAGAAAAATGTAGTTATGGATGTTGGCCTTTGTGTTAAACCTTCATATGATGTGGATGCACCACTTACCATTTCATTGGACACACCATTGAGAGTGCGTTTTGTGTAAAATCTATTTCACTTGGCGTATGCATTCAATTCCACATTTATTGGGAAAGGACAATTTTTAAGAGATTATTTGAGATGCCATACTATCATTACCATCACTTTAATGTGATGGTCTGAGGAGTCAAAGTAGTCCTCTTGAATTTTCGAAGGCTTGAAGATCATTTGCTTTCACATGCTGGTTAAATACTCACTAAAAATCGCCATTGTCATGAAAGAAGAAAACTCATTGCAAGCCAGATGGGCTTTAATCCTCAATAATTAATTATTCTGTTTTTGGGAAGTGATGAACAAGTTCTCTTATTATAACCTTTTGTCTTGGCACTGCAAGGAAGTGTGAGCAATAGACTTAGTTTGGGTCCTTGTATTGAGGCCTAGCAAAATACCTCATTTCCTCCTTGCAGCTTCACTTTTTAGGAGTTATCTAAACTAGCCTGGGTAATTGGTCATTGACCACACTGCTTCTACACTACTCATCATATCCACCAAGGAAGGAACTGAGCAACACGATAGACATAACCCTATTACAGCTGTACTCCTGTCATTACTGATCAATAAGCTTCTGATCAATAAGCTGGGCGTTGCTGGTACTTATGCTATTTCTGTCAAATCCTGACATTTTAGGGTACTGCTCAGGATGCTACCTTTCAGATCAAAAACTTATATACCCTGGGGTTGAAAATAAAACATGTTTAGGCCTTGTGTTCAAGTCTTTTTTAATTCATTTGATAGAAAAACATAGAAGTAAATTAGCTTATATGGTCATAGTCTCACAGATTTAGATTTTAATTGGCTGATTCTCTTTCTAGATAACTTTTACGTATGCTTTTCTTTTTGCCTTTTTCTTTCTACCTGCTCATTCTTTTGTCTTGCATTAACCTAAGATTACAGAATGAAATGATTCTGAAAATACACTTGCATTTCAGTACATCATGAGGAGACTTAATTGATTAGATACAGTTTGTTAACCATAGTAATGATACAATAACTATATTAATGATATGTGTCTAATGAACTTCATAATCCATTACCTCTATTGCTTGCAGGGTTATTGTAATTTTCTTACAGAAGAAAAGTTGCTTGATGCAGTACAAATTGGGCAGGTTGTTTCTTTGATTAAAGTGTGTTGCGTACAATTTTCTCATATTTCATCATGAACTGAAGTTGATGTATTTAGTGTATCACCTATCAGAAAAAAGTATATGTTGTGGATAATCTGTGACTGTTTCTGTGCAATATGCAGCAATAGCTGCTTAGCTGATTGGTGTACCGTGTGCTAGTCAGCACTCATTATTTTGTTTGTTTTCAGTTATTTGACAGTGGTCACATTCTTGATGCCACAGTGTGGCTATGAATTGACATACAATATGATTGCTATATATGTTGTTGTTGTGATCCTCATTATGAGCTGTTATTTACTGAGGCAAGAAAATTAAGTTGCTGTATAACATGTTACCGATGACAAAATATAATCCTTGTATCCTCATGTTTTATCCTTTTATTGGTTAGGGACTGGTTGTATTGATGTTTGGCAGATCCGATGCATGCTTTTGCCCTTTCCAGGGCATGTTCAACTGTTTTCCTTAATTCTTGCATGTTCACTAAAGCCAGGATGCAGTGCGGGCGATTTGCAATGAGGTGGGTGTTTTGGTGAAGAAGTGTGGGAAAGCTAAAATGCTTGATGCAATCAAATTACCTCCTGCTGAGCTATATAAGCATGTGGAGGTATAGTTTCTGTTTATCTTTATTATACATCATCCTTTCCTGCCAGAAGTTTTCTAATAGCTACTGCTTCTTTAATTTTACTGTTTTCTGATTTAACATTAGGCTGTCTATATTTGGTAAAAGCTGGATAAAAGATTCAAGGGTACTCTTGAAGAACTTGATTCTGTATTATACGAATCATTTCTGTTCTGATAATGGCACTAAATGTATGATGCATTTGCTTAGCAGAACTATCAGCAACTAAGATAAAGCTTATATTACGTGTTCTCCATTTTGCATCTGTGCCCATTGTGGAAGCTTTATCTTGCAATGTTCCTTTGGGTTTCTTATTTTCCTAGAGTTATGTACATGATGCTATTGATTTGTAGTACTATGGAGGGATGTTGCATGTCAAGCAATACCTTAAGTTAATTGCATCAAATTGAGACATGATTTTACAGACTGAAAGGACCTGTTTTAATGTAGCAGGTTTGAACTGCCCAGTTATCCATCCTAGTGATTTATGGCCAATCTTGTGATTCCAGCTTACCTTTGTCATCTTGCTCAAATTATTATTTGAATACACTTACTTTGCCAAGAGAAAAAAAAATGATACTAATGTTTATACTGTTCCTTGTACAGGAAATTGCTGGTGATGAATTGGTGAAAATATTGCAAATTACAAGCAAAGTACCAAGAAGAAAAGCCCTTGCATCACTGGAAGAAAAGGTGCTTAGTATACTTACAGAAAAGGGATATGTAAGCAAGGATGCAAGATTTGGAACCCCTGAAACAGTTGCGGACTTGCTAGAGGTTGAAGATGAGGATGAGGAAATTGTTGTAGATGGTGAAGTGGATGAAGGTGATGTCCACATAAAGCCAATTGGACGCAAATTCTCTCCCTTGGTAATCCAACTCAATTTTGGTGCTCGTGGTCTTTTTATCATGTGTGATTTGGAAGTCCCAAGCTTTTTGACACTTTATTTTGATTTTCCTTTTCTAGTTGTTTTCTGAGGTAGATGTGAAGCTGGTATTTAAAGAAGTTACATCCAAATTCTTGCGGAAACGTATTGTTGAGGTATGTTGGTTTGTGGTCAGTGGAAGTTGGAAAAGTAGATGAATAAAAATAACTTCACATTCCTTCTTTTAAGAGGAGTCAGGAGAGTCATTATTTTTGGTCCCATTCACTTCCCTTCCCAGTTACCCACAGCAATAAGGTTGACACAGACACAGACATGCCCAATTCTTTCTTTTCTTTTCTTTTCTTCTGAAAATTGCATCTGGCAATGTTAGATTCAGACTTGAATTTTCTTGGACATTCAAACACATATTTGGTTTCTTGTGGCACGCGAGAATTTTACCTTTTTCCAACACCAGCGTCTCTCTCACTTCAAGGGTATTACTACTGTCCATGCTGTAACCTAATATTTTCATTTTGTAACATTATTGAACTTCTTACTATTTTCTTTTGAAAAAAAGAAAAACTGCATGTAACTTAAATTTTGGCTCTAACATTTGGAATTATGGTTTACCATATAATAAAATCCTATTGCTCTTACCTGTTACATTATAATGTACTGGAAAGTTGCCATGTAGAAAAATTCCAAGTGCCAACAGTATGGAGTCAGCTAGGATATGATTTTTCCATGAATGAGACTATGATTGATGCTGACATGTTCACATGTAATTTTCTTTTTACATTGCATTTTTTTACAGGGAGGAAAAAGAAGCGACGGGAGAACTCCAGACAAGATACGTCCAATTGATTCCAGATGTGGAATACTTCCCAGAGCACATGGAAGTGCTCTTTTCACACGTGGGGAAACACAGGTTTGATTAAATGTATTTTTGCTGTAGGAAACATGCAGTGGTTTACCTGATTCTATTCTCGTATCTTATCTCACTTGCTTATACAAGCAAATGCTCAAAATCGTTAACGTGAATGGGTTATGATGTTATGTGATTCTACCCCCCTTCATTGCTGAACAAGCTTATCCATCATATTTTCATTTGTTGACTAATTTCAAGTGTTTCTCCTTCAAGGGACAACTAAAAATGGCTTGAGAAACTATGAGGTGACTCTTATGTTGACTTAGTGAATAGCTGTGTTTTCTCGTTATCTGCTCATTTCTTGTCTGTTTCTAATCCTTTTCCTACTGAATAATCTCTTATCCTTGTTAAAACAGTGCCATTGTTTATAGATCTACCCAGCATACCTTCTTTGATTTCACCACTTCCAGTAAAGGCAACAATTATCTGTCCATCAACCAACTTTTTTGGTGATTTTAAATTCTTCTCCTTCCAAATAAACAAATTTGATCAGTTCTGTATATCATGGTGGACAATTTTTCGTTCGTCAATCATTATTTTAAGCATTTTTCTTGTCTTTCAATAAGTTGGCATCTTGTAGTTGATTATGTTTGGAGAACAGTACCCCTACCATGTAGTTATATTTGCACACATAATGTTGTTGGTGATCGTTGATGATGTTTTTCTTTTACAGTCATTAGCAGTTGTTACACTTGGTGATAAACAAATGGCACAAAGAGTAGACAACCTTGTTGACGAAGAGGAATTCAAGAGGTTCTATCTACAGGTCTGTTTGCCATGATCTCCTTTTTGAAATTGTTTTTTATTAATAAATTGGAGTCATCTAACAGCCAAGAGTTTCTGCTTCTCTTAATGCTTATAGGTGTGAAGTGTGAATTTAATTTAAAAGATCATTTAGGCTTTATCATTTCTATGGTAACCTTTCTGCACCATGCTGTTCGAAATTAAATCAACCAATCTTTTAGTTCAATTAGACATGTCTAATAAAACTGTTTCAAGGTTCATGCTACGTTTTATCTTCCATATTTATCCTTCTACCAGTAAGTACTTTAGAAATTTACTTTTGCTCTTAGAATATGAATAACTTTAGAAGGACTTTGGAGATTACGAAATGGTTATCTAGCTATGTATTTCCGCACTGCTAGTCCCTTTTGTCTCATCAAAAGAACAAAATGTAAACATTATAAACATTGTTGATTTATCTTTTTTGAATATGGAATTAAGAAAGGAAGAAAGGTACTGCAGGTATATTCAAATATCATATATGAATAACTAGATTGGTGGTTGGCCTTTAACCTGAAAAGGAAAATTTAGGAGACCAAGTAAGAGAAATTCGATAATTAGGTTAAATCTTGATTAATTTAATAATATGATAAAAAAATGAGGCAACAACAATAACAAATAAATTTAAAAAAAAATTGTCCTAGGCAAAACTAGGCTAACAAGTGAAACTCATAACCTAGACATGAGATATGTCTAGATTACATGTCTATTGTGTATTCTAGGTCATTAAGTTAACATAATTTGATAGAAAAAGAAATTGAAAAAAATCATAAAATCATAAAACCATTTTTCCTTTTAAAATACAATATAAATGACAATATCAAAAAAAAAAACACAAAACGAGGATATCAACTTCTGTCACCTTTTTAAATTCGTGACTTGGGTTAGTAAATCAAAAGCATTAACAAAAAAGTTTCAATTTGAGAATTAAATTGAAAAGAATAAAAACATTAACAAAAAAAAAAAGAGGGCCAAAATGAAAAAAAAAAAAAACAATACACTACAAACTTGGATTGAAGGGTGAAATTAAAAACAATAAAATTTTATAAAAGAGTCAAGGAAAAAAATAAAAAATCAAAATAATAAGGATCAAATTGAAAATATTAGTAAATGATAAAAAAAAATTGAACATATAGAATTTTTCAACGTGTTTTTTTACATAAAAAATTTCCTCAATGTAAATCGAAAAACTTATACATACATCTAATTAAATAAATCAAGAATCACTAAGTAAATAAAAAAAATCATTAACAATAAATAAATAAAAATTAGAAAAATTAAGAGACAAATGTATATTAAAATATTTAATATCGCAACATGAGTCATTAAGCTAGTTGTGTTTAATGATTTTATTTATTAAAATTTATTTGTAAAAGAAATTGACACATACATAACATTTATTGAATAAAATAAAAAGAAAAAAAATTCTATGCAAGATTGCACATATTAAAAATATTATAAAAAAATAAAATATTTTTTTATTTTTTAAAAATAAATTTAATTTATATTAAATATATAAAAAAATTAAAGATGAATCATACTAGTCTTTTAAAAATTAAACACATCCAATATAATTAAAAAATAATATCTACTTAAAAAAAGTTAAATAAACAAAAAAGAATCACAAAGAATTAAAAATTATTTTAAAAAAGACAAATAAGCTATTAATTGAAAAAATCAAAAGAAAAGAAAAGCATGAGGTTAGGCCAATCGCTAAGCCTTTATTTTTTTTAAAGTTAATAGGTCGTCCGCCCTAATTTATTTTGAAAAAAATGGATGATGTGTCGTCTAGAACCCCCTAGGTTATGGCCACTATGGTTGCCGAAAAAACATGGTTCCTGTTTTTTTCTTTCAAAAACTCGTTTTCAACCCTTTTTTTATCCAAAATGCCTAGAAAATACTATAGAAACCATGTTAAACCAATCCATTACCTTAAAAAATGTAAAAAACCACCTCAAAACCAAAAATTTTCCTAGGCTCCAATTTGTTGTTTTAGACACTTCCAATGAAACACCTAATTTGAACTCTCCTCATAATATAGAACCATTTGGCATAAAAATCAATCATTTTAGTGGTTAAAATCATTACCAACGACAACCTTTTCTCTCTACAACGGAATCCGGCGATTCTCCATTCTCTCTTCCCACCCAAAACATTCTCTCTTCCCACCCAAAAAGGACTGAAAAAAAAAGTTTGATATCAAAATTGATTTTTCTAAAATTAAAAAGACTGAAGCTGCCACCTATTTTTTTCACTTAAGTTCTCAGTATTTTAATTCAACCATTCCTTGTAAAAAAAAACTTGCAATTGGGTGCTAATTTAGGCATAAAAAGATATAATAGTGCAAAACAAAATTTCATTACTCCAATCCAAGAGAGTTAACAGTAATGATGCTACATTAAAACTAGGAGCCCTTTTAGTTTCTTTTAATTGTATATTTTCTTTTAATTGTATATAAGTTCCTTTTCTATGGGTCCTTCAAATAGCGGAGCATCTTGTTTATATTACTGAAAACAAACCATTCGGTTTCTTATGTCGTGGGTATTTAATGAAGTTTAAAGGATCTAGAGTTCTATTTATATATGAAGCAAACCTTTTGCTTGTAAAAATTTTCCTAATTGATTTCTTCTGAAAGGGTAGTCATTCTCTGCACTCCGTTTAGCTGCTGTGTTTCATTATTGAATACTATATAGCATTTTAACTGAATACACTATTATAATTCCTGCTTGTTGAAACTTTTGCATTTGGATGCTTTCTGACATTGTTCTAATCTTCCAGTACTTGTTTCCTCCATCATGTGTTGGAGAAGTGGGCCGGATAGGGGCACCTAGTAGAAGAGAAATCGGTCATGGAATGCTCGTGGAGAGAGCTCTCAAACCTATATTGCCTTCTGAAGATGATTTTCCTTACACAGTACGGGTTGAGAGTACAATCACAGAAAGCAATGGCTCCTCAAGGTCAGAAGCCATAAAAAGTGCTAATGTCTTAGTTATACAATCACAAGATCTTACTTTTGATATAGTTTTTTGGGTGCTAAAAACCTTTCTTTGTCCAAGTATTTCATGTTGAGTGTTTGCTATCATACTATGTGATTTGGGTCTTATTATTTAGCACCTATCATTGAACAGCATGGCCTCTGTTTGTGGAGGCTGCTTGGCATTACAAGATGCTGGTGTTCCTGTAAAATGCATGATTGCTGGGATTGCGATGGGTATGGTTCTTGACACTGAGGAATTTGGGGGTGATGGAACGCCCCTCATTCTGTCTGACATAACTGGATCAGAAGATGCTTCTGGAGACATGGATTTCAAGGTAAGAGTTACTGGGCATCTCCAGATTTGTGCTTCTATTTTATTTCTTCTTTGTTTTTTCATGAGTATTGAATAGATACTTGCTTGAATTTGAAAATACATATTTAAATTCAGAGGAAAGAGTATACTGCAATCATGTTAAAACCTTTTTAAAAGATCACCTTGTTTGGAAGTTGCAGGTTGCTGGAAATGAAGATGGAATAACTGCATTTCAGATGGACATAAAGGTCATTATCTCTACAACTACTCTATCAGACAGATTTCATGCTAGACAGAATGTTTTTCCTCTAACCAACATCCTTTTGTCAACCCTATAGCAATCGATACATTCTTCTGTTGTTCATTTTCACGAGTTAAATTCCATGGCCTATAAATCATAATGAATTCCGATTTTGACATTATAGGTTGGAGGAATCACCTTACCTGTTATGAGAAAGGCATTGCTACAAGCAAGGGATGGCCGAAAGCATATTCTTGGTACTGGAACCTAGGCAATTTTTTTTTTGCCTAGAATTCATTTAAATCTGTTTGACCAATAGTTTGGTGCTATCTTGCCAGAAGTATGTGGAACTGTAGGCACATATCCTTTACACCATACCTTGTTCTGTTATATCAGTTTGCGTGAATGTATAAATATTACCATTTTCTTAATTAACTAGAGCTGCTAATATGCTTCGGGTTTACATTTTTTGGAAGCACTCATTTCACCTATTTTGTTTTCTATTTATTTTATCAGCTGAAATGTTGAAATGCTCACCTTTCCCTTCCAAAAGGCTTTCTAAGTATGCCCCATTGATTCACATTATGAAGGTTTGTTTATTTTATACGCATCCTTTAGTGATTTGCTTTTGAAATTAGAACTTATAATCTATGATGCCTTAACACACACATTATCAATCATAATATTGATTTATAGGTCAATCCGAAGAAAGTTAACATCATCATTGGTTCTGGTGGGAAGAAGGTGAAGAGTATAATAGAAGAAACTGGAGTTGAGGCTATTGACACACGAGATGATGGAATTGTAAGATCAGATATAGAGTTTATCTTTCATTGGTTTATGACTTGAAATCAGTTGCAACTTCTACAACCTTTGGCTTCTGCAGGTAAAAATTACTGCAAAGGATTTGTCAAGTATAGAAAAGTCCAAATCCATTATCAATCGGCTAACAATGGTTCCAAATGTCGGTGATATCTACAGGCATGTCCTTTCCTTGAGCTGCTTTTCTTTGTTTCTATCTTTTATTCTTTTCTTTTTTTCACCCTCTTAATTAGATCAATTGAATAAAAAAATGGAAATAGTTATCTTTTATCATTGTTACTATTATGGAAGATATTTCAAGAATGCATCAAAGCTTTGCTTCACAAAGGTTCATGTGAGTAAAGGGTATAATTGGGAATAGTTTCATGATTATTAAGTGTATTTATCGTTGTCTATTTGGCCTTTTGAATTTTTTGAATTTATTTCTTTCTCAAGTATTTGTTACTTGATGATTGTGAAGACAGAACATTTGACTTATTCTCTTATTGATCAGGAACTGTGAGATCAAATCTGTAGCTCCTTACGGAGTCTTTGTTGAGATAGCCCCAGGGCGTGAGGTATGTAGTTCTGGTACACAATTTTAATAAAAGCCAATAACCAGACTGTTGTATTGCATAACAAAATTATTAACACCGGAGTTCTAAGTAGCTGGAAAGAAAACACTATAAGATTTTTTGCTTGGACAGGCTTCTTTAAATTTGATATTTGTTGTAATTGCAGTTGCATTGGGCATCAGAATTCCAAAGTTCATCAAAAGATTGTTCTCTTCACAATAATTTTCCATATTTTCATTAAAGATAGATTTTTCTTTTCTTGCTTGGGAAAAGTAAAAATTAAAATACACCATGTAATCAAACCAAGCTCAATTGACAAGGTGTGGAAGGCATTTACATAAGAATATGTTACCTACATAACCTAGCATATCTGAAGTCTTATTTCATTTGAGGAAGAAAAGGCTATTGATTTCTCAAGTATTGAATTCTGGCAGGGACTTTGCCATATTAGTGAACTAACTTCGAACTGGTTGCCAAAGGCTGAAGATGTAAGCAGTACCATTTTTTCTTTCCCTCCACATTATATAGAAGCCATAAGAAATATATATTTTTTCCTGCTATATTATCAATAAGCTAAAATTTCTACTCTATTTTTTTTTTTTGGTTACAGGTTTTCAAAGTTGGAGACCGTGTTGATGTTAAACTAATTGAGGTAGGAATTTCTTATTCGTTAAACCATCATTGTGCCCAAGTCCCAAGACACTCAAGTTTTATTCACTGACAAGCTCTTTTTAGCTAACTTTGGTATTTGCTATTTTTGCGAAATTCTGGAGTTTTTTAACCTTAATTATTAATTAATGATCCTTTGATGCCATCCATATTTATTGTTGATCGTCATTTCTGTACATATATATTAGCATCTATGTCGCTAATCCTTCAAATCTGTTATAGATATAAAGGGTGGCATTATTGCCACTCCTTCAATTGTTATTCCAACCTATATAATTATAGTGTGACCAAACTAACCTTTTCTAGACTTCTCTTTCTTTTCAATTAGAGCTCATTTTATAATGATAAATCAAGGATACCTTTTTAATAAAAATGCTTTTTCTTTATAAATGCTTTCTAGTTAATGAGATGTATGGCTTCACCTTTCCTTGATGGGTTCATCTGGATTTAATTTTCCTTCAATGTGCTGTATTTACTCATTTCAGTTGCAGAGGAAACAAAACTTGATTTCGAGTTTCCAGAGCAAAACTGGAACATCCTTTGTGTTGGACCATCAATTGCTACATTAATTGATTTGCACTCTTGACACAACACTTAAAAAAATTGTTCTCTATTAACTATTTACATGCATGTAATACAGGTAAATGAAAAGGGACAACTTCGACTTAGTCGCAAAGCATTGCTTCCTGAAGCCACTCCAGAGAAGTCCAGTGCAGAGGATCATGCAACTGATAAGGCTAGTCCCAGAAGGAATGTGAAAGCACCAAAGGATGATTTAGCTGAAGAGTACAAGGATAAAGACAGTGATGTAAATTCCCCAAGAAGTGATTCAATAAAGGATGCTCCAGTTTCAAAAAAGAAAGTTTACAAGGGATTAACCAGTTCTGACACAGATGGGCCAAAGAAGAACAGTGTTGCATCTGTCAGTAGCATTGCCAGCAAAGATGAAGGTACTTTAGTGAATGGAGATGCTAAGATTGGATAGCGAATGTTGCCTGTTGTTCATTGATGAATAAGTTGGTTTGTTATCATAAGAAAAGATGACAAGGAAAGAGCATTAGCTGGAACTGAAGGTACGATGTCACTTTCCAACTTGGTTATAAATTTGCAAATAAAAAAGATATGGTTATATGGAAAATTGCATGTGGGCAATAAAGAAATGTCCTCTTAAATTTTGAATTTATACTTTTCTTCCGGTGGGAAAAAGGATAAGATATTGAAATTTGTTGGCAGTCACTACCAATATGAAGAGAAAGGGACCGCTAAATTTACAAGTTGGTTTGGGGGAGAAAAAGTGATATAGGTAACCAACACCACATGGAGCGGAATAGATGCATGTTTATGTTTGTGCACGTTCCTGCATTTATGTGAGCATGCATACATACATACCATTGTCCAACATGGAATTGGAAATGCTGTATAATGTGGCAAAAATCTTGTTGATTAAGAACTAGTTACTATTTTTATGCTTATTTGCTAAAATTGTGGGGTTGGATAATTATCGAATCTGTAGCATTAGGTAGTGCCTTTTTTTTTGGTTTCTGGCTCGAATATATTTGCAATTTTCCTACCAAATAGAATTATAGAATTGGATCCCACTCAGTAGATATACACTCAGTAGATATACATGATAGTGTGGACCATCATATCAAAATAAATAGTTTCTATATAAATATTAGCTCTTTATGTCAACATTCATGTAATTATAGTGTAAATAGCTTTTTATAATTAGGGCAATATTGTAGTTAATAGTAGCTGATTTTATATAATGTTAATCAAAATTATTTTTCAACCAATTTGACATGGTATCAGAGCTTCACTTCTGAATCTCCATTCCATTCCATTGTCTTGTTTTAGTTTTTCTTGACTGGGTAATGAGTCCTCAATGCCTGAAGCTCTTGGGTCTTGGATTTTCTTTTATTCTTGGTTGTCTTCTATGGTTTTATTGTGTTTGTTGAGAAGATTACATTAAGCAATTCTGAGTTGCGTGGTGTTCAGCTAGAAAGAAATTATTCAGCCTGAGAATTTCAGTTTCAAGTATGTCACAGGGAAAGAATTAAAGGGTCATGTGAATGAGAGGGATCTATCTCCCAGTGATTCTACAAAGTTGCTTCGATGGAAGGCCAAAGATACTCAAGTAATGTCCTGAATTTTAGGGTCTGTTGACCCTTTTATTTTTCTTAATCTAATGTTATATAAGACAACACAAGCCATATGTGAGTATCTAAAAAAGGTTTACTATCAGGAAAACAATGCCAAATGTTTTCATTTAGAAAATAATATTTCTAATTATTCTTAAGGCAGCCTTTTCATCCAATATTATTACTCTGGCTTTCAAAATTTATGGGTAGAATATACTGATATTGTTTATGCTGGAGTGCCTGTTGAATCTCTCTTTGTAGTTCAACAGGTTCGCGATAAATTTTTAATGAAATCACAATATTGTTTGCTCAAACTATATGAATTGAGATCCTTTTCTCTTTAGATGTTTGTTTTTGGTAATTACTTCTCAAAGAGCAACTTCTTTTTACACAAGGCATTTTCAAGTAAGAAAATTTTGTTATAGTTGCTTTTGCTGCTCAAGGAAAAGAAAAGGGTAGAAATATGAGTAATATATTGTGTTATAGCTGCAAATAATATGAACACATTGCTAACAATTATAGAAAGAAGTTTTGCAATTATTGCAAACAAGGACATTATCAAGGAGTGCCTACTCGTTATTAAAACAGCAAAATCAATGCTTTTCGAGCTGTTGTGTCTGACAGGCCATCTACGACTGCTTAATATATTATTCTTACTCTTGAAATGATGAAATAAATGATTGTTTCAATCTTTTCAGCCTTAGGACTACATGTCGATTTTGGCTTGCTGATTTTGTTGCCTTAAATCACATGACTAACTCATCTAGTATGCTAAAAAATCTGTGTAAGTATCATAGTTCATTAGAAATTTAGATTGGTAATGGAGGTCATATGTCTATTACTAAGGTAGAGGATATCAATCCAACTTTAAAGAATGTGTTTGTATCACCAAAGTTGTTCACTAGTCTTATTTTGGTTGGTTAATTAGTGGAGAATATTTGTGATGTGTATTTTACTTGTAATGGTTGTCTTGTGTGGGATGGATGGTGATTGTGAAAAGACATAAAATTGAAATATTATTTTTGTTTTATTTTTCAATTCCTCATTTTCTATAATTTGCTTGTATCAATATTCAAAATAAGGGTGAAGCATGTCATAAACACTTAGGCCATCAAAGTTGTATTGTTTTGTCTTGTTTGGTAAATTCTGATTTGTTGGAAAATACAGATCAATTTTCTTCTTATGATGTTCTCTTTGATTGTTTCATGTTCAAATTGGGCAAGAGTTCCATTTACTTTCTAGAAGGCCATAAATTATGCATTGTTAATGGTTATTACTTTAAGCTGTATATATTTTCATAAATAGAAAAGGAGATTTAGTTTACCGTATATAGTTTTCTAAAATCACTTTGTGTAATTAGCATGTATAAATTTAAGTTTCCTTATCAAAACTCAAGAAAGGACAATTCAAAGCATCATTTTCTATGAAAATCTTAGTCTTAGTTTTCTCACTCATAACGTTATTACTTATAACTTATAGAGATGTCGGATAATATTTGTGTTAGGTTCATTGACAAAAATTATGTTGCTTGAGAGTTTCAATTAGAGACCGTTCTCAAGGGTAAAGAGTTGTGGGGACATATAAACAATAACAACAAAGGGGGATCAACTGAGGAAAGGTCCGTGACCAACAAAAAGCCTTGGATGCCAAAGATAATTAAATCATGTACTGGATTCTTGATTCTATAGAGTAGCATTATATTCTTTCTTTGCATCCTGATAGAGACGCCAAGGCTACATGGAATTATCCCAAGCAAACCAAGACAACAATGTTAGGTGCTTCCAGCTTGAGTTGGCCATTGTTAACTATACTAAAAGGGATCTATCAGTTCAGGACCACTACTCTAGCTTTTGGGTTTTATGGAATGATTATTCTGACTCTGTAGCCACGGTCTCAACAGAAGGATTGAAGGCAAGGTTGACAGTAGGGCAACATGTACACAAAACTAGCCGAAAAGATTAATTTCTAATGAAATTGAGGCCTTACATTCAATCTATTTATGCCTCTCTAGTAAATACAGATCATGTTCCAACTTTAAATGTCTGCTTTGGAGAATTCATGTGTGAGGAATTTTTTAATACTCAAAATATTATGGAGCAGTCTTGTGTAGCTTCTAATAATGTCTCAATTGCCCATGCGGGGAAGAGTCATTACATGAGCCATATAATGCTATAGTTGCAAGAAATATGGTTATATGTCCCCTAATTGTCCTTAGAAATTTTGTAATTACCGCAACCAGCCAAGGCATGTTATTAAGGACTGTACTATTTGTCCTCCATGCTCCAGCAAAGTTTATCATGTTGATACTAGTAACTTATAACTAGCTATGCTTGATGCTACTGCGGCAACTTTTGTTGGTTTACAGCCTCCAACTCCTTTTCTAACTCGTGAAATAAATGATCATGGTGCATTTTTAGTATTGGGTTTTCAAGGTATTTCCTTTTTATTTCTCTCCTGGATTGTAGACTCGGGTGTTAATCATACGACTCACTCTCTCAATGTTTTAAGTAATGTTAGAGAATATCATGCTTTTCACATATTCAAGCGGCCTATGATAGTTCTTCTATGGTGGCAATTGGTGATGTATTTTCTTTCTTTAAGGATGTTCTTGCATCACCTAATCTTTATGTGAATTTAGTTTATATTGGCTAGCTTGTAGACCAAAATTATTATGTATATCTTACTCATGATGGGTTGTGTTGTGCAGGATCAAATATCAGGACAGTTGGTAGTGAAATGGCCTAAGCATGAACGTCTCTTTTATCCACAACTACTTGTTCCACAAAGCCTACCTTTTTCTCTACACTGTCTTTCCTTTGTAACAAGTCTAACGTGTCATGAAGTCTTACACAAACGCCTGGTCATCCTAGTTCTAGGATTTTATTTTATTTGATGAAATCTGGTCTATTAAATAACAAAAAGCATTCTTCTTTTAACGTGTTTCTTGATCGTGTAACTTGTAAACTAGGCAAAAGTAAAACTTTACCATTCCATTCTAAAGTGAGTGGAGTCATCCACAATTCTGAGATCATTCATTCATAGTGATGTTTGTTTATTAGTTATATTATTTCTCATGCTTAATACAAATATTTTATAATATTTATTGATGATTATAATAGATATACATGAGTGTATTTCTTACCGCACAAATATGATTTTTTTTTTTTATATGTTGCTTTCATAATCATAATAAAATTTTATCTATTAAAAAAAACTTTGATCAAAATAAAAAAGAAATACATGAATAAAGAAAGTAAAAAGAGTTGTTTAATTAAAAAATATTTTTTCCTCTCTAATTAAAATCATTAGGATTTTTATGCATATTTTTTTTTTATTGTTATTACTTTTTTTTATTCATTTTTATTCAGTGTGTGTATAAAAGTAATTTTAACTATGAAATATAATTTTTTCTCATAATATAATTTTATTATTGGAATATCTATTTTAATTGTTATATAATTAAATGAAAATATATTTTTAAAATAATTACATGGGGATATGTGTATTAAAAAAATTTAAAAAATAGAGATCAAGCTCTTTTAATCAAAATCAAAACACTGAGAGAGATCTTAATCAGACATTTCTTAATTATAAATAAATAAAATATTTAAAATCATGAAAATACTAAACAATCACTACTTAGCCATTGTTTATTTAATGAAAATCACTTTCTTGAAAACAATTTTCCCATCTTTTTTATATTTAATAAATTTTTTAAAAATATTTTCAATAAAGTTTCATGTAAGAGAAAAACAACCTTTTGCCTTAATGAAAATGGTTTTTCTCACACTTTCCTTGTTTTTAAGAAATAATAAACCCCACACCTTAAAAAGGAAAAAAAAATCCATTGTAAATCTTTCTTTATGGTCTTTTTCTCTTTTCTTTTGTGATATTTGCAAAATATGAAATAGTAATTCTTTTCCTTAAATCTTGCTCTCTGTCACCCTTTTCTCTTATTTTTTCTATTTTCCTTTTCTTTTAGGTGGTTTTTTAAGTTGTGATTATAGTGTGAATCTTCTAATTTTGTTTTTTTTTTTTTTTTTGAGTTTTGTTTAGTTTCAGAAAAGTTATTCATATTCTTTACTAATATGAGTAAAATGCTTTATCAAATAAGATAGCAAAAGAATTTCCTTTTAGTGAGGGATTGTTTACTGTAAAATCTATGAGATGCCATTGGTGGTGATCCCCACATACATACAACTTTATTGTAATCTAATTCTTAAAATTGTCAATAAAATATTATATTAATAGAATTGATGAAAATGCTAGCTCTGCAATTAACTAATAATCAAAGTTAATATTTAATATATGTTAAATAAATTTGAAAAATAATAAAATATTAATAGCTTATTTTTCAACATATTTTTCATGATAGGATAAATTATTGCAAAGTATTTTTTTTATTTATTTGTTATAATACCATCAAGTATTATAAAATAATTTATTTTTTTATAAATTAAAAAAGCTATTTTTAGGAATTTATAATATGTATATTTGAAAGTGTAATAATAATAATTTTTTAAAATATATTAAAATAATCTGAAAATATAAAAACTATTAATTTAAAATAAATAAATAAATTTTAATTTTTTTTAAAGGATGCGAAATACACCCTATTGGAGGGCGGGGTAGTGTCGCATAAATAAATAAATAAAAAGCTTTACCCTCTCACGCCAGTCTTTCCCGCCACTACAATTTCTTTCACCTCTCTCCCCGGAAGAATCAAAAGAAAGATGTTGTGGGTTGACAAGTACAGACCCAGAACCCTAGACCAGGTCATCGTTCATCAAGAAATCGCTGAAAACCTGAAGAAACTGGTACCTCTCCATTTTGTTTTCATCTATATTTTGTGTTAATTTTTGGTATTTTGATTAATGTTCTGTTTATGGTACTCTAATGCCTCTCTTTTTTGGTATTTAGGTCACTGAACAAGACTGTCCACATTTGCTCTTCTATGGGCCCTCTGGTTCTGGCAAGAAAACCCTAATCATGGCCCTTCTCCGCCAGATCTTTGGCACCAGTGCCGAAAAGGTCTCTCGCTTCTTTCTTTTTTTGTTGTTTTTTACTGTTGTTTCTTTTAATGTTTGTTTCTCTACTTGTATTTGTGCTGCCTCATGCCTCTTGTTTGGTTACTGAGAAAATAAATGATGGGAAAAGTAACACAATCTGGATTTATGGGCCCTTTTTTGTTGTCATGTTCTGCATTTTTTTTAATTAGTCAACGGTTTTTGTTGTTTATCCTGGGTTTTAACTTACAGCTTGTGGGGTGTTAAGACGTTTAGTTAACTCTGGTAATTGTTTGGTTGCAGGTGAAGGTGGAAAATAGGACATGGAAAATCGATGTAAGACTCACCTCTTTCTATTTTATTTTTAAAAAATTTTGGTTGCTGATTTTTTTTTTTCACATGTTCAATAATCTTTTATAGGATTTGTGAAGTTTGTTTGCTGTTTCCAGAACGCACTTGTTCTCTGACATCTTACGTTTTACTGGGGATAGAAGTTGCCACATGAATAGGTTTTTGGTCAGATTAATTAGAGTTCTCTGATATGTTTTGCCCATAGGGATGGGTTCTAGTGAAATTGTTTTATTTATTATTTATTTAATTCAAATCTATGGTAATGTTTTGCTCCTTGCTTTATACAATGATAAGTTAGTTTTCTTACATGGTTTAAGTTCAGACAGTATTTTGGCGTTGCAGCTGAGTTATCTGTACCGAACTCTAATGATAATTTTTTTTTTAAAATCAACTATGCCTTTGCTAATTCTTCGTTTTCTATTCTCAATTATGATTTCATTTCAGGCTGGAAGTAGAACTATCGATCTAGAGCTGACCACATTGTCAAGCACAAATCATGTGGAGCTGAGCCCAAGTGATGTAGGATTCCAGGACAGATATATAGTTCAGGAGATAATTAAAGAGATGGCTAAGAATAGGCCAATTGATACAAAAGGAAAAAAAGGATATAAGGGTAAATTTGGATTGTTTAATCTTTGTTTCAACACCATGATTCATCTATATTTCTACATCTTCTGTACTTTGTATCCGATATTTATAGCAAACCAAAGTGCATATTTAATTATGACCAGTTGAGAAGAATATGTGAATGTCTGAGATGGATTCTGTTCTTGTGAAGATTTTGCTACAATTTATTATTCACTGTCTCTGAAAACTAGAACATAAAATAAATGTTCACTGTCTTCATAGGTTCAAGTTGCATCTGCATATCTTTAGGTGATCACTGACATGCACGTGGCTTCTGAGGCAAACGACCAATTCCAATTTGATTTAGTGGATATGTGCATTCAATTGTATTTAAATAATTCATTATGAATTTGCATTTTTATCTTCATGAATTGATTGTTTGCTAATAGTCATTTGTGATGTTAACTTTTCATTCTGGTTAAGCTAACCTTGCAAGTTTTCTTCTTTATTTGCTTACATTTTTCAGTTGGTTCTCTCACTTTATTTATTTCTTTTTTCAATTTTTTTATCCAGTTGAATGGCTGGTATGGTTGTAATTAAAGCATTCATTCTCATTGACAAGCTATTTCTGGAACTTTACTGTTGATATTTTACATTGCAAGGGCAGTACTAGTGCTCAATGAGGTTGACAAGCTTTCAAGAGAAGCACAGCATTCCCTTCGTAGAACAATGGAAAAATACAGTGCCTCTTGCCGTCTAATTCTTTGCTGCAACAGTTCTTCGAAGGTTACTGAAGCAATTAGGTCTCGCTGTTTGAATGTGAGAATAAATGCACCTAAGGAGGAACAGGTTGGATAAGTTTTGTTTTCTTCTTGGAAACTGATACATGTTCCAGATTAGTTACGTTTGAATAGACAATGCATTTGCCAACACATAAAATAACAATTATTTGTTTATTTATTACAAGGGGATGTTATTTGACTTGGAAATTCAAACATGCATTGGTCTTTTGCCTGGATAGATTTTTTTTAAACACTAATTATCTCATGAATCTCTTCCTATCACTTTTTTCTTACTTATATTTTGTGGAATTGGCCATATGAGACAATAGCATTTAAGGAGTGTTAGCCAAGATAGTCAATTTTATTATTATTCCTTCTTATATAACCTAGTTTTATGAAATTCCTTTGTCCAGATTGTTAAGGTATTGGAATTTATTGGAAAGAAAGAAGGACTACAGCTTCCACCTGGATTTGCTGCTCGTATAGCAGATAAATCAAATAGGAGTTTGAGAAGAGCTATACTTTCATTTGAGACTTGCCGTGTTCAACAGTTAAGCTCCATACCATCTCTATCTGATTAGTACAGCTGTTTCTCATTTTATTTTTGCAACTCTCTGCTGGAAAAGGTTAGCATCACACGACTTCTAGTAATGCTCTTATATTCTGTCATTGTGCTTGTAGATATCCATTTTCAAGTAATCAAGCAATTCCTCCAATGGACTGGGAGGAGTATGTTTCTGAAATATGTTCAGACATTATGAGGGAGCAGAGCCCTAAAAGGTTTGGTATTGCAAACATCCTATGTCATGTAATGCCTTATAAAATGAAGATTTGATTATTGCCTTTTAAATCATTTTTCTTCATTTAAACTTTCTAACCAAACACATTCCCCATATGCTTTAGGCTGTTTCAGGTTCGAGGGAAGTTGTATGAACTGCTTATTAACTGTATTCCTCCAGAAATTATTCTGAAGGTAAGGAACCTTCAGTGTATTTTTCCACAACTTCCATTTTCTTACTTTATCCTTGGCTTGAAGTTTATTTTATTTTTTATATCTTGTCTCAGAAGCTACTTTCAGAATTATTAAAGAAATTGGATGAGGAATTAAAGCATGAAGTCTGCCATTGGGCTGCATATTATGTACGTTATAATTTCTCATTTCTCATTTTATCTGCTTTTGTTACAATACTCCTTTCTCCCTCTGAGAAAATTGATTAGGTAGTTGCATTTGATTTGTGCCAAGTTACACTCAAATGATCTGCACGATTGATGAATAAAATTAAACACTGACTTTAATCATATTGATCTCAACTCAGTTCTTTAACTGTAAACCAAACGGATTTTGTTGACTTACTGTCAAGGTCATTTTCTTTTTACATAGATATTTTTGATTGATTAGAAACATCTATATGTGTGCAAGCACCACAATGAGAGACTTTGTGCTAATAACTACTGTTTATCTCCTCATTGATAATGAACTGGGGGGGGGGGGGGGGGGGGACATAAAGTAAAATACAAGGATATGGCTTACATTGTTGTTTGATTCAACATTATGGCAGAAATTTTTGTGGTCTCTTTGAAGGACCTCTAAAGAATTAGGCAATTGCATGCATTTAGTTGGTTTCTGGTTTTGTCTCAGTTGACGATTCCTCATGTATGATGTGTTACAAGTGATGCCTTTTTTTCCTGGAAGAAATTCAGAAACCTTTGAAAAAGGAGTGAGATATATGAATGTATAGTAACAAGAATGTGAAAATTTTGATTATAATGATTTATTTTGGAAAATTTGATGTGAAAACTCTAGCATTTTATGTAGTAGTGAAAGGGAAGCGTTAGTTACCATTGACAATGTGAATGGCTTGAGTTGTTTCTTAGATATAACAAAATGCATCTCATGGTCATTTTTTTTCCTTTCCTGCCATTCTTTTCTGAATATTGTTCATATTCCTACAGGAACATAGGATGCGTATGGGACAGAAAGCCATATTTCACCTTGAAGGTACTTCATTTTTCTTGAAATCAATTTGATAGAATCAGTTGTCACAAGTATAAACTAATTTACATTGTTCGTTTCCATTTCTTTCCAAGTATATTGAGATTGCGGCACGAAGGTTACTCCATCCCAAAATGTTTTTGGACAGTTTCTCTGTTGAAGCAGGAGAACTCAAAAGTATTTTTTGGAAATTGCATAGATGAACACATGGCCTTCTGTACTTGTTTTTTACCTCAACTTGCTGAATTTCATAAAATATTATCACAGGCATCATCATTTTTCTTAGCATTTTCGGGTCATCTAATTGTCCTCCATTTTTTTCACCATTTTCTCTTGAGATTTGTAACCTTTTCAATTGAGTTTGCTTTTACTAATTCGAAAACTATCTACTTCAGACCACGATCTTTGATATAGAAAATTGTGAGCGAGCCTATGCTGTTGTGTTGTCCTAGCATCTTGGTTAGTGAAGTGTGAATGCTTGAATATGGATTCCATATCTATTCCCTTGACTTGTGGAAATTATCATTGCACGCTTAGAGAAGCACTCTGTTATTACGATTAAATAATTGCATTAGGAAATATTTCAGAGAGCTCTATGATCCTTGGCTTTTTCTAGTTTTTCTATAAAAATTTGATTGCTTGAAATTGAATGTCAGCTACCATGTGTAGAAACAGATGTCTTTTCATGAAGCCTATTGAGCTCAAATAGCTCTGACACTTTATTTTATGATTTATCTTCCAGCGTTTGTGGCCAAGTTCATGAGCATCTACAAGGCTTTCCTCATAGCTACATTTGGCTGAAGAAGGTTGCAACATGTTAGCGCGCATGGTTTAAAGGCGTAGGGAGGAGGAAGAGGGAGCAAGCTCTACTCCTATGGAGACGTTTTCTCGCAATGTCTTCTTGTAGCTGAGTTTGTAATCGTATTTATGATCTATGAAAAATGCAAAGATTGCTGGCACTGTTACATATAATCAATGTGATTGCAAATCTTGGCTATCGGTTCGCTCTCTTGTCACCTGCTACCATTTTTATTCTTCTTCCCAAGTTAAGAGCCTTCCAATAAGTTTGGCTGGGTATACTTTACCTCATTCATCATTGGTTTGATACTTGTCGTTCTTGAAGCGAGGTTGCATTCTTGTCGTTTATATAAAAATGAAAAATTTGTTTGTAGAACGGGCGCATGGGTCTTGCGGAACCCAACCCTGGTTTCGGCAATTTTATCATGATAATTTTTTTTTATAATTTTTTTGGTTAATATTTTGATACTTCACAAGGAATCGTGTGCAGCTTGTCTGCCATTTAATTAGTTACTTAACTTGTGTTTCATGAGTTAAATATTTTTATTTTTTATAAAAAAAAAATTTCAAATTATTTTTGTAGTTAAATAAATTATAAAAACCTTTTTAGAAATTAAATGTATAATAAAAAAATAATATAATTTAAAAATTCTTTAATGTAAATATAAATAAGCCTTTTTTTAAAAATAAAAATAATAAAGAAAAAAAAAGGTGCACATGGAGGCTTGCTTGGTGTTACTATTTTTTTTTATTTATACTTGGGATGAATGACATGTTTTTTTTTTTTTTACATATAAAAAATATGATATATTATCTGTTTTATTTAGATTTTGACCATTATGATAGTTAAAAAATTAGGTTTTATGTTTTTTTGACTTTAAAACTTTCCAAATTTTTTTTCTTTACTTAAAACCTTTCAGAAATTATAAAAAAACCTATTCATAATTTCAAAAAATCTAAAAAACTAAACTTAACCAAAAATAAAAAATCAACAAGAACTCATATAGATGTTTTCATAAACTCTTAAGGTATACAAACATTTAATATGAATTTCTCTCATTTAATGAAACAATTTGATACAAATTTTTTATTTTGATAATCTAAATTAGTGCCAACAATAAATTTTTTTTTATATCATTAGAATTCGATAATTTCTTTTTTTTTAACCAAAAACTAAAAAATAACAAAAATAAACTTTTATACTAAAATGAAATTTAAACAATTTCAAGAAATCAAATTTATATAATTTATATAAATGATTAAGTTGGAGCAAAGTGTATTTTTTCAAATCTTATGATAAGCCACCCATATTTGATATATTTTTTATTTTTATTTTTTTAATTTCAAGTTTTCATAAGAATTTAAATTCAATTACTCTTTAAATAAGAATAAATCACTCCAAAACAAAAAGGTTTGAAAATTAAATTAATTTGTTTTATACAGTAACAAAACACAATGAAAATCCCACGCGTGATAAAATATGGTATAATAATAATAATAATAATAATAATAATAATAATAAATGATAAGAATGTGAATCAAATTTATAGGTTTCGTTTTAGAATTTTATATTATTATTATTACTACTGTTAATTCATTGGCTAGGCATTTTCTCTTAAGAAAACAAGAAGAAACGCCGCCGTTTTTCTTCCCCCCTAATGTTGTCCTAAGACGATAACTGGATGGAGCGACGGAAGCAGAAAGAGAGATGTTGGTATATAAAATAAATCGCAGCAAAGCAAGTCATCCTTGAAATTGGAAAATCAACAAACCCTAATCTCCCACTCTCCTTCACAACTCTTTTTCTTAAGCAAAACTGACCTACTGGGGATTAGGAAGGGAGGGAGATCTTCAGGATGTCGGTTACAGCAGGTGTTAGTGATACAGCGTTAGCAGTTAGGGATAAGCTTAGGGGTAAAATTGGACAGACCAAGGTTAAAAGGTACTGGCCTGGTAAAGCACCGGAGTGGGCAGATGATGCGGAAGAAGATGGAGATATTAGGATGGCTAGGGTGGCTTCCTTGGAGAAAGCTTTCCCCAGCAGGGACGATTCGGATGTTGTTTCCAGGAAAGATGATCCGAGGCTGCGTCGTCTGGCGGAGACTAGGATCGATAATCGCGATGAAATGAGGGCGGATCATAGGAGGATTCGGCAGGCTGAGATTATTTCAACGGAGGAGGAAGAGACCCGGAAGCAAGAATGGGCGGATATGGAGGAAGACGACGAGGATGCGTTGGAGGAAAGAAGGAGAAGGATTAAGGAGAAGTTGCGGCAGAGGGAGCGAGAGGAGGCTGCGCTTCTTCCTGTAGAGGAGGAGGAGGAGGAGGATGAAGTGGAGGAAGAGGAAGAGGAGTCGGAGTATGAGACTGATTCTGAGGAGGAAATGACAGGGATGGCTATGGTGAAGCCTGTTTTTGTGCCCAAGTCGGAGAGGGATACTATTGCTGAGCGTGAGCGGCTTGAGGCTGAAGAACGAGCACTCGAGGATAAGGTGAGGAAGAAATTGGAGGAGAGGAAGGTGGAGACCAAGCAAATATTGGTTGAGGAGATAAAAAAAGAGGAAATGATTCAGAAGAATCTGGAGATGGAGGCAAATATTGCTGACGTGGATACCGATGATGAAATGAATGAGGCAGAGGAGTACGAGGCTTGGAAGGTGAGAGAGATTGCAAGGATTAAGAGGGATAGGGAGGACCGTGAGGCAATGGTGAAGGAAAGGGAAGAGATTGAGAGGGTGCGGAACATGACTGAGGAAGAGAGGAGAGAGTGGGAGAGGAAGAATCCGAAACCTGCTGCACCACCAAAGCAGAAGTGGAGGTTTATGCAGAAATATTACCACAAGGGTGCTTTCTTCCAGGATGAGCCCGATGACCGAGCAGCAACTGTTGGAACAGATGGCATTTTCAAACGTGATTTCTCAGCTCCGACTGGAGAAGATAACATGGATAAAACCATATTGCCCAAAGTTATGCAAGTCAAACACTTTGGTCGTAGTGGAAGAACAAAATGGACCCATCTTGTCAATGAGGATACCACTGATTGGAACAATCCGTAAGTCCATTCTAATCTTTCCTCTTATTTTGTAGTCCATTCTAATCTTTCCTCTTATTTTGTAAAATTGACTTTATATCATATCTGCTGTTAAATGAGCACTTGATGGTCTCATTCATTCCCCTTTAGTTTTAGGTTTGAAGGTAGATACTTGCACTTGTTGAAATACACTAAAAGCATTTTACATAAGCTAAAGGAAATTGGTAGCATATATAACAAGAAAAAGAATTGGTCCTTTGCATGTTCCTGATGCTAGTCCTTGAATATTATATATGCTTGTAAACTCTGATTCTGTTTGAGTTTTAGTCTCAAACTCGTAAGTGTTTTGCCTTGCATTCTTGTTGATGAAGAAATTGAAATCCAAATTTGAAGATGATGCTTTATACTGCACTGTAGAAGATGATCGCAATCTAATTCAAAAGCGTCACCAAGTATAAGGGAACCATTGAGGCTATTAAGGTGGCTTATTGTATGAACAATGTATTCTCTACCTCTTTTTTTGGCAAAGAGGCATTGACTCAAAGCTGAGGCCTTGGGAATTGGTGTCGCAAGGTTCAAATGCTCCCCCTGAAATATATAAAAAAAATAAAATAAAATTTCCTCTTTTCCATGCGTTTTCATGCACGTCTCTGGTGGGATAATATATTTACTCCTTTTAAGGGAAATTAGAGTCTTTCTCTTTTGATAGCAAGGGTAGTTACTATCACATTTCAGTTTTATGACCCTTGTCTTAAATTATAAACAGGTAAGGATTTGGAAATGACAATTATCTCGCGTTTTTTTTTTTTTTGGGGGGGGGGGGGGTGTTGGGGGGCGACTTTTAAGTTTGTATTGATGGCTATTTTGAATTAAATTACTCATGACAGTTGTGAACAGCATGTCCTGGACATTTTTGTGCTTTTATATTGTTTTGCTCGTCTCTACTTTATTGAATTGGTCGCCAAATGGATCGTAAAACAATCATTGTTATAGTGACAATACCAATCAAATTGCCAGGATGGTTCATCTTCTTTTTTTTTGGCATCAGGAGGCTATTGAACTAACAAAAAAAAACAATTCGGATATGTTGTTATGTATGTCTCTGAAATGAATGCTTGCTGTGTTTTTATTATGCAGGTGGACATACAATGATCCTTTGCGGGCAAAGTACAATGCAAAAATGGCTGGAATGAATGCTGCTATAGCTAAACCCAAAGGAAGCAAAAAGTTGAAGGATTGGGAATCCCGGTAACCTATATTTTTAATTGTTACCAAGGTCAGAGAAGAAACCCTTTTATTGAACCTTCGTTAACTAGAGATGCAAATTCTACAATGTAATTGTTGAATATACAGGTATCGATTGTATTGGTAAATGGGTTCTCGCTTTTATCTGCCCTAGTAGAGGCGTACGGCTCTCTTTAATTTTGGTGCTGATTGCAGGTGGCGATCTTCTATCATTTTCTCAATTGGCTATTATTCATCATTGAAGCCGATCCACAAATAGCTTGCATGTACCTTCCACATGCTACTTAATTGAGAAAGCAGCTCTTGTTTGAAACCTATCTCTGTTTCTCCTAGGATTCTCTGCTTTAATTCGGTTACTTGATAGGTGGTGGTGGTAAATGGGTTGGGTTAAAATGAGTTTGGGTTATGTTCTACCCATTACCCCTTTGCAGGTAATAAACAATAATTTGAAGTGGCATGGGATTTTTTTGCATAAACTTTTAATCTTATATTATTTTTGTTTGTTTGTGAAGAGAATACTACAAGTTTAGGTTTTTTTCCTGGATAAATCAACAATATAACATTATGGATGGTGCGTTTATATTATTTATTGATTTGAGTGATGAATGTTGGGAAGGGCCACAGCAATTTTTTGAATGAAAAAAATAATTGAGTTAAGAAAAATCTTCATGACTATATAGACTGGTTTTACAATAATAAAAAAAAAACCCCTGAAAGCCAAGGTAATTTTAATGTGGACCCCCCTCCCATATTGCTGTTTGATTATTTTTTTAATTTGATCTTCATAAATTAGGTTAAATGGATTTTCAGCACATAATTAGTTTTTAATAGCTTCTTATAGTTCTCGAGATGTTAAAAAGATATTCCTGTGTTAAATTAATTTTTTTATTTGATTAGATAGGATTTAGTTTTGTTTATTAAAAAAATTAAAATTTTAAGAGCTAAATTTCACAATAAAACAAACATAAAATTATTTTTTAAAATTATGATGTTCTCGAGGCCTATTCTGAAAAGGCATCTTTTTCACAAAGTCGCCTTTTTAGTTTTACAACTATAGATATTAATAAATAAAAGTTTTTTTTTTGACATATTAGTTTTGAGTTTAAAAGAGAGGAAAGAAGATCATTGTAAAATATTGGAAGGGAAAGAGATAGTTGGCGAGATTTTATTTAAAAAAAAAAGGTTTTGTGACTGTTTTCTGATGAAAGGAGTGCTATCAAGATATTTTTAAATTTTTATATTACTAAAAAAACAGTAGATCAAACTTGAGATGTTTTTGGGTTTTAAATTTTTATATTACTAAAAAAAACAGTAGATTAAACTTGAGATGTTTTTGGGGTTTGATTTTGTGTTTTCTTAACTTATTTGAAGTTCTTTTTTGTGAAGAAATTAGTTTATTAAAATTATAAGAATGTGTTTGAGATGTTTTTATAAAAAATGAGTTAATTGGTTTTTTATATTTAAAGAACCACATCTTGATTTTTTAATTATTTTTCTAGTGATTTTTCAGCTATTTTTTAAGTCTATCAAAGATATTTTTGTTTTAATATTAAAAAAAAACTAATTTATCTATAATATTTTTTTAAAAATAAGCTAGGTTTTTATTGATTGCTTTTAAATACTTTAACTCGACTATCAAACTAACCTCATAGATATAATTTAAAATTTAAGTTAGATAAAAAGTTAGGTTAATAGATTTTAAGTTTTTATTGGTTATATCATGCTGTTTAAAAAATAAATATACTTAAAAAAATATTTAAAACAAAAATTAGCATATTAATGAGATAAAGAAGTTTTAGTTAGAAATATATTCTTTTTTTATCATCCTAGTTTCTTTTGGATATATCTTCTATTGATTTTGATTTTTATTAAATAAATAAATTAAATATATTAATAAAAAAATAAAACTTATACTTGCAAATTAGTTTGTTTTAAAATAAAATTAATTATTATTTTTATAAAAATAATTATAGCATATAATAATTGAGATAAATTAAAGGTTTCACAGTGTAAAATTAAATATTTTAATTTAGTTTTGTTTTTGACTTTATAATTTAGTATTTGATTAGGGTTAATAATTGTTTAATATCTTGATCCATCGATCCTCAATTTATTTTATTTAACATAAATTTTGAATTTTGAATTTATAATTAGTATTTTTCTTATCGAAAACAATGCTTATACAATTTTTTTTTTTTCCCGATGTAAAAGGATATTTCACCCTTGACGCGAGGGTGGATTAATTAGTATGAAACCTATAACATTCTTGGCATGCCAGTCCTATTATTATTAAGGAATTTCTTGTTGCACACATGGACCAATCAAATTAATGTCTTTATTCAATAAATAATTTTTATTTTCAACCATAAACGAAATTCTTAAAGCATAACAAAATCCAAATATATATAGATATAAGCGCGAAGTGAGGCTTTTTCTATAGAAAAGAGACTCCTTAAAACTAAAGGAAATACTTTCTACTTTCTACACTTGTAACTGTAACATTCCGCTTATTGAAATTAATATATTTATTAAAAAAACATGATAAATTTTTATTTTTTCTTTAAAATAATACATAGTTTATTAAAATTTTTACGTTCTGCAAAGTTTTCTTAATGATGGGAGATTCCAAGTTATCAATAAATTATTTATAAACATCTTGTAATCTTGTATTCATTGTTTATATAATATCCAATTATTCTAAGTCTCAAACCATATAATTTTAAGATAAAATTCATATAATTATTAAATTAAAAAAATAAAAAAATCTTAGAATTTAAGAAATAATTATTAATTAAACATCATAATTGCATTCATTCGTTAACCAGCATACCCATCTTAACAAATAATAACTAATTCTATTGATCAACATTTTTCATGGCACAAGTTTCAAACTAGAACATTGGTCTGACCATCAACTCATTCACAAGGCATCAGTTCCAAACTAGGACATTGGTCCCATCCTTAGCCCATTCACAGGTACCAGTTTCAAACCAAGACACTGATTCATTTATCATTCAAACACTAAATATAAATATAAAAATTTGCATTACATCTTATCAGAGATTAAGTTAAAGAATTACATAAGATTTTAAATTAGAAATCAAAGTGTCAAATACCTACTTGAAAACTGTGATCTGCTGGTTGTCCCCGACTCCTGTCTATTTTTCATGATTTCACTTGTGCTAATAGTTATACTAATTTAGATTTCAAGTCTTGACTGTAAATACACACATATACATACTACCTTTATAATTCAATATTTTGTAATTTAAAAACTATTCCAAACAAAAGTTACTTATTTACAAGTTTTAGGTAGTTCAACATAATGAATTGTCTAACTGTTATTGTCTAGAAATTGAACTATTATTGTCTGACTTCTCATATTTTTAATTATATCTGGAGTTATAGAACTTCATTTCAAGCATGATTAGTCTCATTAGAAAGCTAAGACATGAAGCTACAAGTTCTATGTATAAAGAAAAATCTAGTTCTGTCCTTGAGACAGTCAAAATTATTCATCAATGAACATTGAACTATTACTATTTAAAAATTGAATTGTTACTGTTTAATTGATCTTTAAATTTTTAACTATATCTAGAGTTGCATAACTTCTTTTCAAGCAACATTGCTCTCGTTGGAAAGTTAGGACACGAGGCTACATGTTCTAAGCAAGAAGAAGAACCCAGTTCTACCCCAAAGACAATCACAATTATTTATCAATGAACATTGGACTATTATTGTCCAACTGTTACTGTTTAAAAATTGAATTGTTATTGTCTGACCTCTCCTCAGATTTTTAACTATATCTGATGTCTCATCCTTGCATCGAAGCATGACATCGAGACGACCCTCGATTGAAATCTGTGTTTGATTCGAACTAAATTTATTAAAATAGAAATCCAAGGAGTTCCATGTGCTTTAAAAGTTTATTTTTTCCTTAGTATTTTAAGAGTTTGTGACTAGTAAATCGTAAGGAGAAGGGAATTTGTTTTTAGAAATCTAAGGAAATTCAGGGCGTTTTTGAAAGTCTATTTTTACCTTAGTGTTTCATACTCTCATGGCTCGTAAACTGTGAAATAAAAAATTGAAATGTCTTCAATTAAAATTGAGAATTCTTTTAAGAATGTATGGTGACTTATTATTCTTAGAAAATTATTTTGGATATTTATCACTAAGGGTTTCTTTATCTAAATATTAACAATGAATAATAAAAGTTATTCCTAACAATATTTAGGATGTTCATCTCTTTAGAATTTCTTTATCCAAATATTACTGGTGAATAATAGATATAATCCCTCCAAAATAAGATTTTTGTATTTTTTGGAATATTAGATAATACTCTTTGGAGTTTTACAAACATATTGTAAAATCTAGAATGGAAAAAAAATACTTTTTTTGTTGAGTTTAAAACACATTTTCAAAACTTCAAATATTTGATTATTTATATAAAAAATTTAAAACATGTTAGGGTATTGGTCGTATACATCATACAAGAAAACATTGCTTTTTTATATATAAAAATAATGTTTTTCTCGTGTGTTGCATATATATATATATGTTTGTCATATTGTGTCGAAAACCGAGTATTCTAAATGTGAGATTGATATTTTTTTATAAAAAATAAAAAAAAATACATGTTCAAGTGTATTAAATTTCACTTGAATAGAATAAATGCAACTAAGCATGCATGCAAAAGCTGGTTCATTAGCGACCCCAGTTTTTTCAATCCTTCACTATTTAGAAATCCCTAGTTCTGAATGTCAAAGTTGACTTAGATGATGGACATAACTTTTACTTTCTAGTCTTTGATATCCAAAGAGAGACTCATTTCTCCTCTCTCTATTTCGGTCTCCTATCTCTCTTCTGGTTTTCTACACCTTCTCCTCCATTTTGCAGATTTTATTTGTAGGAAATGGAGCAAAGATTGAAAGGCAATCCTTGCTTTTTTGTTGTTTCTCTTCTCCTTCTTTTTTCCATCTTTTTTCTCTTCTACTACCTACCTTCCTGACCTTATAGTAACACTCGTGAAGGAAAGAAACTCCCTCTATTCTTTGTGTTTTTTTTTCTCACCTATTGCCTACCTATCTTTCATTTTTTTTCTTTTCCCTTTTCTTTTCCTTTTCTTCTCCCCCTAGGTCATTAGAGGGGGCTTATATATATAATGTAATATATCTCTATTTAAGAAAGATCTAATGCATTAATTCTATGATACCAATCCCTGCTGATTTGCAGTAAAAAACACAAAAAGAAAACTGAAATATTCTAATTTCTATTTTAATTTTAGCAATTAGTTTCTAATAATCAAGAGGGTGGTATAGCTCCTTTCTTTCCTTACATAACTGGGGCTATAAGGCACCAATTGTTTTCTTTAAAATGAGGCAATAAAAACATGGTTTGCAGCTCTCCAAGCCAATAAGAGAAACATGGAAACCATCATGAAATTTGCAAAGAAATCAAATGGGTAAGGGTGCATACTGCAAAGTCTTATTTTTCTTATTTGATGTGGTAGAAATCCTGTCATTTATGATAATTTAGCCCCCCTTTCCACCTTCCAATATCCTTATTTAATTAAATCCCTTGTTTTAAAACTTTTCAATTTAGTTTTTGGTCTAAAAAAATCCTTCAAATCAGGTTCGCAAACTTGGGTTAAACCCTTCTCGCGGCAGAATTCTTTATTTAGATATTTAAATAGAAATATCTTAAGCTTCTGATATTGAAATCACGCTATTCAAAAGCCCAAATTCATCTATGCGTCTAGAACTACAACTTTGATGAAGGATTCAAAGATATAATATCGTTTTAGAGAACAAAATCTAACAGCAATCTGGTCGATCAAAAAAGGTCTCTTAATCTAATTTAGAAGCTAACAATGCTGAGCATCTTAATATGACTGAGAGGATGATCTAAGAACAACAATCAATAAAATTATGACTGAAGCAGAGTTTTTTTAGTGCAAAACTCAAGTCAGGATCCTTCTTGCAACAAAATTCTCTACTTTCAAGTTAGATATTCAAACGGGAATATCATGAGCTTTTGATATTGAAATCAAGTGATTCAAAAGGGCTAAATTCATCTACACTTGTAAAGCTAAAACTTTTATAAAGGATAATGACATGACCAAAAGATTGATGTCTTCTTCTAAATATAGAAATGTTGAAGTAATAAACAACTCGGCAAGACCGGAGTCGAACCATAAGGAGGTTAATTGTTTAAATTATAGATAACAATAATACAACAACAATAATAACAATAATAATACTAGTAATAGTAGTAGTAGTAGTAATAGTAATAGTAATAATAATAATATCAATAGTAGTAGTAGTAGTAGTAATAATAACAATAATAATAGTAGTAGTAGTAGTAATAGAAGAAGTTGATGAGAACTTTGAGATGAAAGATTAACGCAAGGATTAAACAATGATAACAACAAATGTCAAGGTTAGAGGATCCACTAATGGTATGTTAAAGAAATATAGTATAAACTCTTATTATTCAATTAGAAACCACACACAAAGGAGGTTTCAATCAGATTACAAATTGTTAACATGATTACATTAGTTATTTTATTCAATTAATGCTAATACTTATAAATGTTATCACGCATTCATGATTATAACTTATATTAACAATAAATCAAGTTCCTTTCATAGCACACATGTTGGTTATACCATACAGTTTGTGCTATGAAAGTATCAAGCATTTATTGTACCAAGTGTTATACAATATAAATCTAGATTAGTTATTTAACAAGCAAAACATTAACAAGTGAACAAGATAACAAATATAAAACATGTTAATATCAAACATTAAAGTCTATGTTAAGTTTACACTATACTTATTCTTCCAACATTAGTGTAACATTTTTAGCTTAACATAATAAACTTAGCTTAACATAATGAAAGAAAGAAACATAAATAAACAAAATAAGAACATAAATAAGACAAAATTTAACTAAGGAAAAGCAAATAAAAGACATAAACTTGATATTAATGAAAGCAAAATAGAAGCAATGCAAAGAGAGAAAATAAAAGCATGATCTTGATCTAGAAACCAAGATACCTAAATGCATGGCAAATGTCTTCTTTCATAGGCTAAAATTAGGAACTATTGATACGATTACTAATTGATGAGTGAGTGGCTAACTCTTGACTTGGTGACAATCCTTATCTTCTCTTGTTTGCCAAAAACATCATTGATAACATCAGAATTGGAACCACTTGAAAACATGAAAGTTCTAGAAAATTATCTTAGCTTTCAAGAGAAATAAATTGAGGTCATTTGGGCTTCTAGAACTCTATATATGGGCCAAACACTAAAGAGTATCTAGGCTATAGGATAGATTCAAACTTCTTTATTGTTGCTACAATTTGGACTTAAAAATGACCTTTTTAAATTTGGGCTCCTCATGAAAGTTTTAAGCCTATGTCTTACCTTTCCATCCAAATAAAGTATCTTAAATTCGAGATTTATAGCTTCATATATGACCTAATTACCGAACAGTGTTTCGACTTGTATTGCACCAACATCTCTTTTCTAAGTTTGACAATCTCTTTGTCCTTTCAATTTCAGTTCTTGAACTCATTAATCAATCCTTTCATTTATATAATAGGCCTGCATTTAAAATAAACATTTACCATAAATTAAAGGCATCTTATATTATTAGATATGTTATTATAAAACATGTTTTAGTTAAGGAGATATTGATACTTCAAGTGCAAAATGATGATATAAAACCTTGATAATAATAAAATTTTAAGTACTAGTCACACCCCCTCAACTAGCTTATTTCTAGTCCCTAGTAATCAAAGCGTTAAAATAGAAAAATAATTTATGAATTCCATAAAGCAAGGAATTCATCATTCAACTTCCATTAATCTATGCTCACTACCTTTTAAAAAAAATATTAATAAACCTTTTTTTATGCTTAATTTATCAACATATAGTTATGGAGCTTTACTTGGAAGAAAATAAAATTTTTGTTCCAATGTTTTAAGGTTAACTTCCTTAGGTTGGGATTTTTTAATATATATATATATATATATATATATATATATATATATATATTAAAACACCATGCATTTTTAACCTATGTAATGAGTTTTCGACTATTGACTCCCAGACTAGTTTGTCTTAGGGCATTAGGTGTTGAGATACCCTTACGAACTTAGTAACTTGGATTGCAAATACTAATATGTAGATAGTGCAATGTTTGATTCCCTTAAACTTTTCTTCTCAATTCATGTAACAAACGTTGGGCCAATAACTCTCAAGTTAGTTGACATTAGGGTATTAGGTATTAGAATACCCCTCCAAGCTTAATTGCTTAGGTTATGGAGGCTACAAAATCAAACTTATCTATATTTTATTATCTATATTTTTTGCTTGTTTTTTTTTCAAATAATATACTAACCCTTTCCCATAGTTTCTTCCTTTAACAAAAAAAAAATATAAATAATGTAATAATCCAATGTGCAATCTACAATCATATGTTAAAGTGTATGCATGAAAATTAAGGTTTAAGAATACATGTTAAATGAATATATGAGCATAATTAAATGTTAACAATGCGAGAGTTTGTAAACCTGAATATTTCAAAAAGTATTATGATAGACCATGTTAAGAATGGTTACTAAGATGTGTTTCAAGAGTTACTTTAATAAAAGAGCTCATTTACTCTACCATCCTAGTAACAACAGTTTTGCATATACTTTATTAAATAAAAAACACATTTAGTTTGTTTTTTTAAACTACTACCATCTCTTTCCAACCAAAACGAGACATTGTCCTCAATGTCCTAACATAAAAAGATAGAGTATAAAACACATCACCTGAAATAATGAACACTAACAAACCTGAAACACATAAACAAATATAAAAAACAACAAAACACAATAATAAAATCAAAAGACACAAAAATTCACTAATAAAGACTCAAATCTAATCTAAGCTTTTTACGACTTTCCTTAGATAATTAATTTATGTGACTCATAAAGGGATCAATTACAGGAATGAAAGATTGTAGTTAGTCAATCAATTATTCAGCAGCAGCAGTAGAGATTATGATTTATGGTGCAGAAGATGTTAGAAATTATTGTTCCATAGCATGATCAAGAAAAGACAACAACTTATCATAATAACCATTAACATTTAACAATCATATGAGTTTATAGTGATGCCTAAGAGAAAATCTGAAAGATTTCTTCTAATGTGTTCAGACCACTTGGTAAGGTAATGAAGGCATCAACATGGTTAAACATTACATTCATTCAAGTAGACATTGTGGAGACCCACAAAGATTCACAAATAAAGACTCAAATTCAATCTAAGCTTTTTATGGCTTTTTTTAAATGACTAATTTATGCGACTCATAAAGGGATCAATTACAGGAATGAAAAATTATAGTTGGTCAATCAATTGTTCAACAGTAGCAGCAGAGATTATGATTTGTCATACAGAAGATGTTAGAAATTCTTGTTCCATAGCATGATCAAGAAAATACAACAACTTATCGTAATAACCATTAACATTTAACAGACATATGAGTTTATGGTGAATGTGCTCTTAGGCCCAAAAGAAAATATAAAAGATCTCTTCTAATGTGCCTAGACTACTTGGTAAGGTAATGAAGGCATCAGTATGGTTACACATTGCATTCATTCGAGCAGACATTGTGGATACCTTAGTTCCTCTCCAATTGTTTTTCTAATGATGTCCCCTTGTGCTAGAGCTTTGGGAACGACCCCCAAAACTTGATTACCTCCTAAAAATACAGCTATTGACACACCTCCTATTAACCCAAGACTGCCTTCCCCATACACTAAATGAATCTTTCTCTCAGCTAGCACCTGACCAACATGATTTGGTGATTCTAAAAACTCCTTTTCTTTTCTAGGACTCAATCCACCAAAAACACAAACATTTCTTATGTGATGACTTGAGAAACTTTTCATTTCTACACACTTCTATATTTGTTAAATGTATGGGTTGAGTAGAAATGAAAGGAAGGAAGAGAGGATTTTATAGATGAGAAATTGAAAAGGCCATCATGCCACCTATATGTAGGCCAACTGGAGTCTCACACACACACTTTCTCTCTTTATTTATTTAAAAAAAACATGTGTATGTACAGGTAGTTGTGATTATAACTCATATCTTTATTTTATTTTACTTTCAAGAACGACTTAAATGCCCTCTATGGGTCAGGGATAGGCTTCCCATCCAGCTTTTTTAAAAACTAGCAAACGAGGTCTGTTTTAGTCAGATTCCCAAGACTAAGTCGATTATATTCTTTATGAAAATAGGGCCATAAATCATGAATTGCATGATGCACATGTCTACTAAGATGCTTTTTAAGAGTTAATAGAAGATTATCTAAAGACTCCTTACTCAGACCATCCTTAATAAATTGTATTTTATCTTTACAATTTAAAAATATCATTCCTAAAGAATGACATGATACATTACAAGTCCATTTAGCACATCAATGACAGACTTTTAGTCATTTTGCATGACGTTTCTTTGCAAAAGTACTTTTACTTGTGCTAGGTATATGTGAAATGAGGAAATTAGATGACTCACTTGATAATCAAACCTTTACTTTAATGAGCCATCGAATATTTTTAGGAATTCCATGATTCATTAACAACCTCAATCTTGCACATCTAGTATGGTTAATTTTTGTAATTGCATTCTAAGACAGAGCGGGAAATACATTTTTATTTTTTCAAGAGTAGTGTCTATTTGCAAATGAGAATTTAAGAGAGATTCAAATAATTGCATAAATATATACATAGATATCAGTTATTATGGAAAACTAAAAGAACCAACTTAAGTCACGGAGTATCGTTGTCCGTCATTTGATTGAGGTAAGAGAAACTAGCAACAATCACTAAAAAATAAACACAAAAATAATGCGAGGAAAAAAATCAATCTTTATATGAAGGATCACCCAGTTTATAGAGTCATTTTTAGCTAAAAAATTGTAAAAGTAAACTTTCAAACGATGTCCATTTACCTTGAAAATATTATTATTCTTTGGATTCTCGGTATGACAGGCCCTATATAGATACACATGTTTCACAATAAAATGACTGCTCCAGCTTGATCTTAGTTTTCCATTAAATAAATAGAGTCGAGAATTATGAAGCATGATTTTTTTATCAACATTACATGTTTTTCTCAGTATTTTCTTGTCATGAAACTCTTTATTATTTTTTTATCAACTACTACCCTCTCCCCCCAACCAAAACGAGACATTGTCGTCAATGTTCTAAGGTAGAAAGATAGAGTATAGAAGATATCACTTGAAATAATAAACATCGACAAACCTGAAACACACTGAAACAAAAATAAGAAATAACAAAACACAATAATAAAACAACACACACTCTCTCTCTCTCTCTTTTTATTTATTTATTTATTTACTTTTGAAAAAGCATGTCTATGTACAGGTAGTTGTGATTGTGGCTCACATCTTCTCTTGGTTTTACGTCCAAGAACGGCTTAAACACCCTCTATGGGTCAGGGATAGGCTTCCCATCCGATTTTCTTAAAAACTGGCAAATAGGGTCTGTTTTAGTCAGATTCCCAAGACTAAGTCGATCATGTTCTTTATGAAATAATGGCCATAAATCATGAATTACACGATGCACATCTCCACAGGGATTCGTCTCAAAAGTCAATAGAAGGTTATCTAAAGACTCCTTACTCAGGCCATCCTTAATGGAATTGTATTTTATCTTCACGGTTTATAGATACCATTCCTAAAGAATGACATTGTGTATTACAAGTCCATCTAGCACATCGATGACAGACTTTCAGTCGTTTTGCACGACGCTTCTTTGCAAAAATGCTTTTACCTGTTCCAGGCATATGTGAAATGAAGGAGTTAGAGAACTCACCTGATAATCGGACCTTTGCTTCAATCAACCAGTGAATATCTTCAGGAATTCCATGATTCATTAACAATCTCAATCTTGTACATCTAGCATGGTAAATTTTTGTAATCGCATTCTGAGGCAGAGCGAGAAAATACTTTTTCAATTTCTCAAGATTAGTGTCCATTTTCAAATGAGAATTGGAAGAGAGATTCAAAGAATTGCAAAAATATATACACATATATCAATTATTATGGGAAACTGAAAGAACCGACTTAAGTCACGGAGTACCGTTGTCCGCCATTTGACCGAGGTGAGAGAAACTAGCAAAAATCACTAAAAAAAATAAAAATAATAAACATCAATCTTTATATACAGGATCACCCAATTCAATAGAGTCATGTTCAACTAAAAAATTATCAAAGTAAACTTTCAGATGATGTCCATTTACCTTGAAAACATTGCCATTTGTTGGATTCTCGATGTCATAGGCCCCATATGGATACACATGTTTCACAATAAAAGGACCGCTCCATCTTGATCTTAATTTTCCAGGAAATAAATGCAGTCGAGAATTATAAAGCAAGACTTTTTGACCAACATTGAATGTTTTTCTCAGTATTTTCTTGTCATGAAACTCTTTAATTCTTGCTTTATGAATTCTTGAATTTTCATATGCATCATTTCTTATTTCCTCAAGCTCATTTATTTATAATTTTTGCAGTTGACTAGCATCATCCAGATTTGAATTGAAAGCTTTAATAGCCCAATAAGCTTTATGTTCAAGTTCCACAGGCAAGTGACAAGGTTTTCCATAGACTAGTCTATAAGGTGACATACCTAATGATGTTTTATATGCAGTTTGATAAGCCTAAAGTGCATCATTAAGTCTTAAAGACCAGTCTTTCCTATTAGGATTCACTGTTTTCTCCAATATATGTTTGATCTCCCTATTAGCAAGCTCTACTTGTCCACTTGTTTGAGGGTGATAAGGGGTGACAACTTTGTGTGTGATTCCATATTTCTTCATTAAAGACTCAAATGGCTTGTTGCAAAAATGTGTTCCACCATCACTTATTATGGCTCGAGGGACTCCAAATTGACTCAAAATATTTTCTTTCAAAAACTTTATCATTGTTTTGTGATCATTGTTTCGACTTGGAATTGCCTCTATCCATTTTGAAACATAATCTACTACAACTAATATGTATAAGAAACCAAATGATGGAGGGAATGGACCCATGAAATCTATACCCCAACAATCAAAGATCTCAATGACAATAATAGGATTTAAAGGCATCATATGACGTTTTGAAATAGATCCCAACTTTTGACAATTTTCACAAGACTTGCAGAATGCATGTGAGTCTTTAAACATGGTAGGCCAGTAAAATCCACTTTGTAAGATTTTTGCAATTGTCTTTCTTGACGAGAAATGGCCCCCACATGCCTCAGAATGACAAAATTTAATGACACTACTTACCTCATTGTCAGGAATGCATCTTCAAAATATTTGATCAGGATAATATTTGAATAAATAAGGATCATCCCAATAAAAGTTTTTCACTTCGTTCAAGAACCTTTTTTTATCTTGGGTACTCCAATGAGCTGTCAATTGTCCTGAAACAAGAAAATTGACAATATTAGCAAACCAAGGCATTGTAGAGACAGAAAGTAAAGATTCATCGGGAAAGTAGTCATCGATTGGTGTGATGTCAGTTTTTGAATTTGTTGTCAATCTTGACAAGTGATCTGCGATAACATTTTCGTTGCCTTTCTTATCTTTGATTGTGATATCAAATTTTTAAAGTAATAAAATCCACCGCACCAATCTAGCCTTAGAATCTTTCTTAGAAAAAAGATATTTCAATGCTGCATGATCACTAAAAACAACAACAAGTGAGCCAACAAGATAAGATCTGAATTTTTCACATGAAAATACTACTACAAGTAATTCTTTTTTAGTGGTGGTATAATTAATTTGAGCACTATTTAAAGTTTTACTTGCATAGTAAATCACATAAGGTTTCTTATCTTTTCTTTGTCCCAAAACAGTACCTACGGCATAATCACTAGCATCACATATTATTTCAAAAGGTAATGACCAATCGGGAGGTTGAATGATAGGAGCAGACGTAAGCAAGTTTTTAAGTTTAACAAAGGCTTCTTCACAATGTTCAGTACATTCAAAAATAGTATCCTTTGTTAGAAGGTTACTTAAGGGCTTAGATATTATACTAAAATCTTTGATGAACCTTCTATAAAAATCAGCATGTCCCAGGAATGATCTAACATCTTTAAGAGATTTTGGTGTTGGCAAGTTTGCAATTAACTCGATTTTAGATTTGTCAACCTCAATTCCTTTTGATGAAACAATGTGACCAAGTACAATGCCGTTTGTTACCATAAAATGACATTTTTCCCAATTCAGCACAAGATTCTTCTCTTCACACTTAGTCAAAACCTTTCCTAAGTTAGTCAAACAATCATCAAATGAATCGCCAAAAATAGAAAAATCATCCATGAAAATCTCAAGAAAATGTTCAACCATATCACTAAATATACTAAGCATGCATCTTTGAAATGTGGCTGGTGCATTACATAATCCAAAAGGCATCCTTCGATATGCAAAAGTACCAAATGGACATGTGAAAGTAGTCTTCTCTTGATCTTCCAATGCAATTTCAATTTGGTTGTAACCCGAACAGCCATCTAGGAAACAATAAAATTCATGACCTGCAACTCTTTCTAGGATTTGATCCATGAAAGGTAAAGAAAAATGATCTTTTCTAGTCATTGAATTAAGTTTCCTATAGTCAATACATATGCGTCAACCAGTAATAGTTCTAGTGGGAATTAACTCATTGTTCTCATTTGTTATCACAGTGACTCCAAACTTCTTGGGTACAACTTGGGTAGGACTTACCCATTTGCTGTCAGAAATAGGATAAATAATTTCATTATCTAGAAGCTTAATGACTTCATTTTTCACTACTTCCTTCATATTAGGATTTAGCCTTCGTTGTATTTCTCTAGAGGGTTTAGTATTTTCCTCTAAATAAATTCTGTGTGTACAAATCAAAGGACTAATTCCTTTTATATCAGCTATGGTCCATCCTAATGCATTTTTATGCATTTTCAGAGTTTGTAATAACTTACCTTCTTGATGCACATTAAGTTTGGAAGAGATTATTACTGGAAAAGTTTCATTTTCTCCCAAAAATAAGTATTTGAGATTGGATGGCAATCGCTTCAAATCAGGTTTTGGTGGTTGAACATTTGAAGGTATGGACTTAATTGATCGTGGTGGCAATTCCTCAATTTGTGGCCTCCAATTACTTGTCTTTGATTCTTCCTGAAAATAAATCATTTCCAAATCATCAGATTCATCAATCTCGATTCCACTGGAAGTGGTTGGAAATTGATCATGAATTAATTTTTCAGTAAAGTCCACTTCCTGTAAATCATTATCATCTCTAGGTTGCTTGCAAATGTTGAAAATATTCATCTCCAATGTCATGTTTCTAAATGATAGCTTCATCAGTCCATTCCTATAATTAATCAATGCATTAGAAGTTGCAAGAAAGGGACGTCCTAAAATAACTGGAAATGAATTACATACTTCAACAGGTTGTGTGTCCAAGACAATAAAATCCACAGGATAAATGAATTTATTAACTTGTACTAACACATCTTCAATTATTCCTATAGGCACTTTTATAGATCTATCGGCAAGTAAAAGAGTTATAGAAGTTGGTTTTAACTCACCTAGATTGAGACTTTAAAAAACTGAATATGGAAGTAAATTCACACTAGCACTAAGATCAAGTAAGGCTCTTTTAATTTTATACTCTCTAATAAAGCAAGAAATTGTAGGACAATCAGGGTCTTTATATTTCAAAGCATTATTGTTTTGAAGAATGACACTTACTTGTTCAGCTAGAAAGGCTTTCTTTTTCACATTCAGTTTCCTCTTCACAGTGCATAGATCTTTTAAAAATTTAGCATAGGAAGGAACCTGTTTAATAGCATCTAGCAAAGGTATATTGATTCTTACCTGTTTGAAAGTTTCAAAGATTTCAGAGTTATGATTGACTTTCCTTTGTTTAGTCATGGCATGAGGAAATGGAAGTGCTGGCGGTGAATCAGTCGTTTCTTTGCAATTTTCAGATACAACCCCTTCCTTACCCTCAGAGATTGACTCATCATCTTTCTCATAAGGTTCAAGAGAGGGTTTTTCAATAACCTTACCACTGCGCAAAGTAGTGACTGGTTTGACTTGATCCAAGTGTTGGCTTCCAGAACTACTTACATTTGCATTGTATTGCCCCTTGGTATTTTGTTGTGGTTGAGATGGAAACTTACCTTTATCTTAGAAACTAAGAGCAGATGTTAATTTAGCAAGATTATCTATAAAATCTGTCATGTTTTGAGCAAGTTGAGTATTGATTGTCTCTTACTTTTCAATGAATGCATGCAATGTTTCCTCAAGATTTCTTGTAGGAGGTGGAGCATAAGGAGGTGCATATCCATGAGAATTTTGGAAATTTTGGTGTGCTTGAAATGGTGGCTGTGAAGTTTGTGCATTGTCACTCCTCCAACTGAAACTTGGGTGATTTCTCCAACCACAGTTGTATGTTTAGGAGTATGGGTTGTGGTTGGGCCTTTGGACACAATTTAAAGCATGGGCTTGTTCATGGAGACATTCCTTAAAAGAAGGCAAGATTGGACAATCATTGGTTGAGTGTTCATTTCTTTCACAGATTTGACACACAATGTTTTCAACAGATTTAATTGACCACTCTTTTTCAATTCTAATGCCTCGACTTTTCTAGCTAAAGATGCAAACTTGGCTTGAAGGTCATGATCTTCCCTAAGGTTGTACATACCCTCACTAGATGTATGAGGTTGAGTTTTACTCGGTGCCTCATAAGTACTCGCGGTGTCCCAATTTTGAGCATTTTCAGCTAACAAGTCTAAATACTTCATTGCTTCATTAGGGTCTTTATCTTCAAAAGTTCCATTGTACATCAATTCAACCATTTGCCTATCTTTAGGTGTTAACCCTTCATAAAAATATGAAACGAATCTCCATGTTTCAAAACCATGATGAGGGCAAGTACTAAGCAAGTCTCGATACCTATCCCAACATTTATAAAATGTTTCTCCTGGTTTTTGAGTGAAAGTGGTGATTTGTCTCTTGAAAGAGTTTGTTCTATGAGATGGGAAAAACTTCTTTAAAAACTGTTGTTGCATTTCATCCCAAGCACGAATGGATCTTGGTCTTAAATTTTGTAGCCATGTTTTAGCTTTATCTTTTAATGAAAAAGGAAAAAGCATTAATCTGATGGTGTTCATGCTACAATTTAAATTATTATATGTGTTGCAAACCTCCTCAAATTCCCTTAAATGCAAGTATGGATTTTCCAATTCTAAACCATGAAAAGAAGGTAAAAGTTGAATAATACCTGGTTTAAAATTAAAATGAGATGCATCGGGAGCAAAAACTATGCATGATGGTGCACTTGTTCTTGTGAGATTCATGTGATCTCTAAGTATTCTAGCACGGTTATTCTCATTATTCTCATTTTGAAGTGATTGATTATCTTCTTCAGCCATATTTTTTGAAAATGATGAGGATATCCTACAAAGTCTACCACTTGATGTACGTGACCACACTCTCATGTACGTGTAGGAATAAAATAAAATAAAAATAAAGAAAGCAAAAGAAGGAGGAAGAAAACAAAATAAAAAAAAAACAAAAGAAAAGAAACAAAGTTATATACAAGAAAAGTGAAAAGAGAAAATAAATTAAATATTATAATTTATACAAAATTTACCTCCCCGGCAACGGCGCCAAAAACTTGACACGACGAAAAGATTGATGTCTTCTCCCAAGTGCAGGAGTGTCGAAGTAATAAATAACCCGGCCAAACCGGGGTCGAACCACAGGGAGGTTAATTGTACAAATTATAAATAACAATAACAACAACAATAATAATAATAGTAATAACAGCAATAATAATAATAATAATAATAATAATAATAATAATAATAATAATAGTAGTAGTAGTAGTAGTAGTAGTAGTAGTAGTAGTAGTACTAATAATAATAATAATAATAATAATAATAATAATAATAATAAAGAAAAAGAAGGAGAAGAAGAAGATGAGAACTTTGAGATGGAATATTAATGTAACGATTAAACAATGATAATAAAAAATGTCAAGGTTAGAGATTCCACTAATGGTATGTCAAACAAGTATAATATAAACTCTTATTATTCAATTGGAAACCACACATAAAGAAGGTTCCAATCATATTATAGATTATTAACATGATTACATTAGTCATCTTATTCAATTAATGCTAATACTTGTAAATCTCGTCAATCATTCATGATTATAACTTATGTTAACAACAAATCAAGTTCCTTTCATAGCTCAGGTGTCGGTTATACCATACAATATGGGTTATGAAAGTGCCAAGCATTTGTTGTACCAAGTGTTATACAACATAAATCAAGATTAGTTATTTAACAAACAAAGTATTAAAGAGCAAACAAGATAACAAATATAAAACATGTTAGTATCAAACATTAAAGTCCATATTAAGTTTACATTATACTTATTCTTACACCATTAGTGTAACCTTTTCACCTTGACATAACTAACTTAGCTAGACATAATGAAAGTAAGAAAAATAGATAAACAAAATAAGAACATAAAATTTAACTGAGTAAAGGAAAGGAAATGAAAGGCATAAACTTGATATTAATGAAAGCAAAGCATAAACATTACAAAAAATACAAAAAGAGAAAGGAAGAGCATGATTTTGATCTGGACACCAAGATGCCTAAATGCATGGTAAATGCCTCCTTTTATAGGCTAAAATTAGGAACTATTGATTTCATGACTAATTGATAAGTAGGTGGCCAACTCTTGACTTGGTGACAATCCTTATCTTCTCTTGTCTGCCCAAAATGTCATTGATAATGTCGGCTACAATTTGGACTTGCAAATGGCCTTTTTAGATCTTGGGCTCCATATGAAAGTTGTAGGCCTATATCTTACCTTTCCATCCATATAAATTATACCTAAATCTGAGATCTATAGCTCTAGATATGACCTAATTACCGAACAGTGTTCCGGTTTGGGTTGCACCGACATCTCTCTATCCTTGCAATTTAAGTTCTTCAAGTCATCAATCAATCCTTTCACTTATGTGATAGGCCTGCATTTAAAATGAACATTTACCATAAATTAAAGTTATCTTATATTATTAGATATATTATTATAAAACATGCTTTAGTTAAGGAGTTATTGATACTTCAAGTGCAAAATGATGATATAAAACCATGATAACAATGCACTTTTAAGTACTAATCAGAAGCCTATCCCCGACCTATATAGGGTGTTTAAGCCATTCTTAGACATAAATTCAAGGGAAGATGTGAGCCACAATCACAACTACTTGTACATACATATGCTTTTTTAAAATAATAAAATAAATAAATAAATAGAGAGAGAGAGAGTATGAGACTCCAACTGGCCTACATATAGGTGGTATGATTGCATTTTCAAGTTTTCATCTATAAAATGTTCTCTTCCTTCCTTATTTATACTCAACTCATACATTCAACAGATACATACAATGTGCCCCTTCCCTAAACACTTAAAGCATTTAATATCTCTCACATGAGTATATTGAGATTCAGATTTACCTTTCCTATCCGTATAAGTATCCTTTTTTGCTTTAGGTGGTTTGGCCTTTGCATAAGGCTTTGATTGGACAACCCCTTCTCTCATCAAATTCAGCCTCCATGTTGAGGAAGATAAAGCCATCTTGGTTTGAAAATGTGTACTGACCCTTCTTTTTATTTACCTTTCCATCTTTGTTACCATATAGACTATGTCTTTCAATTCCACACAATGTTGTAATTCCACAACATTTGCAATATCCATATTCAGCCCATTTAGAAATCTAGCCATGGTAACTTCTCAATCCTTAATCACATTAGCCCAAATCATGGTGATCTTCATCTCCTTGAAATACTCATCCACAGACCTAGAACCCTGATTCAAACCCTGCAATTTCAAATACAAATCTCTATAATAATAGTTAAGCACAAATCATCTTCTCATCAATACTTTCATCTCCTCCCACAATGCTATCGGCCTCTATCTGCTCCTCTTTCTACTAATCACATTCTGATCCTACCAAATCAATGCATAATCCATGAATTCGATGACTACCAATTTCACTTTCTTCGCTTCCAAATAGTTATGGCAATCAAAAATCCAATCCATCTTTTTCTCCCACTCCAAATATGTTCGGGATCTTTTTACCTTGAAAAGAAGGTATTTTTAGTTTGATAATGATCAGTACTTATTCAAATATTATCCTGATCAAATATTTTAAAGATTCATTCCTGACAATAAGGTAAGTAGTGTTATTAAACTTTGTCATTCTAAAACATGTGGAAGTTATTTCTCGTTAAAAAAGACACTTGCAAAAATCTTTCAAAATAGATTTTATTAGGCCACCATGTTCAAGGACTCACATGCATTCTATAAAGCTTGTGAAAAATGTCAAAAGTCAAGATTTATTTCAAAACATAAGGAATCTTTAGATAATATTTTATTCACTTTTGAGACATATCCTAGTGGAGATGTGCATTGTGCATCTCATAATTTATGACCTCATTGCCATAAAGAACATACTCGATATAGTCTTGGAAATTCGACTAAAAAAAACTCTATTTGCTAGTTTTTAAGAAAACTAGATAGGAAGCCTATCCCTGACCTATAGAGGGTGTTTAAGTCATTCTTAGACGTAAAATCAAGGGAAGATATTAGCCACAATCACATCTACCTATACATACATATGCTTGTTCAAAAATAAATAAATAAATATAGAGAGAGTGTGTGTGAGAGAGAGAGACTCCAACTGGCCTAGATATAGGTGGTATGATTGTCTTTTCAAGTTTTCAACTATAAAATCCTCTTTTCCTTCCCTTCATTTCTACACAACCCATACATTCAACAAATATAAGAAATGCTTGTGTTTTTGGTGGATCTAGTCCTGGGAAAGAAAAGGAATTTTTAGAATTAGCAAATCATCTTGGCTAGGTGTTAGCTAAGAGAAAGATTCATTTAGTGTATAGGAGAGGCAATCTTAAGTTAATGAGGGGAGTGTTAATAACTGTATTTTTAGAAGGTAGTTGAGTTTTGGGGGTAGTCCTCAAAGTTTTAGCATAAGAGGACATCATTAGAAAAACAATTGAAGAGGAACTATAGGTCCCTATAATGTTTGCTCAAATGAATGTGATGTTTAACCATGTTGATGCCTTCATTGCTTTACCAGGTGGTTTGGTCACATTAGAAGAGATCTTTCATATTACCTCTTGGGCCTAACTGCACATTCACCATAAACCCATAAGTCTGTTAAATGTTAATGGTTTTTATAATAAGTTATTGTCTTTTCTTAATCATGCTATGGAACAGGAATTTCTAACATTTTTTGCACAACAAATCATAATCCCTGCTCCTACTGCTGAACAATTGATTGACCAACTACAATCTTCCATTCCTGTAGTTGATCCCTACATGAGTCGCACAAATTGGTCAACTAAGAAAAGTTGTAAAAAGCTTAGATTAGATTTGAGCCTTCATTTGTGAATCTTGGTGTCTTTTGATTTTATTATTATATTTTATTATTTTTTATATTTTTTCAAATGTGTTTCAGGTTTGTCAGCATTTGTTATTTCAAGTGATATCTTCTATACTCTATCTTTCTACCTTAGAACATTGAAAACAATGTCTCGTTTTGGTTAGGGGAGAGAGTAGTAGTAAAAAAAAATATTAACTACCTGTATTTTCTATTTCATAAAGCATGTGTAAAATTATTGTTACTAGGATGGCAAAGTAAAGGAGCTCTTTTGTTAAAGTAACCCTTGAGACACATCTTAGTAACCATTCTTAACAAGGTTTATCATAATAATTTTTGAAATATTCAGGTTTACAAACTCTTGCATTGTTATCACTTAATTCTGTTCATATACTCATTTAACATGAATTCTTAAACCTTAATTTTTACACACACACTTTAACATATGATTGTGGGTTACACATTGGATTATTACATTATTTATGTTTTTTTATTAAAGATAACAACTAAGGGAAAGGGATAGTCTATAATTTGTAAAAAATAAAAAGAGCAAAAAAAATGATGATAATACAAATATAGATAAGTTTGGTTTCGTAGCCTCCATAACTTAAGCAATTAAGCCCGAAGGAATGTTTTAACACCTAATACCCTAAATTCAACTAACTTGGAAGTTATTGGTCCAATGCTTGTTACATGGGTTGAAGAGCAAAGTTTAAAGGAATCAAACATTGCACTATATATGTATCAGTATCTGCAACCCGAGTTACTAAGCTCGTAAGGGTGTCTTAACACCTAATACCCTAAGACTAACTCGTCTGAGATGAAAGCTTGTTATATGGGTTAAAGATGCATTATGTTTTAAGTGATATATACACATATTAAAAAAAAATAATCTCAACCCAAGAAAGTTAACCTTAAACATTAGAACAAAAATTTTGTTTTTTATCAAGAAAAACCCTATAACTATGTGTTGATATATTAAGTATAAAAGGAAGGTTTATTAATATCTTGTTTAAAAGGTAATGAGCATATATATAAATTTAATAAGAGTTTGTTTATTTAGATAGATTAATAGAAGTTGAATGATGAATGTCTTGCTTTGTGAAATTTGTAAATTATTTTTTTTATTTTAATGCTTTGATTCCTAGGGACTAGTAATAAGCTGGTTGGGGGGTGTGATTAGTACTTAAAAATGCATTTTTATCAAGGTTTTATATCATTATTTTGCACTTAAAGTTTCAATAACTCCTTAATTAAGGCATGTTTTATAATAACATATCTAATAATATAAGATACTTTTAATTTGTGGTAAATGTTCATCTTAAATGCAGGCCTATCACATAAATAAAAGGATTGATTAATGAGTTTAAGTACTCAAATTGAAAGGATAAAGAGATGGTCAAACTTAAAAAAGAGATGTTGATGCAGTCTAAACTAAAACAATGTTTGGTAATTAATTCATATTTGAAGTTGTAGATCTTAAATTTAAGTCTATTTTATATGGATGGAAAGGTAAGACATAGACGTACAACTTTTATGTAGAAGTCTAGTTTTAATAAGGCTATTTTTAAGTCCAAGTTGTATCAACAAGGAAGAAGTCTGAATATGTCTTGCAATCCAAACACTATTTAATATTCAGCCCATATCTTGAGTTCTAGAAGTCTAAATGACATCAATTTTTTTTATTAGAAAGCTGAGATAATTTCCTACAATTGCATGTAGAGGTATAGTTCAAATTCTAATATTATTAATGATGTTTTATTTTGATAAGAGAAGATAAAGATTATTACAAGTCAATAATTGGTTAACAATTCATTAATTAGTCATCAAATCAATAGTTTCTAATTTTAGCCTATAAAAGGAGGTATTTGCCATATATTTAGGCATCTTGGTTTCTGGATTAAGATCATACTCTTACTTTCTCTCATTGTATTTTTGTAATACTTAAGTTTTGCTTTCGTTAATATCTTATTTATACTTTTTATTTCCTTTTATTTACTTAGTTAACTTTTATCTTGTTTATGTTCTTATCTTGTTTATTTATGTTTATTTTTTTCATTATATTTAACTAAGTTTATTATGTCAAGGTGAAAAAGTTATATTAATGGTGTAAGAATATGTATAATATAAACTCAACATGGACCTTAATGTTTGATACTAACATGTTTTATATTTGTTATCTTGTTCACTTTTAATACTTTTCTTGTTATATGGTTAATCTATATTTGTGTTGTATAACACTTGGTACAACAAATACTTGGCACTTTCATAGTCCATACTGTATGGTATAATCGACACTTGTGCTATAAAAAGAACTTGATTTGTTGTTAACATAAGTTATAATCATGAATGCCTAACAACATTTATAAGTATTAGCATTAATCGAATAAGATAACTAATGTAATCATGTTAACAATTTGTAATTTGATTGGAACATCCTTTGTGTGTGGTTTTCAATTGAATAATAAGAGTTTATACTATACTTGTTTGACATATCATTAATGGATTCTCAAACTTTGGCATTTATTGTTATCATTGTTTAATCCTCACGTTAATCTTTCATCTCAAGGTCTCTTCAACTTCTTCTTCTTTTTTTTTATTATTATTATTATTATTACTATTTTTATTGTTGTTGTTGTTATTGTTATATTATTGTTATCTATAATTTATACAATTAACCTCCTTGTGGTTCGACTCTAGTCTTGTCAGGTTATTTATTACTTGACACTCCTGCACTTGGAAAAAGACATCAATCTTTTGGTCGTGTCAGATAACATCAAAATCACCATCTAAATCAGCATCTCTCCTAAGACTACAAAAATTTTCCCTTTAGCCTAATTGGCCCCTTGTTCTATTCCCATAATCCCTTTATTTTCTAGGCTACCAAAAACCTTCCTAATGGCCTATAGCCTCATCCTCAAAGTTGTTTGATCGTTTTTTATTATCGACTTATTTTAACTCGCAAGTGCACGAGTGTGCAATGTAGCAATTAACTTAGTAAGATCAAGGTCATATCCATAAAGAGTTAGATATGAAAAATAAGATAGGTAACAAAAAAAACTCAAAAGAAATTAAATTAACAATAACTTGGTTGAAAATAATTGATGAATTTATTTTCAAAGATGAAAACGTGTAAATAGATTTTAAATGACAAGAAAAGGTAAGTCTTGGTCTAAATCAATTTTAATGGTGATGTATTGGTGATTCCTTCAAGATATATAAGATAAATCAACCTAATATCAAAAATGGTGATATTAGATCGGAAGATATTACAAAGTTTAAAAAGATGAAGATTGATTATTGCTTAAGAATGAATAAGTACTTTCATATTAAGTAAGACATTAAATCAAGCAATCTCTATACCAAAACTAAAGTTTGTACATAAAAATTCAAGATTATAACATTACCTAAATGATTTCTAAAATTTCTTTGCAATAATAAAACATTCATGAAGAAAATAAGAAGATAAACATTAAGATTCATTCATATCTTAAAAAACTCACCTTAACCACCATCTTCCTTGATTTGGATCCAAGAAAGAGACTAGCCAACCATGATTATGTATAAGAACACTTTAATAAACATGAAATAACTTGAATCAAACTGAAATAATAAGTTTTACAAGCTAAAGAACTAAAATCTACAAAGTAGAACACAATACAATTTCAGTAAAAATTCAAACATAAATATAATGCTAACTTTGAACAGCAATTTAGACCCTCCTAGAAGCCTTTTTTTCGAGATGTCTATTAGATAAATATTTATAGGAAATTTTGTCACCTTTCCAGATCCTTAAAGAAAAGCTCATTTTGACATCTCAGTCAAAAGTTATGGGCAAAATATTGAAAGGTGTTCTGAAAAATCAAATCAGTCCAGCTTTGCAACCACTTTGGTGCACGTTTTTCTTCCTCATTTATGAGCTGTCTCTTTCTTATTTTTTACCCAAAATAATGTAAAAATGTCCCCTCCATCTTTCCATCCATGTGTTTGCCTTCTTGGATCAATGGATTACCCAAAATAAATCAATTGTTATTTGTTGTGTAGATATGTAAGATCATGGATTATGCTTGGGTTGATTTGAAGGTTGATTTGGGGCTGATTTGGGGCTAAATTTAAGCATTAAATAAGGATACAAATGCACCTATTATTTGGGCTAAGATTGACATTGAAACCTTGAGTGTTTAATGGTTGAAGTTTGCACACAACATAAGACAAGTTTGGGCTTGAAATAGATCATATAATATTCTTTTCTAAAATTGAAATAGAATTGATTTTTGGGGCAAATTTGGAGCACTTATTTGAACCAAGATTTGCTTTAATATTCAACTAAATGTCTCTTCAATTCTTTGTTCTGAATTCTGATGTTGAATTTTCTAAATTAATTCATTTAAGCTCTAAAAACCTATCGAAATATTAAAAGAAACTTCATTACTAAAAGCACATCAATTATTATTAAAAAAACCAAATAAAAACAATAAATACATTTATAAAATAAGAGACTTAATGACACTTTTGATGCATAATCAAAAGCCATTATCACCAATATCATCAACAACCTCCTCAAAATCCTCATAATCAACCTATCTTTGCCTTTTGGCCCTACTGTCACTATTTACTTTCAGTTCAGCCTCAAGCTTCCTCATATTTTAGGTGCTTGTACCAACCTTGTTACCGCATTTCTCCACCCTATCAAGTTTGTCAGACACATTTCCCATCTTAAAATTCATCCTCTCCATCATTTGTGTCATGGCTTGCATTTGGAATATAAGTTCTCCTTCAGGATAGGGTGGTGTGGTGTGTTGTTTTGATCTGACATGATAATACTTGCAAAAATTGATTAATGGTAAAAAAAATTATCCTAACATTGCTCTTTTTTGCTCAAACATTCTTAATATCCTTACATGCTCACACCTCTCATCTCACCTTCTTACAGTTCTTGCAAAACTGAAACCAACATCAAATAAAATCAACTTAGTAGTGTAATCCATATATATGACTCAAGAAGTAATAAAAACCAGAAAATATGCAAAACAAAACTGCAATGATAGTCTCGTGAGTAGCAAACGAGTCTATCCAAAATATGAACGAAACTGAAGACTCAAATAAAAACAAAAATAAAAATATACAAAATGATGAAATAACACCCAAATATGTTGGATATGATGAAAATAAACTTCAAGAAATGAAAACAACATAAAGAAAGTGAATTTCAAAAGTTAACACAAAACAGACTCGTTTACAATGAGTTAAGTCCAAATCTGGAACCTAAAGTAAATGATGTCCAACTGAATTAAAATTTTATATATAGTGCGAGATCAATCCAAATAGAAAGAATATAAATTTTGATCAATTTATGATAAGGTTTGATATACTGATGCAAAAACATTATGAATCAGACCTTATTAGACCTGAATTTGAAACCCAAAGCAAAAGATATCTAATTGACCCCAAGATTAATATGTGCTACGGTTAGGACCCCAGTAATTAGATTCTCAAACTTGAGCTAATTTTGAGTTGATTTGATCCAATTTTCTCTTGTTTAGTTTTCTATAACAAAAACCAATAAATGTCTTTTTGAACGACTTTTGTTTTTTATACAACTAATATATTTTGGAAAGAAACAAAAAAAAAATCACTTTTTTTTATATACTACAAAATCAAGGAGAAGAAAAAATTAGACACTCATGAAGTTTTTGTGAAAATAAGAAATGAAAAATTTCACAAGGATATAACCTGATTAATGGAGCTAAGCACTGATACCAAATGATGTGAACCTTGTGATAATGTGGTCATACAACCCACACGCAAAGATACTAATTCCCAGAAAGCCAAGTAAATCAGGTTTGATAGAAATGTGACACAAAAATAACTTGTATCTAGGCACTAGCACTATTGGAAACGAAAAACCCCACATAACGAATATCGATTCGCGAATGAGAAGTTTAAGGATGATGCCACGAAGCCAATTGTTCTTTGATAAGTCATTTTCAATCTTTAGAAAATCAAGGAAGAGAGATTATCCCATTAACATACAATAAGTACAGTAAAGACGTTTATTGATCTGAAAATTATGTAACCTTAAATGTTTAGTTATGCCTTCATTTATACTAACTCTAGACTTAAAAGAAACCCTAATTGACCCCTCTTATTTAGATTTATATGAAGCCCATTTACAATTAACCCAAATAAGTAATAATAACCCTAGAAACTAAGAAAATAATAAAAATAATAAAAATCCAAAAATTATCATCCGAAATATGCTAGAATCATATTTGTCACCTTTAAAAAACGCTAGAAAAAACTAGAAAAAATCTTATTTAAAAAATTTGTATTGCTGCCCACCTTTGATGTCCTTGATTAGCTTGAAGTTCCTTGTTTAACTTGGACAAATAAGAAAACAAATTTTCTCCTTTGTTGCTGATTGAATTACTTTCCTTCCTAAGTTAGGAAAAGAATTAAATAGTCATCCCTTTTTTAGGACTAATGATTAGTACTTAAAAGTGCATTTTTATCATGGTTTTATATCATCATTTTGCACTTGAAGTATCAATAACTCCTTAACTAAAATATGTTTTATAATAATGTATCTAATAATATAAGATACCTATAATTTGTGGTAAATGTCTATTTTTAATGCAGGCCTATCACATAAATGAAAGGATTGATTGATGACTTGAAGAACTTAAATTGCAAGGATAAAGAGATGGTCAAACTTAGAGAGAGAGATGTCGGTGCAATCCAAATTGGAACACTGTTCGGTAATTGGGTAATATCTAGAGCTACAGATCTCAGATTGAGGTCCAATTTATATGGATGGAAAGGTAAGACATAGGCCTACAACTTTCATATGGAGCCCAAGATCTAAAAAGGCTATTATCAAGTCCAAATTGTAGCAACAACAAAGAAGCCCGAATCTGTCTTCCAGCCCGAGCACTGTTTGCTATTTTGGCCATATCTGGAGTTCTAGAAGTCCAAATGAGCTGAATTTTTTACACAAGAAAGCTGAGACAATTGCCTACAACTTTCATGTACTGGCTCCAATTTTGACATTATCAATGACGTTTTGGGCAAACAAGAGAAGATAAGGATTGCCACCAAGTCAAAAGTTGGCCACCCACTTATCAATTAGTCATCAAATCAATAGTTCCCAATTTTGGCCTATAAAAGGAGGCATTTGCCATGCATTTAGGCATCTTGGTTTCCAGATCAAGATCACGCTCTTCCTTTCTCTCTTTGTATTTTTTGTAATGTTTATGCTTTGCTTTCATTAATATTAAGTCTATGCCTTTCATTTCCTTTCCTTTACTTAGTTAACTTTTATGTTCTTATTTTGTTTATCTATTTTGCTTTCTTTCATTATGTCTAGCTAAGTTAGTTATGTCAAGGTGAAAAGGTTACACTAATGGTGTAAGAATAAGTATAATGTAAACTTAATATGGACTTTAATGTTTGATACTAACATGTTTTATATTTGTTATCTTGTTCACTCTTTAATACTTTGCTTGTTAAATGACTAATCTTGATTTATGTTGTATAACAGTTGATACAACAAATGCTTGGCACTTTCATAGCCCATAATGTATGGTATAACCGACACCTAAGCTATGAAAGGAACTTGATTTGTTGTTAACATAAGTTATAATCATGAATGCTTGACGAGATTTACAAGTATTAGCATTAATTGAATAAGATGACTAATGTAATCATGTTAACAATATATAATCTGATTGGAACCTTCTTTATGTGTGGTTTCCAACTCAATAATAAGAGTTTATACTATACTTGTTTGATATACCATTAGTGGAACCTCTAACCTTGACATTTGTTATTATTATTGCTTAATCCTTACATTAATATTTCATCTCTAAGTTCTCATCATCATCATCTTCTTCTTCTTCTCTTTCTTTATTATTATTATTATTATTATTATTATTATTATTATTATTATTATTATTATTATTATTACTACTACTACTACTACTACTACTACTACTACTACTACTACTACTACTACTATTATTATTATTATTACTGTTGTTGTTGTTGTTATTGTTGTTTTATTATTGTTCTTTATAATTTGTACAAATAACCTCCTTGTGGTTCGACCCCGGTCTTGCCGGGTTATTTATTACTTCGACACTCCTGCACTTGGGAGAAGACATCAATCTTTTCGTCGTGTCAAGTTTTTGGCGCCGTTGCCGGGGAGGTAAGTTCTTGTATAAATTATAGTATTTATTTTATTTTCTCTTTTCACTTTTCTTGTATATAACTTTGTTTCTTTTCTTTTGTTTCTTTTTATTTTGTTTTCTTCCTCCTTCTTTTGCTTTCTTCTTCTTTTTTTTTTATTCCTACACGTGCATGAGAGTGTGGTCACGTACATCAAGTGGTAGACTTTGTAGGATATCCTCATCATTTTCAGAAAATATGGCCGAAGAAGATAATCAATCACTTCAAAATGAGAATAATGAGAATAACCGTGCTAGAACACTTAGAGACCACATGAATCCCACAAGAACAAGTGCACCATCATGCATAGTTTTTCCTCCTGATACATCTCATTTTAATTTTAAACTAGGTATTATTCAACTTTTACCATCTTTTCATGGTTTGGAATTGGAAAATCCATACTTGCATTTAAGGGAATTTGAGTAGGTGTGCAACACATATAATAACTTAAATTGTAGCATGAACACCATCAGATTAAAGCTTTTTCCTTTTTCATTAAAAGATAAAGCTAAAACATAGCTACAAAATTTAAGACCAGGATCCATTCGTGCTTGGGATGAAATGCAACAACAATTTTTAAAGAAGTTTTTCTCATCTCATAGAACAAACTCTTTCAAGAGACAAATCACCACTTTCACTCAAAAACCAGGAGAAACATTTTACAAATGTTGGGATAGGTATCGAGACTTGCTTAGTACTTGCCCTCATCATGGTTTTGAAACATGGAGATTGGTTTCACATTTCTATGAAGGGTTAACACCTGAAGATAGGCAAATGGTTGAATTGATGTGCAATGGAACTTTTAAAGATAAAGACCCTGAACAAGCCCATGCTTTAAACAGTTTCCAAAGGCCCAACCACAACCCATACTCCCAAACATACAACCCTGGTTGGAGAAATCACCCAAATTTCAATTGGAAGAGTGAGAACAACAATGCACAAACTTCACAACCACCATTTCAAGCACACCACAATTTCCAAAATTCTTATAGATATGCACCTCCTTATACTCCACCTCCTAGAAGAAATCTTGAGGAAACATTGCATGTATTCATTGAAAAGCAAGAGACAATCAATACTCAACTTGCTCAAAACATGACAGATTTTAAAGATACTCTTGCAAAATTAACATCTGCTCTCAGTTTCCAAGAGAAAGGTAAGTTTCCATCTCAACCACAACAAAATCCTAAGGGGCAATACAATGCAAATGCAAGTAGTTCCGGAAGCCAACACATGGATCAAGTCAAATCAGTCACTACTCTGCGCAGTGGTAAGGTTATTGAAAAACCCTCTTTTGAACCTTATGAGAAAGATGATGAGTCAATCTCTGAGGGTAAGGAAGGGGATGAATATGAAAATTGCAAAGAAACGACTGATTCACCGCCAGCACTTCCATTTCCTCAAGCCATGACCAAACAAAGGAAAGTCAATCACAATTCTGAAATTTATGAAATTTTCAAACAGGTAAGGATCAATATACCTTTGCTGGATGCTATTAAACAGGTTCCTTCCTATGCTAAATTTTTGAAAGATCTATGCACTCTGAAGAGGAAACTGAATGTGAAAAAGAAAGCCTTTCTAGCCGAACAAGTAAGTGTTATTCTTCAAAACAATAATGCTTTGAAATATAAAGACCCTGGTTGTCCTACAATTTCTTGCTTTATTGGAGAGCATAAAATTGAAAGAGCCTTACTTGATCTTGGAGCTAGTGTGAATTTACTTCCATATTCAGTTTTTCAAAGTCTCAATCTAGGTGAGTTAAAACCAACTTCTATATCTCTTTTACTTGCCGATAGATCTGTAAAAGTGCCTAGAGGAATAATTGAAGATGTGTTAGTACAAGTCGATAAATTCATTTATCCTGTGGATTTTATTGTCTTGGACACAGAACCTATTGAAGCATGTAATTCATTTCTTGTTATTTTAGGACGTCCGTTTCTTGCAACCTCTAACGCATTGATTAATTGTAGGAATGGACTGATGAAGCTATCATTTGGAAACATGACATTGGAGATGAATATTTTCAACATTTGCAAGTAACCTGGAGATGATAATGATTTACAAGAAGTAGATCATATTGACGAATTAGTTTATGATCAACTTGAATCTACTTTAAGTAAAAATGAATTGGATGAAACTGAAGATTTGCAAATGGTTTATTCTGAGAAAGAAATCACGGATGAAACAAGCACCGAAAATGTTGATGCGAATTTTTTGTCAACAGTGACAACAAATTCGATACCTGACATCACACCAATGGATGATTACTTTCCTAACGAATCCTTACTTTCTCTTAGTCCAATGCCTTGGTATAATAAAAATATCAATTTTCTTTCTTTAGGAGATTTGCTAGCTGAATAGAGTACCCAAAACAAAGAAAAGTTTTTGAACGAAGTGAAGAATTTTTATTGTGATGACCCTACCTTATTCAAATATTGTCCTGATCAAATATTTCAAAGATTCATTCCCGACAATGAGGTAAGTAGTGTCATTAAACTTTGTCATTCTGAAGCATGTGGGAGTTATTTTTCTTTAAAAAAGACAGTTGCAAAAATCTTTCAAAATGGATTTTATTGGCCCACCATGTTCAAGGACACGCATGCATTCTGCAAAACTTGTGAAAATTGTCAAAAGATTGATACTGGTCAAAAAGTTTTGTTTTATGATTCTCAACTCTATGCAGTCCCTAGAGAGCTAAGACCAAGATGGACCAATCCTTATGGGGCCTGTGATATTGAGAGTTCAATGAATGACAATGATTTTAAGGACAATGGACATCGTTTGAAAGCTCACTTTGATAATTTTCCTACTGAAAATGAATCAACTGGTTTGAATGATCTTGTAGATAAAGATTGATTATTTTGTTTTTCTCACATTTTCTTTTTTTTGTTTCTTTTTGAGTGATTTTTGCAAGTTTCTTTCACCCCGGTCAAATGGCGGACAATGATACTCCGTGACTTAAGTCGGTTCTTTCAGTTTCCCACAATTACTGATATTTGTGTATATATTTGTGTCATTCTTTGAATCTCTCTTCCAATTCTCATTTGAAAATGGACACTAATCTTGAAAAATTGAAAAAGTATTTTCCCGCTCTGCCTCAGAATGCGATTACACAAATTTACCGTGCTAGATGTGCAAGATTGAGATTGTTAATGAATCATGGAATTCCTGAGGATATTCATTGGATGATTGAAGCAAAGGTCCGATTATCAGGTGAGTCCTCTAATTTCTTTATTTCACACATGCCTGGAACAGGTAAAAGCACTTTTGCAAAGAAGCGTCGTGCAAAACGACTAGAAGTCTGTCATCGATGTGCTAGATGGACTTGTAATGCACAATGTCGTTCTTTAGGAATGGTATCTATAAACCGTGAAGATAAAATACAATTCATTAAGGATGGCCTGAGTAAGGAGTCTTTAGATAATCTTCTATTGACTCTTGAGACGCATCCTAGTGGAGATGTGCATCGTGCAATTCATGATTTATGGCCACTATTTCATAAAGAACATGATCGACTTAGTCTTGGGAATCTGACTAAAAAAGACCCTGTTTGCCAGTTTTTAAGAAAACTGGATGGGAAGCCTATCCCCGACCCATAGAGGGCGTTTAAGCCGTTCTTGGACGTAAAACCAAGGGAAGATGTGAGCCATAATCACAACTACCTGTACATACACATGCTTTTTCAAAAAGTAAATAAATAAATAAATAAAAAGAGAAAGAGAGAGTGTGAGACTCCAGCTGGCCTACATATAGGTGTTATGATTGCCTTTCTAATTTCTCATCTATAAAACCCTCTTTTCCTTCCTTTCATTTCTACTCAACCCATACATTCAATAAATACAGAAGTGTGTAGAAATGGCAAGTTCCTCAAGTCATCAAATAACAAATATTTGTGTTTTCGGTGGATCTAGTCCTGGGAAAGAAAAGGAGTTTTTAGAATCAGCAAATCATCTTGGTCAGGTGCTAGCTGAGAGAAAGATTCATTTAGTATATGGGGGAGGCAGTCTTGGGTTAATGGGAGGTGTGTCAATAGCTGTATTTTTAGGAGGTAGTCAAGTTTTGGGGGTCGTCCCTGAAGCTTTGGCATAAGGGGACATCATTGGAAAAACAATTGGAGAGGAACTTCAGGTCTCCACAATGTCGGCTCGAATGAATGCAATGTTTAATCATGTTGATGCCTTCATTGCTTTACCAGGTGGTCTAGGCACATTGGAAGAGATCTTTCATATTTCCTTTTGGGCTCAATTGCACATTCACCATAAACCCATTGGTTTGTTAAATGTTAATGGTTATTATGATAAGTTGTTGTCTTTTCTTGATCATGCTGTGGAACAGGAATTTCTAACATCTTCTGCACGACAAATTATAATCTCTGCTACTACTGCTGAACAATTGATTGACCAACTACAATCTTTCATTCCTGTGATTGATCCTTCCATGAATCGCATAAATTGGTCATCTACGGGAAGCCGTAAAAAGCTTAGATTGGATTTGAGCCTTCATTTGTGAATTTTTATGTATTTTGGTTTTATTATTGTGTTTTGTTATTTCTTATTTTTGTTTCAGTGTGTTTCAGGTTTTGTCAGTGTTCGTTATTTCAGGTGATATCTTCTATACTCTATCTTTCTACCTTAGAACATTGAGGACAATCTCTCGTTTTGGTTGGGGGGAGAGGGTAGTAGTTGATAAAAAAAAAATTGTTTTTCATAAAGCATGTGCATAATTGTTGTTACTAGGATGGCAGAGTAAAGGAGTTCTTTTGTTAAAGTGACTCTTGAGACGCATCTTAGTAACCATTCTTAACAAGGTCTATTATAATACTTCCTGAAATATTCAGGTTTACAAACTCTCGCATTGTTATCACTTAATTCTGCTCATATACTTATTTAACATGTATTCTTAAACCTTAATTTACACACACACACTTTAACATATGATTGTGGGTTGCATATTGGATTATTACATTATTTATGTTCTTTTGTTAAAGGTAACAACTAAGGGAAAGGGATTGTATATAATTAAAAAAAAAAAGAAAAAAAGAAAAAAAAATGATGATAATAAAAATGTAGATAAGTTTGGTTTCGTAGCCTCCCTAACCTAAGCAATTAAGCCCGAAGGGGTGTTTTAACACCTAATACCCTAAAGTCAACTGACTTGGGAGCTATTGGCCCAACGCTTGTTACATGGGTTGAGGAGAAAAGCTTAAGGGAATCAAACATTGCACTATCTATATATCAGTATCTGCGACCCGAGTTACTAAGCTCGTAGGGGTGTCTTAACACCTAATGCCCTAACACCAACTGGTCTGGGAGTCATTAGCTGAAAGCTCGTTACATGGGTTAAAGATGCATGATGTTTTTAAATTATATGTATATAGATTTAAAAAAAAAAACAAAAAAAAAGACAAAAATAGTAATCCCAACCCAAGGAAGTTAACCTTAAACATTAGAACAAACATTTTGTTTTCTTCCAAGAAAAGCCCCATAATTATGTGTTGATACATTGAGCACAAAAAAAAGGTTTATTAATATCTTATTAAGAGGTATTGAGCAGATATATAAATTTAATGAGAGTTTGTTTATCTGGATAGATTAATGGAAGTTAAAAGATGAATACCTTGCTTTGTGAAATTTGCAAATTGTTGTAACGCTTTGATTACTAGGGACTAGTAATAAGCTGGTTGAGGGGTGTGATTAGTACTTAAAAGTGCATTTTTATCATGGTTTTATATCATCATTTTGCACTTAAAGTATCAATAACTCCTTAACTAAAATATGTTTTATAATAATGTATCTAATAATATAAGATACCTATAATTTGTGGTAAATGTCTATTTTTAATGCAGGCCTATCACATAAATGAAAGGATTGATTGATGACTTGAAGAACTTAAATTGCAAGGATAAAGAGATGGTCAAACTTAGAGAGAGAGATGTCGGTGCAATCCAAACCGGAATACTGTTCGGTAATTGGGTCATATCTGGAGCTACAGATCTCAGATTGAGGTCCAATTTATATGGATGGAAAGGTAAGACATAGGCCTACAACTTTCATATGGAGCCCAAGATCTAAAAAGGCCATTATCAAGTCCAAATTGTAGCAACAACAAAGAAGCCCGAATCTGTCTTCCAGCCCGAACACTGTTCGCTATTTTGGCCATATCTGGAGTTCTAGAAGTCTAAATGAGCTGAATTTTTTACAAAAAAAGCTGAGACAATTACCTACAACTTTTATGTTACAACTGGCTCCAATTTTGACGTTATCAATGACGTTTTGGGCAGACAAGAGAAGATAAGGATTGCCACTAAGTCAAAAGTTGGCCACCCACTTATCAATTAGTCATCAAATCAATAGTTCCCAATTTTGGCCTATAAAAGGAGGCATTTGCCATGCATTTAGGCATCTTGGTTTCCAGATCAAGATCATGCTCTTCCTTTCTCTCTTTGTATTTTTTGTAATGTTTATGCTTTACTTTCATTAATATTAAGTCTATGCCTTTCATTTCCTTTCCTTTACTTAGTTAACTTTTATGTTCTTATTTTGTTTATCTATTTTGCTTTCTTTCATTATGTCTAGCTAAGTTAATTATGTCAAGGTGAAAAGGTTACACTAATGGTGTAAGAATAAGTATAATGTAAACTTAATATGGACTTTAATGTTTGATACTAAATTATTTTATATTTGTTATCTTGTTCACTCGTTAATACTTTGCTTGTTAAATGACTAATCTTGATTTATGTTGTATAACAGTTGGTACAACAAATGTTTGGCACTTTCATAGCCCATAATGTATGGTATAACCGACACCTGAGCTATGAAAGGAACTTGATTTGTTGTTAACATAAGTTATAATCATGAATGCTTGACGAGATTTACAAGTATTAGCATTAATTGAATAAGATGACTAATGTAATCATGTTAACAATATATAATCTGATTGGAACCTCCTTTATGTGTGGTTTCCAACTCAATAATAAGAGTTTATACTATACTTGTTTGATATACCATTAGTGGAACCTCTAACCTTGATATTTGTTATTATTATTGCTTAATCCTTACATTAATATTTCATCTCTAAGTTCTCATCATCATCATCTTCTTCTTCTTCTCTTTCTTTATTATTATTATTATTATTATTATTATTATTATTATTATTATTATTATTATTATTACTACTACTACTACTACTACTACTACTACTACTACTATTATTATTATTATTACTATTGTTGTTGTTGTTATTGTTGTTTTATTATTGTTCTTTATAATTTGTACAAATAACCTCCCTGTGGTTCGACCCCGGTCTTGCCGGGTTATTTATTACTTCGACACTCCTGCACTTGGGAGAAGACATCAATCTTTTCATCGTGTCAAATAAGATATGACCAACTTTCTTGCTTAATTAGGAGAATAAATTGCTAATTTTTTTATCCTTGTAGCATTAGGAAAAAAAACAAGCCTAACAAGGCTAGTATTGGGCAGGACACATGAACCCCTTGTTCAATACAAATTGGGCTTTTCTTGGACCTGAACTAGATGAATTAAAGGTTTTCCTTCATACTCCTTAAATATCTCAAGCCCCTCTAGTTTTATTTTGCTCCATATGTTCTGAACAAGCTCATTTAATACTTCTTTAAGCTTATTTGCCCTAGCTCTTGTGATTGGCCTCATTAGCATCTATAATGGGTTGTTGGCATGACTACGCTTGGTGTTGGGCTAATCTGCATCATTAACACACTAGTGCACAACATTTTTTACCATGCAAAGTTGCATATGGAGTTGCTCCTACAGTTAGACTAGTAGCTATTATTGTATATAAATTATACAAAAGGTAAATAATCCTTTCAATTACCCTTAAACTCTAGTATAGATGAACTTAACAAATCCTTCAAAGTTTGAATTCTTCTTTTGGATTGCCCATTTATCTAAGGATAAAAAGCAATGATCAAGCTTAACCTAGTTCTTAGAGCACGCTAAGGTGATCTATCATCACATTGCTAGAACTTAACAAAAAAAAGTGTTAAGGCTAATCTAATGTTACATGCAAGGTCTAAAAATTTTCATAACATATATATAATATATATGAGCTATATAATTAAATCATGTAATTCACAATTTAAATTTTTTTTTTAATGGCATTCATTCAATTCTAGTCAAAGGTTTGTTATTAGCAGTTCAATAATTTAATTTATGCCATAAAACTCCTCGAAATAGTTAATTGACTCAGATATCCCAGTTATATTTTTCGTTGATATCACTAGCACCTTCAGATAACTAGTCAATAAAAACCTAATTATCAGACAATTTAATGCCATTAACACCATCCAAGTTACTAGTTAACAAATTTTTTGATCATCAAATAAATTGACACCACTAATACCATTTAAAATACTAGCTAAAAAATTTTCTTGTTTGTTAGATAAATTTACGCCACTAATATTATTTAAGGTATTAGTCAAAAATCATAATTTTTCCATTTATCTTGTCATTATTGATATATTCATATATACACACATTTATGAAGAATAATTTAAAGAAAACTACAATAGCTATATCATTAAGAATTTTATACTTTATAATGGATAGGGATGCAAGGCACCTCTTAGTTTCTATGCTTGAGTGGTGGTTATATGCTGTTAGATGAATCTTGTGACCTCTTTCATATTATCAAAAGTCCATTCATCAACATGTATTTTAATTAAAAAAAAATTAAACCAATGCTCTTTTGAATACAAGTTTGGCTTCTACCCTTTTCACTTAATATGTAGCCATATTCATATTTATTTTTATTATATGTTTATATCCACACTACATTTATGATTTCATCTCAATTTCATTAATCTATCATTTATTATAGTTTTCACATATTAATTATATATCTATGCTTATTTATCTCATCAATATCTTATAAACTTAAAAAATTCAAGATTTATTAGAAACTCAACCACAATTATATAAACTAATTAAATCTATTTCGCTTCATCATTTGAACACTCATAAATAAACAAATATTTGTTTTGGCTTCCATTAATCCAATACAATTATCAAATTGATTAGGTTAACTAGTTTAAATTTCTTTTTATTCTCCTAACTAGTACTTAGCCTTCAATAGAATTATAAGTCTCTTTAAGGTTTTTTTTTTGTTGTAAAATTAACTTCTTACTCTTTCATTTCATACCTATCCTAACACAATTCAACCCAAACTCCTTAACAATTTGACAATTTATTTCATTCCCTAATTATAAGCTCAGATCAAAATCTCATACCAAAAAAGGGACATTATTTTCTTTAAATTTTTCATAATTCTTATATTACCCTTTCATTTTTCATATCTAAACATTATTACAAGCATTCTGACTAATAAAAAAAAATTCTACACATTACTAACTAAGATTTAATTTATGCCAAAAAAATATTATTGGTGAAATTAATTCTTAAAAATCAAGCTTTCTTCACCTTCTTTTTTTTCTCCCTTTAACTTATATAAGCTCTAAAACTCGAGGAAAGTCTTAGGTTTCTAGTTTAGATTCTTAAACCTCTTTTTGGTCTTTTAATGTAGCTTGAATTAATGTTTTTATCTCACAATTTGATGAAAAAATAATAAAAATCCCTAGCCCTTTCTTCCTTGTTAAATTGTCGGATATGGTTTAAGATTGAAACATTTATATAGTCTCAATTTAAGTTATTTTAAACATTGTCTTTATATTTAGCTTGTGTGTTTTATTTTTCATTTAACTAGATACTTTGTCTTAATTCACTTTTAAAACTTTATATATTAAAGTTTATTTAATCAATATTTTATTTTTGATTATTTATTTTCCTTCCATTCTAAATTTCAAATTAACTCATTTTATCATCAAATTTTATTTTTAATATTTTTATTAACACCACAAAATTTTACATTGGGAGTTTACATAATGTGTGCCATTGAATATCTAAGGCTAGAAAAGATTACACAAAATGAAGTGTGTTCTTGTAGAAAGTGATGGGGAGGTTCGTCCCAGGAATGAGACATCAAAGAACTAGTTATGGAGGACTTGAGGCAGCTTTTGATCAAGATGATAATATGAAGAATTATTATTTTAGGACAAAACCTCCTAAGTATACAGATACCCTATAGACAAAGGAGTTTATTGACCAGATGCATAAAGTACATAGGATTTTTTTGTATAAGAGTTTTATAACCATGAAGCTTATCATCATCGGATCAAAGGGACAAGTGATTGTTTAGTGGGAATAGTCGAAGAGGATGACCTAGGAGAGACAACGCAAACTTAGGATTAGTGACCAGGAAAAAATGAAGAAAAAGATGAAAGATCTTTCTTTTCTTTTCTTTTTCATTTCAAGTACACTCAAACCTTGTACCAAGGAATGAGATAAGGGATGAAGTCTATTAATGACTCCATTGATGAGCCATGAACTATCTATCAAAAAATAAAGGAGCAATCAATGTTTACTGCACAAGACGGATTTCATTCTTGAATGAGAATATGTACACGCAAGTCCCCGTACCACCACCCTATATATAAACTACACGAGGGATTCAGACGTCAATGGTGTCATGAGAATACAAACAGCACATGGTGGGAGGTAAAATATAATATTACAACAAAGAGATTCTGTTGTAAGGAATGCATGGGATTGAATCCTGAATGCTATAAACTGGAAACGAATTCTATGCCAAACTTTCTCCAGAGCTCCGATAAATTTCATCAGCATGAGATGCAGGTACATAGACAGCATCCAGAAGTGAGCTGTGTTTCCGCCCATAGAATACATAAACAAGCACTCCAACAATAAGCCATACAGAAACACGGGTCCAAGTGGCAGCACTGAAAGGTCAGAGAGAAAAAGGGAGGGAGGGAGAATGTTGTGAGAAGAGAAATGGAGATCCATACGTAAAGTTCAATATACAGGCAAAAGACTACTCTGAAGGGAAATTGCATAGTAACTGCATCTTGATTTTTATTTACTCACCCAAGATTAATCAGTAGGTAGATGTTGACGAGTATGCAGACAATGGGAAGAAGTGGAACAAATGGGCAAATGAAACCTGAAAAGATATTTAATTTGCTTTTAGTTTCACTAAAACCTTTAATCAGAGTTTTTAACACTAAAGCCAACATAACCAGCTATATTGCACATATGATTGTGTGTGTGCAAGTTGGTGTGTGTGCAAGTTGGTGTAAATGAATGCCTGGTAATAAGAACACACACTGATTCAAGTAATTAATAGCACACTATTAAATGCAGTATACGATAGGGCTTCAAAAAGATGAATAAGCACATATAGCACACTCTCTCACGTGTGCTATTCTGGGCCAGTGTAAAACCTAAACAGTTCTATCCAGAAACTATCTCAGGATTCACAGGCACTAGTAGCTTAACTGCTGGATTTACTAAAATGTCCACATATTATGAGCAAGCATGGTGGTTAGACGGTTGAAAATGCTCTTCCCTCCCAGGTTTAAGTGAGTAATTAACCTACTTGAGAACTCATTTTACTTGGGATCAAAACACAAAAATCAATCCCCAACTCTGCTAGGACATTCCAAGACAACTGAGCATTTTTTATTCTGTAACAAATAGGGCCAGTGGTTAAAACACAAGCACTTGACATATTCCGACATTTCCATCAAACACATATACAGGTATTAACTAGACTGACCATAGAAAAATAAGGAACTGCACAGGGTATAAGAAGAAATAGCCACATACCTCCTGAATGCCCAAAGCTGTGCCTTGCATCATCTTGTTCTATGCAGGTCAGCACAATCAGACCAGAAAGGAGAAGCGCACCGCCAACTCCACACGTTGTAAAACGAAGAGGACTGATGGATGAAGAGTCCAAACAAATACATTAACATTGAAAGAAAAGCAGAAAATGGTTCCCGTCCTGTCTAAAAGCATTATAGGATGTATGTGTGTAACTTTAAATTACTGTTATGATCAATATTGACCCACCTAGGAAGGCTCAAGTTTGAAGCTGCATAGGTAAGGAGAACCGCCCCAATGCATGTGGCTGCTATGGTCCAGCCAGCAATTTCTCGCCTTTTCCCTTCATTCAGGACAACTGAAACAATTTGTAGAAAGGAGAATTAGAGTAAGAAACCATCTGATGAAAAAGTTAACACGTCAAATTTTGCTGTGCTACACTAGGTCAGAGTACTAAGAGTCAGGTCTAACATCTTTAAATTGAAGTTTGGTGCAGGACAGAAAGGACTGTGGATGTATGAATTCCATCTGTGAGTATTTCAAAGCACTGTAATATAAGCAATATATCTTCTACATCTGCCAATCAGGAATTCTGTAACACATGCCTCGTAATTGGGCCATGATTGGAAATGAGAGGTTTTTAGATTATTTACACTCCTAACAAGTAATATTCATATGCATGCCAAGAAAACTAAAGAGTGATAGCTGCAAAGAACTTACAATTGCTTTGAGCTTCTTGTTTTAGAAGTAAAGGATATTCAATTGTTTTTGCTTTGCCTAGTAAAGGCAATTTGCTATCCTTAGAGGTACCCGCATGAATAGCTGCCTTATCCTCATAGACATCTTGGCTACTGTACCGTAATGACACAGAATCAATAGTCTCCTGAAGTGAAGATGGAAAAGGCACCTCATCTGGTGGTACGTATCTCAGTATCAATACAGAAACTGCTACCATTGTGAAAGCAAGAAGTGTGCCCACACTGACCTGCGCAAAATGGCATTATCAAGAATATTCTGACATTCACATAAATAAAATTTGTATGTTTGAAAAGTGCTGAGGCTTCCCACAGTCATTGTTCTTATAAGGAGAGCAAGCCATTTTCACAGAAGAGGATCTTTTAGAATAATAATTTCTAAGAAATTCTAAAATAAATTTTAATAAATACTAATTAAATATAAATTTTCATTTCTATTGAATCAGAATAGATTGCAACTCTTGTATTTTAGTTTTAGTTCAAGAACCACTTTAGTTGATCTGTACCATGCTCAGCAATAATGTTCCTGATTGGAGTGTTGCTGACAGCAGTGAATGCATAGTCTAGGTACTAATAATTTGAATGTAAAAGATGAGGTCAGACTATAACTGCAAGAAATATAAATCCATCTTGAAATTATCACCACAGATGGTTCGTTGGCTCTTTCTTTGGGTTTTGCCTTCTTGTCATAATAATGGATTTCAAGGGGAAATCACTGTATCTTGGTGTAAGTGGGAAATATGTATATATTGACATACATAATATAAGGAGCAGCATTGCCAGAGAATGAAGCGCTCAATTATTTTCTTTTTCAAGATATTGATTTGAATTGTTGAATGAGCATGATCATAGAAACCGGTAACAATCTTAAAACAAAGGGGCAGGTCAGAGATAGGAATATATATATATATATATATATATATATATAAGCCACCTTTTTGTTTGATAACTGAAGTAAAAAAATAGCTGTGGTCAACCCTCATTAACAGTTGAAGATAAGAGCAAAAATTCTCCTATTTCCTTGATCAGGAACTAATGGGTAAATATGACTCCTGACAGACAGAAAACAGGAAAGGGTGAGGTTACTCAGCCATTTCCCATCCCATTGTCTTTCTTGCTTAGATTTGAAGTAAATGGGTCCAAGCAAAATGCAAGCAAGCCTCATCAACTACAACAATACTATATTGCACATTTACTTGAAGATTCAAAGCTCACATACCATCCCAGCTAACTGTGAAACATCCATAAAAAATGACAATACTGCAGCACCAAAGCCAGTCACCAACGTGCTCTTAACAGGAACTTGGGTGCTTCTATTTACATCTGAAAAGAACGATGGCAGCAATCCATCTCTAGCCATTGCCATCAAAATTCGAGGCTGGGAAAGACAAAAGCTGTGTTAATTGATGACTAGGAGATAAAGAAAAGGTAAATACAATACACCAACAACAAAAAATCATCACTGAAGAACAGAATAGTACAGTTAACATTTGGTGAATCTAGTAAAGTAAGAGGCGAGAAACAGATTAAGCATTTTTCCCACTAAGACAGGCATGCACAATAATCAACAATTAGAGAATAAATATAAACACACAGTTATCAACACCACTAATAACACATTCTTGCTTTAACCATCTATATAGTAGTTGTCCCCAAGGTTCATATTCAAGAACCCCTTTATGAGCCTATTGAGACAACCTTTTCATCTTGAGAATGGTGTCGACAAGATTGACAACAATGACTTGTTGCAGATTAGAAAGCATTATAAGGCCTTACTCCTACTAATTGTGTTATGTCTCCTCGTAATAGAGAATATCTAAGTCAATCTCTTTCTGCATTGCCCTTCAGCTCAATATATGCAGCAACGATTGTTTGCATTTGTTAGTGTTGGGCAATTCTGAGGATGGTGGAACAAGTGTTGCTTCTTATGGGGGTGTCTTGGATCGGAGAAAGAATGTAAGAACTATAGAGATGTGTTTTCTAGTGCAGTTTTTTGGTGCATTTGGAAGGAGGGCGGCAGAATTATCAATCATTACTTCACATCACAAAAGTTAATGTTGGATTGGATGCTCTTCCTGGCTTCTTTGTGGTGTCACATAGCAAGTGCTTTTAGGGACATTTCCTGAACTGATATTCAGGGGAATTGGAGTGCTTTATTATTTTGATCTAGATTCCTGTCTATTTCACTTTCCAATAGGATTACTCTCAATGTCATGGTTTACAATTCCCTCTTTCTAATTAGAACTTCCTCATTTTATTAAAAAAAAGAGAGAATTATGGCAGAGGAAAAATACAGAGTAGAGCCTACCGATAAAGTACTGGGATGTCCATATATTGATTCATATAAGTACACAATGTAAGTTTTGAAGATCAACCATATTAATGAAATAAAGGAAATCAAAATACACTGCTTGAACTAAAAGTCAAGTGTATGTGGCAGTCATGAGGTGCATGACCAGTGAATAACAATCAAGAATAACATTCGTCATATGACAGATACCATTCAGGAGCAGCAAGTCAGAAAAATATGGTATGCAAGCACCTTGAAGATTCTGTTAAATTACCTGAGGAAGCATTGACCCCATCAATGTTGAGCAGAGAGCCATAACTGCCCCAGCAGTTATCAAGTACCTGAACACACAAGCAGCACAAAGACTTATAAACCAAGAAGGTTCAATCACTTCCATATAATTTTGGAGAAAAAATTGATGTACCATGCATTTGACCAAAACAACAAACTTACGCTGCCCATTGCATCCCATGAACAGCAAAAGCTGATGAGATTGGGGTATCAGGATCCATTGCATAATAAGGTACCAGACCAACAATGACAACAGAGACCAGCATGTACAAAGAACAACAAATAGACAGCGCGAGCCCAATGCCTAGAGGTAAATCTCGTTGTGGATTTTTCACCTGTCAGAAAATATGAAACATGAAATAAGACTCCACAAGTCACCATGTACCTATGAACATGAAGACTACACATGAAATAACTACAGTATAAGAGAAGCAGCAAGGAATAACAAAAACACAGGGAGGGTGCATACCTCCTCAGCAGTGCTGGCAACTGAATCAAAACCAATGTACGCAAAAAATACAGTTGCAGACCCTGCAAGCATCCCATCCACCCCAAAGGGAAAGTACCTGTGAGTTCAGAAATATCATATTAGTTATAAAACTTCTGCACAAAATGTTTCAAAAATGATTTTACAACATGAGATGCCTATTACCCAGTAGGAAGTTCATATCCAGCCCATCCAGTCTTGAAGCCGAGATAAGTACCAGCTATTATGATGAAAATCATGGCGCACACATTTATGGAGGTTACTATGGCTTGTGCTAGAGTACTCTGCACAATGATGTTACTCGAGGAGATTAATATAATAGCAAGGAAAGAAAGGAGAACTTTAACTCAGAATAATTGCTAGTCAAAGGGGGAAAATGAACATGATAAAGAATTATGAAATGAATTATGATATGTACCTCCTTTATTCCCACACACAACAGCCCAGTGACAACCAATACCAGAACAGCAGCACATGGGTCAACCACAACATCAAGCCCAGGTATATGCTGACGAGCTAGAAATGTTGGTAGATTGTCCTGACCTCCAAAGAACAATGCCTACAAGCATAAAACGAGACAAGTAAGAAAAACAAACAATAATTTTAAAATAGACAGAAAGGGAAGCACACATATTATTACCATTTCAAAAACATACAATGCCTAGATAGATAAGAGAGGAAACGATAAAACAAGACTCTCATCAAGGAAAAAAAAAAAGCCAAGTATTGACCAACAACTTGCTTGTCAGCTAATCACAATAGAGTATCAGCAATTCCTTTTCTATTTTTTCTTTATATTTTTTGTTGAAACCAAGGATCTAACCTAAAGAACAGCACTTAGGCTGATAACTAGGGGCATCGTAGAAATTTAATTTGTAGTGGTGAAAATGGAAGATCACTAATATGTTAGAACTTCCTGCAAAGGAAACAAGGACGTCCTAAATGACTCTTCAAGTCTTAATGTAAATGGCAACTATCAAAAAGCTAGAATTAAATTGAAGCTTGACTCCAATGAAAGGTATTGTCAATATAGCTTGACTATCTGAAAAGAACTACTTGCATGCTCATTCATACATCATAAAAGAAATGAAAGAATCGACAATTTTACTAATTTCCTGTTCTTCCAAAATTCCAATTTAACAACAAGATGCGATTAGCCACTAGGCATCAAGACAGCAATGCTTGAAAATTGGGAAATGTGTACCATTTTCATCTATAAAAAGAACAATAATTATACTCAAAACAATAAGATTGAAATAATTAAACCCGAAGAATTAAAAGTGCCAAATCTAAGTAAATTGAAGCTTGGGTAACAGAAAGTCACTGAACTAGATTTGGGGATATGCCACGAGCAACTGCTGAACCACCGATTGTGTATTCCAATATTAGAGCCCAGCCAATCAACCAAGCAACACTGCAAATTGAAAATGCAGGAATCAATAAGCAAAGGGCATTGCAGATTCTGTGAAAAACTATATTCAGTCCAAAAATGGAACCCAAATACAAACAAACTATCCAAACACAATGCCTGAGGTATGCTATTATATAAATCAATAATCATATCAAAAACAGCAAGAAATGTGCCAAAAGTAGGTGCATCATGGAACCAAATTACAACCAACCAAATCCCCCAATAACATGTTGCTAGAACCAAAGTATCAGATTCCAGTTGCTCTCAGGTCCATATGGTGTCTGCCAGAGTCATGAGGTACCTTTACTTTGCTTTTCTTCGAGTTCCTCTTAACATGTCTGCTGTTTTTGCAGACCCAGTCGACAGGTTCTAATTTGTCAACAAACCGGTCGACCAGCTTCCTAGCTGCTGTCCAGACAGTCTTTTTTCCGGATATATTTGAGTTTTCTTTAGCTTTTTTTTTTCCCCTGCTGCCTAAGGTCAGATGGATTTGGGTAACGGGACGATATACATCTTAAGGTATGTCCCTAGTATTTTTGTATAGTTTTTCCCTTTAATACAATTACACGTATCAAAAAAAAAAAAGATAAACGAAAAAAAAAAAAGCAAAGCATCAACTTATTTATCCCCTTTGAATAAAGAGACAGCAGGATGTAAACTATGAACCAAATAGAAGAGAGACTGCCACAGAAGTAAATAAGTTTTCAAACAAGAAACAACAAATACTTACCCTTCTCCAACACATATATAGGAATAATGATACGCACTGCCGGCAGATGGACAACGACTTGCAAGTTCTGCGTAGCAAAAGGCTGAAAGAGCAGCAGCAATTCCAGCAACCAAAAAGGATATAAATAGAGCTGGTCCAGAATGCTCTCTAGCAACTGTTCCAACAAGAATATAAACTCCAGCTCCAATAGTTGAGCCAACGCCTGATCAGAGTTCAACAGTCAGCAATTCAAAGATAGAAGGCAAGCTATAGCACAAGAACCAACATTCAAAAGCTAGAAAACTAGCACGAAAAACTGTTACAAAAAGGATAAAAAAATAATTAACTTTTCAAATTAGCATTAAGACGGTGCTTGGCAGGATCAGGTTTTGGCTTATATTTTAATGAAACTTAATTTCAATAAAAAAAAAAAGGTTAAACAAAGGAAATATTATTTGGATAAGACAACAAGGAAATGATACATCCAAAGAAAAACAGGCAAGAAAGCTTAAAATTTCTGGCCAAAACCTGAAACCAATTAACACGATGAGCGTCAACTCATCCATCCGGTAAAGTAGCAAACAAAAATGAAAGAAGAAGCAAAAGACAGTCAAAACCATGATCCAAAAAACAAAACCCAGATAAAATTCTGTGGTCAAAGAGAAGATTAAGAGAAAAAGAACAAACCAATAGCAATAAGGTGAAGAACAGACAACTCCTTGGCTAATTGATGATGACCATGTGCTTTAGAATGAACAGAATCAACCTGTTTTCTCCTTGTCAAACTCCTAAAACAACCACCACCCCCTACTCCACAACCACCTTTATGTGAATCAACAAGAAAACCCATCAAATTTCTCTACTTTTTTTTTATTCCCTTGCAAAGACAACAACTTTCGCTGTCCTCCTATCAATAAGTAATTTACCAGCTGCAACTGGGTATGTTTCTTACTTACAAATAAAAAGAAAAAAAACCTCAGTTTAATTCTATCATGTACAAAAACTAAAATCTAAGCAATACAAGCCCTGCCCGCATTCCCTCCGTATAATATAATCAAGTTTCATGGATTGGATCTGTCCTGGATGTGGGGAGGCGATCTGTTCTGGATATGGGAGGCGGGCAGATCCCAAAGACAGACCCCAAAGTGTTCGTTATTTTGGTAAGGAAATACGAGAGGCCTTCGTATGTGTTTCAGTCCCTTAAATAATAAATGATAATACTATAATTGTTTCAGTGGTTGTTTTTATATATATAGTAAAAAAAAAACTCCTTTTTCCGAGATCTTCACCTCTCTCGTGATAATGAAAATGTTTTTTTATTGACAAGTATATTCTTTAATCAACCTAGCGGCAACGTAATATATAATTTAAGTGAAATTCAAATTTTTTTGTTTTAATTTAATGAAATAAAGATTAACTATTACTCTTTAAGTTTTAGCTTCTATTTTTAGATGTTTTTAAAATATATTTATTTTGAAAAAATATTAAATTAATATTTTTTTAATATTTTCAATAATTTTAATGAGTAAAACATAAAAATTATATGTTAAATGTTAAATGTTAATTATTAAAATTCAAATCAATTCAATTATAAAATTATCAAGAATTTAGTTTCTAATGAGTTGAGCTATCTGTATCTTTGAATCAACATCAAAACTAATTGCATTTAGTAATTGCATCATGAACTTTAATTATTTACTACTTTATTTTTAGTGTTTTTTTTACTAAACACATATGCATAACCAAGAGATCTTACACTTAATTGCTAACAAGTTAAAAAAAAAACTTTAAATGATTTTGTGTCTTTCCATTACTATTTAATGAGCTTTAAAAAAAAATTTAGATTAGACTTGACTAATAGTTTACATTATAGTTGATATTCTTCTGCAACTTTGATGTTTAAATTAGTAAGGTATAGAAGAAATTAAATATATATAATAAAAAGAATGAAATGCGAAAGAGTGTTCCTTTTAGGTAGTTGTGTGTGAGGATTTGTTATATCTCATTCTTGATGATCCTTAAAAATTTATATATCATTTAATTATATAAATTCACATAATAAATAGTAAAGAATATGGTTACAGATCTACTCTACATCTTAGTCTTTATTATGAATAATCATATAACTAGCATGTAAGATGGATTGCTAATGGAGGTACATTTACTATTAACTTATAGAATATATCATTCGAGTAGTTGCTGAGCTAATAACTTGAAAAATAAAGATTTCATATTAATAGTTACAATTATAGTTTTAAAATTATATTGACCTGGGACCAATCAATTCAAAACACAAACCAGTTCAAGGTTGATATAGGACTTAGTCAACCTTTAACCTAGACCTATCCAAATTAAAGAAAAAATGAGAAAAAATATTGACTTACTTTAACTTGGTTAAAAATTCAAATTAACCTGCATCCCGATAACCTGGTCAAAACATTTTTTTTTTTAAGAAAAAAAGCAAATATCATCGTTTAACCTTTTAATTCTAGTTCAAATAATTCAATAATTACTACTAATTATTCTCAAAATCATAAATTTACCACCAACACTACATTTCCTCTTAGTTAATTCACTAATTAATAACCTACCAACAACGACAATTACCATAACTTCTCATATGATAAGGAAATCAGTGAATTAAATAAGAAAAAATCACAAAAATAAGCTAAAGTTGATTCTTAAATTGCCCAAATCAGATAATAATTCATAATTATTCAATTTATTTGGAGAAGAGTCAACACCAAATAAAAGAAGAATACAACATCGATTAAGAAAAAAAAGGAAAATTAATGGATTGGAGAGTGAACCTCAAACTTTTTTGTAAAAACAAGCAAAACTTCTTGAAAAGGAGGTTTGTATAAGTATTTGACAAGAAAATTCCTTGAGAAATAAGATTTGTGTAAGTTTTTGAGAGGAAAGCTCCTAAAAAATGAGTTTGTGTATTTGACATGAAAAGAATCATATTTTATACTTATTAAATTAAAACTTATAATATTTCTACTTTTTAATAAGAAAGAATCAGGGAGTCATTATCATGATTTATAATATTTATGATAATATTGTATGTACCACTTTTTTTATTTAGTTTTTATTGTGCTATTGTATATCTAATAAGATTAAAAAGGTTATAAATTTAAATATTATAATAAAAAAATATAAAATAACTTTTCTTGTAAGTTAATATCTTTATAGTTTTGATGATACAGACTCATTAATAAAATAATTTGATAACAAATTATGAAAATTGATGTTGTAATAAATTAATTGAGTTTTTTCAATCATGAATCAAGTTTGTTTAATTATGAATTGATTTGAAATAAAATTGGATTATGAATTAAGTTTGTTTAATTATGAATTAATTTGAAATAAAATTGGATTGTAAATTATATTATTTGTGTTGAATTTCTTGAAAATTACATTGAAAGTTTGTTGATTATTTTTTTCCATGTCAAGATTGCGCGCGTCGCACATGTATATTGCCCCCACGGAATGGCCTTGGGATGGTCAAGAAAAAAACAAAGAACTGGGGGTGATATCATTGGTCTGCGGTCAGTTGTGATTCGGGAGATCGCAACTTGATTCGCTTGTCCACTGATTTCAAGGGACCGCACTGCTGTGCCTGCAAAACCTTATGGCAGCAAAATAATGTAACTTTTTGGTCTGTTTCTTTTCATTTTTTATATAAATAAAAAGAATAATTATGACACTTAATTGTTATTCTTATTGGGCCCACCTTACATCACATCAAAAGAATGAGTATTGACATGGTTGGCGAGTGTACGGGGAATGTTATTATAGTTATTAATTTAAAATAAATAAATAAAAAATTAAATATTTTTAAAATATAAAAACAAATAATACCAACAATTTCACCCCGTCTAGGAGAGAATAAGAGAATCAGCTTCTCTTTTGAGTTTTTCAAATTGAATCTCCATTAATTTTATTAGCAACTACGCATTTGGAACTAAAAAAATATTTGACAAGTACAAGATAGAGATCCGTTGACTTTTAAAGGAAATTAAGTGAGAGTCTTAGAATGGTCTAGCCACTTTAATAATTTGATTAATTTAGTTTGATTTTCTTTTAAAAAATCAATTCTTGATTGGGTTTAATAATCATATTTTTATAAATTTTATTTTTTATTTAATTAAACAAATATAGAAATAAATATTTACAAGCAATACAATGAATAAAATTATGGTGGAGAAATATATATATTCAATCTAAACTTTATTTCTTTATCAATACATTTTTTGATTGTTTGAACAAAATTTTTTAATTATAAATACTGTTTTTTAAATAAAAATCTATCACAATATTAAAAATAAATTTTTAAAAAATATTAAAACAACGTTTCAATATTCTGGATATGATTGAGGTGAAAAACTAATAAATATGATAAAATAATGTATATAATTGATAAAACAAATTTAAGTAAATAATTTTTATTTCCATTGAATATTCATGAAAAATCTTTTAATTTTTATTTTGTATATTAAGTATACAATATTTAAAAAAAAAATGTTTGTTTTCGAATAAAAACATATAACATTACCTAAGAATCGTGGCAAATTAAGTGTTTATGCCAAATAAATGGGTTGGGTTTAAGTGTCTAACCCAAGAGAAAGAAGGGACTGCACGTTAGCTAGTCTGCTAGACTAAGCTCATATTTTTTGTCCTAATTTTTTTTTTAAAAAAATTACCTTTAAAAGTAAAGACAATTGTTTTTTTTTTTTTAAAAAAATTGCATATACAGGTAAAGAAAATCCTGTTTTTTTACTTCTTGTGAAATCTTAAATTTTAAAGGTAATAAAACCAATTTTTTTCATCAAATATCAAACTAATGGTAATATTTTTTTAATATTGTGATAATTTTATAGAAAATAAATTAAAATAAATTATAAGTTTAATATAAAAATAATGTAGTATGAAAAGATAAAATTTAAAAAAAATAATGACTAGAATAAAAATAAACCGCAAGGAAAAAAAAACACCAAACAGTACTCCAATCCATTAACGCACGAGAGAAGACACAATGTTTCCTTCTCGTTCAGGTTTCTCTCTAACCAGACACAGCTGGCAATATTGACCATTTCAAACTAGCTAGAGCTTGCATGGCTTGGTTTTTAGGTTTGAATTTCCATGAATAATCATGGAATATAATCATGTTTATTAAATTAAATAAACACAAAACAATGGTGAGTTCATGTAAAACCATCCATTAAAATCTAATTTACTGGTATTTCGGGAGGCCATTCGACAAGCATGGCCGTGTGAACAAGATGAAGATGAGTGAATGGTCCATCAAGTTGGAGAGAGCAAGTATTTTTCTTCAGAAGGATATGGTTGACTGGCTTATAAAATCATATAATAGAAAGACAAAGGTTTATGTCTAACTAGTTAGTTATGGAATATTTAGGAGTTGTTCTTCTTCAAAAGCAAACATTTTTTTTTCCTCATTATCAATATTGATCCCTGAAATCAAACAAATTTCTTCATGCAAAATCTTGTATCAATCCAAAGAATTTATTTTTAATACTGAGATAATTTTATAAAAAATAAATTATAAATTTAATTATAAATTAATATAATATAAAAGGATAAAATTAATAAAAAAACTTAATAACAAAAAAAGAAAAACTAAAAGGACAAGAAAATAAATGCAGAACATTACTCCAATCCATCATGATATATGAGAGAGAAGACACAGTGTTTACTCGAATCTATTATGAAATAATTTATTATATATTTTTTCCAACTATATAATAATAATATATATGACTAGTGGACACAATAATGAGCACACAAAATATTAAAAAATAAATAGATAATGTTATAAATTAAAGACATCACATAATGGCCACGCAATTAACATTATTATTATTATTATTATTATTATTATTATTATTACAGTGGAGAATGCGTGTAAGAATAGAAGTGAAGAAAAGCAGACAGCAACTTGTCAAGAAAATGTGCAAAGTTATTTCATGTAGCGATGACTTTAAGAAACACAATCATGCCACTTTTTTTAATATAGTTAATAATGACAGGGCACGGAAGAGTCCAGATATTTATTATTATTATTATTATTATTATTAATAAGGATATTCGGTTCAATTTATATTTATCTTAGTTAATTTTATAAATTTTAAAATTAATAATTATATAAATTTTTAATAATTATTATATTAATAACTTTGGGATTCAAACCTAAAATAAAAAACAAAAACAAAAACAAAAATTCTAAGCTTTTATAAATGTACCATGCAATAACCCAGATACTTTTAATTAACCACAAGACAGCTAAGCTTATGCATTGAACTATAAACTAGCCACGTCAAATATAATGGTGACAAGGTGATTTTGGTTTCAGTAATTTGACCGTGTGGTGGTTTAAACTGTTTTCTAAAAATTGTTTTTTTTTATATATAAATAATTTAATATATTTTTAACTAAAAAATATTATAATATTATATTCAGTATATTAAAAGCACTAATTCTAATAACTAATGTTTTCAAGGTCAACATTGAATTTGTTTCGGCTCGTGGAATGTGTTCAAACTTGATATCACACGAATTCAAATCTTTTACCGATTAATAGTATAATGAATTTAAATTTTTAGTTTATTATTTAAAGTTTATTTGAAAATATGATTATAGTTATTTTTTAAATAATTTTTTATATTAAAATAGATATTAATGATTTTTTTAATTTAAAAAAATTATTTTTAACATTAGTATATTAAAATAATTTAAAAATATTAAAAACATATTAATTTAAAAATAAAATAAAATATTTTTTTAAAATACTTTTAAAATATAAAAACAAATAAAATTCTATAATTAAAACTAAAAATATTCCCATCACGAATGGTCTCCTATCACAGGTATTCTATTCAAATCAAGTTATGCAACTCTACGCTATCAACTGCATATGTGAAAGAAAAGAAGAATAGTTTTTCTATTTAATTTTTTTAAAATTAATATAAATGTTTGGGTTGTATATTTTAATTAATTTTATAATAAATAATTTTTTAATTTTTTTAAAATTTATAAAATTCCAACTAATAATTTCTTAAAAAATAAGTGTTACAGGCGTTACACCATCATTTATTATTATTATTATTATTATTATTATTATTATTAATTTATGCTTTAGAATGATGTGACATGACATGCATAACATCATTGCCGACGATTATGTCTCCTCAATTATACAAAACATCACGTCAACTTTTTCTTTAAAATAGCAAAGTGCTTGAAAGTTTTGGAAAAACGACAGATTATCAAAGTCTTTGAAAGCGAACATGGTTTAAATGCATCTTCAATTCTAAATATTAATTTTCCAGAAACCATCAACGATTATGGCATGAGAAAAACACAAAGAAAGCAGGCAAAGAAAAGAAGGAATAAGTCATTAAAGTTCTATTTTTTGTACACTTTTGGTACTATTTGGAAGATTTCAATAAAAAAAAATAATCAAACTTTATCATAAAATATCAATAAACAAGATCATGATTGACTAATGTTCTTGTCTGGGGTTAATGCCTTCTTACAGTACTTTAAAGTTTTGGTTAACAAAAATGCTAGAATGGTAAAACACCCAAGAAGACGTGCAAAGGCATGTCAAGGCTTTGGTATGAAGGAAACAAGTTCAATTTTTTTCTTGGGTCCAACAAAGTATATTTAAATTTATTTTGTGTCCTCGCCTTCGGCTGAGTGGATCCACAAGAATGTTCTAATCAAGCATGTCATGGGATTGAAGCTAAACTATGAGCAAAAATATTTCTACCCTTTTATCAGATGTGCAGCAAATTTCATTGTGACTAATCTCAAAATCACTAGTTTTACAAGTGCAGCAACAGTCTCCTCAATATCATCATGAAGCATAGTTCCATAACCCCGAGGACCAAGACATTCTTTGAATTCTGGGATTTGTTTTTGTCACTCCACTAAGGCAGCTGATTCTATTGTCCCTTTCATGGCTAGTTGGATGAAGTGACTGTTTAAAATTATGTTAATGATTATGACAAAAAATAATTTTGGTTGAGAAATAGATTAAAATAATATTTTTTTATTTTTTAAAAAATATTTTTAAAATAAATATATCAAAACAATTTAAAAATATAATGAGATGAGCTATTTATATCTATTTGTATTTTTGAATCAATCAGGACTAAACGCACCTAATAATTGCATAATAAACTTCAATTGTTTGCTACTTCATTCTTAGAGTTATTATTTTTTATACTAAACACATCAAATTAGTAGATACATCTTATACTTAATTACTAATAAGTCAAAACTTACACTTAATTACTGACAAGTCAAAAATAAAACTTTAAATGATTTTGTGTCTTTCTATTACAATTTAATGAGTTTTAAAAATTTCTTGAGGTTAGGCTTGACTAACAATTATATCGTGGTTGGTATTCTCTTCCAAAACATGTCCTATATATATTTGATGTTGAAATTAGTAAAGTGTAAAATAAATTAAATGTATGTAATAAAGATAATGAAAGGCAGAAGAGTGTTCCTGCCATGTAGTTATGTATGATGATTTCTTGTGTTTCATACCTGATGATTCTTAAAAAATTTTACATCATTGAATTACATGAATTTATATAGTAGAAAATATGGTTGCAGATCTATGCATTTTAGTCTTTATTATGATTAGCATATAAAATGAATTGTTCATTTAAATGCTCGTAACTTATAGAATATAACATTTAAATACTGGCTAATAACTTGAAAAATAAAATTTCATATTAATAATTATAATTATAATTATAATTTTAAAATTATATTAATTTAAGATTTAATTAACTTAGAATCTCGATCAGTTCAAAGTTGATCTAAGATCGAGTTGATCTAAAACCTAAAACTATCCAAGTTAAAAAAAAAAATAAGAGAAGATATTTACTTATTTTAACTTAGTTAAAAATTCTAATTAATCTGTAACCCGGTAAAACCTAATAAAAATATTTTTTTTTCAAAAAAGAGCAAACATCATCTTTTAACCTTCCAATTCTAATTCAATTAATTCAACAATTATTATTAATTATTCTCGAAATCACAAATCTACCACCACCACATTTCCTTTCAGTCGATGCACTAACCATAAACCTACCAATTACAACAATTGCTATTACTTCTCAGATGATAAGATGATAAGGAAATTAGTGAATCAAATAGAAAAAAGCATCACAAAAAAAAGCTAAAGTTAGTTCTCAATTTGTCCAAATCAGATACTAATTTAAAGTTGTTCAACTTGTTTGGAGAGGAATTAATGGTGAAGAAGAGAAGAATACAACATTGACTAAGAAAAAGAGGAAAATAAATGGATCTTAGAGTGAAAATGTAGGTGAAAGACTCTAATTTTTTTTTGGAAAAAACAAGAAAAACTCATTGAAAAAGAGGTTTTTATAAGTCTTTGACAGGAAAATTCTTTGATAAATATGGCTTGTGTAAATTTTTGATAGTACAACTCCTTAAAAAGTGTGTTTGATATGAAAAAATTTATATTTTTTACTTATTAAATTAAAACTTATAATGCTTTTATTTTTTTAATAAAGAAGAGTTAAAAGAGTTGTGCCATAATCTGTGATGCTTTTAATTATATGTATTACTCTTTTTATATAGTTTTTATTATATTATTATAGACTTGATGAGGTTAAGAAGACTTAACATCTAAATATTATAATAAAAAAGAAAGAGATAATTTTTTTTCATGTATCGATATCTTCATGGTTTTAAGAGTAAAAACTCATCAATGAGATAATTTATTAAATATAATTAAATAATATATTATGAGAATTGATTTTGTTGATATAATAAATTAATTGAGTTTTCTAATTATAGATTAAACTTGTTTAATTATGAATTGATTGAAAAGTAAATTGAATTACAAGTTATATGTTATATTATTTATGTTGAATCAGTTGAGAAAATTATGTTGGATATGACTTTATTGTGGAGAATTAAAAGGCAAGAAAAAAACAATTATTTCTACAATGGTAAGATTGCGCGTGTCGCACATGTATATTACCCCCATGGAATGGTCTTTTTTTTGTTTCTTTTATTAATATAATTAACAATGATAGGGCGCGGAAGAGCCCAGATTCTCAAGTAACCACAAGAAAGCTAAGTTTATGCCTTTGAATTACAAACTAGCCACGTCAAATATAATGATGACAAGGTGATCTTGGTTGAAATAAATTTGACCGCATGGTTAAAATTATTATTTTTTAAATTGTTTTAATATATTAATATAAAAATAATTTTTTAAAATAAAAATATTATTTAATATATTTATTAATAAAAAACAATCATTATCATACTTATAATAACAAACACACACTAAATCTATACATTATGTCTTGAATTACAAGCTAACCTTGAAGACAAGTTGATTTTGGTTTAAATAAATTGATGTACGTGGTTAAAATTATTTTTTAAAACTTTATTTTTTTGAATGGATTTTTTTAATTTTTTTAATATATTAATATAAAAAATAATTTTTTAAAACATATATTTTTTAATATATTTCTCATTAAAACATATTTAAAAAAATAATAATTATTATATTTACAGTATCAAACATACACTAAATTTATATATTATATTAGCTAATATCTTTTACTGATTAGTAGTACAGTGAATTTAGTTTTTTTTTTTAAAAAAACAAAAGTAGAAATAAAAAGATTGATCTCAAGAATTGAAACCAAAAATATTTCTAGCACGGAAGCCAAAAGAGATAATATTTGAATGGTCTCCCCATCACAGGCATCCTGTTCAAGTCAAGTTCTGCAACTCTACGCTACCAGCTGCGTGTGTGAAAGAAAAGAAGAAAACTAATAATAGTTTCTTTATTTTAAACTTTAATTGATGAGGATAGTGCTGTAGACATTACATCATCTATTATTATTATTATTATTATTATTATTATTATTATTATTATTATTATTTATCTATACTGCTATCATGGGCATGGGTTGTGCATTGGCATGATGTGACATGACATGACATGTTAGCATCGTTGCCAACGTCTATTTCTCCTCAATTATGCAAAACATCATGTCAACTTTTTTTTCTTTTTTTAAATAACAATGTTTCTTGAAGGTTTTGGAAAAACGACAGATTAGCAAATTATTTATAAGTATTCTCGTTGCATTTTTAAAGTGTTTTTTTGAAAAAAAATAAATTTATTTATATTTTAAATTAATTTTCAAATAATTTTAATGTAATATGTTAAAAATAATTTTTTTAAAATAAAAAATATTATTTTAATATATTTTAAAATAAAAATCACTTCAAAAATAATTACTATTATATTTTTAAATACTAATTTAAATGCATCTGCAATTCTAAATATTAATTTTGTGAAAACATAAAGAAAGTAGACAAAAGAAAAGAAGAAGTGCAAAGGCATGTCAAAGCTTTGGTATGAATGAAATCAAGTTCAAATTTTTTTCATGAGTCTACCAAAGTATATTTAAATTTATTTTGTATCCTCGCCGCCGGCTGAGTGGATCCACAAAAAGGCTCCAGTCGAGCATGTTCTGGGCTGGGACTGGATTGCCTCGCCGCTAGACGGCTACATCATTGAAGCTAAATTATGAGCAACAATATTTCTACCCTTTATTAGACGTGCAGCAAACTCCATTCTGACTAAATCTCAAAATCACTTGTTTTACAAATGCAGCAACAATCTCCTCAATATCATCAGGAAACATAGCTCTATGATCCCCGAGGAACAAGGCATTCTCCGAATTTTTAAGCAAGCACCTTACTTCAGCCATATGGTTTCTCAAAAGACGTGTGTGCCCTTTTATCCAAAGTGATTGATGCCATGGAGAGCCTGTTTCAGCTCAAGCGAAGAGCTACTTGGACAAAGATCCAAGACCCCACTTAATAAAAACAAATCATAATACATATTTATTAATTATATTTTATGAAATGAAAATTTTCCCTAACAAAAAACCCGAGTGTAAAATGAAAATTACTCAGTTCAGATGTCATGCATGTAAAAAAGACGTCAAAATCATCTCATGGAATACTCTCTCCATTACTACCCCATCTTAACCACTTTCACTGTCACATGCGGCATTGTAAGAGAAATTGCTAAGAGAAATGTCGCAAGTATCACAACAAAAATTTAGTAAACAATTCTTTTTCATTTTTCCCCACATTCAAATACTGCTTGTACCGCATATTTGTAACAACCATCACGTTTGAGCTATAAGGTATTTACATGTTTGCGCAAGAATTATAGAAGATGACAGCTAAGTGAGCAATACAACTATACAACAAAAGATTGATTTCCCTTCTATCAGCTAGAACCATGCACCATAGCAGCAAAAAAGCATCCAAGAATGCCTCAGATAGAGGAGGGATAGATGTGTTTATGGGGTGCATGCCTTGCCATGATCTACGCCAGAAGAAGATCTGAAGAGGCGCGGTAGATCTCATCAGCATGGGCAGTAGGGACATAAACTGCATTCTTCAATGAGCTGTGGGTCCGACCATAAAATAAATAAACTAGTGCCCCTATTAGCAGCCATATGGAAACACGGAACCATGTGCCAGCCCTGCACATAGATGCATAAGATCAACACTACAGTCAGAGGTGTTGGAAAGCTTGGTGAGATTGAGCTCAAATAAAAAACTGTATTAGAGAGGGTGAGAGGCAAAGTTAAATGCTTGGATACTCACCCCAAATTAACTAACAAGTATGTGTTGACAAGAATGCAAGCAACTGGTAAGAATGGAACAAAAGGACAAACGAAACCTGGACAAAGGCCAAAAAATAATTCTGTAAATGATTATTGCATGCATATCGAACACCATTTTTAAATTGGAGGTAACAGTATCATACAGTAAATACGGGTAAGACTACAAGCACAGGCTTTCCAAAGGGCTACGGTAGTATGGTTTAGCACTGAATAATCATGTGATACGGCCAAGCAATTCCTATACTATACACCACCAGCTTTTCTTTTTCTTCCCCTCAACTACCGCACGTGATTTTGAACTTTCAAGAAATTCTATCAAGTGATCTTGTTTACCAATTCATGTAATTTTGAGGGTTTCTTGAGTTGAAGCAATGTTTTCTTCGTAACTTCATTCTGCACCAGCCATTTTAAGATTCTACACATATTAATCTGACAAAACTTCTTGAGGCAAGTAGTAGCCAAATGCCAGCAAAGCTTTGCAGTGGTAACGAGGTTTATGAAATTATTCACCAGAATACACAATACCCAACCTCAACCAATATCCTTTAACATTGTATTACATAAGCTTGAACATACCTCCTGAGTGTCCAAAGCTATGTCTGGCATTATCTTGTGCTAAGCATGCCAGAACAATCAAACTGCACAAAAGAATAGCTCCGCCCACTGTACACAACGTGAAGCGAAGAATGCTGGTAGAGTGAAGATCAAGTTACAAACCAGTAGAACCATATCAGTCGTATACTAAGGTAAAACATGTCTTGGACTAACCCTATACTGCAGAAGATGAAGTACTTTGTTTTTTTTCAAGAATTGTTGTGCTGCATCTCCAGAGAAAAAAAACTTTCATTTATTGTCTATAAACATTGAGAACTCACATGCCAAAGGTTAAGAACAATTCTAGTTGAGGTAAGGGGACTCATGTTAGAAGAGTGAATCAGATGAAAGCGGAGGAGGTGATGGCCCTTTAGCTGGCAGATGGAACACCTTACAACCTAAAACACTGGAGAAAGCATAGAAAGAAAGCTTGCACCACTAAGTTGGAAAGTGAATGGATAAGCATTTCATCCTACAACAATCAACGCTAGGCCTACAGGAAGACACCCAAGTTTTGAGTGACGTAAATTATATATTCACTCTACATAATCTGTATCCTAGTTTTTTGTATCAAAATTCAGTTTTTCCCTTTTAAACCATAATGCACATGCCATTTCTAAGCATGTATTGTACGAGGACTCTGGGAGCAGCATTTCACCTCACTTGAATCATCATGAGCAACAGCCTAAGCTATGAATGGAAAGTTATAGAACTGCAGATTTTAGAGCAGATGACAAACCTGGGAATGTTTTCAACAGAAGCTGCAGATGCAAGGACAAAAACACCTATGCATACAAGAGCTATATTCCAAGCAGCAATTTTTCGCCTTTTTTGTTCATTCTGTTCACCTGTTTAATTGACAAAAAACAAGAAAACTACTATCAATTTACATATCATATGGAATTTTTCAAGAGAATTTCAGTGAATATGTTAATGCAGAAGTGTTTCCTTAAGTATTGTTTATTTAACTATGAATGGTAGAATATATCATTCCAGTTAATAATAGGCTTCATGATGCCAACGAAATTCAACAATGAAATAAAACAACACATGGACCATACACAAGCATCCACATGTACAGCCAACAAAAGAGGGGTCATTGTCAAATGAAAAGGTTAAGGCAACTCTGTATCACATAGATTTGGTCGATAGAAAATTTACCAGATTTACCAAAACCTAGAAAATTAGGATACCTGGACCGAAAAGTCAGGTACAGTGTGGATTTGTGCCAATTATCAACAAGAATAATATTAGTCTTCCCCTGAAAAAAGGTCCCTTCAGATGGGCTTATACATGTCTAGCAATGAAGAACAAAGGAATGACAATCATTGTGCTTTTCCAATTGGTTTCAGGTTATGGGTTCAGTTGAATTAATGTACCACAACAACTGTATGAAAGAACCTTTATGACACATCCAGAAAAAGGATTCAAAGATTCAAAGCTCTCTTCTTCCTCTTTCTTTCTTCTCTCTGTTTCATATACAGAAAATATTGGAATTTTTTTTAATTAACATGAATTAAATAAATTATGGGTAAATAATAAATTAATTTCAAAGAATCCTTAGTTTTTCTACTCAAAGAACCTTGGTTTTCCTAGATTTAATTCTTGATTTATGGTGACTAATCGAAGGTTGATAATTCTGGAAATTAATTCTTAATAATTCTTCAACCTTTTAGCTTCCAAAAGTCACTATAAAAGAAGATGAAATAGTTTCTAACATGAATTTTTCATATTTTTTCACTCTTTCTCACTTCATTTTTAGAGTTTTCATTCTTTTTTATGTTTTTTTTCCCCCAAATCTAGAGCCTCTGTTCATGCATTGTTGAGAGATATTTGAGTTCATTTATTTTGGTTCAAAGACCTTTTTTAAAAGTATATCTAAACTAAAGAGGTGGTGTTAGAATCTTGTGAGAAATATTTCAAACACTTTAGTTGCACAAGTACAGAGCAATAAAGTCTTACGGACAGAAGATTCATTCTTAACAACAATAAAAGTCCATTCCTTTAAAGTAGGCTTTGATATTATATATATTACAAGTTTAAATATATACTTAGTATGTATGCTATTAATATTTTTATTATATTTATGTTGAAAGTATATTTCTCTTAGAACTTTATTTTAGAACTTTATTTTGCATGTTTATAGATTTAAACTTGTATGCGTTCTAGGCTTACCTTAAACAATCTTTCATGTTTGGTATGCTCTTGTTATGATAAACTAAACATCTTTGCTCTAGTCTAATATATAATACAACATTCTTTGGTCATATCCAGCCTGGATTTCACCTCCTACCAGTTTCATGTTATCTTGCCAAGGCTCATCAAAATACATTGTGTCAGCACAGATGCTTACTTTATTTAATAATGTGAGTTCAAGTAATGTTGCAGTATACCTTTTTGAGAGTACTCAGTTGTTTTGCACTGTCTAAGCACTTTCTTTGTTGTGCAGCCTTGTAAACAACTTACATTAAAAATCAACATTTATGCTTTATAGCAGTTCCGCTAGTTCTTGTTACGTATATGCATTTCAATGTCAAGCTAAGACAAGACAACAAAAAAGTACGGAAATGACAGAATGGAAAAAAAATTCATGTTCAAACACTAAAGAATGCATTGGGTAGTACCTTGAGCCATGTGTTTCCGAAGAAGCATGCATCCAATTGAAGTCCCTATATTGTCAAGTAAATGTTGACTAAGATCATAGTTGCTGAGAGAACCCTTAGGGTTTTGATATGCAATCTCCTGAGAATCATTATTGAACTGCAGTGATGGTGAATCAATCAGCTGCGGAAGTAATGGCTGAAGTGGCACCTCATTCGGTGGAACATATCTGAGTACTAGCACTGAAACTGCAACAGAAGTGAAAGCAAGAAGTGTGCCCACGCTAACCTGTACCCAGGAAAGGGATTAGGAAGCCTTGCCTTCCTATATTTTTTATAGCAGAAGGTTCATGTAAATAAAAAATTAATAAATAAATAAATAGCAATGCATTATTCCTCGTAAACATCTCTAATTCAAATGCATAACATACCATTCCTGCCAACTGTGAAACATCCATAAAAAATGCCAGGGCTGCAGCAAGAATACCAATTATTACTGTGCTCTTCACTGGAACTTGTGTGCGTGCACTAATGTCTGAAAAAAAAGATGGCAATAATCCATCTCTAGCCATTGCCATGAACATTCGAGGCTGAAAAGAATTCGTGGAAACAATCACTGACTAAATAGATTTATACCGTTTTGTATTTACAAAAAAAAAAAAAAACACCGACTCCTGCAAAATGACCTTATCAAGCAGCAAAATAACATGCACCTATAACTTAAAGTTAACAAGTCTCATGCAAAGCATATAAAAAACAAATGGCAATAGTAGTGATGCAACTTTTGTGCACTTACTGGAGCTCAAAGAAATTTGAGAACTGAATCTATATCCATGCTACCACATTAATATGTTATAAAGGACTAAGAGTTATTCTAAATCACTGGAGAAACAAGGATTACACACCTGAGGAAGAAGTGAACCCATTAAACTAGCACAAAGAGCAGTAACTGCCCCAGTTGTTATTATGTACCTGCAATTATAAAGTTACAAATCAGATTACAACTGACCTTGAGGGAATAACCTCAAAGTTAAATAACCAATCAAATTGACAAACCAGTAGGAAAAGCTTACACTGCCCATTGCATCCCATGAGAAGCAAATGCTGAAGAGATCGGGGTGTCTGGATCCAATGCGTAGTATGGCACTAAGCCAACAATAACAACAGAGACAAGCATGTATAGAATGCAACATATAGACAAAGCAATGCCTATACCTAAGGGCAGATCACGTTGAGGATTTTTCACCTGACATGGTAAGAAAATGATGATCAAAATGTAATTAAAAAGCTACAAAAGAGGCCCAAAGTTTCACTCACTGAGGTTAACATGGTATGTAAAGATAAGATTAAACTACTAAATAATAACTCAAACAGAAATGACACAAATATAGAGATGGAATCAGATTAAGAATGATACAGAATTTTATCAAATTACATCTAATAATACAATATATACATGGTTGCCATCCTAGTTATGTATCAAATATGGTCTCCCATAATTATACTCCCTTTTTCCTATCCTTTATAATGTCAAATTAAAACACAAGTTTTCTTTATAGAACACAATAAGTCATATGTTAACAATCACGAAGAAGAAATGAGACCTTAAGAGGCACAGCTACCAGTATGGCATGGATGACAGATAAAGAAAAACAATACATTCTTGCTTTAATAACTCCAAGAAGGATTGATGAATTTGTAACTTTATTATATCAAATTTTGAACAAGGTAACTTCCACTGACTTGCCAAATTACAGACACTTCAACTTGTGCAAGGACATGAAGAAAAGAAAATGATTTTTCAAATTTAGTCATGTTCATGTATCCTAGGGGTTCATCATTCATAAAGCCGCAGATTTGAATATTAGAGTAGAGTTATTTAATACTCTTCCTACCAGGATCCCACCTTGGCAAGACCACAACTGAACAATAGCCTTTAATAATGCCTTCTGAATCTTAGGTTAAAGAGTGTAGAATAATTAGCACTGTATGCCCAAACAAGAAATCATATCAGAATGTACACATTATGTTGGTATTAATTTACAATAATAAGCTAAGTAAACCACATCTTCATACAGGAAAGAGGTAAGATCAGGCACACAAGTTAAGAGATCAGAGACCGGATTTCTGAATAGATTAGGAACTAATGCACAATGTGGGAAGTCAATGAATATCTGTTGAGTTTGCATCATAGGATTTCTACAAAGTTTGATTTTTAGTTTAGCAAGGAAGTAAAATGAAGAGGATGAACTGTGAAAGCAATCTTCCTTTCTCATTTCTTCTCTTGATTCTTTTTTCACATGCAACACAAGTCATCAGTCATTCCACATTAAAAATTACCTCCTCAGCAGTGCTAGCAACAACATCAAAACCAATGAATGAAAAAAACACCACGGCAGATCCTGCAAGCATCCCGTTCACTCCAAACGGAAAATACCTATCAAACCAGAGGGAAAACAAAAGAAGATGAACTAGACCACTAGGGTAGATATAATGAGCCAAAGTAGACAAAATATACACTACTCACCCACTGGGAAGTTCATATCCAATCCATTCAGTCTTGAAAGCTAAATATCCACCAACTATTATGATGAAAAGCATCCCAAAAACATTCACTGTTGTAACAACAGTCTGTGCAAATGAACTCTGCAAGATGTAGTATTTACTAAAACAAATTAAAAAACAGATGCATGCCACCACAAAAAACATAGACTTGCTAGTAGTTAAAAAGAAAAAAAAAATTACCTCCTTAATTCCAATGCACAAGAGCAAAGTGACAACAAGAATCAAAACTGCCGCACATGGGTCTACCACAATGCCAAGGCCAGGAATGGAGTGGCGGGCCAAGTACGAAGGCAGGTTATCCTGACCTCCAAAAAATAAGGCCTGAAAAACCAAAGAGACAAGTGGTTTGAACCAAGATAAATGAAATAAATATATTATGAGAACCATAGATGTACAGCATCCAAGGAAACTATGTCACCTGATTAGCTTGTAAGTTTTTTTTTTTAAAAAAAGAAGGTTAAAACTGCAATGGTAGTTATAGTCTTTCATCTGAAAAATGATTTATGTCCAGAAAAAGAAAAGGTAGAAAAAATAATGCTGTATGTGTTACCAATCAAGATACAATAACATTCAGAGGGAGCATCACTGAGCCACTCTTAAGCTCATGCCACAAAGGACCAATAGTTAATCTTCAAACTGGGAAGCATTATACCACCATTTGGATACCTGGGCCAATGACCATTCAGATCTGGGGAAACTTTCTTGTATCAATTTTCACCAATGGTCTAAGACTAAGGAGATAGGGAGAGGCTGGAGGTTGGGTGGAAGCATGCGTGCCACTAACCATTGGCCAAATCTAACTTCATTTTGCTGCTCTTAAAGGTTAAACACTGGCATATTATTATTCATTCTATAAGATGTAAAGGCAAATAAGACTGCTTATTAAGTGATTCAATCTATGAGAACAACAATAGGAATAGCCTTAAAATGAGCGGGCCTATTAGTACTTTAATGGCACACCATTGTTTTGAAGAGAGAAAGGGAGTGCCATTAACACTTCATGGAGTGCTAGCAGCCCTACATCTTTAAAATTCATGGATCATGATAAATTACTACTGTTTCTTTAATATTGTGAACAGTGCACATGCATGAACAAAATCACGCACACATCTCACGCAAACACTAGAAGCCATAAAAAAAGAAACTCTATTAGACACTAGGGTTTAAATACATATTTATTGCATAGATGGAAGAGAGAGCTTCACGTAGAGAAGATCTACAGCACCAGATTTGGGGTTAGGCCACGAGCAATAGCTGAACCACCAATTGTATATTCAAGAATCAATGCCCAGCCAACCAACCATGCTGCGCTGCAAGACAATATGTTCAAGACCTGACAGGGGCATAGCAAAGCATATAGATATAGATTTACTAATCTTCCATTTAATGAGCTTACTGATTATGTCCTTCTGCAATTTAATCTTCTTATCAAAAGCAGTAACTTACCACCAAGCTCAACTATCAAGATGCCTTTATAACAATTCTTAAGCAAGTCATTTTATAATTTCAAAGATGTATCAAGTTGTGCGATCTGTATATTTTGAGACAGGGATTGAAACCTCAAATTGTTGTTTCAATGTCATCTTTCGAACACTAACTTAGAAATAAATAATAATGTGCACAAAGACGAGAACTAATATGAAAAGCTTAAAATTATCCAAGAAGTTGAAAATACCCTTCTCCTATGCAAATGTATGTGTAATGGTAGGCACTCCCCGCTGATGGGCACCGGCAAACAAGTTCAGCATAACAAAATGCTGAGAGAGCAGCAGCAATTCCAGCAATGAAGAAAGAAACAGTAAGAGCCGGTCCTGTCTGCTCTCTAGCAACCGTTCCTACAAGAATATATACTCCAGCTCCAATTGTTGCTCCTACTCCTGATTAAAAAAAAAATAGAACCAATATTAATATCAACATGCATAAAATCCTCCCCAGCTAAACTGGATAAATTTGAAAGGAAATAGAATCCCACCCAGCAGCCCAAGATCCCCATTAACTGCCGGTAATTAATAAGGGAGTAAATTCATGACTGAACTGAACAACAAAGAGGATTCGCATTTCAGACTTTCCAGGATATAAAATATAACCAACATTTAATAGTACACAGCCACATTCATGACTGAACTGATCAACAAAGAGGATTCGCATTTCAGACTTTCCAGTATATAAATATAACCAACATTTAATAGTACACAGCCACAAGCAATAATTGTATTTATTAAACAAAACCTTAATGTTAACGAAAACACTGACAGCTAGCTTCATTACAAAGAGAAAAACAAACAATACCGATAATAAAGGGAGACACCAGACACGAGACAGGTCGGCCGAACATAAAATTCACATAGAAAAACCTTGAGACTTTCAATGCAAACTAGAACAAACGCAAGAAAAAGAAACAGCATTTCAAGGAAAAGGAAAGATGCCCACATAGCCAATATATGAAGGAAGGAAGAAACTTCAACCATGAGAAAAACAAAACCCAGATGGAAAAAAGGAGAATTAATGGAGTTAGTTACGAACCAATGGCAATGATGTCAACAACAGAGAGAATCCTAGCTAATTGTTGGGTTTGGCCACCGCTATGGCTGCTGACACGAAGAGAATCCACTTGTTTTCTCCTAAAAACACAGCTCCTGAAGCTGAATCCCTTATTCCCATTCCCGTTGCTTTGCATGTCAGCCACACCCATAAACAAACTGACTTAAACTCTCTTGTTTCTTCTTCTTCTTCTTGATGATAATAACAATAATAAAAGGCGGCGTGGAGAATGACGAAGGGATGGGAGGGGGGGGGGTGTTGGCTTTTTGGGTACGTTGAATCTGCCCTGAATTTGAAACTAAATCCAAAACTGAGAATTGGAGGATCGAGAGAGAGAGAGAGAGAGAGAACAGTATGTAATTATTAGAAGTATATTGAAGAATTTTGATCCGTCATTGACACTCACACACAGTACTTGCGTGTATCTTCTTTGGATTTGCTTGTGGATAGCAACCAAAAAAATGTAACTGATTTTTAAAACAAAGGCAGCTTTTGATGATTGTCAAATAATAGAAGAGACAAGATGAAGAAAACAGATAAAGACAATATATGAAAAGAAAATTAAAACAGAATTGTGTTAGAACCGTTAGCCTGCGAGTTAGCATTCATGTTTCTTAAAAAACACACTTATTAGCTGACTGGTTATAGATTATTAAAAAATAAAAAATGTGGATCTTATCATTTACTTGTGACAGCAACTTAATTTTTAGAAAATAAAAAATTTATCTTTTTAAAACTGTTAATTATACTGTTAACTAAACAGTATAATTATATGACTGTATTTTTTTAATATATTAATTTTGTAACAGTTTTTTTTAAATTAATTTAAAGTAAATTAAATTTATACGTTGTGATGAACAATTTTTTTTGAAAAATTAGTATAGAATGAATTTAATTTATTTGTAATTTAATATTAATTTTATACCTGATAATATTTTATCTAATTTTATTACACGCTTAAAAAATTATAAAAACTATAATTCTTACCGGATGAATTTTATACATGATGAAATTATAAATACTTTAATAGAATAATAAAAATTATTTTATATAAAATATATATTTTATCAATATTAATATATAGTTTTTTATATTATTTTATAAACTCAATTTCAAAAGCATTTTTAATCAAACATATTAAATTATTTTTTCTTCAACTTCAATTTCAATCACTATTTTAACCAAACACTTATTTTTTCAAACTAGCCTCAACTAAAATTATTTTTTATAAAATAATATTTTTTAAATCACAAAAGACAATATCTAATTGGAATAGGTAAGAGTGTATAAGATAAAATAATTTTTTTACATTTATTTAGTTATAATAAATAAAATATGAAAATTTTATTGAACTTTTTAATATTTTAATAAACTTATATATTTTAAAACGTAATTAGATATTATTTTTTATTGAAAATTAAAATTAATAATATTATAATAACTCTAGTTATTGATTAATACTTAAAAATACATTTTTATTAAGGTTTTATATCATCATTTTGCACTTGAAGTATCAATAATTTCTAAACTAAAATATATTTCATAATAATATATCTAATAATATAAGATACCTTTAATTTATGGTAAATGTTTATTTTAAATGCAGACCTATCACATAAATGAAAGGATTGATTGATGATTTTAAAAACTTAAATTGCAAGGGCAAAAAGATGACCAAAATTAGAAAAAAGATGTCGGTGCAATCCAAACCAGAACACTGTTCGGTAATTGGGTCATATCTGGAGCTATAGATCTCAGATTTATGTCTACTTTATATGGATGAAAATGAACACTTTTATAACCCATACTGTATGGTATAACCGACACCTGAGTTATGAAAGGAACTTGATTTGTTGTTAACATAAGTTATAATTATGAATACTTCACGAGATTTACAAGTATTAACATTAATTAAATAAGATGACTAATGTAATCATGTTAACAATCTATAATCTGATTGGAATCTTCTTTGTGTGTGGTTTCTAATTGAATAATAAGAGTTTATACTATACTTGTTTGACATACCATTAGTGGATCCTCTAACCTTGACATTTCTTGTTATCGTTGTTAACTTAGTGTACACAATAGTAAACATTGGTATCTTTAACTTAGTGTACACAATAGCAAATAAAGAAAAATAAGCCAAAATTGGCAAATTGATTTGATGCCTAAATGCATGGCAAATGCCTTCTTTTATTGGTCAAAATTGAAAACTATTGATTTGATGACTAATTGATGAGTGGGTGACCAACTCTTGACTTGATGACAATTCTTATCTTCTCTTGTTTGCCCAAAACATCATTGATAACATCCAAATTAGAACCACTTGAAAACATAAAAGTTGTAGAACTCCAGATATGGGTCAAACACTGAATAGTGCTTGGGCTGAAGGATAGATTTAGACTTCTTTGTTGTTGCTCCAATTTGAACATGAAAATAGCTTTTTTAGATCTTGGGTTCCATATGAAAGTTATAGGCTTATATCTTACATTTTCATCCATATAAAGTAGATCTAAATCTAATTTCTACAGCTCCAGATATAACCTAATTACTGAATAGTGTTCCGATTTGGACTGTATCGGTATCTCTTTTCTAAGTTTAGTTATCTATTTGTCCTTTCAATTTTAGTTCTTAAATTCATCAATCAATCATTTCATTTACATGATAGACCTGCATTTAAAATAAATATTTACCACAAATTAAAGGTATTATACATTATTAGATATGCTATTATAAAACATGCTTTAGTTAAAGAGTTATTGATACTTCAAGTGCAAAATGATAATATAAAACCTTGATAAAAATATAATTTTAAGTATTAATCACTTAGAATAAACAACCCAAATCAAATAAAATAATCTTTCTATCCTTTAATACTTCTCATATCATTAATTGTATAAATTGAAGTAGCATGTCCTTTCTTAAAAATTTATCCCTCACTTAAATACATCATTTATACTATTTTATATCATTAATCATAATCTAACATTGATTAAATCAATTTAATCCATCTATCAACCCCCTAAATTTATTAATCCATCTATCAACCCCCTAAATTTATCCATTAGTTGACACTTATTCTGAAGAAGGCTTTATATGCATTAACTTTTAATTAACTAAAATCAAATAATTTAATTTTTTTTAATTGCTATAAAATCTTCACAACATATTAGATTATTACAACTCTCTTGTAGTAAACAACCCAAATCAAATAAAATAATCTTTCTATACAATTTAAATAATTATTTATAGTGTTTCATAACAATATTATTTATTAATTCATGAAAATAAATGTATCTATACTTTAATCAAGTTAACTTAGCATCTAAAATCTTCGAGTATTCTCATATCCTTTTAAAAGAATAAAACTAGTTTCATTTGAAGTTTGTGATTATTCCTTCTAATAAATATATTTTTTGAAAATCAAACTTATATTCTTATTTTTATAGAGATATAGCAAATACCTTAATTGTTAGACCAAAACTTTTGATAATAGAATAACATTTATATAATTAAAAAGTTCATCACAACTATTTTTCAAAAAAAAAATTATCAACATATTTTTATTATTTTTAAGTTTCTAGGGGTTTTTAATCACTAAAAAAAAATGACAATCCTATAACTAAATAGATGTTTTTTTGTTAATGTTTCTCGGAAAGGTTGCAAAGTGTTACCATCAATACAAAATATAAAACGTAAATGGTAATTTATCAAATTATAGCGGGTACTAGTAATTATTAACCTAACTATAGGATATTAAATCTAATTTTTTTCTTTTATAAATTTAAGGTTTTTCCAGTGAATAAGCTAAAGCGGATTACTTTTGCTGCATTGTATATTCTTGTCTTTTGTCCATTTAGTCTTTAGATTTAGACTAGAATTCATTGGTTTGAAATACAAAAGGATCTTAAAGGTAAAAAAAAGCCTTTTCTTTTTATATATATATTTTTACAAGATTTGTTCTTCAATATTCAGTAGGTGGAACACGTACAATCATCTTGTGCAAATAAATTCTTACAAGCATCCGAGCCTTGTGATTTTGGTTTAAAAAAGCATGCTCTGATTTGCAGTATATGACACTTTCATGTTCATATGCCTTGATATAATCCATCAGTTCATATATTGTAAGTCAATGTCTGTTATCTTCTCCGCTGCAGCAAGTACATGATCAAGTTTCTGCAATAAATTTTCAAGCACTTCTCAGCAACTTTCTTCTCTATGATCACTTCACCAGCAACTCTCTATGTGGTTGAGAATTTCAGCAGAGACTTTTCAACAAGTTAAATATCCTCCACTGCTTTCAAATTCTCTTTGTAATGTCTGTCTGCATATTTACAGAGCACTTACGTATTTGCCTTTCAACACCAATTGTTCATCGGTATATTATCAAGCTAACTTGGGCTTACTCTCTACCTCCTATAGATGAGAAGAAGAAAATAATTAAAGTTCTTTATAACTTATAAGAACAGAGGGTTTGCAATAGATGCATTGACTGTGCGCGCATCATGAAGAGTTGCATTCATGAACAGCTGGTGTTGCAACCTCCATAAACTTGTCCATGTTTAGGGCTTTTTGTTTTTTTTTTTTTTAATATGACAACAAAATTACAATATATATATTTTTTTAATTTGAATTCTAGATACGTTTTTGCAGTAAGTTTTTGGATCGATCATTACAAATATTCTAAACAATTCACTTATTTTGCTCGCCCCTAATTTAGTATTCATATCAATTTTTTTTGCAGCGTTGCTTTACCGTTATTTCAGTTTTGAATGAATTTCAGAGGTTGAAGAATATTAGAAGACCACCTTTTCTGGAGAGAAATCACCAAGTTCTTGGGATAAATTACAAGTTCTTACGAAAATGTCATCGGCTGTATTTGCAACACCGAAGGAGGATACACAATTCTATCACAGAGACAACGTTTTCATACTGTTCCGTGTCTTCCTCCTACTTCATTCCCGGTTACTTGCCCATCCATTTCCACCATTGTCAAAATACAAATCAAGGTTAGTTTAATGTCATTCTTCTTGCCTAGGACTCCTTCCATTGCTATTTTCAGGTTGAGCCCACATGTTTTGGCTCCTTTCCCCTCCATTTTCCCATGGTTGCCTGATACTCCTATCATTTGTATCGCCTCCATCTGAGAACTGCCCCCAAACGCTTGGGTTCTTTCCACCTCCACTCACATCCTCCTCACATCCTGCCACGGTTTTTAGGAGCTCAGATTGCAGCAGTGGACAGTTCTCTTTCAGATACTCAAAACCATCAGACTGCACAACAGCTGCATCAAATGATACAATCAGAACAAGGAAAGCAAACAAATAATTAAAACCTGAGAAAAGCTTATATATAATAAAAATCCTAAGCTCCAATCCCTTTCCAAGTGACATAGCCTTGGGACCTCCGGCACAAAACAATCCCATAGGAAAAGAAAATGTGCCGATCTCAGTTCTATAATTACATCATCGCCCATTCACATGCCAGGCTTTAAAATTAGATAAAAGGAGAAGAAATTATATTTGCCATCATTTATTATACCTGGGCAATCACCAAACACACAAGTAACATCAGCAGTGAAAATATAAGTTATTTTTGGTGGCTGACAGGTAGCCAAAACACAAAATAATATACATATAAAGAATGCAAGGTTGGCAAAAAAGAGCATTTTTATGCTCTTCATTGGCAAAGAGAGTAATGGGAAGGAGTTCAAATATGGAAAGTCGGCAAAGAGAGTTAAGGGAAGGAGTTCAGATATGGAAAGCAAGACAACTTCCTTGAAGTCTTTTCACCTCAACTAAATGTGACAATTGAAATTTTGATCAAACATAATGCAGAAGTGCTAAACACAGTCCATGGCCCTTGGCTCAACTATACTTCTGTAAATGGGATATAAGACAGCATCACAGCTGTATTTGAGACAGGACTGCTCTTAAAGCAATTCAAAGGACAAAACATAAAATGACTCATAAAAATGATAAACACAACTTTATCAACTCCTTTATGTAAGCTCACTAAGACTATAGCATGGTTATACAAACCACACTATAGACAAGAGCTTTTCCAGTTTGTTGGTTCCAATGGAGAGGGATGCAATGCAAAACAGTCAAAACCAGTTCAACCAGTGGCATTTGGAATGTGGCCAACAAACTTTGTGATGGAAGTTGGAATATTTGCTAAAATTTTAAAAGGTTGGTATAAAACCCAGTCCCTGACTTCAGATCAAACGTGTCCAATGTTGGACCATTGAACTTGCATTACTTTTTAGGCTTTTAAAATATTTTTGCTTACATTTCAAACAAACAGCTGTAGAATAATTAAATAAAACAGAAACAAACCGGTAAAACTACATATAAATTTTTAAATGACCTTGCACATATGAAGAAGCACCAGTCGCCTAATGGATACAGTATCTAACTCCTAAACAAGGCAACTGCTGGTTGATTACGTGCATTTTCAAATTGGAAAGGAAATAAGTTAAGGCATTTCCTTATGCAAGTTTGGATTATATTTTTTCTTACTAAACATAGAATAAAATTATGAGAAAATAACAAAATAAACCAGTTTATTTCTATTTAACTATATCAACTAACTAGACTATCATTTGGTAGTTTGGGATGAAAAGAAATGGGAAAGATAGTGATGAAGCAAGGGGTTTTCTTTTGTTTTTTTTTTTTTCCGGGGGGGGGGGGGGGGGGCTAAGTGCATGCAAATAAAAAAGTCAAGTGTGAAAGAAATAGATATGGATAAACTAATGTCATGTTGAGAATGCAAAAACTTTGTTTTTTTTCTTTTTTTAGTTTTCTTTTCTTTAATAAATGTTCACAAAAAAGATAATGGATGCGTCCAACAGGAACATGAATTTCTATTTTTAAATCATGTAATTAAGCTATTATTTAAGAAGTTTCCAATCCTAGTATTTGCAATGAGCAGGTTTTTATTATTATTGCTAACTTGGTGGGGAGTTCTATGTCAGGATTTCCTTTCTTACTTCAATTCTTAAACATTTTGGCGTGCCTACAAAAAAAAAAAATAGCCTTCAGAACAACTGAGATCCAAATCATTTGAGAATAGCTTCTGGTCTGATGTAAAAAAGAAGGTTGCAATACTGAAAGGGGTACTGAAAATTTGTTTAATGAAACAAGGCATGAATTGACATCCATTAGGCAATCAAAAGATTATTTGTAAAAAGGAAAGAGAAGAAAGCAAGCACATGTTACAATAGCTTGGTGAGATAATTCTTAATTTCATCAATTTCATGTTTTCTAGCAGCTTAAGATGATTTTTTTATGTCCCATATAAAGGCCATAAATAAGGAAATCATGACCATTGCAAATCTAAATTAATTTCTTTAATGAGCAACAAAAAGGAAAATGAACACTGAATTTCACTCGACTACAATTTGCTAAAAATAAGGAAATAATTAGCTGTGATATTACAAGCATTTTTTTTTCATGTATATATTATATGGGTAGGGTTCAGGGAGGGAGGAAATTGAAGAGCAGCAAAACCAAATTAGTTGCCTTTAAATATTTTATGCAACTCTCAATGCAAGTATGTGTGGGTGTGCAAATTTGCTTGCATGCTGGATGTTGCTGGTGGTGGAAGCAGGATAGCATGGAAGAATTAATTTTCCTAAACACATAAAAAGTAAATTGAGAAAATATTCTGAATTTGGACAGGGAAATTGCTGGGCGAAATCTTAAAAGCATTTGTAAAGGCTAAAAAAAGTAATACTATTGATTTTGGAAACAACAAAAGCTACATCCCCCATGCTCCTATTAGAGAATAATATAAATCATTTTTTCATGTCTCACCTAACAACTTAAGCTTTCAGGTTGAGAGGTTTTTTGACATAGTATCAATGACTTGACCAAACAATTATAAGTTTAAATCTCACCACCTTCATTCTATCTTCTAATTAAATTAATTTATAACATAAGGTAGTGTGATCATATACAAATTTTGAAACTCAAAAAACTCACTTAAAGAAGTGTGTTAGAGAATAATATATATTTTATCTAGAAGACTCACCTAATATCTTAAGTTTTTTAGTTGAAATTGTTCTTTGACAGCACCCACTCATAAAAAAAATGAGATGGTTCTTTGACATCCCCAACCCAAAAAAAATGAAAGAAAGAAAAACACAAAAAGGAAATCACCTACCCACCACATATGGGTGCCAAGCTACATGGAGGCTCAATCTCTTAGAAGAGATAAACCTTTGAAGAAGGAACGAAATTGATAATCTTTCTTTTTACCAGTTTAGGAGGACAAAGAAGGTGACATAGCATATCCTCTAGTTAGTTAATGGAAACCATATAGGATCAGCAGATTTACTATAAGGAAATTTCATAAGTTAAAATTATGTTGTTGAGAAGCATAACTTCTCTAAGTGAATATTCAACAAACATTTCTTTCCCTTTCAATCTTTAACCACCAGTTTAAGGAGAACTAAATAGATCCTGAATGTATAATGGACTGCCATCCTTTTATCTTACTACTTATGATCCAGACAAGAGGTGATGGTTACCTAACAACCTTATTCATTTCTTTAGATCATCCTACCAAGCCAAACATGCTCCTAGATATGGCAATGTGCAATACAGTTCTTATTCAGGCCATATCTTTTTCACGTGATTTTTTCTTTTTAGGTTCTTTTCAAAACAAAGACTCACATATTAAAAAATGTGCCTTTACATGAAACAATTTTGGGTATAAATAATATTTTCCAAGGAAATCAGCTATGATAATTCAATCTGAAAGGCTATACTTAGTATGCAGTTTTCCAGTACTAGATATTGCCTCTAAATTGCATGTCCTGCTCATTTCAAACAAGCCTTAAATATAAAAACTCACCTGTATTTATATACTTCATTGCATAAAATCATGTACAACAAACAAAAGATAAGTTACCCTACATCTAAGTCGGTCAGCATAAAATGTGTCTGGAATTCCCGACCACTAGATACAGCTTTAGAAAAGACCCCTCCCATCTCTACAAATGCAAATAAACAAAGACATGCATCAGTGGAAAGAAAGAAAAACAACCTTTATGCATCCCACCAGAGAAATGTAGTTTTCTTGAAATCCAAAAACTGTCCCTCCAGCCAAAATTTCTTTTATCACCACATGTCATTTGCACTTAAGCTGTATCATTATCATGCGAGCAACCTAAACTTGGTTATAATTTCCAAGGTTGCTTGTGACTTACTTGCTAGACCATCTAATCAACTCCAACAACAATAATTCAGCATTTAAAGAAAGAAAAAGAAAACTGACAGGTTAGTAGTACCCCCCCCCCCCCCTCCTCTCATGTAAGAAATTCTTATGTGCTTTCTATTCAAGAAAGCCTAAATTAGAATGACTGCAACAGAAGTAGTCATAATTCATTTCATCTCTGTAAGAATGACTTCACCTCGAATAAAAGCAAACATTGAAGAGAGAAAGAGGGAGTTGAAAACTATAGTCTATAAGCCACAAAACCGATCCCAATAGTTGATGCAAGAGAGGATACAGTAACAGAACAAATAACTCAGAAACCATCAGATGCTACTCACAAAAGAACAGCTTTTTAGGGCCACAAACATATAAATGTTGCTAAGATCATTGAAATGATGGTCTAACTCAGTACAACCTGAATATATGCAACAGATATCCCATGTGTGGCTAGTCAGTTAATCACATGAACAAAAATTCAAAAAACAAATACATCATTTTTGCAGTTTGTGTAAAGCAATGTCCTAACTGTTCTGTATAGAAATCTTCAAAATGAGAAATAAAACAACATACCTACGAGATTTTCAGCAGAAAATTTGAGGCAAACAGACTTCAAATCCATAGCATGGTATCGATCAGCCAGGGCAAGAATCTTGGCAACAGAACTCACAGATATATCCTTGCAGAGTACAGCCTCACACATAAGTCTGAGTCTAGGTAAGTCATATCTGTCTGCTGCCTCCAACAATTTTGCAGTTAATGTGTCAAACACAGATGTCACAGAAGTTGAACTAGAAGCAGAAAGTTCCTCATCTTCAATTAGATCATCTTTGTATATGAAATGTAGCAAAGCCTGAACAATAGACATGCAAGAAGATATTAAAAAACAAGGCTGAAGAATTCTCTTTCCCTCTATTGTAGGCCACACATATATTTACTATGAATGGCCCCATATTTCATGATTTTACTGGTACCAAAACTCATTCCACAGCTTAAATTTCATGTCTGCTTGTTGTTGAGACAAGCATTACATTATGAATAGACATAATGTTCCGCATACATATTTCATGACACATTTCTTTACAATCCCATATAAGTCTCATATATGTCATCAAAAACATCTATGAGAGGGAAATGGTCAAATTAAAATCTTCTCTTGTCATTTCTGATCCTCAGCTCCATTCAGCAGTGAGCACCTTTTGAGATCAAATCAAAGGGCCTCGGAACTCCATGGGGTAACACTAATGATTTAGCTTCTTTGTGTTTTTCTGCTGCAGAGACTTAGCAAAATTCCCTAGCTTATAAACAGCAGGACAGAGAAGCTCATTTGTTTTGGTACACTGTTATTTCAAAGGATACCTTGCTCTCCTATTCTGATGTTTATAAAATTATCGTCCTTTGTAACCCAAAAAAAAAAGTAGAAATAAAACTCAAGTTCAAGGATGTATCTTAGTGTAAAAACTCAATTGTATGCATTACAAGTGGATGATTAATAGAATATTTTAAGCAAACTTGGCAGATTTTGAATTATATGTCTGATATTTTGTCTAAATAATTACTTAACTGACCTAAGACAAAACCTTCAAAGGCTAACATAATCTTTAGAGCAAATAATTTCCACGCCTGCACCAAAAATATCAATACTCGGAGTAAATTGAGCTCTAAAATAATGCATGCTTCAAACATATAATTCATTATTTAAAGGTAAAGCAGAACACTCCAAGAAATGATATATCAATACTTGGAGTAAATTGAGCTCTAAAATAATGCATTCTTCAAACATACAATTCATAATTTAAAGGTAAAGCAGAACACTTCAAGAAATGATACCTTGAACACCTTAGGTTCTATATCTGAAATAACTATTTCGCTGTTATCTTCCTCCATTGCATCAAGAAGTTCATTTTCGAATACAGGAGACCGAGCAACCAATACCAACTTGTGAGCATGAAACTTTTGCCCTTGCACATTGAAAATGATATCAGAACAATCTTCATTCTCCAATAGCATACCAAAATGGTCTCCAATATCTGACTCAGGGACCTTTATAGAGTGCAATCTCGAGCAATCAGTTGCAGAAACCACAACACCAACAGTGCAGTGAATTTTCAAGCAATCATCTTTTAGAAAATCTGACGATTCAAGCATTGCTCGTCTGAAGAATCGCTTGTAACCCCTGGAGGGGGGACACAAAGGGCACACATTTAGCTATAGGAACTGGAAACCATTCCATACGCTAATAACCAATTCCAACAAAAAAAAATGTAAAAACACAGAAAATTGTATCAGTAAAGAATCTATAGATCACTTAAAACTTTAGATGTTCTCAACCGTAGAATTGAAAAAACAGAAAATTCCATTTTATCACCAAAGTCAACTCTAATATTCCATTTCAATAAAGAAAACAGCATATATCCTCTCTTAATAGTATAGGAGAGGTTCCAAATAGCGGAAGAGCATTAATCCCACAAAGTAAACCATACAAGCCATGAAAAAACCAACAACAATTTAATTGGATTAGATCACTCGGAAACTGCATTCGTACAAATTAGCACAGCTCATAAATCACATCAACCCTCCCGCAAACAAACTCTATTTTAAATTCAATCACTCTACTCTACCATGCAATTGATTCTACTCAAGATCCCAAGTTCTTCCGATGCCTAATTAGGAAACTACAATAAAAAAGTAGAAAAGAAAAAAAGAAAACCCAGAATCTTATTATACCACATGCTGCCGCGATACTTGAGGGTATAGGGTCCACTCTCGAGGGAGCGATCAAAGTGACTATGAACTTTATGTTTGCCTTTACCACTCTGATCAATCAAGGTGAGCTCGAAAAGGGCACGAACATCGGTGCCTTCGCTAGCAAGAGCGATGAAGACAGAGACATAAGAGGAATGGTCTTCAGGGTTTTTGCCATCTGGGTAGAAATAAATTGCCCACTGATAACCACCAACAGTGAAAGTCTCGCTAGCTATGTGTTTCCCTACACCAATTCCTTTGGCTAATGAATAGCCTTGAATTGTGAATTTGTGGGACCCGTTTACTGTTTCTGTTATGGAGAGCGAAGAGGTCGGGGATGTGCATGGCAGAGGTGACGAGGTGGTGGGTGGCATTGAGAAAGGAGAAGGGAGCGTGTTGGGTGCAGGGAATTTGAGGGGAAGTTGCTTTCGATTTTTGAAGAAGAAAGAGAGGGTGTGGTTAATTTTATAAAGAGAGGGTGGGGCCTTCCGGCCTGCATGGTGAGGAACGATGGTGGGCGTCCTTTCTTCTGAAGTTGTTTGATATAGATATTCCCATGGCTTATTTTTCAAGAGAATGTTTGTTTTTATTTTTTCATAATATTTTTAAAAAGATTAAAAATATATATTATATTATTTTATTTTAAAATTATTTTGATGTTTTAGTTTTTCAAAAATAAAAAAATATTTTTTTTACTATATTAAAAAAAACTTTAATAAACTAATACTATTTTAAAAAACCTTTTAAAATTACAATCAAAATAGCATTTCATAATTTGTTTAAAAATAAAATTTTCACTTTCATACTCCAATATTCCTTTATCCAATTATTTTGAGATTTATCGATTTTGAAATTTCAATATATAAATGCCAAAATTATGACATTCATTACTTATAATTAACTTATAAACAAAACCATTTTATTTATTAAACTCCATAAAATGATTAAATATTTTTTATTTAAAAATATATTAAAATAATATTTTTTTATTTTTAATATCACACATCAAAATAATCTAAAAATATTAAATAAATTATTAGTTTAAAGTAAATAAAAAAATTAATTTTTTTAAAATATAAAAGTAAACAAATATATTCATAGAGAAAGAAAACTATTTTTCTTTTTCTGCCTCTTGTTTCTTGCTTTTGCCTTTTAATACGTGTTTTCTATATATATATATATAGAAAGTTATAGTTAAAAAGTATTCTACTCTATAATTAAACTTAATCATGGCCATTGACCACAGCCACAAGCATCAATTGATGGTGGAATCGACTTTTCCTCTTTAGTGTAGTGGGATTAGAGGCGCCTCCCACCGCATATTACCATACAAGCAAGCAGAAAGTAATCAAGAACTAACAATGGCTTTCCCTTCTGTGCACAACTGTGATTTTTTTACTTACAGAGGTAACCCTTGCATGTCCTCAGGAGATTAATTCTGGAAACAAACTGTTAATCAAAATGGTTAGCTAATCCTAGAAAAAAAAGCCGTGATCCCTGATTGCCACCGTGATTTCTCTGGTCCAGTCACCGCCGATTAAAAAGGCTGAATGGCTTGCCACTCCCAGCAACAGTCTCGCCTGTCGAGTCTGATTCACTTTCCACCATTTCTTCTGAGCTATAATTACTTGGAAGGAGTTGAATCCGATCAGCATTCTTGATGATCCAATTGGTGACTTCCGGTGACGCTACCCATTCAGCCACAGCTTGGTGTGTTGTTACCCTGGTGAAATCCTCCCGCTGCTTCTTTGTGAACTTCTTTTGCTTTGGTGTCTTGTGGAAGGTTGAGTAGGAATCCTGCTTAACTACTGTTGCCGAAAGAGAAGATGGTGATACCAAACCTGCCAATGCCAAGAAAAGAAACTCACACGATGCTACAAGGTTGAGAAATGACAAGGATTCAGCACCTTGCTGAATGATCCAAAAACATTAGAAAAGAAAGACGATAGAAAATAAATGAAAAAACATGTCATCGATTAGAAGCATAAAAAAATTGCTCAGGAAGCATCTGAATTTGCTATTTTATATCCATTCGAAGAACTATGCACTTGATGTAGCAGGGAATGTAAGCAGATCAGTTATCTACATGTACATTCTGTCCAAGTAAAGAGTAAATAACAAGATTTTTTGCCCTGAAATATCAACAAGAATTTCTGGTCATCATCAGGCAAGGAAACTCTAAATGTTTCTGAAACCTACTGGGGGGCACATTTATAACAGAATTCAAGGACATAAACAATTACGAACCAATTCTATCAATAAATCTTTTAGGATAAGCACGGAATGGTACATATGGAGAATTGTTTGGGGAAAAGAAAATGAACCATATCAGTTTTAGCTTCAATAATGAAAAATTCCAATGCAACAACTAGCACATACATGAGATATGAACTACCAAACTGATAGTTTGATAGCCAGAGAGCTGGTTTATTGCAGCAATATAAATACAGAACCAGCCAAAAAAAAAAAGTAAAAACAAGAAAGTAAGCAAAAAAATAAAAATAAACCAGTGATGCACCATAACACAAACCCAACAAAAAAATAAAAATAAACCAGTGATGCACCATAACACAAACCCAAAACAAATAAATGTTAGATTATTTTTTTATTCCTAAATTTTGTCATTGTTTGATTGGGTACTAAAATATCCAAAAATACAAAAATATTTTATTTCCATTTTATCCTTTGTAGTCTTAAATATTTATTTAACTCTTAAAATGGTTTGGTTGTTGAGTTTATAAAAGTGTCCAATTAACTCTTCAATTTTAAAATTTAGAAAAAGAAGTAGATACAATTGTAGAAATCAATTTGGTTTGTGTTAATCGCTAGTTATATCATAACCTAATCATAATTAAGTGTTTTCTAAATAAGATAATAATATATATAAAAGAATTAGGCTCATGTATTTTGGACTCTTATTCATTGAATCATTTTTTTCTTAAGCCCATTTGGTCCTTGACTTGAAGATTTTGGCCTAAATTCAAGAACAAACTATAGATAGATAGATAGATAGATAGATAGATAGATCATATAATAATAATAGCATTCAGGATAACTGTGTCCAAATTTAAATATTTTGGGACTGCCTTGTATTGTCAAAATTATTTTTAGAATTCTTTCACATTTTTTTGTGAATGAAATAGGATTGTTTTATATGAATTCTTAGTTCAGAGATTGTTTCATATTTAGCATCAGAGCCTATGGCTAAAGTGGAATTGTAGAACAAGGACAAAATAAGCAAGAAGATTCTAATCCACTGGCTCGCTCATATTTACTGTGTGACCAATTTGTGCACCAAAATCGTGTAACTGTATTGTTGTCCTAACTACTCACCTTTAACAGGGGAGTTGGTCCAAGCAGAAGAGCTTCTTGGACTGTTGCGCATCTTCCTCTTGGGGCTCATGTCTCCTGACCTGCTAAGGAATTCAGCACGTCTATATCTTGCCACCTGTCCTGTCAGCTGGAGCCAAGTGCGCTTACCCCCAGAATCTGATTGATCCCTGCATGAAATCTCAGTTGAGTTCTGAAGTTAAATGCTAATACACGAAATAAAATATTTAGAACTCATACAAACCAAACAAGTCTTTCACAAGCACTTTACAAACAGAGAATAATACAACCTTGTTTATACCATCTGAAATGCGTCCAACTTCACCTGTTTTTTTCAAAAAACTTCAACTCTACTATAGGATGTCAAGATGACAATGACCAAATTCAACATCTGTTGATTAAACTTTATGAACAAGGAGCATGGCAACCACTGTAACGTTTCCAATTTTTCCGGAACAAATCACCTCCAAACACATAAGCAAACAGGGAAAAAAAATTTATATACATAGTTTTCATATAGAAGTCTTTTGAAATTTCGGCAAAGTCTCCCCTATATCGGGAGGTCCTAAGTTATCGACATATAACCTGTTTACACTTCAAATATCCTCCATTTCATAACTCAATCATGACTCAATCATCCTAGGTCTCAATCTCACAACCATCATCATTATCTCAACTACTATATTTATAACATACATTAAACAACAAATATCATTAGAGGGATAAATGAGATAAACATGCATACATGAAACATGGTTATATGAATTTCAGAGTTAAGTCCATCTATTCAAGTTTAAACATTAATTATACAAATTAAGTTATACAAATGTTTCACTATTACAAAATATAAGGATATACTCCCTAACCTACACAACAAAAAGTGAACAAAAGCTAGAATCTACTCCTGTCGTGCATGCGATGGTCCTGAAATAAAATACATATTATTAAAACATGAATATCACAATAAGCATAGTAACACAAATATCCAATAATTTAAAAAAGGTAGACATGTATTCTTATTCTATTCACTTCTCTATTTTTATTTCCATTGGAACTTTTTCTCATTCAAATACTAAAACTATTTCATCTTTCATTTCCAACTTCCATTCAAGATTCCATAAAATCAACCACATCTATTACCACCTAACACATTGTCGATACCAATTTCACTAGTATCATCATCACCACCTCATAGGCATCGATACATAGCAATCTCCTTACCCGAGACCCTAACATACACTAAATGTATGCTAGTTGATGCACGGTGATCCCCTTACCTAGGATCCTAGCATACACTAAATGTACGGTAGTCCATGCTCCATAGGCATCAATGCATGGTAATCCCCTTACCTAGAATATTAACATACACTAAATATATGTTAGTTCATGCCTCATAGGCATCGATGCATAGTAATCCCTTTACCCGGAATCCTAACATATATTAAACATATGGGAGTTCATGCCACATATCACACTTCTCATATTTTCTATGTCAGCGATACTTCCATCGCTTGGCAATTCATACGAAAGACCATTCACCTTGAACATATATACATTCAGGATACTATCCAAAATAACAATATCATTAAGACTTTCATTCTTTCATATAATATCTAACATTCACTAATTCACATTTTCCCTCAATAACATATTAAATCATGAAATTTAACTAAGAAGCATAGGTGTAGATCACCTACTTACAGTAGAAGTTCTACTCGTGCTTCGTTGGTGCCGCCGCCGCCGCCGCCGCCTGTGGTCCCTCCTGTAATCACAAGCATATCTCATAAATTATCCTCATTCAAGGATACATTTCATAATAACCATATTAACAACCAATATAAGTCATTCTTTATTTAAATTTGAACATGAATTTCTTCAATTTTATTTTTCATTTATTTAGTTTGCAATTTACACAAACATTTATCTCCCGGGATTTACAACCACCCCTCCAAATAACTTTTCTTAAGACCATTGTGATGCACAATCTAGATAATTTGCTAAAAAATGTTTCACAAGGCAATTAATTTGTTTTAGATTCCAAATACTAATTTGATACAAAATTTACCAACTTTTTAGCAGAATGCATCCACTTCAAAACAACAGTACTAAGAAAAAAAAAGGTAGGGACAGAAAAATTATAGTACTCACATTCGATACCACCACTTTAAAATAAGAGTGCAGATTACCCAAGAAGAAACCAAGGCAGCCATTGCTAAAAGAGTATCAAGAGTGCTCTGAGAAAGAAGAGGAAAACAGGAATATGAAAGGTCACCTATCAGCCATCACTCAAATCTGCTGTCAAACAAAATTTGTCCTTAAAATAAATACAAGAGGTTTACTTTAATTGCATCAGAAGATAAATGAGCTAAGAAGAAAAAAGCTAAGCTAGTAGACACAAGAAGATTGTAAAAGAATGACAGTGTACACGGTGCCTAAGGCAGTGAATGATGATGGTGCTTTTTGAATAAAGTCGAGTCTATACTACATGAATTCTGGAGTGTGAAGAGGATGCATGCAAGTTCACAGACTCATCTTATCCCATTGTCATAGGAAAATGAGGCACAATTGTTGGAAGGATCGAAGAATTGCCTTACAGGGCTGAAACTAAGGACAACTGGCCACAACAGAATTCAGCACAAAGCAGAACACGGAGAACAGAAAAGCAGCTTCAACCAACACAAGTACACAACCCAAGACATAATATAATTATCTAACATGATCTAAAGGTCTGGCTAACAACAATCAAAGTCTGTTGAGGCATTACCTCATCCTATATAATATTCTCCTATATAATATTCTTTGTCCAATAATAATAGTAACTTAGGGAATATCATACAATAGAAGCAAGTCACAGATAACCAATTACCATTGTCTCACTTTCTCTTGCCAAAACAGAGAACTGGATACCTATGAATAGGTACTAAGGTCTTGTTAAGTGATCAAAGCTTGCATCATTGACCCTTTAGTAGCCTCTATCTTCCCCAAAAAACTTTTTTCTAGATGATTTATAAAGCTTTTCTTCTTTAATGACATCTTCTACTATCCAAAACATAAAAGCTTTTTTGTGTTCATGCACTAAAGTAACCCCCACCCCCCTCTTTTTTTATATATAAATTAAACAACATGCATCTGTGGACTGTGGCGGCATAAGAGATTTATCCATGCAACAAACGGAGGGTATTCATTGTAAATAGGTGAACTTCATTATCCATGCCATCATCATGCATGGGTTCTAGTTGTATTTATATGTGTGGATGTACAATGGGGCAAAGGTACATCTGTAAAATGCTGCAGCTGTATGATGATTCTTCAATTTTGAGGCATTTGAACGACTTTAGAAATCTTTGTTTAGTTCAACATTGAGCAATGGAATCAACCTGAACACATGTCATACCTTGAAAATAAAGGTGGATGCAATAATGCGAGTTGCCCATTTAACAAACCGAGCTATTCCATCATCCACGCTCCCATCCTTTGAGATTACAAATTTCCTCACCATCCAGTACCCTAAACCAGCTCCTGCAAGAACATTCCCTACTAATACAAATATGCAGACCTGTAGTGAAACAGGGAAAGGTCAGAAAATAACAGTTAGGAAGAAGCAAATAAAGAATAAACTTTATGTGAAGAATAATATAGTAAAAGGACCACATGCACACAATTGGTTCTCCCCTTCTTTTCTTTGTGTATAAGTACTTTGAGAGAAGGGGATTTTGAATTAAGTAAAAGCTGTATCTCTCTTTTTTTATCAAAATTTTTAAATATTATCAGAATAAATCACATTTATCAAATAACAAAGTAATGCCAAATATGTGTCTTAAGTAGCCTATTAGAACAGCCAACGTAGCTTGTGGATATTCCAAAAGAAAATATGAGAAATTGAAGCTGCTGGCATTAGGTACCCAAAAGATTTTAATGCAGTATCAATATGGGAGTGCTTGCATGGTGAGATGGTGTTTGTTGCAGGAATGGCTCTAGAACATTGATTCCCTTGAATCTGTAATTGCAAGTAAGCTATAAAACTCTGCAAAAGAGAAAGGCTTACTGGATAGTGCATCTCTTCACTCAGCCCAAAATTGACAAGAAACGAATTTACCAGAATTGAAGTTTGATGTAAAACAAAAGTGCCAGCTCCAAGCTACACCAGAAATGGATAGAAAGATAGCCATGCATCACAGACAAAAGAAAAGAGAAAATTATCTAAACAAAGGGAGCAAGTGTGAAGAAATGATAAGAAGATATTGGAACTTACAGCTAAAGTAAAAGCAAACTCACCACTGATCCATATATGAAAAGATAGAAAAAGTTTTTCCTTCCAGTTGCCAACAATTTCATTCCCTGAATCATTAGAGCAAAGGAAAACATAATAGTTGTATCTATAAAATGTTGAGCTGAAAAATTAAGATGAAATATAGGATCGCAAAATTGCAGGCATTGAATTGTAACTTGAATATATTAAAAGCATATTAATGTTCAGGAACATCAGTGATATGACAAAACCAGCATCAATGTTCCAGAGTGATGCTATTTGAAAATAATATTCCTAAGCAACATTATAAAATGTTGTTTTAATTACCAAAAAAAAAAACTGTTCTGTCGGAACTTCCAACTTTTTTTCAATGAATAGATGGAGGCATGGAAACCGAAAGCCAGCCAAACTAGCACCTTCTTGAATCTTGAGTGATAATCAACCTCCACAAGGTTGACCTCTTGCAAAATATTAGTTTTAGCATCAAATCCAATGGAACTTCAGAAATTCAGAACAATTTTTTTCTTGGACAGTATATGTTGATAACAAACACCCACAAATCAGTGAAATGAAATAGCAAATGGATTCAATTGAAGAATAGTCTAGGGAATCCAATTTTGAAAATTCATGAGAATGCCACTAAATATCCATTCTGACACTAGGACGCTGCATAAGGCACCATGCATGCAAATGCAGTTACATACAACTCAAGTCCCTAAAAGCAGCTGGCTTAGCTAACAAAATATCATGGCAATCCCCTTCATTATAAGTTCTAGGTGTGAAGGCCCCATTTGGTTTGGTGCATGTTGGGTAGAACAATCAACACAGAATGCAAACAGCCCATTCCATGAAGAAAATATTTCATTCCTTCTGGGACAATCACAAACACTTTATTGATATGGATCTACTACCAGAAATTCAATGCTTATTCTTAGCATCAAATGTGTATCCCTAAATAATCTCATATTTCAATTATTCAACATTTCATTTTACCAAGCTCAATGTTAGTCAGATTATTTAGCATTTATATGTTTTGATGCAGCAACAACATGTTATTTGCCAACATTTATATGTTTTGTTTGGACATACACGGGTTCCATATCTATCACTATTTATCCACAACTCAATCGGGGACATACTGGCACATTTGGAACCTTAACCAAAATTTCAAGTAAATAACATCAGTGCTCGAGAATTTTTATTGAAAACTGTTTTAGGGTTATGCATTTGAAACCAATTTGATGATACCACATTGGCAAAGAGAGAAGAAAAAAAAAAAGCATTGGAGAAAGGAGGAGAAAGATCTGAAAACAACAAAACCAAACTTATGTACCTGAAAAAGAAGGAATATAATGACCAGAAAAACCCCAACAGCCATTGAAGTGCTATAATAAAAGGGAACCCAACTGCTGACAATTGATGCCAGCAATAGTAAAACAAATCCAGCTGCTAGACACACGAGGCGCCATTGCTGTAAATCTGCGGAAACGACAATTAATCAGAATCAGTAAAGGAAATTTCAATACAGTGAAAACACGAACATGACAGGGAACAAGGGAAACCAAACCTTCATCAACAGCGATTGAGACAGATCCAGAAGTATCACCAACGAACTTTACATCAACATATCTCTCCTCATAAGGAGACATGGCAGTTCTCCACAGCCCCTTCTGAACAGCCCTCCAATCATCCTTTTCACACTGGCATAATCCAAGGGAAGCATTCCTGCGAGTGCTCCATGGATGAGACATAAAATTTTCACTCTGTAATAGGAAGTATATCAAACAGAGAAAGAACAGAGGAAGTAAAAGAGTCAAGAAATTCACTTACCGGTGAAAGCAAACCTTAATTTTGCTATGCAATCTCTCTGGTATTACTGCAGATGGAGCCAAAGTAACTCAAAATGAACTAGCATAACTACTGAGTTTCCATCTAGAGTGACCAGAAACTTTAACTCGTTCACAAAAGAAAACATCATGGCTAAACACATGCCCATGCAAGCGACACGGGGTGACATCCAGAGCTGGATTCTCAGGGTCAAGAACTGCAATTGTAGAAAGCATTGTTAAGTATTTATCATTCAAAGGCCAAAAAAAAAATCACTTAAAGTACAATATAAGGTTAGAGATTTCAAAACAAGTGTTTGTTTTTTTTTTTTTTTGAGAATTCAAAGAAAATGCTTTCAGTCACATGAAGAAAAACATAAATTAGCCAACAGAACAAGGCAAGCTAGAACTACCAATAAAGACCCAAAAGAAAACCACCCGGATAAGAGTTTTCTTCCAAAGTTTGTGATATCAAGAAATTCCATACCCCTTTAAACCTTCCAAAACTCAAATGGTTATGGCATCAGAAAAAGACACCTATTCAGCCACAATACAGCAACATTTCTTTATCGAACGAAATATTTTTACGTCCATCATCTGATTTAAATATCAAATCCACTAAATAATAATACAAAGCGTGCCTACCTGTGGCGATTTCTAACAAAACCCCATAAATAAAAATTGATATCTTATAAAACCTCATAAACAATCCAATTAATTCTTCTTCATTATACTACAAATATCACAGCGTGAAATAAATAAATAAAAACATTAAATCCCATTAAATAATATACTGTACGGACTTGAAATGCCAGCAGCCTCATCCCCAAAAGCTTGAAAAAGAAAAGGAAAAGGACCCGACAGCGACATGCAGTTTAATTTCCAAATATCACAACAGATCGTCATAATCAATCAGAAAGCGAGCAAAACAAAGTAAGTAAGAAGGTTGATTACCTTTGAGAGTGGCACGCGAGAGGAACACAGAGGAGGCAAATATCAAAGAGTAAAGAAGGGTAAGAGAAGGAGAAGAGGAGCCCATTGTTTGCTGCTGCTGCTGCTCTCTCTCACTATTATTTGCGCGGCTTTATTATTATTATCTATTAATTAAGGAAATTTATATAATTAAAAAAATTGAAGAAGCGGAAGGCAGTGAAACCTTCAAATCAGTAACGACTCCTTTTTAAATTATTCCCATTCGCCGTTTTTTGTGTTTTCGCTGTTTGCGTGTGTGCGTCGTTTTTAAGCTTTTGATAATGATTGGAGGTTTCGGCGACTTTTTAAATTATTTTTTATTATAAAATAAATTAAAAAAATATTTTTTATTTTTAAAAAATTATTTTTAACATTACTATATTAAAATAATCTTAAAAAAATTTAATTTAAAATAAAAAATTTTATTTTTTTCAAAAATAGTTTCAAATACAATGCAAAATACGACCTTAAATGCTTTAAACTTCTACTTTACACTTGTATGTTCATTATCTAGATTTGTTTTTTGCGCTGTGCTACAACAAGTGAAAATAAAATTCAATATAAAAAATATATTAAAATAAAAAAATTCAATAACTAAATTGTTAGTTTAATTAATAATTTAAATAATATAAAAAAATAGATAAAAAATTATAAAACAACAAGATTTAAGTTTATCTAAATTATTAAAAAATTAAATATTAAAATGTAAGATTATAAAAAGAAATTGTCAAACTTTATAATCATGAATATAAAATTAAAATAATCTTATAAAAAATTAAAAAAATAAAGTTTGATTGTTCATTTTCAAGGAAACATCCATTGATTATACTTCTCTTTGTAATTGTGATGGAAAAGCACTCGGAGCAGGTTGGTTTTTTTTTTCACTTTGTAATTAAACTTTTGAATATTATACTTTATAACTGAGTTTTAAAATGCGGTAAAAAAAATGATGATTGGTTAAATGATTTGATGGTTTTTGTTTAAAAAATAAATTTTAAATTTTATAAATAAAATATATCATTATAAAAAAGATTTACTCTTTAAAAATCGACCGGGATTTAACTGAGATGTAAGTAAACTAATAGGGTTTAAATAAAAAAATTAACAAAAGTATTTATTTAATTATAAAATTACTATTATATTTGAAATAATAATTAAAAAGCTATAAAAGCTTAAAAATAACAAAATACCACTATAAAACTTGATAAAAAAGAGAGAGAGAGAGAGAAAGAAAGAGAGTAGTCCTTCTCTCCCATATTTCCCGCCGTGAACCACGATCTCTAATGTCAAACCACCAAAAATACAAGGAAGCAGCCCTCTCATCTTGCTAGTCTCTTTCATCTTAAAAATCTTTTCTAACCCGAAACCCAGAAAATTAACAGCAGCTAGACTGAAGCACCGGTTGCCGATGAGGTTACCTGTACTCTTAACATATCATTCACAGGGTCCACCACATTCTAATTGTAGTCCTTTTTCAGCTACCACCCTCTAAAACCCATTTACTCCTCGTCTTTTCACAGAGAAGCTTGCAAACTCGGTATGCAAGTAGAAGAGACCCAGCCTCTTCTCAGGCATGCAGGTACAATCTAACTGTGTCTGTGTGGTTCTCTCCGGAGTAGTTTCAGCAAGAGGTCATAAGGAAAGGTTTTGGAAGTTACTGGATTTGTGCTTGGCTTTTTCCTTTGTGTTTTTGACAGAGAGAGTACGAGAGAGGAGAGCAAGCAATCACGAAGAGAAAAACTGAGTTACCTTTCATGCTTTGAGGATATTATTGTCATTTTATTAATTTTCAAAATTTACTTTAGCCCAGGTGTGAAATGTAATATTTAAAAATTTAATTGTAAAATAATTAAAAATAATAATTATAGCATGTATAAAATATATTTTTAAAATTTGATCCTGAATTTTTAAAAAATCAGATTTTATTGTATAAAATTGAAAATGAACTAAAAATTAAAATATTTTTTAAAACAGCAAAAACCTCATAATAAATTAATTAAAAGAAATTATCAGCTTTAAACCAAGTTGATATAATATTAAGGTTGAAATTAAAAAAAGAAAATACTTAACAATTAAAATTCAAAAACCTTAAAAAAAAACATTATTAGTGTTTTTTCGGATGATAATAGTGTTTTTCTAATCCATTTCAGATTCTTTTTAAATTGTAATATTACTAAATCTTGCGTTATTATTTAACACACTGCATGGATTATTGCTTTGTATTTAGGTAAAAAATGAACAATTAATTGACTGTTTAATGGCATATATATGAGTATAGTTGTAATTAATTTTTTTAAAAAAAATTGTATTGGAATGTATCAAAATAATATTTTTTTTATTTTTAAAAATTATTTTTACATTAGCCCATCACAATAATACAAAAAATATATATATAAATAATTTTTAATAAAAAAATTTAAATTTTTACATAACACAGCTTGCAGTGCATTTTAAAACTTACCTAAATAACTTGATAGTATTTGTTCATACGGTAATTTTAGCTTTTAAAGCTAACTGTGTAAGCTAGATGTTTGATAACATGAAAAAAATTATTTACTATATAGTGGGTCAATAACTTTTTTCCTCAAATGGCGTTTTGCAATTCATCTGGAACTGTTCACAACAGTACCATATTAAGTAAATTACAATCCACTTGCAATGCGCTCTTAATATTCTTAATACTGTTTACGTGAATAGTATTAGATGAATTTTTATATTATTTACATGAAAAGTATTTATTGTACAGCATCTAATTTGATAAAAAAAATTAATTTTTTTAAAATTATATTTTATTAAAAAAATTAATATTTAATATTATTTAATAACACTATATAAATTAGAATAACATAACATTTATGAAATTTGATTACAATTTTAATTTTATTTCTAATGATATTTTACCTCATTTTATTTCATGCTGAAAAAATCATAAAAACTATAATACTTGTCAGATGAATTTGATATGTAATGAAATTATAAATAAGTTAATGGAATAATAAAAAATTTTTATGTAAAATATTATTTATTTAATGGTGTAATAATTGTAGTTAAATCTACGATATTTAAATTAAAAATCATCAATATAAATATATTTTTTTTATTTTTTTTTTATGACCTCAATTTGAAAGGCATGTTTAACAAAACACATTAAACTACTTTTTATTCAACCTCAATTTTAATAAGAGTTTTAACTAAACATATATAAATATTAAATCAAAATCAACTAAAAATATTTTTTATAAAATAATTTTTTTCAAAACATAATTACAATAACTACCATAATATCAAACACACTTGTGTAGCTATGAAAGATACATCTAAATGGTGGTTGAGTCATTGTCCATAGATTGTTTATTTTTAACCTTTTTGAGGTGGTGTTATAATCATGATGTGGTCAATCTAATAATTTACTAATTTAGAGTTCAGCTGCCTAGATTAAAAAAAAGTTTGGATTAATATAATTTTAGTAAAAAAATAAAAAAAAATTATATGGAGGTTTATTTAATTTAACTTTGCAAGTTGATGGATTTAAAAATAATTTATACAAATAATAAAAATATAGTTTAATTAAAAAAAATTAAGATAATGTATTTTTTAAAATATTAAATTAACAATATATTTGATCGATTTTGGTCAACTCAGATCATAAGATTATGATATCTAATATAAAACAAATTAAAAGAAATTTTAAAATTTAATTCTCAATCAATTCAATATTAAATGATGAAATTAAAAAATAAAATCAATTCTAAAAAATTAAGAAAAAACAATCTGAGTCAACTTAGGTTAACTTGTGAAATCCATAACTTAGATCATAAGACTTATATAATTTCATAGAAAGCAAATTGAAACAAATAATGAAGTTTAATTTTTAATTAATTCAAAATTGAATGATAAAATTAAAAAAAAATATTAATTAAAAAACTAATTTAATAAACTTAACTCACAAGCATCATGAAACTGAAATAATTATGTAAAAAATAAACCCTAATAAATTATAATATATAATCTTTAATAAATTAAATATAAAAAAATTATAAATTTAAAAAGAAAGTATTTTTTTAATTTTTATTAATATTGATGATGATAAATAACAATGAGAATGCGTGTCTATCAATAAGCCATACCCACAACTTTTTTTTAACTCATCTACCAGTTGTGAGGGTTTTGATTAGGGATGAGCAAAAAAACCGAGAAATCGATATCGATTAAACCAAAAAAATCAAGAAAAAAATAACCAGAAAAACTAAACTATAAAAAAAAACTGATTAAATCGATTAAAAGTTTTTCAAAAATTTTCAGTTCAATTTGGTTTCAGTTTTGGAAATCTAAAACTAAAAAAACCCTAACCGAACCGAACCTGTTTGGTTTAAGGGGGTACTATAAATATATAAAAAAAACACATTATTTTTCTTAACCTTAGCCACCTAACATTTGTCCTTCTCCTTGCTCTTTAGTCCTTAGCTGCTCCCTGCCTCCCTCAAGTGCCTCAACTCTTAGTCCCTCACAATTCACATTTTCACTCACAGATCATCCGCTTTCACTCAAATCAAGTTAATCCATCTTCATCCACAGCCAACCATATCACTCTCCCACACCATCTTTATCTTCAAACTAGTCATTCAAAGCTGTGAGGTTATCGCTTCTCTTATTGTAGATCGCAGTCGATACTCGCTACCAGCAAGCCAAACAAGTAAATCTCTCGATCCTGATCGTGATTTATAATATTATATCAACTGCTTTCATGTAGCAGCTCATTAAATTTTATGTCTAATTACATAGTAATCAATTGCTATAGAAATGGGATCAAAACCAGTAGTCATGTTTTGTTCTTAGTTTCTATAACAATAAAATAAATTGAAAGGATGTTTTTGGTTGCCTGTAATAACTTATACGGTAGTGCACCATTATAAAGTAGTATCAAATAAAAAGCATTCAAAATTGGGTATTATATCTTTCTTCACTGTAACTTCTACTTAAGCTTAAAAGTGATTTCTCGAGAAAGACAATTAAGTTCTCTTTTGTTGTTAATCATTTTGTTTAAGAAATTCTATAATCACTTTTGTTGGATTCTAACGTGAAAAAAGCTAGAAACTTTTCTTCTAATTTTGCTAAAACAAGCCTCAAGAATCTATCTGTTTGCTGTCATTTTAAAAGAGTTTATTTGCCTTTGATGTTGTAATAATCGGTTGTTGTGTTGATACTAGTGTAGTGTTGAACATTTGTCTTAGTTTATCAATTTTGAAGCTATTCTAATGGGTTTAGAAGATATATGGTTAGTTTGAATTTTGATGTTGTCCTGCACATTGCTTCCTAGCTTTCTGTATTTTTAGTGCAATTTAACAAAATAAAACTATTAGAAAATAAATTATCAAGAACAGGTTCTTTATCTTTAGGAAGGAGATATACAGTTATAAAAGGTTTGTGTAAGATTAGAAAGACCCCTGTCATTGTTGAATTGCTAAAGAAAATGGACAATGAAGGTTGCCAACCAGATATTGTGACATGCATAACGATTATTGATAGCCTTTGGAAGGATATCCTAGTGAAAGAGGCTTTAGTAAACTCAATGTGACCCCTAGCATTAGTTATACCTAAAGTGACCTTGTCATCTTAAGGTGATTAAAATTTTGAGCCATGGAACATAAGCTTGCCACCAAGGTTTTGTCTTAATTGGAAGTGGCTGGAAACCAATTCTTCTCTATAGCCTATCATGTGTAGATTTTGTCCCTATTAAGTGACCACGATTAACTTTTTAATTGTTTTGAGAATTATGTATTAGTGATTTTAGATTTGCAACTCAATTTTCAGATGTAAATCATGTGTTAGCTTAAGTGAGTCCATAATTTTAGTTTTGACTGTAAAACATTATGTATGTTTCTTTGAATTTTAGTACATTTAATTTTTATTAGTTTCTTTGAATTTTAGTACATTTAAGTCTATTATAAATTATGGTTATTAACATGTTTTCATTATGTAATAACAAATAAAAAATCCTCAAATTCAAAATGCTTCATCTATAGGCACTACATCAACATTAATCAATTCTCTAACTTCAAAAATTAACACAGAATCAACCACTGCAATATCCACCACAGATACAAAAGATAAGCAACCTTAAGTCCTTACATCAAAGAAAAGAAATGCTTATGATAAAAAAAAAAAGAGTCACAAAGTTAGGATCACTTTACAAAACTTGATGTTAATCCTAAAGCCCTTAGAGCTGAATGTAATTATTGTGAGAAACATTATGTATGTCATACTATTGTTAACGACATAAGTAATATGTGGAGTCATTTAAAAGCATGCTAAAAGTTCCCTTTTGTGGTTGATAAGAAACAAAAGGTTTTGGTATTGGAACTTAAGATAGAGAAGGGTAAATTGAGAGAATAAAATGTGGGAACTCTTAAGGAAATATGTTATAATTATGATGAATGTAGACAAGCACTAGCAAATATGGTTATAATTGATGAGTTGCCTTTTAATTTTGTGAAGGGTCGGGGATTTAAATTGTTTGCTAGGACTATACAACTTAGATTTGACATTCCTTCTCATTTCACTATTATAAAAGATTGTTTGAAACTTTATATTGAAGAGAAGGATAGATTGAGAACAGCTCTTAGGGATCAACGATTATGCTTAACAACATATACATGGACATCAATCCAAAATATTAACTATATGTGTTTAACAACTCATTGGATTGATAATGAGTGGAATTTGCATAAAATAATTCTTAATTTTTGTCAAGTTTCCAATCTTATGAGTAAGACAATTGGCCAAGTTATTGAGAATTGTTTGTTGAAGTGGGAGATTGATAAACTGTTGACTGTTACAGTAGACAATGCAAGCTCTAATAATGTGACTATTTCATATTTAAAGAATGTGATGAAAGCTTGGCCAACTAATATATTGTCAAAGAGCATTTGCATGTTAGATATTGTGCAAACATTGTAAACCTCATTGTGTGTGATGACTTGAAAAAGATTAATGTTTCAGCTGTTAAGATTCGAAATGCAATTAGGTTTGTGAGATCTTTACCATCGAGGCAACTTGCATTTAAGAATTGTGCTAAAAAGTTGCATATAGAGTGTAAGAAATCATTATGTTTACATGTTGCAACTCGATGAAATTCAACTTATCTTATGCTAGAAGTTGTTGAAAAGTTTGAAAAGGTGTTTGTAAGGTTAGGTGAAAAAGAACCTTGGTATATAAGTTACTTTTTAGAGGTTGATTCAAAGGGGAATAAAAAAAACATAGGGCCACCTAGTTTGGATGATTGGGAAAATGCTAGAACTTTGGTGAAGTTCTTAAAGATCTTTTATATGGTTACATTGAAATTTTTTGGCTCATTGCATGTCACATCAAATTCTTTCTTTAATGAATTGATTTACATGCATACAAACTTGTTGCAATTGTATAAAAATAAAGATAATATTGTAAGTGAAATGATGATGAATATGATGTTAAAGTTTGAGAAGTATTGGGGTTGTGAAGTAAATCAGAATTTTTTGTTATATATGGCTAATGTTTTAGATCCACGTTTCAAGTTAACATATATGAAATTTTGTTCTGGTGATTTGTGTAATCATGACAAAACACAATTGCTAACAAATAAGGTGAAAGATATTTTGGTGAGCTTGTATGAGTTTTATTTGAAAATTGATGAAGTGGTGGATAATGATAGGTATAAATAAGATGTTAATGCTATTGATGATGTGGAGGTAGATGTTAACACTTTGGGTCGATTCAAAAGACATTTATAGGAGGTTGATAGTGTGGAAAATAAAAATGAGGTTGAGAGGTATTTGATTGATGGTTGTGAGGATCCTAATGATGATAAGTTAGATATTTTAGGTTGGTGGAAAAGCAATGCTTTGAAACATAAGACACTTTCAAAGGTTGCACAACATGTTTTGGCTATTCTTATATCTACAGTGGCTTTTGAATCAACATTTAGCATCGGTGGTCGTGTACTTGATCAATTTTGAAGTTCTTTATCTCTAACAACTATTCAAGCACTCATTTGTTATGAAAATTGATTGCATCATGGATCAATTCCAACTGATATTAGAAGCTTTATAAAGGATCTGGAAACCTATGAAAACCTTGAGTTAGGTAATTTTTTTTATAAACTTGCACCCTTTATTTTGTGATTTATTAATTAAATCATTTGCAATCATCTAATATGTCTAATTTTTTATTTTGTAGAATTTGGTGAAAAGTTATATCTAGCAATGGATGATAATTAGTTAAAAAGTTACTTTGATGGTAAAATACTACTTTTTATTTTTACATATTCTAATTTATTTTATCATGTTATAATTTTTTATCTTGATTTCCAGGTTTTGATGTTAATGGTGTTAAGGAATCAAAGTGCAATGTTTTTATCATCTTGATATGTTTTTTGATTGAGATGATATGCATAATGAATATTTATATTTTTTGCATGAAGTGTTTTCTTTTTCATGGCAAGGTTATTTGTTGTTTTTTAAGCCCTTTTAAAGACAATGTTTTGTAATTTAAATTTTAACTTGGTGTGTGTGTTATTTAAACATGATGCAAGAGGAGTCTAAAACACAAATATTAGAAAGACTTGCAACATATTGAACACAATATTAGCACTAATAATTTAATATAAATGAATATTCAATGTCAAAAAATATTAAATATATTATAGAATCTTGTAACAAAATTAGATAATATTAACATTAATTATAAGCCTAATTAGAAAGTCCAACACAAATCCATTAGGAAGTCTAAAAAAGCCCAACAAAAAATCCAAAAAAAAACCTAAAAATATTATACACGTTTTCTGGTTTTTCTATTAAAAAATTTGAACCGAATCGAATCGAAATCGATCGGTTTGACCTGGTTCTGGTTCGAATCCAGTTTGTATTTTTGAGTTTTTTAAAATTTTATTTTAATTATTTTTTTAGATAAAAACCAAACCAAATTGAAAATACTCACTCCTAATTTTAATGTTATCCATGGATCATCACGCCATGTAATGTTATTTATATTATTCATTCATTTGTCGTGCTTGGAATACTCATTTTTAAAATATAAAAAGAAACAAACATTAGTCACTTCAATTGTTTTCATTAAGGATGGACAGTAATATAAATTAAATAATAAGTGGAATTGGTGTTATGTTACGTGATATTATTATTTTAACTTGAGATTAAACTCTTTTTAGTTTTGTATTTTAAAAATAATTTTTTAAAGATTTATTTTTTTATTTTACTTTAAATTAATAATTTTTTAGTGTTTTCATATTATTTTGATATGTTAATATAAAAATAATATTTAAAAAATAAAATAAGTTATTTTAATATATTTTTAAGTGAAAAATACTTTAAAAAGTAACCGTAACTATATTGCCAAACAAACTTTAAAATTTTTTTATAAAATTTTAAAGGCATTCCCCAACTACATATATATTTAACAAAATAAATTTTCTTTCTACTACATATTAGATGAAAAAAAAGGAACACAAATAAAAAAAATTGAAGGCATTGTCAATGTATTTTCTAATATTAAAAAAGGTTTTAATTGTAAATTGATAATTTCATATATATATATATATATATATATATATATATATATATATAATAGAGAATCATATGTACTAATAAAAAACATTATTAATACTTACTTAAAAAAAGTACGAAAATGGAGAGATGAATATAAATAAAATATCTTATCTCGTTTAATAGAAAGCATCTTATTATAAGCATAAAAGTAATTTTAATTAAAAATAATAATATTCTAATAAATTTAGTGTAAATATATTAAAAAAATATAAAAAACTTTCTGATAATATCAATGAACATTATCTAACATGGGAGGTCAACTTGAAAACCTTTGATCATATTTTTTTTATTGGACAATATTTAACATCAAATCAGATAAAAATTGTTCCATTATGATTTAATAGTCTGGTTGTCCTAAACAAAATTCAGTTTGTTTTTATTTAAATATTAAAAAGCAATGCTTTGGATTAATATGGTTCAACCTGAGTTTACCCACCAAAGCTATGATCCAAGCCACGAACCTGATTTACTTTAATAACTTTGCTTTTTTAAATCTATTTTTTAAAAATTATATTAATAAAGAAAGATATGTGTAAAAAAGTTATCAAATAAAATTGAAGGAGGAAAACATCATGAAAAGTTATTAAAAAAAATACTTGCTAATGTTATAATCTTATTTGAAAATAAAATAAAAACTAAACAATATTTAATAAAATAATACCCTAATTATATTTTTAAGTAGTTTATTTTAATGAATTGTAATTAAAATCGAAAGGAAAAAAAGGTTAAATGTTTGGGCTTGTATAAGCCCGTGCAACTAGCCCATAAACAAAATAGTTATGTGGGATTATAAAGGTACTTTTTGTGTCTTTCCATCTTTTTTTTTTTTAAATGAGCGGATGATACCTTGTCTATTTTTTTTTAAGACTAGTTTTATTTCAACTATCTAAAATAGCTAGAAAGTCATGTTCTGCCGTCTTAAAACTAAAAAACATGCTTCAACCTTTTTCTCACTAGAAAAACTAAAAAAAAAACTTTGTAAACCTCAAAGCAACTTTTAGTAGATCAAAAATCTAAATATAATTTTAAATAAATAAATAAATTGAAACTCAAGTCTTATTTTTCTGGTAAGATAAGGGGTTAATAAAACCTGAATAAAATTTCTTTTATTAAATGGATCTTATTAGATCAAAATTAATTTTTTTAGCTATCAAAAAATGAACAACCAATAACTTTTTTTTTCTTATCATGCTTTTCAGCAAATCCCTCTTTTCTCTCAAATTCAAAAACTAAAATATAAAAAAAATTAAGTTTTGAGCCAAAATATAAAATTTTTAAACTAAAATGTCCAAAACTTAAAAAAATGAAAAAAAACTTTTAGGGATAACATTTTTAAATTAGCCCTTGGATTCATTAAAACAAATTTAAAAAAGGCTGCTTTTTTGTTTTATTTTCAAACTTGCTCTTTTTTACTTTTTTGTTTTATTTTCAAACATGTTCTTTTTTAATCTTAATTTATTTTAAGTAATAAAATTATATTATATTTTATCAAATCAAACATTAAATTAATGTCGAGATATTTTTTGATATCCTAAGAACTTCATAACATGCTAATTGAAATAAATTATTTGAGTCAATTCCTAGCCAACATAAACAAAATTTCAAATAAAAAATTATAAATTAAAATAAAAAATAATTTAAATACAAAAAAGAAAAAAAGAAAAACATGAATGGAATTCATAATGTTTTATTTCTTAATTTATATTGAAATACTGAATTTATGTTTTTTTTTTTAATTGTACCCTTTTTCATGAAGTTATGTTATGGCATTTAAAATTATTATAGGAATAATTCTTTTGAAATATTTAATATTTTAACCAAATTACTCCAAAATCATTTGTTCAAGTATCACCCTTAGCATTTTTTTTTTATTTTTCTTATACATCAATTTGAAATGTGTTTGTTTATTGTTGTTGTTTTTAAACTTTACAAGAGATATTTTTTTATATTATTTATTCATTAAAAAATATTGAAGTAAATGAGTAGTATTTCATTGAGTAATTTTACAACCAATTTAATTGATTTTTTAAATTATTTCTAGACTCTTTATATAGACTTTTATCTATATTATTATGCATTTACATTATTTTTCCTTAGTCCTATACAATATTCTAGAGGTTTTAAGAGTCAAAGACTATGTGAATATGATCTTTTATAATAGAAAAATATATAAAACTAAAAATTCTTAAGGTTTATATACAATTACATGTATCTTAGCTTTTAAACCATTATTTAAATGAGAAGATTCTCCATTAATTATTCCTTAAATTGTTTCTTTGTAAAATTAAAGTATATGGAGTATTTGAACTCTCTATTAAAAGATAAAACTAATAAAGATAAAAACAACCCTTTCTCATTTTTTTGGCATTTTAATTAGAATAATTTAAGTAATTAAAAATATTTTGTATGATAAGTCTAGAATTTACAACCCTAAATATTATACACATCATGTAAAGTACGAGACATAATCCAAAACCAAAAAACTAAAGGGTCATGAAATGTATCTATAGTCAAAAGCTCAAATGCAAACTATATTTATTTGGACTTGGACATGCCATATTATCCAATGCTCATTTGATATAGAATGGATCACATAACTTTTAAGAAATCTAATTAACCTAACTACAAGTTTGGGATAAACCTATTGGAAGACATAAGTCCAAATAAGAGAATCTCAATCTACTTCATCTATTTTTTGTATTGTTAGTACTTTGAATTAAATATCCTAGCCTTCTTATATCATAACCATGTCTATAAAGAGACATTAGAAATATTCATAGCTAGTGAATGACCCATATGATTATTTTTTAATCAATATTAAACCACCAATTATTAGAATTGTTACTTCAAATGTTCACCATTAAATCATGTAATATATATCTTTTCCATTTTATACTTATTTTTATACAAGTTAGCATATTTATAACTATATAAACATCTATAAACCACCAAATAAAGAAAATGTTTTTATTTCTAGATTTATTAGTGTATATTATTATCATCTTCTTAATTATATATTTGCAAATATATACATCACACAATTTATAAGACTATTTCTTTTATATTTATGTTAACTCGAGCATCAGATGGTCTTTTAAACCCAACATGGAAATTGTTTATTAGGTACTCATGATTTTCAAGTTTAGTAGTTTAAATTCAATAGTTCAATCCATTTATCAGCCTTAAAATATGCTTAATTTTCTAGGAATTTTCCTAAACCTTATCATTAACATTATATATGGGTTATTTGAACAAAAATAATTTTATTTTTCTTTATTTTGACATATCGTTCATTTCTTTCCATGACTAGTAACTAAAAAACTTCATGACATGAGATGGTCATATACCTTCCCACCATAAGTACTTCACCAACAACTAAAAAGCTTATGAAGTCTATTTTTGTCCATACAAAAGAAATTGAAAACCTTACCTCTTTAATGGTAGATGACTTCATTTATTAGACAAATAACACCTCTTAATGTGTGTAAAAAACTTCAGTTCAAGAAGGGAATATGCCATAATAAGATATAAAAGAGTAAGAGAGAGCATTATCCATCCCACAACCCCTCATAAAAAGCCATTCTCAACATCACAAAGAGAGTTCCTTAAGTGGATGCTCTAAAAATAGCAAAAGAGAGTCAAATAATGAATTAATATATAGTCACAATTATAAGAGTAACCACCGCCATCATCACCATTCTTTATTAGTGCTTTCCTCAGGCAATAAACAAGAAAAAAGCCTAGAGCAAAGTCAAGTTTGTGATGATAAAAGCCTTATATGTGAAATGTATATCCCTACAAAGTGAGAGGTTCTCAATTAGCCAAATATGTATTAGACACTTGTTTTTCAAGATATTTTTATCTATAAAAAAATAAACCTAAACAACCATGATGGGCTAATAGACCAATGGAAAGTGTACTAAATATGAATAACGATTTATATTTGTTACATAGGATTCTAATGCATTATGCATGATTCTCTCAATCATTTTTCAAGGGTCAACTTGTATATGGTATCTTAATTTGGATTCTATATTCATCCTTAACTTTGAGAAATTTTTATGCAAAGTTGATTGCCGAACATAAATAGCATAGAAGATCTCATCCATACTTTCAAAAATGAAAGAAGGAGTCCTGTAAATTTGGTTGGTCTTTAAATAGGTTAGGGCTATTGAGATAAATATGAATGGGTTAATTTATAATTGTCCTATTTTTCCTAGACTTTTGACCACACTCCAAAATATAACCTAGATAGAGATTTATACCACCATTAAAAATAATGATTTTACACAATACCTCCTCTTATGAAGGGTGATCTATATATCCATAACCAAAAAAATATTAATAATATAGAGAATTGTTATAAAATAAAAAATTTTATTAATCAAAGCTATCTTCAATAATTTATGAAAAAAGATGCCTAACCTAAAATAAACAAGGAAAGAGACTAACATGTATCATAAGGTATTATTCAAGATCAATTTGATATGAGAATTGTTTTACATTGAAAAACAAAATATAAAAGTTTATCAACAAAGGTTATTTTTAATAATTTATTAAAACAAATTATCCAACTTAAATGAAATGATGAAATGAACGATGCATATCATGATGAATTGTCCTAAAAAGATGAATTGTCAATAAAATAAGACTCCATCAAGAGAGAAAAACTTATGAGAAGTAGGTTATCATTATCTTTTATCCCTTAAACCCATGATACAAATTAACTATTTTTGCTATAAAAAATGGAGAAGGGTTAACTTTCCCACATAAAGATGTATTAGTGATCAACATCATCTCCTTTCATTATTTTTTCTAAGAATGTGACGTGTAAGATGAATAACAAATTTTTAATATAAAAAAGAAATAAATATTTAAAAGTATGGTATAAGAGAAAATGGAATTAAAGAATAATATAAAAGCTTGCAAATTGATTCTAGATTAATATTTCAAATTAATGATCATATAAAATTATTTAAATGGGTTCGAAAATTGTAAAAAAAAATATATTAATAGGATTTTTATCTATAGATTATAGATGTTGATAAAACTATAATATTTGGATTATCTTTTTAAAAGATTTTGATTTTTAAATGAAATAGTAAAAATTTAAATATCTAATTTATATTTTTATTAAGATTTTTTACCATCACAATGATTGTTCTTTTAAATACAGATAAGATTTAATTAATTTGATTATTTTAATCAAATCTTATGATTTTATTCTTTGTTGTGTCTTAATAATACATAGAGTTTTACCATTACCTTTACAATTCATTTCTCCTTTTTCCATCATCATCGATTACATATAAATATTCATTATTCACTTCTTGTTTTTGAAATATTATTGTTGTTATTATTATTATCATATTATTGTTATTATCATTATTATTTATATTAATAATTTAATCTTTAATTATTTATAAATTAACTCATATTTCCTTTCATTTCATCACAAAACCATATTTTAATCTTACATTTGATATAGATAAATCACTCTAGTCCAGCCACATTGAAAAATAAAAAGAAAGAAGAAAAAAAATGTAATTTGATAAAATTAAAAGGAAAAAAAAAGGAGTTAAATAAAGTAAGTGCAAAATAAGGGTAAAGTTGAGGAGGTGTTTTGTTAAAAATGTGTTGAGAATGATTAAACACGGAAAGAAGTCTCTTACATTGGACGAGCTAGACCTCTTTTGCGAAACACGCAAGAACAAACCCCACCCCACCCCACCCCACCCCACCAATAAAAAAAGGAAAAGAAAAAAGAAGCCAAACCCTCCTCCTCCTCCTCGTTCTCCTCCATACCTCTCTCATGGATCTTTGTTCTTTGATAGATTTACTCACATCATTATAATCGTCAGATCTCTCTCTCTAGAAAGGTAAAGGAAGAGGAAAATAGGAACAACAAGAAGAAACAAAACGATGTCAACCCCAGCCAGGAAGAGGTTGATGAGGGATTTCAAGAGGCTGCAGCAGGATCCACCTGCCGGCATCAGTGGTGCCCCCCAAGACAACAACATCATGCTTTGGAACGCTGTTATTTTCGGGTACCCTTTTCTTTCTTCTTTTCTTTTATCGTTTTCTTTTCTTGATTTCTTATTAATTTTTTTGTTTTTTTAATTCGTAGACCTGATGATACTCCATGGGATGGAGGTGGGTAATTCTGATTCTTGCTTTTTCTTCATTATATCTAATCTTTTTTATTTACCCCTTTTTTGTTTGGTTTTGTTTCGTGTTATTGGACGATGGGTTATGGTTGCATGTTGATTGATTACATTAATTATATTTATTATTGGGCAGCTTTAAGTCCTACAATTTTAAGAGTCTCGATCATGATTAAGATAGGGTATATACTGAACAAGGACACACACCCTGGACACTATGACTACTACTCCTAATCTTTAAATATTTTGATGTGGAATATCGGAAAGTAATAGATTTTGGCAGTTATGTAAATATGTTTCGCTGTGTTTAGTTTGGAGATAAAAAAATAGAGGTAGGAAGCTGAAAGGTACCCATCAAGCGGAGTGATGAATGAAGGGGAAGGAGAAAGATTTGGATGAGTGATGAAAGTATAAAGGCATCCACTTGATTCATCTGTATCAACTAGTATTTTAATGTAATTGCAGGATCAAGCAGGTGGGAATAGGTTGTAATTGATGTCTTTTCTCATGTTTTTTTTTTAAAACAGTGATGTGTTTATTACAATTAATCACTTCTGGGATGTGGGCTCTATTGACCTTTGGATATATACATACCCCAGTAACTGGGTGTGTGTTCAGCCACACATTTTATGTGCATACCATTTTGCTTATAGCATTCTTTTATGGTGTCTAAATTCTTCTCAATCTTCTTCAGGGACGTTTAAGTTGACTCTTCAATTCACAGAGGATTATCCGAATAAACCTCCAACAGTCCGATTTGTTTCACGGATGTTTCATCCAAACAGTATGTTGATATTTTACTTGTATATTTCCTTGCATTAGTAAATCAGTGAACTCGTTCCTTACATTGTTTCTTTTTGACATGTAATTTTCTCTTGCCTTTTTGAAATTAACTAGCATTCGACTTTTCTTCATAAAGATTGTCTTCTTCTTTTTGGAGTATAGGCAATTGTATGGATTGTCTCACTTTGTTTCAATTGGCATTACCAGTTTATGCAGATGGAAGTATATGCTTGGACATCTTACAAAATCAGTGGAGTCCGATATATGATGTTGCTGCTATACTTACCTCCATCCAGGTTCGAATTTATACAGCTCATTTCTTTTTTTTTTATTTTAGTAATGAAGAATTGTTATGTTGTACTCATTAGTTGTTATGCATGTTGTGTTTTAACTATCTTGATTCATGTGGTTGACTTTTGAGATTGAGAAACCATGAGCAATGTTTTGAATCACAGTAGATAGTATGTCTTAGGGTAGGGTTGTGAATCACAGTCCACAAATCTTAATTGCAGCTACTTTAACAAAAGAAAAAAAGGGGAAGGGGGGACATAAGGGTGGGCTGTCAAGGTCACGTCTCCCAAGAACCTTTATAAAGGGGACTTTCAGCAGATAAAGTCCTTTACCTTGCTATTATACCTTCATATTGCTCAAAGTTTTCTTCTTCTTTCTGTTTCATCTTGATATGTGCTGAGTGTTTGTTATGAATCATGAATGAGTAGACTTTCAATGGTGTTACTTAGTGTAGACATATACTCTCAGATGTGTTCACTTTGAATGCAACTAAATAGTGGAAAGTTTTGACCAATACATACATCATTTGGCTTCCAGCTCATATACAAGATTGTACTAGAGTACACCTACAATTTGCATGTTTCTAACTTCTAAGTGATCATGTTCTAGACTATCTCAGACTCAATGCTGAATCCAAGCATAATGAAATGAACTGCTGACTTTAAAAAAAATTCAGTGTATTTAAAAACAAAATCTGAACAGCACAATACTAGTTATGTCAAGTAGTGATGGGTTTGAGCATGGGCTAGGCTAGAGCTTGGAAAATGAAGATTTAGGGTTTTCCATGTTAGAAGGGGTGTTGTGTTCTGGTGTGGTTTTGGTAGAAAAATATCCAAGGCTTCAAAAAGAAATAAGGAGGCCAAACCTTCTACATTTGTTTTTACTGCTGTCCTTTCACATCTTTTTATTTGCTTGCTGTTCTTTGGATTGTTGTCTACTGTGCATTGGTTTGTAAGCTTAATCATTTGGGTATTTCAAATAATCTCACCCCAAATTTTTTCGAGTTGCACTTGAGAAGTCTGGCATCTTTAATGTTTCTCTTTTCAAAGTTGTTATCATCCTGAAATGTTGCTTATTTGATTATTTTATTTCCAAAAGACAATTGGCTTGTTTGATTCTTTTAGCAATTCCCATTATGACACTGTTTGAGGAGGATGGTCCAATGTTTTCAGTCCTTGGATCGGCAAACTTGTTTTGAATATACAGTAGTAAAAACACCAACAAAAAATACGTGTTTATTCTAGTCCATAAATATCCTTAATTTAGGCATAGATAATAAGCCTCTTATTTCTTCTTTTTTTTTTCTCTGCTTATATTTATGAGTGGAATTGTTAAGTGCAATGATATGCATCTGATGTCTGCTATCAAGAGGTTGCTGATTTGGAACTGATGAGTTCATGGAAAAAAAATGTTGATTGCAATTTGGGAAGCCTACTTCGGCAGGACACCAGATAAATAATGATCTGCACATGTTTTTTCTCTTTTTTTCAGTTTGTTGTCATTGGCTACTTGTATAGGCATTCCTACGTGTGTCAATATTTCATCTGATGTAATAGTTTGCTGATCGTCATTGATATTATTGCCACTTAGAGAAATGTTTTTTGAAAGTTTGTTATATACTAACAAAAGATTATTCTGTGTTTTTCCCAGTCTCTGCTCTGTGATCCAAACCCAAATTCCCCAGCAAACTCTGAAGCTGCTCGCATGTTTAGTGAGACTAAGCGGGAGTACAACCGCAGAGTTCGTGAAGTAGTGGAGCAGAGCTGGACAGCTGACTGATAGTCCATATAATCTCTTGATGTTGGAAACAATAAGAGTGGTGTGGTGGACCTGAAGTGCGCTTCTTTGAACTCATAGGTAGTGCTGTGCTCTGTAATATGCTTTGATGTGCATCGATCTTAGAGGATTCTCTTTGGATGATTTGTTTCTTGCCTTTTAGACAGCTCAACTGGAACTTGTTGATTTTCTGGATTTTTTCTCCTGATTCTTCTATAATTTTCTATCCTGTAAGGGTCCTTTACCTCTCTTTATCCTGTGAAAAACTCTACAACGCTTTGGTTACAAGTGTGATCCCAATGCCTTTCAACGCCTTGATTTCTACATGCTTTGTATTTCCAAACAGTCGATCACAATGTTGACCTGAATTCACAAAAAGAAAACAAAAAATGCTGCTTGTTCATTTGTCACTGAATTTCAAATTTTTTTACGTTGGCCCATGTATTTATTTCTGATCGAGAAGTCCTTATTTGAAAGTTTTTCAATCCTTGTATTTTACATTAAATTCAATTTAATGTCTATGAATTTCGCTTTTAGTTAAGTCCCTACATCTTAAATCTCTTGTTTAACCATCTTTTCCACAAATTCTTGTTCTATTCCTTCCTTTGATAAAAAAACATATATCTAATGTCTATACAATTAAGAATTATCCATACAATTAATTATAAAATAAATTTCTTATTCACAGTTTACCTAACAAATATTATATTATATAGGCGCTCCGCCCTATTGGTCTGATTCTGGTATGCCCTATTGGTCTAATTCTGGTATTTTGGTAATAATTAAATTTATAAAGAAAATAAGGACAAACATCATCAATGAAATGTCTAGGATGAATTTAAAGACTTAATGTGCAAAATGTAAAGGTTTTAGTTATATTTTTGTTAATTGTATATGTAAACCTTTAATTATCTAAAAACATAAAGATATAGATGAAAATAAAGACTATTTTGTTTAAGTTTATGAACTCAATCTTAAAAATTTAGGTGATTTATTTGGGTGATCTATATGAAAGATGTGCAAGAAAAGAGAATTAACACTATAAATTCAAATAATTTTAAAATTAAGGTTAATAAAATATATAATAATTCTACTTTGATAACAAGAAAAAAAGTTTTAGAAAACTTTTTAGTGGAAAAAAAGATAAACATGATCCTAAAAAAGTTATGATATTCCTCATCCACCTTACTTAACGTCTAATATGTCAGAAGTTTATAGAAACATGCTCCTTATCCCCTCATGCTTGATGTCAGCATATCATAGGTTTAAAGCAATATATTGAGCTCCCTAATTTTTTATTCTTGATATGGGATGAGAAAGATAAAGATAATTATAATTTACTAGGTGATGTTCAAATTATATCTACTAAGGTTTCAAATAGTGTTTGTTCCACTCTTCATCCTCAGTCATATAATGTTCATAGTTACGAATATAGAAAGCATGGAAGCATAAAGAACTTCTTTCTATATATCTTTACTCTAAAATATTTGATTCAATTGAGTCTTCTACTCGTAGAGTTTATAATATACATGTCGAGATTATAAAACATATTCAAGCAAGTAATGAACAATATAAATTTTGAGATGATTTATAATATCATAATATATTTAATGTTAGATATTATTTCATGAAATAAATTAAACCTAAATGGTGTCCTTTAAAAACCAGTCATAAATTATAAGGGAGCAGTGGTAAAACATTTAAAGTATTGTAAATGATCAAATCAAATAATTATGTTATTAAATTGTCAATAAACTTTGATATTAGCTCTACTTTTGACATGAAAGATTTTGTTATATATAAAACAAAATAGTATATTTATGATTCTCCTTTTGATATCCCTACCATATTATCTTTATCATTGGCCTAAAAGAAATATATTAATGCTACTTTGGATGCACACATTGTTTTTACTAGGGATAATGAACTTTAACGAATCTCACTATACGAGCTAAACGACCAGATTCAAATTATATTTGAATTATCAACGTGACATAACAATAGCTTGATCATGATATTTGGGAGTATTATTAGAGTTGTCTTGAACTACACTCAATGAGGCTAAAATTTCTTTAATCTTAGGAGAATTGGTGAGGACACCAGATTTAAAACATTATTTATGCACTCATATGATCATAGACGATTAATGGTAGCTCAAACCATGGAGATATTATGTTTTAACTTATGTTTCTAGGTTTAATTTATTTAACTTAGTTGAGATTTCTTAATTAAACTTCATTTGTTGGGTTTGATTTAACTATTGTTAGATATTCTATTTAATGGGCTATGAATCCAATTGTTTATTCTAGTTAGGGTTTTAGTATTTATATCTTTTTTTTTAAAATGTTAGATAATTTTGATGAATTGAATAAAATTTGCAAAGTTGCAAACTTTTCCGAACACCATTTTTCTCTTATCTCACCTTTTCATCTCTTTCTTTGGCCTTTTCTTCTTAACTTCTTATTTTCTTTTTTATTAGGCTTTAAATCTTCTTGTCCCACGTCAAAGTGTTTGCTTAATGGAATTAGATATTAAAAAATTATTTTTTATATAAAAGAAAAGAAATGCCTTTTTTTTTTCAAATAATATTAATTAGTACTTAAAAGTGCATTTTTTTTATCAAGGTTTTATATCATCATTTTGCACTTGAAGTATTAATAACTCATTAACTAAAGCATATTTTATAATAACATATCTAATAATATAAGATACATTTAATTTATGGTAAATTTTTATTTTAAATGTAGGCCCATCACATCAATGAAAGGATTGATTGATGAATTTAAGAACTGAAATTGAAAGGACAAAGAGATGACCAAGCTTAGAAAAGAGATGCTAGTGTAGTTCAAACTAGAACACTATTTTTGTAATTGGCTCATATCTGGAGCTGTAAATCTCAAATTTAGGTCTACTTTATATGGATGGAAAGGTAAAACATAGACCTACAACTTTTATATCGAGCCTAAGACTTAAAAGACCATTTTTAAGTCCAAATTATAGTAACAACAAAGAAGTCTGAATCTATCCTCTAGCCTGAGCATTGTTCAGTGTTTGACCTATATCTAGAGTTCTAGAAGTCCAAATGATCTTAATTTTTTACATAAGAAAGTTGAGAAAATTTCCTACAACTTTCATGTTTTAAAATGGTTCTAATTTTAACATTATCAATAATGTTTTGGGCAGAAAATAGAAGATAAGGATTGTTATCAAGTCAAGAGTTGGTCGCCCACTTGTCAATTAGTCATCAAATCAATAGTTCCTAATTTTGGCCTATAAAAGGAGGCATTTGCCATGCATTTAGACATCTTGATTTCCAGATCAAGATCATTCTCTTGCTTTCTCTCTTTGTTTTTTTTTTTTTTTGTAATGTTTATGCTTAGCTTTCATTAATATCAAGTTTATGCCTTTCATTTCCTTTCATTAATAACTTTTGTATCAAGTTTATGCTTTTCATTAATATCAAGTTTATGCCTTTCATTAATTAGTGTAAGAATAAGTATAATGTAAATTTAATATGGACTTTAATATTTGATACTAACATGTTTTCTATTTGTTATCTTATTTTCTCTTTAATACTTTATTTGTTAAATGACTAATCTAGATTTATGTTGTATAACACTTGGTACAACAAATACTTGACACTCTCATAGCCCATACTATATGGTATAACCGATACTTGAGTTATGAAATGAACTTTATTTGTTGTTAACATAATTTATAATCATGAATGCCTGACAAGTTTTACAAGTATTAACATTAATCGAATAAGATAACTAATGTGATCATGTTAACAATTTATAATCTGGTTGAAACCTCCTTTGTGTGTAGTTTTCAATTGAATAAGAAGAGTTTATACTATACTTGTTTGACATACCATTAGTGGAACCTCTAACCTTAACATTTGTTATTATCATTGTTTAATCCTTATATTAATATTCCATCTCAAAGTTCTCATCATCATCATCTTCTTCTTCTTTTATTATTATTATTGTTGTTGTTGTTGTTGTTGTTGTTGTTATTATTATTGTATTATTGTCATTTATAATTTATACAATTAACCTCTCTGTGGTTCGACCTGCACTTGGGAGAAGACATCAATTTTTTAGTCATGTCAAGTTTTTAGCGCCGTTGCTGGGTAGGTAAGTTCTTGTAGAAATTATAGTATTTATTTTATTTTCTCTTTTCACTTTTCTTGTATATAACTTTGTTTCTTTTCTCTTATTTTTTTTCTTTTCTTCTTCCTTTTATTCTATTCCTACACATGCATGAAAGCGTGGTCACGTATATTAAGTGGTAGACTTTGTAAGGTATTTTCATCATTTTCAGAAAATATGGTCGAAGAACATAATCAATCACTTCATAATGAGAATAACCGTGTTAGAACACTTAGAGACCATATGAATCCTACAAGAACAAGTGCACCATCATGCATAGTATTTCCTCCTGATGCATCTCATTTTAATTTTAAGCTAGACATTATTCAACTTTTACCTTCTTTTCATGATTTAGATTTAGAAAATTCATACTTGCATTTAAGAGAATTTGAGAAGGTCTGTAACACCTATAGTGACTTAAATTATAGCATAAACACCATTAGATTAAAGCTTTTTCTTTTTTTATTAAAAGATAAAGCTAAAACATGGCTATAAAATTTGAAACCAGGATCCATTTGTGCTTGGGATGAAATGCAATAATAATTTTTGAAAAAGTTTTTCCCATCTCACAAAATAAATGACCACTATCACTCAAAAACTAGGAGAAATATTTTACCAATGTTGGGATAGATATTGAGACTAGCTTAATACTTGCCCTTATAATGGTTTTGAAATATGGAGATTGGTCTTATATTTTTATGAAGGGTTGACACCTAGAGATAGACAAATGGTTGAATTGATATGCAATGAAACTTTTGAAAATAAAGACCCTGATGAAGCAATGAAGTACTTAGACTTATTAACTGAAAATGCTCAAAATTGGGACACCGCGGGTGCTTATGAGGCATCGAGTAAAACTCAACTTCATACATCTAATGGAGGTATGTACAACCTTAGAGAAGATCATAACCTTCAAGTCAAGTTTACATCTTTAGCTAGAAAAGTTAAGGCATTATAATTGAAAAAGAGTGGTCAAATAAAATATATTGAAAACATTGTATGTCAAATATGTGAAACAAATGAACACTCAATCAATAACTGTCCAACCTTGCCTTCTTTCTTTTAAGGAATGTCTCCATGAACAAGCATATGCTTTAAACAATTTTCAAAGGGCCAATCAGAACCAATACTCGCAAACATACAACCCTAGTTGGAGAAATCACCTAAATTTTAGTTGAAAGAGTGATAATAACAATATACAAACTTTATAACCATCGTTTCAAGCACACCATAATTTTCAAAATTCTCATGGATATGCACCTCCTTATGCTCCACCTCCTAGAAGAAATCTTGAGGAAACATTACATGCATTCATCGAAAAACAAGAGACAATTAATACTAAACTTACTCAAAACATGATAGATTTTAAATATAATCTTACAAAATTGACATCTGCTCTCAGTTTCCAAGAGAAAAGTAAGTTTTCATTTCAACCATAACAAAATTCCAAGGGGCAATACAATGCAAATGCAAGTAGTTCTGGAAGCCAACACATGGATTAAGTCAAATCAGTCACTACTCTTCATAGTGATAAGGTTATTGAAAAACCCACTCTTGAACCTTATGAAAAAAATGATGAGTTAATCTTTGAGGGTAAGGAAGGGGTTGAATCTAAAATTTGTAAAAAAAAAGACTGATTCCCTATCAGCGCTTCCATTTCCTCATGCCATGACCAAACAAAAAAAAGCCAATCACAACTCTGAAATCTTTAAAACTTTCAAACATGTAAGAATCAATATACCTTTGCTGGATGCTATTAAATAGATTCATTCCTATGCTAAATTTTTAAAAAATCTATGTATGGTGAAGATGCAACTGAATGTGAAAAAGAAAGCCTTTTTAGTTGAACAAGTAAGTGTGATTCTTCTGAACAATAATGCTTTGAAATATAAAGATCCTAGTTATCCTATAATTTATTGCTTTATTGGAGAATATAAAATTAAAATATTTTTATGTGTATAAATCAAAGGACTATCATTTTATGTCAGCTATGGTCCATCCTAATGTATTTTTGTGCATTTTTAGAGTTTGTAATAACTTACCTTCTTGATGTCCTAAAATAATAGGAAATAAATTACATGCTTTAACAAGTTGTGTGTCCAAGATAATAAAATCCATAGGATAAATAAATTTATCGACTTGTACTAACACATCTTCAATTATTCCTCTAGGCACTTTTACAGATCTATTGGCAAGTAAAAGAGTTACAAAAGTTGGTTTTAACTCACCTAGTTGGCTCCAAGATCAAGTAAGACTCTTTTAATTTTATGTTCTCTAATAAAGCAAGAAATTATAGGATAACCAAGGTCTTTGTATTTCAAAGCATTATTGTTCTGAAGAATAACACTTATTTATTCAGCTAAAAAGGCTTTCCTTTTCACATTTAATTTGCTCTTCACAGTGCACATATCTTTTAAAAATTTAGTATAAGAAAGAACTAGTTTAATAGCATCTAACAAAGGTATATTGATCTTTACCTGTTTGAAACTTTCAAAGATTTCAGAGTTGTGGTTGACTTTGTTTGGTCATGACATATTGAAATGGAAGTATTGACGGGGAATCAGTCTTTTCTTTGTAATTTTCAGATTCAACCCCTTTCTTACCCTCAAAGATTAACTCATCATCTTTCTCACAAGGTTCAATAGTGGGTTTTTCAATAACCTTACCACTGCGAAAAGTAGTGACTTATTTGACTTGAATCATGTGTTGACTTCCAAAACTACTTGCATTTACATTGTATTACCCCTTGGAATTTTATTATGATTGAGATGGAAACTTACCTTTCTCTTGGAAACTGAGAGCAGATGTCAATTTTGCGAGTATCTTTAAAATCTATCATGTTTTGAGCAAGTTAAGTATTGATTGTTTCTTGCTTTTCAATGAATACATGCAATGTTTCCTCAAGATTTCTTCTAGGAGGTGGAGCATAAAGAGGTGCATATCCATGAGAATTTTAAAAATTATGGTGTGCTTGAAACGGTGGTTATGGAGTCTGTACATTGTTATTATCACTCTTCCAATTGAAATTTAAGTGATTTCTCCAACTAGAGTTGTATGTTTGTGAGTATGGGTTGTGATTGGCCCTTTAAAAACTGTTTAAAGCATGAGCTTGTTTATGAAGACATTTCTTAAAAGAAAGCAAGTTTTGATAGTTATTGGTTGAGTGTTCATTTGTTTCACATATTTGACACACAATGTTTTCAACAGATTTTAATTGACCACTCTTTTTCAATTCTAGTGCCTCGACTTTTCTAGCTAAAAATACAAACATGAGTTAGAGGTTATGATCTTCCCTAAAGTTGTATATACCTCCACTAGATGTATGAGGTTGAGTTTTACTTGGTGCCTTATAAGTACCCACGGTGTCCTAATTTTGAGCATTTTCATCTAACAAGTCTAAGTACTCCATTTCTTCATCAGGGCCTTTATCTTCAAAAGTACTATTGCACATTAATTCAACCATTTGCCTATCTCTAGGTGTTAACCCTTCATAAAAATATAAAACCAATCTCCATATTTCAAAACCATGATAAGGGCAAGTATTAAACAAGTCTCAATACCTATCTCAACATTGGTAAAATGTTTCTCCTAGTTTTTGAGTGAAAGTGGTGATCTATCTTTTGAAAGAGTTTGTTCTGTAAAATGAAAAAAACTTCTTTAAAAACTATTGTTGCATTTCATCTCAAACACGAATGGATCCTGGTCTCAAATTTTGTAGCCATGTTTTAACTTTATCTTTTAATGAAAAAGGAAAAAGCTTTAATCTGATAATGTTCATGTTATAATTTGAGTCATTATAGGTGTTACAGACCTCCTCAAATTCCCTTAAATACAAGTATGAGTTTTCTAAATCTAAGTCATGAAAAGAAGGTAAAAGTTGAATAATACCTGACATTAAAAAAGTAGTAACAATAATAACACTAAATACTCATACTAATACTAATACTATTAGTATAATAATAATAATAATAATAATAATAATAATAATAATAATAATAATAGTAGTAGTAGTAGTAGTAGTAGTAATAACAATAACAAGTGTCTGTTATACCATACAGTATGGGTTATAAGAGTGTCAAGTATTTGTTATACCAAGTGTTATACAATATAAATCTAGATTAGTCATTTAATAAGCAAAGTATTAAAGAGTGAATAAGATAATAAATACAAAACATGTTAGTATCGAACATTAAAGTCCATATTAAGTTTACACTATACTTATTCTTACACCATTAGTGTAACCTTTTCACCTTGACATAATAAACTTAGCTAGACATAATGAAAGAAAGAAAAATAAATAAACAAAATAAGAACATAAATAAGATAAAAGTTAACTAAGTAAAGGAAAGGAATTGAAAGACATAAACTTGATATTAATGAAAGCAAAACTTAAGCATTATAAAAGTACACAGAGAGAAAGCAAGAGCATGATCTTGATATAGAAACCAAGATACTCAAATGCATGGTAAATACTTCCTTTTATATGCAAAAATTAGAAACTATTGATTTGATGACTAATTGATGAGTGGGCGGCCAACTCTTGATTTGGTGACAATCCTTATCTTCTATTATCTGCCCAAAACATAATTGATAATGTCAGAATTAGAACCATTTAAAATATGAAAGTTGTAGGAAATTGTCTCAGCTTTCTAGAAAAAAATGGAGGTCATTTGGCCTCGTAGAACTCTGAACTCCAGATATGGGCTAAATATTGAACAATATACAGGCTTGAAAGTAGTCTTTTTAAATCTTTGGCTCATATGAAATTGTAGGCCTATGTCCTACATTTCCATACATATAAAGTAGACCTAAATCCAAGATCTATAGCTCCAGATATGACCTAATTACTGAATAGTGTTCCTGTTTGGATTACACCAACATCTATTTTCTAAGTTTGGCTATCTCTTTGTCCTTTCAATTTCAATTATTAAATTCATCAATCAATTCTTTTATTTATATGATAGACATGTATTTAAAATGAATATTTACTACAAATTAAAGGTATCTTATATTATTAGATATGTTATTATAAAACATGTTTTAGTTAAGGAGTTATTGATACTTTAAGTGCAAAATAAAGATATAAAATCTTGATAAAAATATACTTTTAAGTACTAATCAGATTCCAACCTTGAAAGCTAAATTTTAACTTTGACATAATTTTAGTAAACTCAACACTTATTCGCAGTGTAAGCTTCCAATGCTTCCAATCGCTAAACTTTTTTTGGTGGCTAAATGCTACATGGATTGATGGACTCTAAAGTAGTCTAAATTTTGTTTTTTAGAGATGAAAATCATTCTCAAAAGTCTTGATAATATTGTTATAATATCCTAAGGGGTAAAAAAAAAAGAATGACCCTATTTTAACAAAGAAGAAAAGAATTTCTCCTACCCATAAAAGAGACAAGTAGGTAGTTGATTTTGATTTAGGCAAGGAGGATGGCGCCCATATAAAGAAGACACCATTTATGATTCTTAATATGAAGGGAGTGAATGATTCAAAAGATGAAATCCATTAACTTCTTAGGGGGAAAGGAAATGAGTGCACAATCTTTTTGTTCACGATTAGTAAATAAAAACTAATCCTTTTTCCATATGCCTTGTTAATTTTTTTTCTCTTTTTTTTTCTAAGATGCTCAAAATGATATATATGCAACAAGAGAAGCAAGATAATGTTGAAGAAATTTTAAATGTTGATGAAATTGAATATGAAGATAATGACCATCATTGGAAACTTTTAAAACGTACCAAGAAGGTGTTTAATCCTTGCAGACTAAGTTATTTCATGGAGTCCCTAGTGTATCAATTATGCTAGACAATGTTAATGAATGAGTTTGACATTTTCTTTGCTCTTCAATTCATATTACTTATCATATATTAACCTTACGTTTCTTTTTCTTATTGTCCCTTGTTTCAACTTGGTCAACAAGACCCAATGAATGACTTTGATATATATATATATATATATATATATATATATATATGTTGTGCTGGAAGTGTTACTTCTATCACTATCTTTTAATCTTTTCAATATTTTAATTGTTGGGATTCAAAACTCTATTGGTGGACTTGCTATTGCCTTTAAGCCTTCAAGAGTTACTAGGTATTGTGCTAATAACATAATAAGTGAGATAAGATCTGAATTTGTTATTAAATGTTGGGAGAGCATAAAAAATAAGATTGTTTGTACACCAGTCCATTATATTCCTAACTTAGCTGGTTAAGTTGAGAAGATCCTCCACTCCATAGAAGATATAAAGGTTGATTGCTCCTTTATTAGAAGAATGTTGATTGAGGTGATTGAAGATGCTAAAAAGTTTATCCATTTAGAGTTTTAACTATCTCCCATAATGACATCAACATAACTAGCCTTAGACATTGCAAAGCTTGAAGTAGAGCTAAAAAATTCTTAAGCCTTTAAAAAGGAGGCATCTAGATCTATTTCCACCACTTATGCTGAGATAACAAAAATAAAGGAACAATTAATGGAGTTGTAGTGCAAGAAAACTGAGTTGGAGTCATCCGTCAAGGTGCATGATAAAGAGCTTTTTAAGAGAAAAATCATCACCTTCGACATTCGAGCAGAGATCACCAAAATATCCTTTTCCTTTGTGATAAATGAATCTGACACAATCATTCTTCAAAATCTAAAAGAACTATTAAAGACCAAACAAAAAGAGTTAGAGAGACATAGCTATAAGCCATAATATGTTAATGGTTTCTTATGTTTTGAATGCTCTTTTCTTTTGTTTTGGTAACATGAGCTTATAACTTTATGTTAAGAATACCAACTTCATGTAATATAATTTTTATTTTTATTAATAAAGTCTATATTTTGCCTTCACTTGCGTGTTCTTATATGGATTTACATGTTATGATTGTGTTTTGAGGTTTATTTATTCCTTTTTTTCTATATGAACAATCATATAGGTTCAAATAGTTTTACAGGATGGAGTGACTATTCTAAGAATAATTTCCAAGTTGTCTGCGTACCTTTATAGATAAAGAATGAAGTCACATTGTAGTTTAAATAATTTTTTTTGTCACTAATTTTTTTTTTGTGACTGTACTTAGAACGAATTTCAAATCTGCATAGCTTTGTGGATAAAGAATCAAGTCATAGTTTAGCTTATTTTTTTCTTGTTTTTTTATTCCTTTCACAATTTTAGCTTGTGGTGGGCTAAAAGTTATATTAGATTTCAAGAATGGTATCTTTTAAAATATTTAACGATGATAGGCCCAATCCTCAATTCATTCTCATCGATAATTTTATAAGCTTTGTTGGTGTAGATTTCTTGAACTATATAAGGCTCATTCTATTTAGAGAGGAATTTATTGCCCATGCATTTTGCAATAATTATTAGGCACCGTACTGTTAAGACAAGATCTCATTCTTAGAACAAGCACGGTTGCACCTTTTGATTAAAAGCTCTATTAGTGTAGACTTCTTGAACCATATAAGGGTCATCCCATTTGGAGAGGAACTTGTTGCCTATGTATTTTGACATGATTGTCAGGTGTCGTATTGCTAAGACAAGATCTCCTTTTTAAAATGAGAATGGTCACACCTTTTTGTTGAAAGCTCTACTAAGTTATGCTTGATAACAATCTAATCGTTGTTGCACCTTAAGATGCTTTTCATTTAAAGCTTCAAGTTTTTCTAGGCGTAGACAAACACTGTCTTCATTAAAGAATCTTTGGATTGCAATTCTTAAAGATGGAATTTGATATTCTAGTGGAACAACAGCTTTAACCCCATATACCAAGGAAAATAGAGTAGCTTGAGTCGGTGTCTGGAATGTAGTACGATAAGCTTATAATGCTCTTCTAATTCTATCATGCCAATCCTTTTTTGTACGATTCACCACCTTTTTAAGAATATTACATAAGGTCTTGTTAAAAGCTTTTACAAAGCATTAGCTAGAGCATTGCATATGGAAGAGTTATGTTGTTTGAAACTAAACTGTACACACAACTTGTCCATGGCTATATTGTAGAACTCATTTCCATTATCAGTTATGATATATCTCCATACCCTATAACAGTAGATGATGTTTGTTTGAATATAGTTTACAACTATTTATTTACTAACATTTTTTAATGTTGCAGCTCTTATCTACTTTGAGAAATAATCTATTACTACTAATATGTAAAGATTCCTCCTAGAGCTTTTTGGTTGGGTGTAAAGGCTTGGGTGGTTGATAGATCAAATTAGCATTTGACAAATTTTGCAATTTCTAGCATAGTGTATACAATTTTTCACCATTATAGGCCCATAGTATCCCATTCTTTTAATTTGAAAGTGAAGTTTATGACTCAATTAGTGTGCTCCACAGACACCAGAGTATGTAGCGTTTTTCTTCTTCTTCAAGATAACGCAAAAAGACTCCATTAAAAGAGTGTTGATAAAAAGTGTCTTATAAGTATGTGAGCCCTCACCTCTGTCTTATGGCGTAGGTCTTTAGGTATTTTATCTTGCCTTACATAGTTAATAAACAGCTAGTACCAGTCTTTTTTTTAATCTTATAGATAGAAATTACACCTATTTATTCTTCCTCTTCTACATGAGTTATGAATGGAATGACCTATCTTTGACATGCAGAGATTTTTATTTCCTCACTATATGATGCTAATGTTGATGCTAGATTTGCTAAGACACGATTTACTTATTCTTTTTTCATAGTACATATTATAAAATGATACAATCAAGTGATGCTATCAATTTTAATACATACTTGTAATATGAGATGAATTATGGCTTCTTAACTTTATAAAGTGAGAGTAGTTGTTCAGGCAAGTCTTTAAAGAACTTTCATTTATCAGGAATAGGATGATCATTGAGAAAATCAGCTAGTGTTTGCCCTTTGATCGTCTTTTATGAGACATAAACAATTTTAAATTCATGAAGCAACAAAGCCTATTGATTAGTACTTAAAAGTGTATTTTTATCATGGTTTTATATCATCATTTTGCACTTGAAGTATCAATAACTCCTTAACTAAAGCATGTTTTATAATAATATATCTAATAATATAAGATACCTTTAATTTGCAGTAAATGTTTATTTTAAATGCAGGCCTATCACATAAATGAAAGTATTTATTAATGACTTTAAGAACTTAAATTGCAAGGATAAAGAGATGGCCAAACTTAGAAAAGAGATGTCCGTGCAATCCAAACCGGAACACTGTTCGGTAATTGGGTCATATCTGGAGCTATATATCTTAGATTTATGTCCAATTTATATGGATGGAAAGGTAAGACATAGGCCTACAACTTTTATATGGAGCCCAAGATCTAAAAAGGTCATTATCAAGTCCAAATTGTAGCAACAACAAAGAAGCCCGAATCTGTCTTCCAGCCCGAGCACTGTTCGGTATTTTAGCCATATCTGGAGTTTTAGAAGTCCAAATGAGTTGAATTTTTTACACAAGAAAGCTGAGATAATTGCCTACAACTTTTATGTTGCAACTGGCTCCAATTTTGACGTTATCAATGACGTGTTGGGCAGACAAGAGAAGATAAGGATTGTCACCAAGTCAAAAGTTGGCCACCCACTTATCAATTAGTCATCAAATCAATAGTTTCCAATTTTGGCCTATAAAAGGAGACATTTGCCATGCATTTAGGCATCTTGGTGTTCAGATCAACATCATGCTCTTCCTTTCTCTCTTTGTATTTTTTGCTTTGCTTTCATTAATATTAAGTTTATGCTTTTCATTTCCTTTCCTTTACTTAGTTAGCTTTTATGTTCTTATTTTATTTATCTATTTTTCTTTCTTTCATTATGTGTAGCTAAGTTAATTATGTCAAGGTGAAAAGGTTACACTAATGGTGTGAGAATAAGTATAATGTAAACTTAATATGGACTTTAATGTTTGATACTAACATGTTTTATATTTGTTATCTTGTTCACTCTTTAATACTTTGCTTGTTAAATGACTAATCTTGATTTATGTTGTATAACACTTGGTACAACAAATGCTTGGTACTTTCATAGCCCATAATGTATGGTATAACCGACACCTGAGCTATGAAAGGAACTTGATTTGTTGTTAACATAAATTATAATCATGAATGCTTGACGAGATTTACAAGTATTAGCATTAATCAAATAAGATGACTAATGTAATCATGTTAACAATCTATAATCTGATTGGAACCTCCTTTGTGTGTGGTTTCCAATTCAATAATAAGAGTTTATACCATACTTGTTTGACATACCATTAGTGGAACCTCTAACCTTGATATTTGTTATTATCATTGTTTAATCCTTACATTAATATTCCATCTCAAAGGTCTCATCTTCTTCATCTTCTTCTCCATTTCTTTCTTCTTCTTCTTCATTATTATTATTATTATTATTACTACTACTACTACTACTACTACTACTACTACTACTACTACTACTACTATAGTTATTGTTGTTATTGTTATTATTGTTGTTTATAATTGTTGTTTATAATTTGTACAATTAACCTCCCTGTGGTTCGACCCCGGTCTTGCCGGGTTATTTATTACTTCGACACTCCTACACTTGGGAGAAGACATCAACCTTTTAGTCGTGTCAAGTTTTTGGCGCCGTTGCCGGGGAGGTAAGTTCTTGTATAAATTATAGTAGTTATTTTATTTTCTCTTTTCACTTTTCTTATATATAACTTTATTTCTTTTCTCTTGTTTCTTCTTCTTTTGTTTTCTTCTTCCTTTTATTCTATTCCTACACGTGCATGAGAGTGTGGTCACGTACATCAAGTGGTAGACTTTTTAGGATATCCTCATCATTTTCAGAAAATATGGTCAAAGAAGATAATCAATCACTTCATAATGAGAATAATGAGAATAACCGTGCTAGAACACTTAGAGACCACATGAATCCCACAAGAACAAGTGCACCATCATGCATAGTTTTTCCTCTCGATGCATCTCATTTTAATTTTAAACCAGGTATTATTCAACTTTTACCTTCTTTTCATGGCTTGGAATTGGAAAATCTATACTTGCATTTAAGGGAATTTGAAGAGATTTGCAACACATATAATAACTTAAATTGTAGCATGGACACCATCAAATTAAAGCTTTTTCCTTTTTCATTAAAAGATAAAGCTAAAACATGGCTACAAAATTTGAGACCAGGATCCATTCATGCTTGGGATGAAATGCAATAACAGTTTTTAAAGAAGTTTTTTCCATCTCATAGAACAAACTCTTTCAAGAGACAAATCACCACTTTCACTCAAAAACCAGGAGAAACATTTTACCAATGTTGGGATAGGTATCGAGACTTGCTTAGTACCTGCCCTCATCATGGTTTTGAAATATGGAGATTGGTTTCACATTTCTATGAAGGGTTAACACCTAAAGATAGGCAAATGGTTGAATTGATGTGCAATTGAACTTTTCAAGATAAAGACCCTGATGAAGCAATGGAGTACTTAGACTTGTTAGCTGAAAATGCTCAAAATTGGAACACCGCGGGTACATAAGAGGCGTCGAGTAAAACTCAACCTCATACATCTAGTGGAGGTATGTACAACCTTAGGGAAGATCATGACCTTTAAGCTAAGTTTGCATCTTTAGCTAGAAAAGTCGAGGCACTAGAATTGAAAAAGAGTGGTCAATTAAAATCTGTTGAAAATATTGTGTGTCAAATCTGTGAAACAAATGAACACTCAACCAACGATTGTCCAACCTTGCCTTCTTTTAAGGAATGTCTCCATGAACAAGCCCATGCTTTAAACAGTTTCCAAAGGCCCAACCAGAACCCATACTCCCAAACATACAACCCTGGTTGGAGAAATCATCCAAATTTCAGTTGGAAGAGTGAGAACAACAATGCACAAACTTCACAACCACCATTTTAAGCACTCCATAATTTCCAAAATTCTCATGGATATGCACCTCCTTATGCTCCACTGCTTAGAAGAAATCTTGAGGAAACATTGCATGCATTCATTAAAAAGCAAGAGACAATCAATACTCAATTTGCTCAAAACATGATAGATTTTAAAGATACTCTTGCTAAATTAACATCTGCTCTTAGTTTCCAAGAGAAAGGTAAGTTTCCATCTCAACCACAACAAAATCCCAAGGGGCAATACAATGCAAATACAAGTAGTTCCAGAAGCCAACATATGGATCAAGTCAAATCAGTCACTCCTCTACGCAGTGGTAAGGTTATTGAAAAACCCTCTCTTGAACCTTATGAGAAAGATGATGAGTCAATCTCCGAGGGTAAGGAAGGGGTTGAATCTGAAAATTACAAAGAAACGACTGATTCACCGCCAGCACTTCCATTTCCTCATGCCATGACTAAACAAAGGAAAGTTAATCACAACTCTGAAATTTTTGAAATTTTCAAACAGGTAAGGATCAATATACCTTTGCTGGATGCTATTAAACAGGTTCATTCCTATGCTAAATTTTTGAAAGATCTATGCACTATGAAGAGGAAACTGAATGTGAAAAAGAAAGCCTTTCTAGCTGATCAAGTAAGTGTTATTCTTCAAAACCATAATGTTTTGAAATATAAAGACCCTGGTTGTCCTACAATTTCTTGCTTTATTGGAGAACATAAAATTGAAAAAGCCTTACTTGATCTTGGTGCTAGTGTGAATTTACTTTCATATTTAGTTTTTCAAAGCCTCAATCTGGTGAGTTAAAACCAACTTCTATATCTCTTTTACTTGCCCATAGATCTGTAAAAGTGCCTAGAGGAATAATTGAAGATGTGTTAGTACAAGTCGATAAATTCATTTATCTTGTGGATTTTATTGTCTTGGACACAGAACCTGTTGAAGCTTGTAATTCATTTCCTATTATTTTAGCACGTCCGTTTCTTGCAACCTCTAACGCATTGATTAATTGTAGGAATGGACTGATGAAGCTATCATTTGGAAACATGACATTGGAGATGAATATTTTCAACATTTGCAAGCAACCTGGAGATGATAATGATTTACAAGAAGTAGATCATATTGATGAATTAGTTTGTGATCAACTTGAATCTACTTTAAGTAAAAATGAATTGGATGAAACTGAAGATTTGCAAATGATTTATTCTAAGGAAGAAATCACGGATGAAACAAGCACCGAAAATGTTGATGCGAATTTTTTGTCAACAATGACAACAAATTTGATACTTGACATCACACTAATGGATGATTACTTTCCTAACGAATCCTTACTTTCTCTTAGTCCAATGCCTTGGTATGATAAAAATATCAATTTTCTTGCTTTAGGAGATTTGCCAGCTAATTGGAGTACCCAAGATAAAGAAAAATTTTTGAACGAAGTGAAGAGCTTTTACTGTGATGACCCTAACTTATTCAAATATTGTCCTAATCAAATATTTCAAAGATTCATTCCCGATAATATGGTAAGTAGTGTCATTAGACTTCGTCATTCTGAAGCATGTGGAAGTTATTTCTTATAAAAAAAGACAGCTGCAAAAATCTTTCAAAATGGATTTTATTGGCCCACCATGTTCAAGGACACACATGCATTCTGCAAAACTTGTGAAAATTGTCAAAAAGTTGATACTATTCAAAAAGTTTTGTTTTATGATTCTCAACTGTATGCATTCCCTAAGGAGCTAAGATTAAGATGGAGCAATCATTATGGGGCCTGTGATATTGAGAATTCAATGAATGACAATGATTTTAAGGAAAATGGACATCATTTGAAAGCTTACTTTGATAATTTTCCTAGTGAAAATGAATCAACTGGTTTGAATGAGCTTGTAGATAAAGGTTGATTATTTTATTTTTCTCACATTTTTTTTGTGTTTCTTTTTGAGTGATTTATACTAGTTTCTCTCACCCCGGTTAAATGGTGGACAACGGTACTCCTTGACTTAAGTCGCTTCTTTCAGTTTCCTACAATAACTGATATTTGTGTATATATATGTGCAATTCTTTGAATCTCTCTTCTAATTCTCATTCGAATGCGATTACAAAAATTTACCATGCTAGATGTGCAAGATTGAGATTGTTAATGAATCATGGAATTCCTGAAGATATTCGCTGGTTGATTGAAGCAAAGGTCCGATTATCAGGTGAGTCCTCTAACTCCTTCATTTCACACATGCCTAGAACAGGTAAAAAAACTTTTGCAAAGAAGCGTCGTGCAAAACGACTAGAAGTCTGTCATCGATGTGCTAGATGGACTTGCAATACACAATGTCGTTCTTTAGGAATGGTATCTATAAATCGTGAAGATAAAATACAATTCATTAAGGATGGCCTGAGTAAGGAGTCTTTAGATAATCTTCTATTGACTCTTGAGACGCATCCTAGTGGAGATGTGCATCGTGTAATTCATGATTTATGGCCACTATTTCATAAAGAACATGATCGACTTAGTCTTGGGAATCTGACTAAAAAAGACCTTGTTTGCCAGTTTTTAAGAAAACTGGATGGGAAGCCTATCCCCGACCCATAGAGGGCGTTTAAGCCGTTCTTGGACGTAAAACCAAGGGAAGATGTGAGCCACAATCACAACTACCTGTACATACACATGCTTTTTCAAAAAGTAAATAAATAAATAAATAAAAAGAGAGAGAGAGAGTGTGAGACTCTAGTTGGCCTATATATAGGTGTTATGATTGCCTTTCTAATTTCTCATCTATAAAACCCTTTCTTCCTTACTTTCATTTCTACTCAACCCATACATTCCATAAATACAGAAGTGTGTAGAAATGACAAGTTCCTCAGGTCATCAAATAAGAAATATTTGTGTTTTTGGTGGATCTAGTCCTGGGAAAGAAAAGGAGTTTTTAGAATTAGCAAATCATCTTGGTCAGGTGCTAGCTGAGAGAAAGATTCATTTAGTGTATGGGAGAGGCAGTCTTGGGTTAATGGGAGGTGTGTCAATAGCTGTATTTTTAGGAGGTAGTCAAGTTTTGGGGGTCGTCCCCGAAACTTTAGCACAAGGGGACATCATTGGAAAAACAATTGGAGAGGAACTTCAGGTCTCCACAATGTCGGCTCGAATGAATGCAATGTTTAACCATGCTGATGCCTTCATTGCTTTACCAGGTGGTCTAGGCACATTGGAAGAGATCTTTCATATTTCCTCTTAGGCTCAACTGCACATTCACCATAAACCCATAGGTTTGTTAAATGTTAATGGTTATTATGATAAATTGTTGTCTTTTCTTGATCATGCTGTGGAACAGGAATTTCTAACATCTTTTGCACGACAAATCATAATCTCTGCTGCTACTGCTGAACAATTGATTGACCAACTGCAATCTTTCATTCCTGTGATTGATCCTTCCATGAGTCGCATAAATTGGTCATCTAAGGAAAGCTATAAAAAGCTTAGATTGAATTTGAGCCTTCATTTATGAATTTTTGTGTCTTTTGGTTTTATTATTGTGTTTTGTTATTTCTTATTTTTGTTTCAGTGTGTTTCAGGTTTTGTCAGTGTTTGTTATTTCAGGTGATATCTTCTATACTCTATCTTTCTACCTTAGAACATTGAGGACAATGTCTCGTTTTGGTTGGGAGGAGAGGGTTGTAGTTGATAAAAAAAAAATTATTTTTCATTTCATAAAGCATGTGCATAATTGTTGTTACTAGGATGGCAGAGTAAAGGAGCTTTTTTGTTAAAGTGACTCTTGAGACGCATCTTAGTGACCATTCTTAACAAGGTCTATTATAATACTTCCTGAAATATTCAGGTTTACAAACTCTCGTATTGTTACCACTTAATTCTACTCATATACTTATTTAACATGTATTTTTAAACCTTAATTTACACACACACACACTTTAACATATGATTGTGGGTTGCATATTGGATTATTACATTATTTATGTTCTTTTGTTAAAGGTAACAACTAAGGGAAAGAGATTGTATATAATTAAAAAACAAAAACATGAAAAAAAAGAAAAAAAAGAAAAAAAATGATGATAATAAAAATGTAGATAAGTTTGGTTTCGTAGCCTCCCTAACCTAAGCAATTAAGCCCGAAGGGGTGTTTTAACACCTAATACACTAAAGTCAACTAACTTGGGAGCTATTGGCCCAACGCTTGTTACATGCGTTGAGGAGAAAAGCTTAAGGGAATCAAACATTGCACTATCTACATATCAATATCTGCGACCCGAGTTACTAAGCTCGTAGGGGTGTCTTAACACCTAATGCCCTAAGACCAACTGGTCTGGGAGTCATTAGCCGAAAACTCATTACATGGGTTAAAGATGCATGATGTTTTTAAATTATATGTATATAGAGTTAAAAAAAGACAAAAAAAAAAGACAAAAATAATAATCCCAAACCAAGGAAGTTAACCTTAAATATTAGAACAAAAATTTTGTTTTCTTCCAAGAAAAGCCCCATAATTATGTGTTGATACATTGAGCACAAAAAAAAAGTTTATTAATATCTTGTTAAGAGGTATTGAGCAGATATATAAATTTAATGAGAGTTTGTTTATCTGGATAGATTAATGGAAGTTAAATGATGAATACCTTGCTTTGTGAAATTTGCAAATTGTTTTAACGCTTTGATTACTAGTGACTAGTAATAAGCTGGTTGGGGGGTGTGATTAGTACTTAAAAGTGTATTTTTATCATGGTTTTATATCATCATTTTGCACTTGAAGTATCAATAACTCCTTAACTAAAACATGTTTTATAATAATATATCTAATAATATAAGATACCTTTAATTTGCGGTAAATGTTTATTTTAAATGCAGACCTATCACATAAATGAAAGCATTGATTGATGACTTTAAGAACTTAAATTGCAAGGATAAAGAGATGACCAAACTTCGAAAAGAGATGTCGGTGCAATCCAAACCGGAACACTGTTCGGTAATTAGGTCATATCTGGAGTTATATATCTCAGATTTAGGTCCAATTTATATGGATGGAAAGGTAAGACATAGGCCTACAACTTTCAAGATCTAAAAAGGTCATTATCAAGTCCAAATTATAGCAACAACAAAGAAGCCCGAATCTGTCTTCCAGCCCGAGCACTGTTTGGTATTTTAGCCATATCTGGAGTTCTAGAAGTCCAAATGAGCTGAATTTTTTACACAAGAAAGCTGAGATAATTGCATACAACTTCATGTTTGCAACTAGCTCCAATTTTGACGTTATCAATGACGTTTTGGGCAGACAAGAGAAGATAAGGATTGTCACCAAGTCAAAAGTTGGCCACCCACTTATCAATTAGTCATCAAATCAATAGTTCCTAATTTTGGCCTATAAAAGGAGACATTTGCCATGCATTTAGGCATCTTGGTGTTCAGATCAACATCATGCTCTTCCTTTCTCTCTTTGTATTTTTTGCTTTGCTTTCATTAATATTAAGTTTATGCTTTTCATTTCCTTTCCTTTACTTAGTTAGCTTTTATGTTCTTATTTTATTTATCTATTTTTCTTTCTTTCATTATGTGTAGCTAAGTTAATTATGTCAAGGTGAAAAGGTTACACTAATGGTGTGAGAATAAGTATAATGTAAACTTAATATGGACTTTAATGTTTGATACTAACATGTTTTATATTTGTTATCTTGTTCACTCTTTAATACTTTGCTTGTTAAATGACTAATTGATTAGTACTTAAAAGTGCATTTTTATCATGGTTTTATATCATCATTTTGCACTTGAAGTATCAATAACTCCTTAACTAAAATATGTTTTATAATAATGTATCTAATAATATAAGATACCTATAATTTGTGGTAAATATCTATTTTTAATGTAGGCCTATCACATAAATGAAAGGATTGATTGATGAGTTGAAGAACTTAAATTGCAAGGATAAAGAGATGGTCAAACTTAGAAAAGAGATGTCGATGCAATCCAAACCGGAACACTGTTCGGTAATTGGGTCATATTTGGAGCTATATATCTCAGATTTAGGTCCAATTTATATGGATGGAAAGGTAAGACATAGGCCTACAACTTTCAAGATCTAAAAAGGCCATTATCAACTCCAAATTGTAGCAACAACAAAGAAGCCCGAATCTATCTTCCAGCCCGAGAACAGTTCGGTATTTTGGCCATATCTGGAGTTCTAGAAGTCCAAATGAGCTGAAGTTTTTACACAAGAAAGCTGAGACAATTGCCTACAACTTTCATGTTTGTAACTGGCTCCAATTTTAACGTTATCAATGACGTTTTGGGCAGACAAGAGAAGATAAGGATTGTCACCAAGTCAAGAGTTGGCACCCACTCATCAATTAGTCATCAAATCAGTAGTTTCTAATTTTGGTCTATAAAAAGAGGCATTTGCCATATATTTAGGTATCTTGGTGTCTAGATCAAGATCGTACTCTTGCTTTCTCTCTTTGTATTTTTTGTAATGTTTATTCTTTCCTTTCATTGATATCAAGTTTATGCCTTTCATTTCCTTTCCTTTACTTAGTTAACTTTTATCTTATTTATGTTCTTATTTTGTTTATCTATTTTTCTTTTTTTTATTATGTCTAGCTAAGCTAATTATGTCAAGGTGAAAAGGTTACAGTAATGGTGTAAGAATAAGTATAGTGTAAACTTAATATGGACTTTAATGTTTGATACTAACATGTTTTATATTTGTTATCTTGTTCACTCTTTAATACTTTACTTGTTAAATGACTAATCTTGATTTATGTTGTATAACACTTAGTACAATAAATGCTTAACACTTTCATAGTTCATACTGTATGGTATAACCGACACCTGAACTATGAAAGGAACTTGATTTATTGTTAACATAAGTTATAATCATGAATGCTTGACGAGATTTACAAGTATTAGCATTAATTGAATAAGATGACTAATGTAATCATGTTAACAATCTATAATCTGATTAGAACCTCCTTTGTGTGTGGTTTTCAATTTACTAATAAGAGTTTATACTATACTTATTTGACATATCATTAGTGGAACCTCTAACCTTGACATTTGTTATTATCATCGTTTAATCCTTACATTAATATTTCATCTCAAAGTTCATCATCTTCCTTTTCTTCTTCTTCTTTTTCTTTATTACTACTACTCCTCCTCCTCCTACTACTACTACTACTAGTATTATTAGTATTATTATTGCTACTATTATTATTGTTGTTGTTATTGTTACTATTGTTGTTGTTTATAATTTGTACAATTAACCTCCCTGTGGTTCGACCTCGGTCTTGCCGGGTTATTTATTACTTCGACACTCCTGCACTTGGGAGAAGACATCAACCTTTTAGTCATGTCAGCCTTGTAAAATATAGCATAGTCCCTAATGCATTCTTTGAATACATATATCTAGCACAAAAGTTTCAACAAGCCAATCTTTATAGTTGAGGCTAAGGTTTCTCCATTAATGAATGTAGTTAATAACAAGTTTTTCCTTCCACTAACGTGCATTGGTGAGTTCAATCATGCTAACCACATGATGCATGATGAGTGCTATAAAAACAGTTAAAAAAACTCGTGTTTTAATTACTGCCAAGTATTGATCTAGCTTGACTCCAAGTTAATATACTAGTTGAAAGCATTACCAGTTGAAGGCATTACCTTTCAAGGAACAAATAAACTGTTTTACTATGAGATCATCATCAGTTTTGGCATTGTTGCAAGTCTCTATAAAGTGAGCTATATATTGTTTAGGATTCCCTTTGCCATCAAATTGTTGAAACTTTGGTAGTTGATAGCTTATAAGCATCCTTAATAGGTCAATTCTTTAGGTGTACTGCTTTGCATAAAAATATGAGGGTTGAACTTAGCTTTCTACTCAGTTTGTGATGACTTTTTTAATAAGTTCTTTTAGTTGATTCATGGTGAAGATGTTATCAGTAATATAACATAAAAGAAGTTTGAGTTCTATAGAATATAAGTAGGCTTGGTAGAGTTGCTCAAATGAGTTGGGAGGTGGCAATCGAAGGCATTACCTTTCAGGGAATAAATAAACTGTTTTACCATGAGATCACCATCAATTCAGACATTGTTGCAAGTCTAAACAAAGTGAGCTATATATTGTCTAGGATTTCCTTTGCCATCAAATTGTTGAAACTTTGATGGTTGATAGCTTAGAGGTATCATTAATAGGTTGATTCTTTAAGTCTATTATTTTGCATAAGAATACAAGGGTTGAACTAAGCTTTTTAATTAGTCCGTGATGGCTTCCTTGAAAAGATTTTTTAGTTGATTCACGGTGAAGATACCATTTGTAATATCACATAAAAAAAGTTTGAGTTCTATAGAATATAAGCAGGCTTGGTAGCGTCGTCCAAATGAGTCAGAAGGGGGGTAATGAATGGGCTCGGTCTCTTTTTTAGGCCATAACCTCTATAAACTAAGTAAAATAATAACAAAATTTTGGCTTAGTTTTAAGTTAGTGGCCAACATATATAAAAAGAAAATGAGAGATAAGGATAGCTTAAATAGTCTTTGTTCAAACTTTAAGAGATAGTTGATTTATCATTGAAGTTTTGATAATAAATTCCAGATACGTAACTCATTTTTAATTTAGCTTGTTCTTCAAATAAGTATGATTATAGTTTTATGAGATTCTTTTCAATCTTTTCTCTTCTCTTTAATATTGATGCATCCCAAGAAATGTTATTTTTAATTATTTATGTTACATTCCCTAGTTTTAACTAAGAAATAATACTTATATCCATTATTATTATTATTATTATTATTATTAGCTGAAGTTTTTAAATAGACTATGATATGATAGTTTTTTTTTATAAAGAAAAAAAATCTTAATATATTAATTTATTATGATTTATTATTTAGTTTTGTTTAGTTTATTTACTGTTTAACCCTGTATTAATTGCATAAAAAGGGGAAAAGAATTGGTTCTTTGAATTGTGAATTTGGTTATAATGATGTATTTTCCCAACACCTTGGAAGATATGTCATATCCGTACCAGTATTTCGCTACTACATTCTCGTATCAGAGGCAAAGCCCATACTTCAAAGTAAAATAAGAAGTGAGATTTCATTGAGAGAAACTGTAAAAACCTGAATGTTACTGCTAATGAATGGTAATATGTAAACGCGGTCGTATGGCAGGTGAGACTGGAGATCCTTCACTGCTCTGGGAGTCTCCCCGCCACGGATCCTGAACTTGAGCAGCATACTGCAAGTTCCATAGTATATCCTCAACGGAGGGTCTATCTGCAGGGTTCTTAAGCAGACAACTTACGCAGATCTCCATCATTGTCTTTAGGGATTGATCTGAGCATGATCTTCGCACAACTGGATCAACTATGCTACTTCGAGCAGTATCATCACTTGTAATGCTTGCTTGCAACTGCACAAGTTTTACACAGAAATATTTAACTGTAAGACAATCCTGAAACTAGGACGAGGGCATCAACTGAAATACGTTTTTCTGAAGATTCAAATACATAAATCAAAGAAAAATATCTGTCACCTGATCTTTTAGAACTCTCACTTCATTCTTAGATGTCAATGATCTTCCCACAATGATTTCAAGCAATATTAATCCAAAGTCATAAACATCAACCTTCTGGTCTTGATTTATCCTGTTCAATAGCAACATTCAAAGAAAAAATCATCATGGGACTGATTACTCTTAAGTGTTTAGCTTTCTTATATACCAGTTTCAACAGACTTATGAAATTTTGCATCCATTGTAAATGCCGCTCTGTTTTATCTATGTTGACTTCCGAATTATGTGACAAAATAATAAATTCAAACTATTTTATCAGTTTGAACCAGCCTAACCCTCAAAACATATCAGCAGTCAGATCTAACCTTGCACTGGTGCTAAGATCTTTGGATGCACCAGATGATGTTCCATGGACAACCTGCAACAATGAATTTGTTAGGTATCAGCTTCTAAGTGTGGCTTGATGGAAAAGAAAAACAGCTTCCATGACGGGGAAAGAAAATACCATTCCCTTGTTTTCTGCTAATAAGGGTAGGTTATAGCTGCTAATTTTTGCAACAAGGTTTTGATCCAATAAAACATCTGTTATTTTCAGATTATTTGAATATACTCCAGGCACAATCCCTGTATGCAAAAATTGGATGCCCTTCGCGACACCTATTGCAGCAGCTATACGGTGTGTCCATTGAAGTTTTTGCCAGGCATGTCCTCCTGAGATTAAAAAGAAGAAAAGAAATGTCTGTCATCAAATCCAACAGAGACAGAGTAGTCTACACTTACTAAAATGCAGGATGCAGGAAACAAAATAACACCCAATTGGAACTATGTCGTGAAAGATTCATGAGTTGCTCGCAGTAACAATCGAGAGGTTGGTCAAAAGTTAACTCGCATCAAAAGCATGCTAAGCAATCATAGCACTCCCTGTATGTTCTCCATCCTGACAAAGTAATTGAGAAAATTTATGGATTACCACTCACCAGAGATCCAGCTTCTTAGCGTGCCATTTGGAACATATTCAAAAACTAGGAATATTCTGCTGACACTTGAATCATCCAAGTAACACTCAAAGCAGTGTCCAAGAGCACTGACCAAATGCCGATGTCTTAGTTTCGAGATCAGCTCTATATGGTGCATAAAGTTTTGGGTACTATGACTTCTTTTCATTTTTAGGCATCTGATAGCAACTAAGGAACCATCCTTAAGCCGCCCCCTATACATCTGAAACCACAAGACGAACCGCAAGGAATATCAGGAAATCTATTCATGGTTAATAAACAGCACGCATGCTAGGGAGGGGGTTTTCTGCCATTCAATTTACTGAAAGGTTGCTAGAGTCAAACCAATCATAAGAGCACGAGAAACAACTTGTTATAGATAAAACAGACCATCTTTCCGAACAAGCAAGGGATTCATTTTCAGAAACAATTTGTGAATTGTGATTGCTCAGTTGATCGAGGAAATTCCGTTGGCATGAACTTGAAAGAATTTTGCTGGCCCAAAATGCTTGAAGAATTCAAAAAAGCTCATGCTCGGAGGCAATTATGAGAGTATCACAGGCTAATTCAACTGAATGAAATACAAAGAATATGTTACAACGGATTTGCATTACCTGCCCTTGAGAACCTTCACCCATGAAAGCAGATGTGTCAAAATTGTTAGTGGCCTCCTCTAACTCTTCTAGTGAAAAAGTACGATACGGTGGCAGGCCAAGTGCTCCCAGCTTCATTGTTTGAGAAATATACCCTTCATTTTTTGCCAAAAATAAAAAAGAAAAAGGAACTGTAAAATACTCTGCTCTTCTTATTAGTTAAATTATCACGTATTCCTTCTATGTTTTATAACGTGCTAGAACCTCACCAACTTGTCTTTTCTTTCAAGAACACTTTTAGATGGGCTGCCTGAAAGTACGTCAGCAAAATGTATGTGAAGTCCTTTCTTATGAGAATGAATTTGGAGCAATAAACCACTTTCTCAAACAATTGAAGTGATGATTACGGCATTCTTCATATATATATATATATATATATATATATAAGAAGAAGAAGAAGAAGATTATCATCACCTAAATTTCATAAATTTGGCAAGGGATTTACTAGAATATACTTATTTGGGGATAGGAAAGGGATATCTTAAATGGATACTAGTTGAGCACTCATCATTCCATCTCAGTTATACTTCACATTTCCTTATTACTGACAGAATTCTTAGATTTCGCTACTATGCATGCACGACTTCATAAAACAATCTATAGCCACATATAGTAGACAAAGAGCATAAGCACAGGCAGAAATGAAAACTTACTTGCATCTGGGAGCAAATTTGAAGGGTACCCTGTTGACGCGTTCTCTGTAGTTAGTCTAGTATTTGGTCTCTTGATTGTCTTCCTTGATTTCACCTTTCCGACGGCTAAGTAAATTAAACTAACAAGGGCAATGCCTCCAACAATCCCTCCAATGACACCGAATGCAATAGTTTCTTTAGAAGCTTTCCTTTTCTTTCTCTGGGGCAAAATCCCAACAGCTAATGCTTCATTACGACAGAGGGAAATAGGGTGCTGGTTTTCATCACCAGTTGCCAGACAGTTCGCGGCGTACAAGACCTTTCTCTTGGAGTCTTGCAGAAGACAATTTGGCAAATTTCCAGTCATAAGATTTGAGGACAGATCCACAAACTCAAGGTCAGCACTGCAAGACTGGTTTTCGAAAAGCATTCCTGTGAACTTGTTGTCTGCAACATTCAAGTAAGTTACTGAAGGCAATGACAATAATGATTGTGGAAATGGTCCCACAAATTTATTATTTGAGAGATCTAGCCGTTGAAGCTGATAATAGGAGGTCACTTCATCAGGAAGGCCATCCCTGAACTCGTTCTTGCTCAACACAAGAGAAACTAACTTGTTTCCAAGCAGAGGAAACTGCGGTCCAAGAGCATTATCTTCCAAATCAAGCACTTGAAGGTTTGTCAAACTGCTAAGATCAGGAACTTCTCCTCCGAAGTAGTTATGCGAAAGCACTAGAACTCTAAGATTATCCAAATTACTCAATGAATCTGGCAATGAACCGTTGAGCATATTCTTCTTGAGACTCAAGACAGACAAAACTGGAAGTAAACCGATCCAATTTGGCAACTCACCAGCAAACATATTATCGTCAAGAACCAGTGATTGGAGGGCAGCGAGTGATGAAATTTCTTGAGGAACAGCATCGTATAGGAAATTTGAACTCACATTAAGTATTTCCAATGAAGACAGACGTGCAATTTTACCAGGGAAGGGACCCCATAAACCCAGAGAAACTAATGTCAAGACTTTCAAGTTCGGCAGACCAACAAGCGTTGTGACAAAGGAATCAATTGAAAAGTTTCTAGGCAAAAGAGGAGTTCCCTTGTTGCCAATAATATGCAGCTGTGTTATGCTGTTCTCATAGCATACCACAGTTACAGAAGCATTTGGTTCGGTATTGCAGAAGTCAGTGGTGATATTCCAACTGCTTAGAGCAGATGGATAGTTCAAAAGCCGCTGAATTCTTAAAAGGGTTTCACCCTGGGAGGATTGTAATTGCTCTGAACCACTAATTAAAAGCACAAGGACAACGCCGAGTAGGATTGCAAAACATTGGAATGCCTTAGACATTTGTTGTGTGTAAAGAATCAACACAAGGAGCAAGGCATAGAAGATGTTGACGAGCTCTCAAGAACTGGGAAATGGGCATCAGCTGCAAGTTTGCAAGTAAAAACAGCAGGTTGGTATTGAGTGTTGTGCCATGAACTAAAAAATCTTAGAGCTCCAACTATTGATGCAAGGCCAAAATAAAACAAACGCGACCCACTCTTTGTAGCAGATCATAGAAAAAATAGAAGACAACAATTATCCTTTCACTGTAAACAATTTATAGATTGTTACTCTTTTCTTAAACGACAACAACAAATGTTTGAGAAGTTTGTTTAGTTTCACAGCAATGAAACATCTAATCAACAATGCATGTTCAAATTTCAATGGAGAAGCTTACCTCACAGAGTGGATATTCAAACCAGTTTCACTTCACTGGAAGTGAAGAAGTCTTTAAAATGATCTGGAAACGAAACTACTGCCCATTCCATCCCTCTAAAAATCTTCAAGAATACAAGGCAAGTAGAATCAAATCCAAACCCTCAAGTTTTTCTTGAGCCCTGTAGCAAAAAATAAAAAAGCAGACTACTGGATGGTTATGACTTCATAGTGAAGATAAGAACCCCTCAACAAGCTACAAAGGAATCTCCAAAATCAGGACAAAAATTAATCCTCAAAAATTCCTCAAAGCCAGTTCAGACTACGCACATTTACTTGAATTTCACACCTAGCAACATCCAATAGCCCAACTAACAACCTCCTTCCCAATCCTCAAAAAGAAGGAAATTTAAGAAGACTTGAGTGTTCATCAAACTCTGTAAGACCACCCACAGGCCACTTCAACAACTCGAAAAAAGCTCTGCTACCATGCACTCATAGACATGTCAACGAGGGTCCTCTAAATCCTACTGACACACTCCTTTCTACATGCAACGACAGGCAATTTAATGACAGGGGTGCTGAGAAAACATGGAAGAACCGTAACATACCTGCAAATTAATGCCACGACTTTTCTCTCTCTCTTTACTCTCAGGATCAATAAAAGAACACCAACAGTCTTTCATTTAAGTGTATTATTTTGCAGTTATTTATTTCATGTGCTTTCTTTCGAAGTCTAAAGAGACGGCCATGAAAAAGAAAAAGGCAAAGATTCTTGTTGCAGAAGCAGAAGAGAAACCTTTATTCCTTGCATGCAACAATTCAGCTGTGATTTAAATTTTTTATTTTTTTTTCCAAACATTTTCTGTCATATTATTCTTTGCCAAAAAAAAAAAATAAAGGACAGACTGTAATGTAAGCTTTCACTTTCTGGGTCAGGCAAAGCTCTGCCTCTCTATGGTCCTGTCACCTTGTACTGTGGACCCACTATGGCTACAAGTGTATAGACTGTAGCTTTTGGATCCTTGCTTGCTATTTCTCTGCAACTAACAGTAAACGCGTTTCATAATTTCATTTTAAATTTATGATGCTTGTCCATTACAATCAAAGGAGTAGGAGCAAGCAATGCTCCATCGCTTTCTGCAGCTCACTCCAACCACTTGTTCTCTTCTTTTTTAATTTCCTTTTGTGTTATTCTTTTAATATATTTAATCTCACATGCATCATGTCCTTATTAATTAATTTTCTGCCATGGTTATGAGCCTATGACCTTGAAATGATGCAGCATAGCTAATATGGTATATATAAAAGCTGACAAAGGACACTGCAACTTGGTATTATCCTTGAAATAACTGTAGCTGCATCTTAACAACCCTTGATTTTACTCTTGGATTTCTTCTCATAGACAGTTTATACCTTTTTTCTTATACAGGAATGCACTAAGAAATGCATTGATTATAGATTTGACTTGATATAGTCTTTTTTTTTTTTAATTTTCTGAACATTGTAAGCTTTAGCTAGAGGATGAAAAGAGAGAGTTTGAACTCATTGCAAGCATCATTTAGAACCAGAGCGCACTATGAAGCTATTAAAACATATATAAAATTCCAGAAAATGGAAAATGGTCTGCATTGTCAGGGAAGGGAAGGTCAGACAGATACAGAAACTCATGGAAACTCCAGCTATTCCCCACATGCTGGGGATCCAATCTTCAAAGCTAGAATTGAAACCTTGAATAGCACCATGAATAAACTATCCTTTCCATGCCTTCCAGCTTAGAAGGTAGTTAAAATATTTTTTATTTATAATAATATTTTTTTATATTTTTAATATTTACAAATTAAAATATTAAAAAATAAATTTAGGTAAAATAAATTTTTTTGTCAAACAGTGTTTCCCATATGCTACCCAATTAGCCATGGATTTAATAATTGTACCTTCCTCAATAATTGAAATTTCTCAAACTAATTGACTGAATGGTGCTGGGCCACAAGAGTAATTATAAGAGATTCAGCAATCAACTTTGAAATAATTTGAAGTCCCTTTCTCCGTGTCTTACTGGGCAATTATATATATATATATTGGAAGTGATGTTCTTTGATGCTAGTGGATGGAAGGACTAAATGGTATAGAAACAATAAGTTGAGGGATGACTTTGTGATTAAAAAAATTAAAACGACTAATTAAACTAAAATAAAAAATGAAAGTAGGGTGACGAAATGCACACTACCAAAGCTCTTTTATAAACAGGTGAAGGTCCCTAATAACATGATTATTACCATTGCTGTAGTAACTTACGGTGTGTCGGTGAAAACGCAAGAAAGGCACTAACGATCACCGGAAACTCAAGAATAATGGTTTTTTAATTTTATGTATTTAAAAGTATGGTTGTTATTGTTTTTAAAGTTTTTTATATAAAAATATATTAAAATAATTTTTTTTTATTTTTTAAATATTATTTTTGATATTAATGTATTTAAATAATTTAAAAATACTAAAAAGATAATTTGAAGAAAAAAATAAAATTTTAAATTTTTATAAAAATATTTTTGAAAAGTAAAAATAGGTAGCATTTGAGAACTTTTAGAGATTTAATTGTTTCCAACATTACAAAAATTTATTCATTAAAAAATATTTTTTCAATCAAAAGTAATATTTAGATTGATTTCAACCAAAAACAATTGATTTATAGAAGCTGGAATTAATTAAAAATTATCAAGTGTATCAAATATAATTTTTAATTTTTAATTGTTATATATTTTTTATAATTTTTATTTTGTTTTATTTTTAAATTTCATTATCTTTCAATTTTTTTTATAATAGATTTGATCTTTATATATATATATATATATATATATATATATAGATATATATATATATAGATATATATATATATTATTTTTATTTTTCTTCAACTTTTCATATATCAGATTTTGTCATTGTTATTTTCATTTACTATTTCTTTTATTTAAGATTGTTTATAAAATCAAAAATTTCTTTCTTGTAATAAAATTTAAAAAATAAATTAAAACATTAATAAGCTATTTTCTAACTTATTTTTCATAGTATAATTAAATATTTTTATGATATTTTTATTTTATTTTTCCAATTAAATAATTCAATTTATAAAAATTTATTTTTCTTAAAAAAAAAAGAAAACTTTTGAACAAACAAACAAATACTAAACCCACTAGTAAAAGTGGAAAAGAAACCAAGAAGACAAAATCCCAAGGATGAAATTGAGAGCTTTATCATGGCAATGTAGGAAAAGAAAAGGTGGGTGTTCCTGCTCAGCCCACAAACCATGTCCTCTTCCTTTTTCCTGTAACTTTCATAGGTGTAATTATTTCCCAAGAAAATTCAAGAGGTCCTTTTCTTCATTATTGAAAATTCTCTTCAAGAATATTTCAATATTAGATTTGGCCGTCCTTTAAGAACTTAAAAGTTAAAACATCAATGGCCAAAAAGTCTTCAGAATCGAAATTTCACGTTTACATGATTAACATCATATTAGTCCCCATCCTTTCACGAATTCTTAAAAAAACCCTAATGTTTCACGACTCAAGTGGGTCAGATATATTAAGTAGAGCTAATTTTTGTGTAAATATTACAGCTGAGATTATATTGCTAATTTTCATGATTTAGAAGCAACATAAACAATAAATGTCAACAACCCTAATTTTAAAACTAATTTTCATACCTTATACTATTATTAAATTTTAGTTATTTTTTGTTTCTCTTTAGTAAAGAGACAAGTTTATTTTTGTTACATTAAAAAAATCTAATAAAAAGCTTGTTAAGAAAGCTTTGGACCCGAAATATTTTTAAATATATATAAATAAAAAAATAAGTATAGAGTATTTCTATTAAGTCAGGTTAACTAGTTTTTAAAAATCTCAATCTGATTTATGATATGAATTTTTAAAATTATTTTAATTCATTAACATATGTATTATCTGATTTTGATAGGATAAATTAAATCAAATAATACAAATATTATAACTTCTTGGTTCTCTAGAAGGAGAGGTGTTGGACTTAATAGCGTTGTGACCATTTCATTGCACCATGTCTTCAAAGTAGGTTTAGATATTAATGCAAATGATGCAATGATTGTCAATTGTTTTCATATTCCCCTATGAAATAAAAGCTTGATTTTTTATTGAATTTCTTCAATTGCTTCTATTTATCTCATGGAAAATAAAATGAATACAAAAAAAAAATAACTTTCATATCATTTTTTGAAAATAAAGGATTGTCAACCTTAAAGACCTTCATTTATAAATAAGAGAGGCGGACACAATAATACTAAAGATTAGAGGTTAGACTTTTATCATATTTGAAAAGCAAAGTAATTATATGTCACTCTTATTGTCTTCCATGTATAACAAATTTAGTTTATCATAACAAGAGTATTTTAATTAAGTAAAATGTGCAAATATAAACAAGACATCATACAAGTTTAGTTTATAAACTTGTTATATAATATATATATATATATATATATATATATATATGAAAAACTTGCAATTGAAAAAATAAAATGTCCAAATATAAAATAAAAATCATACAAGTTAAGTTTATAAGCTTGTAAATTATATATATCATAGCAAACATGTAATTAAAACTAACATCACATAAAGATTCTAGAATGCAAATATATCCAAAGCAGCACAAGACATTAAAATGCAATCCTAGCATACATAATAATCATATAATATATTATTTTAAGCTAAAAAAAAGTAAAATATTTATTTGTTAAATAACTTTAAATATAATCAAGCTTTGTTCTTACTAACAATTAATTATTTATCCTTAAATTGTTATTATGGTACAAATAGAATATTTACAATAAATCTCATAAAATTTCAACAACACTAAATTGTTTAAATTCACTTCTAAACAAAGACCACGAACACAAGAAAATAAATTTATATATCTCTCTACAAAGACCAAACTTAAGCTCTAGATTACGAGGAAAGACACCTCAAAACAAAGAAGAAAAACACTGAAAATTGAGTAGAGGAAGACTTGTATAACATGGAAAAATAGTGTTGAGAGCTTTTTCTTTACTCCTATTTTCATAATGGATTTTGAAACCAAAACTAATAAAGAATTAATTTTGATAATTATTAAAATTAATTTTTTTATCAGCTTTGATTAACTACCACAAAATTATAATAAAATCTCACAATTTTAGTTTTAAATATGATGTTTTTTAGCTGAAAAAACTGTAAAGAAGTTGATCGGAATTTGTCCATATATATAATGAGCTGTTTAAAAAAATTCTTCACGAGTCAAAGAATTACAAACCTAAACCCAAGTCTACAAAAATAGATTGGCAACAAAAAAATAATATTTTATAACCCAAAATATTATTTTATAATAAATCTAAATTCAACTCTAAATCTAAGTGTAAGTTGGGTTGGGTCACACATTTGTATATAAATTAATACTTAAAATTCACTTTATTTAAATTGTATCATTTTTATTATCAATTTTGAGTGCTCATTTTAAACCAGAATTAAAACTAACAATTTTTTTTTGCGTTAAATTTAACAGTTTTTAGCTAAAAACATTATCCAAAAACTATTTAGGTTACTAAAAAAATGATTAGACTCTTTTTGTGTGCTGGACATACTAATGTGCTGGCAAAAAATATTTTATCATGGGCCAAAAGTTATAAACCAAAGCATAAATCCTAAAAAAAAAATGATAATAAAAAAATTATTTTATATAGCTTAAAAAATTATTTTACAGTAAATTGAATTCAAAATTAAAACTTAGACTGCATGCATGCAATTGAGTTTAAAGTCTAAAACTTACTTTGCTTAGGTTTCTCACTTTTGTTACTAGAAATCATTCTTTTCATTATTAATGTTTATTATCTTCCAAAAAACTATAATTAAACTTGGTAGTTTTGACTTTAAATTTTACATTTTTTTCTGGACTGGAAGAATTAATTATTAATGAATAAAGAATTATAATTTAAAACTTAAATCTGTAAAAATAGGTTGGTAACAAAAAATAATTTTTTTACAGCTAGGAACTTTTTCTATAGCAAACCCAAACCCTAGCGCCCATTAGCCCCACAACCCCGATTTTATCTCTCCACTAAATAAGTTATAATAAAAACTTGTTTATTTTCCCTGCATAATAGAGTTTAAAATTATTTTTTAGTTTCTAAAGAATATGCCGGCCCAAGTTCATTAAAATTAAGTTATTATTCACCCATAAAATATTTAATTAAGTTAATATTTTATGTTAAAAAATTAATATTAAAAAATAAATTCAAGTTATTTTTTAATCTAAGAGTGAAAGGACTGTACTTTTAATATAACTTTAAATATATTCATTAACAACTTTCTTAAAATAATTTTTCAAACATAATTTTTTTCACTCCAAAATATCAAAAAGAAAAAATGGACATTGAATAAGTTGTGTTGTAGTCTCTTTTGATTTTTTTTCAAAAATAATTTTGAATGAAAAATATTTATAAGCAATTAGCTCATTAGAAGTAAACTACGTTATTCCTCACACACTGTAGGCCTAAATCAATGAATGTAAAAAATAATATTCAAATCATGAAAAACTCTTTAGCATTATCATTCAATTTGGTTTAGTATATCAAACTTGAAAAAACTTTATATTTAACTATTTGTTTTAAAATAATTTTATTTGTAATAATGTGTTAAAAAAATATATTTGTATCAATTCAAGTTAATTTATTAAATTATTAGGTTTAATAAATTTTTTTAATTTATTTGTATAATAAAATACACATCTAAGCTTTTTTTTTAATAATTTAATTTTTTTTATTATAATGTAATTCCAAAACTTTAAAAAAAAATTAAAGAAAAAAGAACTTAAAAGGTGGGCCACGTGGAAAAGAAAGTAATGAACATTGAAGAAAAGAAAAGAAAAAAAGAACAAATAAAGTTTGAAAAAAAAAAGGGTGAAAAGAAAGACAATTGGAAAGAACAAGAAGATTTGAACATGCGGGGGAGATGAACACAGTTTTGGTCCATCACTTTAACCATTTGGACATATGATTATGGATTCAATTGCTTTAATCTTTTATTTAAACAAACCTCTTCTTTTCAAGAAGAAGAAGAAGACGACGATGATAAGACGATGATAATGATAATGTTTATCACAACAATTTTTTATTTGTCTATTTATATTTTGACTATTATAATAATAATTAGAAAATTAAAGTAAATTTTTTCTCAATAAAAACTCAACTTCACCTAATTAAAACATTTTAAAAAATCAATTTATTAACTTTAAAAACCCAAAAAGAATTTAAAAACACAAAATTAAACTAGGTAATATTTTTATTTTTTACCTCAATTTATTTTTAAAAAAAATATTAAGATTTAAAATAATTATTACTAAACTTTTCTTATTAAATAAAATTTATTGATATAAATAATAATCTTATTAGCTGTCGTGATTGATAACAACTAATGATTTTTTTTATAATCAAAATTTAATGATTTTCTCTTTCCTCTTTAAAATTCAAGAAATGAAAAATAAGCTTTTAATACTAAAATTTAATTAAAAAAGCTATAGGAACTTTTAAGAAAATATAAAAAAAATTATAAGGATTAAAATAAACTTATCCCAAAAATTTCAGATTTACCATGAGATTTTTTTGTGTTTCACACTTTGATTGGTTGTCAATTTGCATAAAAAAATGTAATTAAAAAAAATTGATAAAGCTAAAGTGAAATACTCGACCTATATTACACTTAGATATAAAAAAAATGAACCTAAAAGTTGAATATCCAAGTTATAATGAATTCTATAATGTTATTAAATTCGATATAATAAGTCAAACGTAAAACTCCTAACTTAGTCTTTATCACATCCAGGTTTTCAATTAAATAAAATGAAAATTGTTTTTATATAATATTATCAACTTAGTGGGTCTCATAATAATTACAAAAAATAACATAAAAAAATTAGACAAATAAATTTAAAGTCAACTTAAATAATCATTAAAAAAAAATAAACTAAAAAAAAAGCTTATTTTTTTTAATTTGTAAACAAGATGACATACTGAGTTTATTTTACTTAGTTTAGGTTAATTTGTTGAATTTACAATTTATATCATAAATTTAAATTGATTCAATAATAAGAAAATAAAAATCAATTCAAAATTAAAAAAAATAAAAAAATTCATCAAAAACCAAAAACTTAATGCTAAAGGTTCCAGGGGGAAAATCATCACTATTAAACTTTTCTCGTTAACTATTATTTTAACTATTTTTATTGTTTATATCTTAACAACCAACCATTATTTTTATCTTTCAATAATTTTTAAAAATAAATAAATAAAATTTTAGATCAAAACAAAAATGATTATAAATTTAGAATAATTCATAAAAGACAGAAAGCACACTGTTCATACAAAAGTGGCCGACCAGATTTAACAATTTCGGTTAATGTAGATCTGGGCTTTAGGATGCATAGCAATGAGCTGTTAAAGAGTAGAGATTTCCTTTCTTTATCCTTTTTCTTTTTAGGAAATAATGAAGCATCTAGATTGGCTAGCTTTTGCTCAAGATTGAGGACACCCTTCAATGGCAGTATATAGTATGAAGTCTTTTGGGCTTTAGACATGCTAGGAAATGCATAATCCATTGGCAGGGCTAGGAACTGAAGCCCCTGGTTTCACAGCAGACAGAAGACGCGATATCATGTGAGGTTTCTATACACACGAAAATTACCAAGAAAGAAGAAAGAAAGTAAAGTTCCACTGTCAAAGATTTAGAAAAATGAAAAGAAAAGAAGAAGAAAAAACAGAGGAACTCTGTGTGAAGGCATCCATCTAGCATCTAGCACCTGCTATCATCAACTTGTGGACCTAAATATTCAATTCCATCCATTTTTGAATTCTCTGGCACCTCCGTCTCTTCCAACCATGCATAGCAGCTACCCTCTTCTTTTTTCAGTTCCATCTCTCCATCTGCATTGATTTCTTGGCAGGTAAATACAGGGATGTTCATAACATTCAAGAAACAGGATGTTAGGTGACAAACACATGGGGAGGAGTGATGCCACACTAACAAACAAATCACAAAATCATCTAGCATTCTCAAAACACCACTCATATTGAATTTACATGTCACACATGCTCGGTTCACTTGCACATCAAGCAAGATTCCCATTAAAATGGCAGACTCGGAAAGGCTAATGCCTAAACAACACCACAACGTTCAGGTGTCCTGACCAATGTCCATGCCATGGAGAATTGAAGAAGATCTATGCAATAACCCCTCTTCTAACTCAATGAATTCCCATCATGAGGAACTTAAATCAAGCTTCAATGTTGTCCTGTGCATTGTAAACATGTTGCCTATGCATCTGTGTGTATGTCATGGTCCGTGTAAACGTGAATGTGTGATGAACTGATTAATTTCTCTTAGCAATCCAGATTGAAAATAAAGCTACTCATTTTTAAAGGATCTTCGTTCAAGTGTCATTTGCACAAAACTCATGGCATGAGAAGGAAAGCAAGGTGGAGATCACTTACTCGAAAATGCAGTGTACGGAAAGTCTTTGTAGTATGAACAATCCCGATCACCTTCTTTGGAATAGGGAGGTCCAAGCACATCAAGAACTGCACAAGGTGTGATAGCAGTGAATTGATGGATATTTCCACCTGTTGTTGGATATAGAACTGAAGTGTTGCAAGGAGCTGTTATAACATTGTCCGCTTCCAATTTCGCCAACCGCACTGGAAAAACATGCATTTTGGTTATGGGGCTCGTTCTGCTAATTCATTAAATTATAATAGTAGTGTGAACGAGAGCAAGAGACACTCACATTGGTTTGGAGTGTCGGGCCCATCTGCTCTAGGAGGATCAACCCAGTCATATGCTTTTATGTGCATTTTCCCAAGAAGAAGTTTGCTAAAGACTGTCATTCCCGGATGGTTATGGAGAGGGATCACGGCATTTGCTGGAAGAAAGAAAATACACAGCTGCACAGAAAAACATGACAAGAAAACTAATCGACAACTGAAACATAAATTTTATTTCCTGAAACTATTTTATGTTCTACACAAAAACAATTATGCAGGACCAGCACATGTTCGGACTCTTAAAATCTGCTGGTTATCCAGACTTTATGCTCTTGTAGGAACTTGCTAGCTGAATGTGCTAATCTCAAAGCTCAAACTGAAGAATGCAAGAATTTCGGACTCTACATGAACAATCATGTGGTCACAGCGCAAAATCCTGTTTGGATCAACTATTCAAAATGCTATTGAAAAACTTCAAATCATGTTTTTTGAAGCTCTAATACCCTGCTGAAGATTTATATGATCACGCAGTCAACAATATCATAACAGAGTGGACTGCCATGTCATATACTCTTCAAGGAACTCAAAGGGTTCAATGTGCAAATTCCTGCACAAATGACCTGAAAATGATAATAAACAAACAAGCAACAGCTAGTCTCACCGAAAAATCATTGCACTTGTAAATGGTCGTGTAAGTGACCCTTGGAGTCCCTTTAACTGCAGCTTTAGTCTTGAAGAATTGCAGCTCGCTACTTAGCCCAACATCTTCGGGCTTCATGTTATCTACAGCATGAGAGAAGGCACGTAAAGGAAAGGACAAAGAGTACAATCACACCATTACTTTAATAGGCCACGAAAATTTTATATTTGCATGACGTTGGATAATATTATATTTAACTAAATGCTAAATATAGAAATGCTTCCAGCAGAACCCATTCGCCTAGCAGGCCAAAAAAAGCATCCATGTTGCATTAGTTTATGACCTTGAAACGCATTTTTGTCACCTAGTTAAAATATGCACAGTATTTATGAATGCTAGTCCCCACGACCATGGGATATATGCTTTTAAATCTCGAATTAAGCAAAGAATTCATATGTACCCTGTTGATTAAAACTTGTCTTGGCCTTGACAATGGATATCAAATTCAATGTCTGCAATATATTGAGCCTGGCATGCAGAAAAGACCCAACTAACGAGGTCATCCAGAAGTGTCCTTTCTTTTTCAACTACGAAAGGAATTGTGGCTGTATGCTTGCTCAACCTACACACTTACATCTTATAAATAGAACCTAAATTTTATAAAAAGAAAAATGTTCAATGTTCAATGTTCAGTTTAAGATATTGATTCCTACCAAAAATGTAAAGATTGACAACAAAAATGCTGAGTAATTTTCTTCATATGCAATTCCTTGAAAAGAAATGGGCTTCATGGCCATAAAAGAAAAGGTAGTTTTCTTCATATGTAAAGATAGACGTTTATCTCTTGCCTCGTTAATTTATAGAAGAGCCATACAAGTCCACTTCATATGAACGCAGGGAGAGAGTACCTCCACTGAGGCAGTGAATGATTTCTCCCAAAATTATCTAGAAAATCTTATTGGAAGTGCTTCGACGAGCCCTTTGAATTCGAGCTAACAACCAATTCATGCATCAAGAATACCACAACTAGACCACAGTTGCAGCATACCACACGCAAAGAACATGATCGAACAGCACAAAGAAGAAAGCAGCAACCAGAAAGAACATGATTTTCTTTTGTTGGGCTTTAAAACTAGACAACAAAGGCTGATCTCCTCTTTGATCCCATCTTGGATATTAGCGAGATTTGATCCGGGTATCTTAGATAGACACTTGGATCTTTACACTACCCATTGGACATTTCTCTAAACCCATGCATCAACCATTGGCCGAGAGAATACAAGATGTTTATTTATCACTACATTTGCAGAAATCTACAAGTTAAAAGTGCAATTCTTTATAGAAAATGAAGGGTGTATAAAAGCAAGACATTATGATCATAGCTTCAATATTTAAGCCAATCTATAACAGGGAACAGCGTGTACCATGTCTACAAAGATATGGATCCATTTCTCCATTATTAAAGGACCAGTTTCCAGGTTCCGAATCATATTAAGTAGTTAGGGATCACTCAAATATTAACTAGTTAGAGGGTGGTATAGTGCATTTGAAAAGAAATAAACGAAAGGAACCAAGATAAAGACCATCAAATACAAGGACCTACCAAGTATGTTGCACAATCTCTCGATGTCTTCAGGCAAAGGAACAGTGTCAGAACCTTTAAACATTTGTTTACATGACACAAACAGATCCTGCAGTGCCATGGGAACTGTCGATGCGCACTTTTCAGCCCTTTTGCGTCTCTTCTTCCTGATAGACCGATTGGCATATCCAACCCTGTGCACATGTGCAACTGGTTCTCTTCTTTGCTCCACCATAGCTTCAATGGTCATAAACAAAATACCACTAAAATACTTTGGACGTGTAAAATCTGTATCTCTTTTGCATAATACTATTAAGATGGCTGCAGTAAATGTATATTTGCACTTCAAAAGTTGGTCAAGGCATGTTCAGAACAGAAACGAAACCCACCAAGGAAAAGCAGCAGATATTATGGTTTCAAATCATAAGATGATGGTTTGACAAGATTGGAGATTGGCGGTGGCTAGGCTTTTGAGGAGGTGGGTAAACTATAAGGGGGGGAGGAGGAGATGGGGTGTGTTATATATACACATAAAATATAGTCAGAAATGGGGAGGAAAAACCAGGGGCCATGAGGAGATGGTTTGAAAGTATCTAATGGTAGAGAGAGAGAGGCAGAGAAGCGTCGAGAGAAAGGACGTAGTTTCAAAATGTGGTTATCTTAAGATTGGGGTTGCGATAGTGACTGGGAAAGCCAATTCCCGCCCCCAAGATTGAGTCTTGAAACCGCTGGATTTTCAGGATCACCCCTTGTTTTTCTCTGACCTCCTCATCTCAAACAATAACACTTCACTTTCTATATATTCACCAAAACGCCACTGCCCTCGCTCCTCTCTTCCCTCCCCCTCTTCTTTTTTCATATTTTAGAGTTGTGGTTTTAATTATTTTAAGCTATTTACAAATATTAAGAAATATATTTTGTTTATTTATTTATCTTGGAGGATGGCAATTAAGTGCATTGATTTGTTTTTGTCGTGAGATTGCGCCACATTTTGAGGCTTGTTTTTATCTAATTAATTAATTAAACAAATTTTTTTTTTTGGGGGGAAACGTTACTCTTTCATTTGGGCTCCCTTTGATTTTTTTTATTAGGTCAATCACTTGAAATCTAAGTCTCCCCCTCTAGAAAACCTCTTAATTTTGATATTCTGAGTTAAAATTTGTTTATAGATAGATGCGTGCAAAATTCCGGACCAAACCCAAAAAAGTAACATGTTGAAGTGCTCCCAAAGTTTGTGGAGTAGTAAAGCAATTCGCAAACTAGTACAATTAGAGACAATTCTAGGTACGTAGTTGTGCTATTTGAAAGAGCAAATTCCTTAAAAAATACAAAAACAAAATAAAAGGGTTGGGTTGTGTTATTAAAAGTACCATATATTTGTAAGGACTGCAGTAATACAATCCTTTATTTTATTTTATTTTTAAAAATCATGTTATTCTTATTCTTAGTAGGTAGCATAACCCTTTGGGTTTTATTGTGACAGCACAATTTCATTGCGCTACTACAAATAAATACGGCGATTTATTAGTATTAATATAAATGTTCAGCCCATGTATATTCTTTATATCTGAAAATTAATAATTATATAAATTTTTAATAGTTTTATAAAAATTTAAATTTAAAATTATTTAAAAAATAAATTTAATATTTAACTAAAAATAAAGTTAATATGTGACTAGTTAAATTATTAATAATTGAATTATTGTATTATTTTTAAAAGTTTTTTTTTATGGTGATATATTTTTAGGAAAACGTAACTACTTGGATGTTGTTGTTTTTTTTTTTTTGTCCCAAAACGTACGCTTTTTAGAGAGCTTTGGATTGTGACAGGGTGGATAGGGAAAAGACACGATATTTTCTCTCCAAGTTGGGTCATATTGAGAGATAAATTAATATTTTTTTATACATAGAAAGTACACAGAACTCAGCCGACTGATCACTTTTGTCTTGACAACCAGCTGGTGAGTCTTCGTTCATGGTAAGACGCACAAACAAATAGCTTGCTGCTTGAGAATGGGAAGATGCCCACATTGTGATGTTTGGTTTGATAAAGAGATGCTTCTCCATCATAAGTCGTGTTTCCATCATGAAGTCGTCAAGTTACCAATTTATCCATGCGCTTGAAAACACGATTAGAAGGTTCCAAATTCTCATAATTGAAATGGTTGATAATGGACTCCAGACGTGGTTTCTTCTTTATTGTTCAGTATTTAAACATGGTTTCCTTTTTTATTAGTTGTTGAGAAATTAATTAAAAAAAAATGTAAAATGAAAGTTGACCCTAAATATCTTTTTTATAATAAAAGATTAAAACAACTTTGTTTTGATTAAAATTTTTTTTCAATTTGGACCGGTCAACTTTTAAATTGATCAAGTCAGACCAGGTTTTATAACTATGATTAAAATTATTGAGTTCCTTGAAATATATTCACATAGTAAAAATAATAAATTTAAAGTAGTTTTAGAAACTCAAGGTTCTTATTAGATAAATTGAAAATTATTTAGAGTTTATATGAAGATTATATGAATATCAAATGTATTTTTCAGTATTGAATATTTACTTTATGATTAGATTATCACAAAACACAAATTATTCAAATATTTAATATATAACAATAATCCACGTAGACTACCATGAGAAAATCTTCCAAATCTTTTTAATAGATTGAGAAATTTTCATATTTTTTAGAGCTTTCTCTCTTTTTTTTTGTATTTTATATGTGTTTTTTACTCTACTCTACTCAAAATAGAAAATATAAAAACATAGTATTTTATTCATAGAAAAATCTAAAAATTCTATAAATTAAAAAATATTAATTTTTATATTTTCCCCTTCAATATATATTATTCTCAGATAATTTTAGAAATTTATTCAATTAAATCCCTACTTAATTTTTTATAGGTCTAGAATTATAATCTCATGTATTAATTATATTCTAGATCTTAATTTATAAAATTTATTTACAATTAAATCACATATAATTAATCATTCCATTTTAATTTCTGACTAATGATTATTATATGTGTAACCCATTAGATTCCCTAATAAGGTAATCTGAATATAAATCATAATCCAATTATAAAATAAGATTAAATAAATTATATAATTTATTTTATTATCAATTCCATAATAATTGATTTATATTTGAAGATCAAGTATAATGTCTAACAACTTATCATGATTCTTTAAATATTAAAAAAGTTATAAGTGATTTGACTTAACATTTCAGTGACTTGTTTCTTAGTGTAATTATTATTATTTTTATCAAGAATATTTTCATTTGAATATTATAATATGAAATATCTTTGCTTTGTTAAATCATTTTAGTTCCCAACATTATAATTGTCACACATGAACGTGTAACGTGAAGATCAAGGAGTCGTCACTTAGTTGTTTAGTTTAGACTTACTAAGGAACCCAGGTGGACTAGTCTTATATAAAATTCTAAGGTAAGTAACAGTTTATAGTTAAGGAAGATATTAATATCCCTACCATACCTTACTTGAAGTAAGTTGTATTGCATGGTCTATAAGTGGTTTAAAGATGTTGATGAATTCCTAACTGATGGTTCATCTATAACTTAGAATAAAGCTTTATTCTCATGAATAAATTTGACATTTCAAGTATATTATGGGCTTTTATGCCCAAATAAATTCTTATGGGAACAATACATGTAGATGCTCTGATATGATTCACCTATTCTAAAAGGTAAAAAAAGAATTCACATCTCATATATTGTGGTGAAAAACAATCACAGTTAAAATTGGTGCATACCCTAAATAATTCTGGAAATTTTCTAGTCAACTTCTGGTATTTAAATGCCAATCTCCTTGTAGGTTCAATATTTATACCAAAATGTTGACCATTAATTCTCATGAATTAAAATTTATATGCGTCATTTAAATAGTAATCATGTTTTCATGAATTAAATAAATTAAATAATAAATTTAAAAGTGTATGAAAAGATAATTTTTTTATTTTTTGTGTAATATAAAAAATGTTAAATCATACCATATGTTTATATATTATTTTTTTAAGCAAAATATAATTTTAATCTTTTGAGAGACCTAAGTAAATGCACATCAAATATAATATATTTTTATATTTTTATATTTTTAAAATAAGAGATTTTTCATAATTTTTTGAGATTTTAACGAAAAGTGAGTATTTTAATATTACGTTAGCATCTTACATTATAAGTGTAACTGTATATCTCTGATATTAAATAAAATTGCTAGAAAAATATGTGAAGGAGCTATAAATAATTTTAAATGGTCTTTGAAAATTTTTAGAATCTTTTAGGAATTTATTTGGGGTTTGTTTAGTAAAGAAATATTTTTATTTAAAATAAAATTATCAAAATATGTATAAGGATGTATTTTCCAAACAAACCCTAAGATAAAAAATTTCTTAATAAAAAAGTAACCAACCAAACAATACTTGGATACTTGATCCAAATACAAAATCAATCGGATTGTCTTGAAAATACTGGTTCATGAACCGAACTAAAATCCATTGTTAGACTCGAAACTTTTAGTTCAACCATAAAACAAATCAAAGACTATTGGTTCGACCTAAAAAATAAACCAAAACTTAAACCAGGAATCAAAATAAATCAAATTTTAAAAAATACATAAAAAGTCAAATTATTTGTCAAAATAGATCAAAACTCAAAAAAAAAAAAAGAATATGAAGAACACTGATGAATATTCAGACCAAACTCAGTAACACAAATCTCAATCCAAACAAGTTTTCAAGCAATCAAAGGTAGTGTTTTATTTTGTTCACAATCATGTATTGACCAATAATCAAACATCAATTCTCTTTGATTATCAAATAATCAACATGATTTTATCAAAATAGATTTTGGTTCAAAACCAAAACCTTGGAATTAAAAATTCATTAAAAAAAAACTTGTTATTAATACATATAGACCCTAGATTATCAATTAAACAAGTCATATAAATATACAGAGATAAAAATTGAATTAAAATGAAATATAAAACTAGTACTTAAGATAATATTTTTCAGATGAACATAAAAACATTCAATAGTGACAACTTATAAATGCTTAAGTTGGTGCCAGAGCGAGAAATGCCCATTTGAAGCTTTAAACTTCTAGTTTTTTAGCTTAACAAACCACGTTATCATGTTTATATACATTTTAATTAAAACAAATAACAAAAAAACCCTACAATTCATGGAAAACATGCATGAAATTCCTAATACTAAAATCATAGTCTTACTGACAAACAATTAATGCAATAAATTTACTTCAAAATTGATTCTTTAGGGTAAAAACAAAGTTTAAAAACTAAAAACATGAACTAATAACCTAGAAATATTCATCAAACAACCATTTTTATTTTTGACAGATTATAAAAATCATTAACAACTAACTCAAAGCAACAACAACAAAAAAACTATATTTTCATGCAATAAACAACATTCAAGCTAAACATTACGTGACACCAAAACAAACCTAAAAAACAAATCTAAAATATTATTAAATATTAAAAAAGCATAAATAGGTAAGTTACATGGACCCGTACTTAAATTATTACATGATTATTTCTTTTCTAAACTTAATGATTATAAATTGTTGTTTTTCTTTCACTTTTTATTTATTTATTTTTTTATACTTTTTTTTATCAAAATTTATTAGATCTTGTATGTTAGGTTTTTGAGTCTTTATAATAAGATCTATTAACACAATATTTTCCCATGTTTTTATTTTTTAATTTTTCTATAATTTTTTTTGTTTTTTTAATTTATTTTTTAATGAATATTTATAGGATTTTTTCTGTTTTTTTATGAATTTAATTAAATATTGATAAAAATTTAATTTTTAAATCAAAATAAGAGGATTGTGGACAAAAAATGACAGTTAGAAGCTATTTTATTATATTAGTTTTGCAATTATTGTTTTGGTACATAGTAGTTTTGTTTTGCCACGTCAACATCGTCATCTTCTGGTAATTTAGTGTATCCCTGATCATCGTGAATTATGGAGGCGGCATCACAATCTTGAAAATGCCACCTGACCTCATTGTGTGTGTGTGTGTTTTTTTCAATATAATAATATAATATATATTTTATTTTTAATGTCAACTTATTAAAATAATCAAAAAATATTAAAACAATAATTTTAAATAAAAAATAAAATCTTTAATAAACTCTTGTGATACAAAACAAGCTTTATGTTTTATTGATATTTATACAAAAAAAATTATTTTTTATTGATATTTAAAATGTAATAGTAGTTATTTTTAAAAATATTTTTATTTAAAAAATATTAAAATATATATTTTTTATTTTTAAAAATTATTTTTAACTTTAGCAAATAAATTCTTTTAAATAAACATTAAAAAATTAATTGAAAAAAAAGGTTCATTGCATGATATAACCAATATTTTTAAACCTAACAAGTGTTCAACTCGGCTCAAGATCCAAGTTACGGATTTTGATAGAGTCATAAGATTATCAAGGTCAATTTTAATTTTTTTTATAAATAAAAAAATATTATTTTAATAAAAAATAATTAATAAATTACAACTAGATTTTTTATTGGATTAATTTACTAAATCAACTAAATTTTTAATTATCTTTATATTTTTATAAATTTATTTTAATTTTAATTTTAATCAACTTGATTCTAAATTATTTCCCCGGATTCTAAATTATTTCCCCGGATTGAATTAAATATTAAAACTATAAATATAACTACTTTCAATATATTTTAATTTATTAAATATAAATTTTAATTATTAGGTTTCAAAAACATCATGATATTATCATTATGCATCTTGCTCTCTTTCCTCGCGTGCATCTCTTTCTTTTCAAAACTTCTTATATTTTTTATGTTAAGCTCTTCAGCCCTAAAGTCTTTAGAATGAGATCTATTAACATTATTAACATGATATTTTTCCATGCTTTTCTTTTCTATTTTTCTACAGTTTTTTCTTGTCTTTTTATTTATTTATTTTTCAAGGCATAGCCGCATATTTATAGGATTTTTTTCTTTTTTATATAAATACAATCAAATATTGATAAAAACTTAACTCTTTAATCAAAATAAAAGCACTCTAATAAAAGCTGACAGTTGTTTTGGTCCATAGTGGTTTTGTAAAAAACCATCTCTAACCTTTTAATCTTTAAAAGGAAGGTTTTAAAGGCTCTTGAGAACAACTCTTGTAAGCTTTGAAGTATAAACACGGGGGGGGAAAAAAGAGGCCAGTGGAGAGGTCCAGCAATTTTGCCACGTCGACACCGTAATCTTCTGGTGATTGAACGTATCCCTGATCATCATGAGTCATGAGGCTGCATCTCAATCCGATGCAATGTACCTGATAATTCTTTCCATGAGCAAAAAAAACAATAATCATTTTTCTTAAATTAAAGAGAGAAAAAGAATCCATATCTCCCACATTTATCTCCTTGGCCGTGGAAGCCCCACCGTCCGCTGGCCTTTTTAGACGAGAGATTGTAATCTGCTCATTTAACACGATTCACCTCCTCCTTGTCTGCGGCAGCTTTGGAATGAAACGGTGCTGGCATGTAAATGAAACGCTAATATTGTTTTTTCTTAGTTCATTTCTTTATATAATTAAACCATAATAATAACATTAATGGTAGAAGAAAAAACAATTATGGCAGATGGGGTAATATCGACTTTACAAAGGGCGGCATCCACAAGGTCTGATTCAGTGAGGAACGCATTAAGATTTTCTCACCACGTGGCCGGCTGTGCTGTGCACCTGTCGCGGTTTTCTTCATCCCCGCAACATGCATCACGTTAACGCAACTCACAGGCAAACTGATCAGATTGTTTATTTTTAAAATAATTTTTGTTTAAAGATATATTAAAATAATATAATTTTTTATTTTTTAAAATTTATTTTTTATATTAACACATTAAAACAAATATATATATAACAAAATTTTAAAATTTGATCAACCCGTTTAAAATGCAATGGGCGTAGATAAGTTCACTTTGCATAGTTTCTTCCTTGGTCACTCCAAATTTTATTCTACTCCATTATGGTCATTGAATTTATTTTTTTTCAATTTGGTTCTTGACAAGTCCCTTTTTGTTGCTCTGGATTTTTTTTTTATTTTCTTTGAATTGCATATAATCTTTTATCCCTAGGTGTAATAAATCATCTCAAGGTTGAATGTCATGTCAATTTTACATTCGAAGTTTTGAAATTATTGTCAAAGATAAAATTAAAAGAATAAAAATTAAAATTTTCATTGACAAAACTTGAGAGCCTTTTTTATTTTTAATGTTTGAGGTGTGCATAAATATACACTTTGGTACCTTAATTTTAGTTTGTTTTAATTCGGTCTCTTAGTATTTTGGATTTTTCCTATAGGCCTTAAACTTCACATGTCTTGTAATTAATTAAATCTTTGGGTCTTAAAAGAGAAGAGAGAAAGTCATTTGAGAAATTTTAAGTAGAGAAAAGCCTTATGGAATATTGAGAAAAATTAATAACCTTTTTTATTTTTTTGTGATAATTAATAATTTTAATTTTGATATTTATAATTTTTTTGTGACACGAACCTTTAATAATGTAAAAAAAAAACTTAGATTAGAGCTTAAAAAATATTTTAAATTTGATTTGATTTTAAATTTCTAAATCTATTATAATTATTTTTTTTATTCAATCTTCTTGGAGAAAAAATTGTGGACATATCTAGGTTTCTAAAACCTGATTTTTCGATTTTGAAACAGCCGCTGGTGGCTATTAAAAAAAAAAAGATGGCAGACAAATAGCATTAGCGTCTATCATGGCTGGAGTCACGTTGTTCAAAGAAGTTAAATAATAAATAATAATAATAATTAAAAAAAAAGACATCTTAGTCTTAAAATGGGCCAAGCATGCATATTCGGCTCATGTACGCTTGGCCGATCAGTATTTTTTTATTTGAATACTTTTTAGATAAATTTATTTAAATGATGTTTATGTAATTATAATATATATGATTATTTTAAGTAATCCTAGTGGCTCACATAGTTATATTAAAATTTTTAAAATAATTATATATAAATTTAATATGTATTGTTCTCTAAATAAAATATATATTTTAAAATTTTTTATTGTGAGTTTTCTATATAATTCTTCTCAACATTTCATATGTATTGTTTTATTAAAAACTGCTTCTAACATTATGGTATGCTTTGTTTTATTAAAACCTGCTTTTAGGTATGCTTTTGTTTTTTTAGAAGAAAAGGGAGGGGGCATTTTCACGAGGGGCAGCCTTTCTTTTGCGTTCCAAGGGGCAGGAGGTCAAAACCACACCTATATATTTAAATTGCGTGTGGTTCGGCGTTAATAATAAAGTAAACGCGGAAGGGTGTGATTCTACAGTGAAAAACACTCACCCATACCATCGACCAGAGCAGTATTGAACCCTTAACTTTTTATTATTGTGTGCTTTGATCGCAAGATTAGCTTCTAATTGCTTTAAATTTATCCGTTAGGGATAAAATTGAAAGAAAAAGTATTGGCATGGATTGTTGATTTAACAGGTTATGAGTCATTAACACGGATCGTTAATTCAACAGGTTATGATATAATATTTAAGAATTACAAGTTGTAAATTTTACAAATTAATATGGGTTGATATGGTTTGTTATCATCTTTTCATTTCACTTTTTAAAGGTTTTTTTTTTAATTTAATTTTTTATTAGTTTTTTGTTTTTACATTTAAGTTAGGGTTAGACAATATTAAAGTGATAGAGATTTTTTTTTTAATTAGATTATCATTTAAGTGAAAGGGCTAGTTTTCCGTCTGTTAGTTTTGCCAAACAAGTTACACTAATTTTTTATATTATATTTATTAAATTTTATAGTGGTTGATTAATTTATTTTAATACAGTAGTCGGGTTTTAATTATCATATTTCATCGCAAACAGGTAAAAATAACGACGTTCATATTTTTTGATACAGTTAAATGCTTTTTTATTCTACCAGCAGCGAAGTGCAGCCCAAATACTAGCAGGAGATGAAATGTCAAGGAATTCAGTGTCAGAGATTTGAAAAATGATTGAATATAGATGTTGAAGGGATATTCAGAACTTAATATCTGTGATCGATCAACTTCTTACAATTCCTTATCCAACCCCTCGGAATATTGTCTCTCTAAAAAGAGTCGGTATAAATCAACCTTTGGCAAGGCTACATTGTATCCAGCTAGCCCAGTGGAAATCATGGTTTTCCATTTTTCCACTGTTTATCCACGATTGTAGCTTTTAAAACCAGGAATTACCCCATCAGGACTCGAGTTGTGGTGATGAATGCTTCCATCTGTAGGTTGGTTAGATCAGTCTTCCTACTTTGTTCCTTATTATCTAACGTGGATTCCTGCCATTTCTTTTGATTATCAGCTATGGATTCCTGAAGTTCTTGATGGATGCCTTGTATATATTTTCTCATCAAGCCTTCTACAGTACTGTTCTTCCACAGCCTTCATCTTATTATTCTTCACCAGTTGTTTAGTTCTACGCAAGGCAAGAACTGATTGATGGTCTTGGATCGGCTTTGATACCAACTGTTATAATTAAGGTTTCCTTTAGCAAGTACTGTAGGATTCAAGAGAAACAGAGAAGAATAGAAGAAGAAAGATAAGAGAGAGAGTTACAGAAACAACTATTCACTTTATTGCTTGACTATCACGTTTCTTATTACAAACTATTATATGCAAGATTTCGCTACCTTCCAACTACGTATTAACTACCAACTAACTTACTTTTACACGTCTAACTGCTGCTGCTGCTACCTTTAACTCTTGCTGCTATGCCATCATCCTGCTGCTGATGCTTCCAATCATGCTCACCTGCTACGTGCTACCTACCACCTGCAGTTATTGTACACGTCTAACTGTTGTTGTTGCTGCTACCTATACAAATATCATCGATGGAGTTGTCGATGAGTATTTTAAATATTAATTGATATCTATTTATATATTTATTGGTTATTATAAGAGGTATTGTCGAACATCGACGGATTAGGTTTGTTGGTAAAATTATTGGTGAGTATAAAATACCAATTGAATATATTTATCTTTAAATTTATTAATGAATATAGTAGTTATTATCAAATGCTGATGGATATATTCCGTCAATAAAAATTTTTGTGATTATTTTTAAATATATTTTTAAAAAATTATTTAGAATACATAATATAAAATTATATAAATTAATGGTAATAAAAATCAATTATGCAAATAAATTTTTTATTAAACATAAAAAATAAAAAAAATAAAGTTACATAATATTCATTAAAAAATGAATGTGTTTCAAAAAAAATATTAATAATATTCATTACAAATTAATATAAAGATGGAGCTAAAGGAGGAAGAGGAGGCTGGTGGTTATGTAGCCAAAAAGGATAAGGCGCACATGTATCACCACTCTGTGATGCCATGTTCATGACCATTTCGTGAAGCTGATCATGATTTGCTTTGAGTTGTGCATACTCCACTTTGAGTTGTGTATACTCCGCTTATAGGTGGAGCCTATAATGAAAAAAGATTAATTAACAACAAATTAATTTTATTTCAATTAATCTTACCATCTGTTTCGCATGTGCAGCAAACGAAACGGAATCACTAGTGTGTGTTGTCACCGAGCCATGAATTGACCGATTTCGGTCGGTGACTATGAATATCGTGTGAACCGCTTAGTTGTCACATGCTCAAAATAGCGCGACCATATATCTTTTAAGATGTATATAAGTTTGAATTCCCTCCAAACCACCATGTCGTTCCAGTATTGGAGACCCCTATCTCTCGTAGTTTTTTTTTGCTTTTTTTGTGCTTCATACCAAAAATCACACAACCTACTTCTGTAGCGAGAAATTACATTTTGAAACTAATAATTTATTTACAATTATAAATAATTAATTTTAAATAAAAATAATAATTTATTTACAATTATATTAATAATTTATTAGAAATAAGATGAAAATTAGAAATTTACACCAACTTCAAATTTGTCAAACCATGAATCAATTTGAAGTCTTCATTCAGGATGTTTGGATACTGACACGACCAAAAGATTGATGTCTTCTCCCAAGTACAGAAGTGTCGAAGTAATAAATAACCCGGCAAGACTAGGGTCAAACCACAAGGAGGTTGATTGTATAAATTATAGATAACAATAATATAATAACAACAACAATAGTAACAATAACAATAATAGTAGTAATACTAATACTAATACTAATACTAATACTAATACTAATACTAATAATCATAATAGAAGAAGAAGAAAAAGAAGAAGTTGATGAGAACTTTGAGATGAAAGATTAATGTAAGGATTAAACAATGATAACAATAAATATCAAGGTTAGAGGTTCCACTAATGTTATGTCAAACAAGTATAATATAAACTCTTATTAATCAATTAGAAACCACATACAAAGGAGGTTCCAATCAAATTATAAATTGTTAACATGATTACATTAGTTATCTTATTCGAATAGTACTAATACTTGTAAATATTGTTAGGCATTCATGCTTATAACTTATGTTAACCACAAATCAAGTTTCTTTCATAGCTCAGGTGTCGCTCATACCATATAGTATGAGCTATGAAAGTACCAAGTATTTATTGTACCAAGTGTTATATAACATAAATCTAGATTAGTTATTTAACAAGCAAAGTATTAAAGAGTGAACAATATAACAAATATAAAACATGTTAGTATCAAACATTAAAGTCCAAGTTAAGTTTACACTATACTTATTCTTACACCATTAGTATAACCTTTTCACCTTGACATAATAAACTTAACTAAACATAATGAAAGAAAGAAAAATATATAAACAAAATAAGAACATAAATAAGATAAAAGTTAACAAGGAAAGGAAAGGAAATGAAAGATATAAACTTGATATTAATGAAAGCAAAACATAAGCAATACAAAAAATACAGAGAGAAAAAGCAGGAGCATGATCTTGATCTAGAAACCAAAATGAATAAATGCATGACATATGCCTTCTTTTATAGGCTAAAATTGAAAACTATTGATTTGATGACTAATTAATGAGTGGGTGACCAACTCTTGACTTGGTGATAATCTTTATCTTTTGTTGATAATGCTATAATTAACACCACTTGAAAACATAAAAGTTGTAAAAAATTATCTCAGCTTTCCAGGAAAAAACAATAGAGGTCATTTGGACTTCTAGAAATCCAAATAAGAGCAAAAAATTGAACAGTATGCGGGCTGTAGGATAGATTCAAACTTCTTTGTTGTTACTATAATTTGGATGTGAAAATGACCTTTTTAAATCTTGGGCTCCATATAAAAGTTGTAGGCCTATATCATACCTTTCTATTCATATAAAGTAGATCTAAATTCGAGATCTACAACTCTAGATATAACCCAATTACCAAACAGTGTTCCGGTTTGGACTACACCAGCATCTCTTTTTTAAGTTTGGCCATCTCTTTGTCTTTTCAATTTCAGTTCTTAAAGTCATCAATCAATCCTTTCATTTATGTGATAGATTTATAATTAAAATAAAAATTTACCATAAATTAAAGGCATGTTATATTATTAGATATGTTATTATAAAACATGCTTTAATTAAGGAGTTATTGATACTTCAAGTGTAAAATGATGATATGAAACCTTGATAAAAATACACTTTTAAGTACTAATCATACACCCCAACCAGTTTATTACTAGTCCCTAGTAATCAAAGTGTTAAAATAGAAAAATAATTTATAAATTCAACAAAGCATAGTATTCATCATTCAACTTCTATTAATTTATCTAGATAAACAAACTCTAATTAAATTTATATATCTGCTCAATACCTCTTAAACACGATATTAATAAACCTTCCTTTTATGCTCAATATATCAACACATAGTTATGGGCTTTACTTGAAAGAAAATAAAATTCTTGTTCTAATATTTAAGGTTAACTTCCTTGTGTTGGGATTTTCTTTTCTTTTGTTTTTTTAAATATATATACATGTAACTTAAAACATAATACATCTTTAACCCATGTAATGAGCTTTCAGCTAATGACTCATAAACTAGTTGGTCTTAGGACATTAAGTGTTGAGACATCCCTGCGAGCTTAGTAACTCGGGTTGCCGATACTGATAAGTAGATATTGCAATGTTTGATTTCCTTAAGCTTTTTTTCTCAACCCATGTAATAAGCGTTGGGCCAATAGCTCCCAAGTCAGTTGACTTTAGGGTATTAGGTGTTAAAACACCTCTTCAAGCTCAGTTGCTTAGGTTAGGAAGGCTACGAAACCAAGCTTATCTATATTTTTATTATCATCATTTTTTTTTGCTTTTTTTTTTTCAATTATATATAATCATTTTCTCTTAGTTGTTACCTTTAACAAAAAAACATAAATAATATAATAATCCATTATACAACCCATAATCATATGTTAAAGCATGTTTTATAATAACATATCTAATAATATAAGATATCTTTAATTTATGATAAATATTTATTTTAAATACAGGCCTATCACATAAATGAAAAGGATTGATTGATGAATTTATAAACTTAGAAAAGAGATACCGGTGCAATCTAAATAGGAACACTGTTTAGTAATTGGGTCATATCTAGAGCTGTAGATCTCAGATTTAGATCTACTTTATATGAATAAAAAGTTAAGACAGAGGCCTACAACTTTTATATAGAGCCCAAGATTTAGAAAGGTCATTTTCAAGTTCAAATTGTAGCAACAACAAAGAAGTCCGAATCTGTCCTCTATCTCAAACATTGTTCAATTTTTGACCCATATGTGGAGTTCTAGAAGTTCAAATGACTTAAATTTTTTACCTTAGAAATCTAAGATAATTTCCTATAACTTTCATGTTTCAACTGGTTCCAATTTTGACGTTATCAATGACATTTTAGGCAGATAAGAGAAGATAAGGATTGTCACCAAGTAAAGAGTTGGTCACCCACTCATCAATTAGTCATCAAATCAATAGTTTCTAATTTTGGCCTATAAAATGAGGCATTTATCATGCATTTAGGCATCTTGGTTTCCAGATTAAGATCATGCTCTTGCTTTCTCTCTTTGTATTTTTTTGTAATGTTTATGCTTTGTTTTCATTAATTTCAAGTTTATGCTTTTCATTTCCTTTCATTTACTATTTAACTTTTATCTTATTTATATTTATATTTTTTTATTTATTTTTCTTTCATTCATTATGTTTAGTTAAGTTTATTATATCAAGGTGAAAAGGTTACACTAATGGTGTAAGAATAAGTATAGTGTAAACTTAATATGGATATTAACATGTTTTGTATTTATTATCTTGCTCACTCTTTAATACTTGTTAAATGACTAATCTAGATTTATGTTGTATAACACTTGGTATAACAAATACTTGACACTCTTATAGCTCACAGTGTATGGTATAACCGACACTTGAGCTATGAAAGGAATTTGATTTGTTGTTAACATAAGTTATAATCATGAATGCCTAACAGGATTTACAAGTATTAGTAATAATCAAATAAGATAACTAATGTGATCATGAAATATAAAGACCCTCGTTGTCTTATAATTTCTTGCTTTATTGGACAAAATAAAATTGAAAGAGCTTTACTTGATCTTGGAGCCAAAATGATGATAATAAAAATATAGATAAGTTTGGTTTCGTAGCCTCCCTAACCTAATCAATTAAGCCTAAAGGGGTGTTTTAACACCTAATACCCTAAAGTTAATTGACTTGGGAACTATTGATCCAATGCTTGTTACATGGGTTGAGCAGAAAAGCTTAAGGGAATTAAACATTGCACTATCTATATATCAATATTTGCAACCCAAGTTACTAAGCTTGTAGGGGTGTCTCAACACTTAATACCTTAAGATCAACTAGTTTGGGAGTCATTATCCAAAAGCTCATTACATGAGTTAAAGATGCATTGTGTTTTAAGTTACATATATATATATATATATATATATATATATTTTAAAAAACAAAAAAGAAAAAAAAATCTTAACCCAAAAAAGTTAACCTTAAACATTAGAACAAGAATTTTGTTTTCTTCCAAGTAAAGACCCATAACTATGTGTTGATTTATTAAACATAAAAGAAAGGTTTATTAATATCTTGTTTAAGAGGTATTGAGCAGATATATAAATTTAATGAGAGTTTGTTTATCTGCATAGATTAATGAAAGTTGAATGATGAATACCTTCCTTTGTGGAATTTACAAATTGTTTTTCTATTTTAACACTTTGCTTACTAGGGACTATTAATAAAGTTGTTAGGGGGTGTGATTAGTACTTAAAAGTGTATTTTTATCAAGGTTTTATATCATCATTTTGCACTTGAAATATCAATAACTCCTTAACTAAAACATGTTTTATAATAACATATCTAATAATATAAGATTCCTTTAATTTGTGGTAAATATTCATTTAAAATACAGGCCTATCACATAAATGAAAGGATTGATTGATGAATTTAAGAACTAAAATTGAAAAGATAAAGAGATGGCCAAACATAGAAAAGAGATGCCGGTGCAGTCCAAACCGGAATAATGTTCGGTAATTAGGGTCATATTTGGAGTTGTAGATCTTGGATTCAGGTCTATTTTTTATGGATGGAAAGGTAAGATAAATTTTTACAACTTTCAAATGGAGCACAAGATTTAAAAAAGTTATTTTCAAGTCCAAATTGTAGTAACAACAAAGAAGTCCGAATCTGTCCTCCAGCCCGAGCATTGTTCAGTGGTGGCCCATATCTGGAGTTCTAGAAGTCCAAATGACCTTAATTTTTTACCCTAGAAATTTTAGACAATTTCCTACAACTTTCATGTTTTCAAGTGGTTCCAATATTGATGTTATCAATGATGTTTTGGGCAAACAAAAGAAGATAAGGATTGTCAGCAAGTCAATAGTTGGCCACCCACTCATCAATTAGTCATCAAATCAATAATTCCTAATTTTGGCCTATAAAAGGAGGCATTTACCATGCATTTAGGCATCTTGATTTCTAGATCAAGATAATGCTCTTGCTTTCTCTCTTTATATTTTTTTTGTAATGTTTATGCTTTGTTTTCATTAATATTAAGTTTATACCTTTCATTTCCTTTCATTTACTTAGTTAACTTTTATCTTATTTATATTTATATTTTGTTTATTTATTTTTCTTTCTTTCATTGTTTAGTATTATTGTTGTTGTTCCTGTATTATTATTATCTATAATTTATACAATTAACCTCCATGTGGTTCGACTTCGGTCTTGCTGGGTTATTTATTACTTCGACACTTCTGCACTTGGGAGAAGGCATCAATCTTTTAGTCATGTCATCAGACCTTTGCTTTAATTAACCAACGAATCTCTTCAGGAATTCTATGGTTCATTAACAACCTCAATCTTGCACATGTAACTTGGTAAATTTTTCTAATCATATTTTGTAGTAAATTGGAAAAATACTTTTTTCAATTTTTCACGAGTGGTGTCCATTTTTTAAGATGAGAAGTGAAAAGGAGATGCAAAGAGAAGAGAAGAAACAAATATATACAGAGATATCAATTATCATAGAAAATAAAAAGAATCGACTTAAGAGTCACAGAGTATCGTTATCCACCATTTAACCAGGGTGAGAGAGACTAGTAAACAAAGAGTCACAAAAAAAAACAAAACACAAAAACAATGTGAGAAAAACAAAATAATCAATCTTTATCTACAGGATCATTCAAACCAGTTGATTCATTTTCACTAGCAAAATTATCAAAGTAAGCTTTTAAAGGATGTCCATTTACCTTTAAATCATTGTCATTCTTTAGATTCTCAATATTAAAGGCCCCACAAGGATACACATGTTTCTCAATAAATGGACTACCCCATCTTGATCTTAGCTCTATAGGTAATAAACGGAGTTGAGAATTATAAAATAAAATTTTTTAAATAGTATCAATTTTTTGATAATTTTCACAGGTTTTTCAGAATGCATGCGTGTCCTTGAACATGGTAGGCCAATAAAATCTATTTTGAAAGATTTTTGCAACTATTTTTTTATGAGAAATAACTTCCACATGCTTTAGAATGACAAAGTTGAATGACAATACTTACCTCATTATCAAGAATACACCTTTGAAATATTTGATCAGGACAATATTTGAATAAGTTAGTGTCATCCAAATAAAAGTTCTTCACTTCATTGAAAAACTTTTCTTTATCTTGGGTACTCCAATCAGTTGACAAATCTCTTAAAGTAAAAAAATTGATATTTTGATCATACCAAGGCATTGGACTAAGAGGAAATAAGGATTCATTAGGAAAGTAATCATCGATTGATGTGATGTCAGATGTCGAATTTATTGTCACTCTTGACAAAAGATTCGCATCAATATTTTTGGTGCTTTTTTCATCTGTGATTTCTTCCTGAGAATAAATCATTTGCACATCTTTAGATTCATCAAACTCTGTTTTACTTATGGTATATTCAAATTGATCATAAACTAATTCATTAATAAGATCTACTTCATATGAGTCATTATCATCTCTAGGTTATTTGTAAATGTTGAAAATATTCATCTCCAATGTCATGCTTCCAAAAGATAGCTTCATCTGTCCATTCCTATAATTAATCAATACATTAGAAGTTGTAAGAAAAGATCGTCCTAAAATAACACAAAATGAATTACATGCTTCAACAGGTTGAGTGTCCAAGATAGTAAAATTCATAGGATAAATGAATTTATCGACTTGTCCTAATATATCTTTAATTATTCCTCTAGGCACTTTTACAGATATATCGGCAAGTAAAAGAGTTATAGAAGTTAGTTTCAACTTACCTAGATTGAGACTTTGAAAAACTGAATATGGAAGTAAATTCACACTCGCTCCAAGAACAAGTAAGGCTCTTTTAATTTTATGTTCTCCAATAAAGCAAGAAATTATAAGACAACCAGGGTTTTTATATTTCAAAGCATTATTGTTTTGAAGAATGACACTTACTTGTTCAGCTAAAAATGCTTTCTTTTTCACATTCAGTTTTCTCTTCACAGTGCACAAATCTTTCAAAAATTTAGCATAAGAAGAAACCTGTTTAATAACATCTAGTAAAAGTATATTGATCCTTACCTGTTTGAAAGTTTCAAGGATTTCAGAGTTGTGATTGACTTTTTTTTGTTTGGTTATGGCATGAGGAAATGAAAGTGCTGGCGGGGAATCAGTCTTTTCTTTATAATTTTCAGATTCAACCCCTTTCTTATCCTCAGAGTTTGACTCATTATCTTTCTCACAAGGTTTAAGAGTGGGTTTTTCAATAACCTTACCATTGCAAAGAGTAGTGACTGATTTGACTTGATTTATGTGTTGGCTTCCGGAACTACTTGTATTTGCATTGTATTGCCTCTTAGGATTTTGTTGTAGTTGAGATGGAAACTTACCTTTCTCTTGGAAACTAAGAGCAGATGTCAATTTTGCAAGAGTATCTTTAATATCTGTCATGTTTTGAGCAAGTTAAGTATTGATTATCTTTTGCTTTTCAATTAATGCATGCAATGTTTCCTCAAGATTTCTTCTAGAAGGTGGAGCATAAGGAGGTGCATATCCATGAGAATTTTAGAAATTATAGTGTACTTGAAATAGTGGTTGTAAGGTTTGTTCATTGTTATTATCACTCTTTGAACTGAAATTTGGGTGATTTCTCCAACGAGGATTGTATGTTTGTAAGTATGGGTTGTGGTTGGCCCTTTGAAAACTATTTAAAGCATGAACTTGTTAATGCAAAAATTCCTTAAAAGAAGGCAAGGTTTGACAGTTATTGGTTGAGTGTTCATTTGTTTTACATGTTTGACACACAATGTTTTCAACAGATTTTAATTGGCCACTCTTTTTCAATTCTAGTGTCTCGACTTTTCTAGCTAAAGATGAAAACTTGGCTTGAAAGTCATGATCTTCCCTAAGGTTGTACATATCTCCATTAGATGTATGAGGTTGAGTTTTACTCGGTGCCTTATAAGTACCCACGATGTCCTAATTTTAAGCATTTTTAGCTAACAAGTCTAAGTACTCCATTGCTTCATCAAGGTCTTTATCTTCAAAAGTTCTATTGCATATCAATTCAACCATTTACCTATCCCTAGGTGTTAACCCTTTATAAAAATATGAAATCAACCTCCATGTTTCAAAACCATGATGAGGGCAAGTATTAAGCAAGTCTTGATACCTATCCCAACATTGGTAAAATGTTTCTCCTTGTTTTTTAGTGAAAGTGGTGATTTGTCTTTTGAAAGAGGTTTTTCTATGAAACAGGAAAAAGTTCTTTAAAAACTATTGTTGCATTTCATTCTAAGCACGAATGGATCCTGATCTTAAATTTGGAGTCATGTTTTAGCTTTATCTTTTAATGAAAAAGAAAAAAGCTTTAATATGATGGTGTTCGTGCTACAATTTGAGTCATTATAAGTGTTACAGACCTTCTTAAATTCCTTTAAATGCAAGTATGGATTTTATAAATCTAAGCTATGAAAAGAAGGTAAAAGTTGAATAATATCTGACTTAAAATTAAAATGAGATGTATCAGGAGGAAAAACTATGCATGATAGTGCACTTGTCCTTGTGGGATTCATGTGGTTTCTAAGTGTTCTAGTATGATTATTCTCATTATTCTCATTATAAAGTGATTGATAATCTTTTGTGGCCATATTTTTAAAAAATAATGAGGATACCCTACAAACTTTACCACTTAATATACGTGATCACACTCTCATGTATATGTAGGAATAAATTAAAAGAAAGAAGAAAAAAGAAGAAGAAGAAACAAGAAAAAAGAAACAAAGTTATATACAAGAAAAGTGAAAAGTGAAAATAAAATAAAAATTATAATTTGTATGATAACTTACCTCCCCGGTAACAGCACCAAAAACTTGATACGATCAAAAGATTGATGTCATCTCCCAATTACAGGAGTGTTGAAGTAATAAATAACCTAGCAAGACTAGGGTCGAACCATAGGAAGGTTGATTGTATAAATTATAGATAATAATAATACAACAACAACAACAATAATACTAATAGTAATAATAATAATAATAATAATAATAATAATAATAGTAGTAGTAGTAGTAGTAGTAGTAGTAGTAGTAGTAGTAGTAGTAGTAATAGTAATAACAGTAGTAGTAGTTGTAGTTGTAGTAGTAGTAGAAGAAGAATAAGAAGAAGTTGATGAGAATTTTGAGATGGAAGATTAATGTAAGGATTAAATAATAATAACAATAAATATCAAGGTTAGAAGATCCACTAATGGTATGTCAAACAAGTATAGTATATACTTTTATTATTCAAATGGAAAGCATACATAGAGGAGGTTCTAATCAGATTATCAATTATTAATATGATTATACTAGTTATCTTATTTGAATAATGCTAATACTTATAAATATTATCAGACATTCATACTTATAACTTATGTTAACAACAAATCAAGTTCCTTTCATAGCTCAGGTGTCGGTTATACCATACAGTATAGGCTATGAAAGTGCCAAGCATTTGTTGTACCAAGTGTTATATAACATAAATCAAGATTAACATTTAACAAGCAAAGTATTAAAGAGTGAACAATATAACAAATATAAAACATGTTAGTATCAAACATTAAAATCCATGTAAAGTTTACACTATACTTATTCTTACACCATTAGTGTAACCTTTTCATCTTGATATTAATGAAGCAAAACATAAGCAATAAAAAAAATACAAAGAAAGAAAGTAAGAGCATGATCTTGATCTGGAAACCAATATGTCTAAATGTATGGCAAATGCCTCATTTTATAGGCTAAAATTAGGAACTATTGATTTGATGACTAATTGATAAGTAGGTGGCCAACTCTTGATTTGGTAACAATACTTATCTTCTCTTGTCTGCCTAAAACATCATTAATAATGCTAGAATTGGAACCATTTGAAACATGAAAGTTGTAGGAAATTGTCTCATCTTTATAGAGGTCATTTGGACTTTTAGAACTCTAAATATAGGCCAGAAACTGAGCAGTGCGCGAGCTATAAGACAGATTTAGATTTCTTTATTGTTGCTATAATTTGGACTTGAAAATGACCTTTTTAAATCTTGGGCTCTATATGAAAGTTGTAGGCCTATATATTATCTTTCTATCTATATAAAGTAGACCTAAATTCAAGATCTACAACTTCACATATGACACAATTACCAAACAATGTTTCAGTTTGGACTGCATCAGCATCTGTTTTCTAAATTTAGCCATTTCTTTGTCCTTTCAATTTCAGTTATTAAAGTTATTAATCAATCCTTTCATTTATGTGATAGGCCTACATTTAAAATGAACATTTATCATGAATTAAATGTATCTTATATTGTTAGATATGTTATTATAAAACATGTTTTAGTTAAGAAATTATTCATACTTAAAGTGTAAAATGATTATATAAAATCTTGATAAAATATACTTTTAAGTACTAATCAGATACCTGATTCCATTGAAATAATGAAATCTCCATCGATGATTTAAATGCCAATGATATTATTTAGATGACCTCAATGTTTGTGAACCTGAAAATAAATTAAATTAATGAAATATTGATTAGTTGTTTATAAATTATGTTATAATTTAAAAGAAAAAACTAAAATCTTAACAAACTTACATTGAAAGGTCTTCCTTCAATTGTGCTTTGTATTTGTGGGTGAATTAATTCCGTTGCGAAAGCATGACGGCATTGTATTGTGAACTCGCGTCGAAAGTGACAAAATCAATTGACAATGCAGGTGGCATAGGTGCCTCTTTTTGAGAGGCACCTAAAGATATGTCATCCTCGTTGTTAGAAGAACTAGCTGCGACCATACATGAGCGACGAGCTGTAGTTTTCGTTCTACGCATGTATATAATTGTATATAAATAATTATATAATTAAATTCAAATTTAAAAAAAATTGACAATACCTTTCATATACTGAATACTACCCAAATCTACTAACCTGCAAATATTGACAAAAGTTACAACCAATTGAGTCCAACTATACTAATATTGTATATAACATAACATCTATACATATAACATTCATACTAATTACAAGGTAAATTCAACATTAACATATTCATGCAATAATGTAGTATAATTACTAATTATTCTAACATATTCAATTACTTATTCTAAGATAAATTCAACATTAACAATTACACTTCAACAAATTATTCAATCATGATATAAATACAAATAATAAAAAATATTCAATAAATTCAAAAAAACTCTAGATTAATAATTAAAATTAATCAAAATAATTAAACTCAAATTATGCAATAATTTAGTAAAATTACTAATTATTCCAACATATTCAATTACTTATTCTAAGGTAAATTCAAAATTAACAATTATAATTCAACAAATTATTTAATTATTATGTCAATAAAACAATAAAATATATTGAATAAATTTAAAAAAACTATAGATTTTTGGAATGAAATATGCTTACCTTAATAAAGTGTTTATTTCAAGACTTTATCTACATTATAAAAATACACCAAAAGAAATAACATAACAAAAATAAAAAATGAACTGAAAGGGTGCTTGTTAGGATTTATAAAACATTTTTTTTTACGGATTCACATATTGAAATTAAAAATAATATTATTTTAATTTATTTCATCGGTGAAGTTTTGAAAATGCATTGGTAATTTTTTAATTTCGCACTAACATTTTGTATTATCTTCTGTATTTTTTGTTGTTTGTCGATAATTTTGTTGGCAAAATGACGCGATCAGAGATGCATTTAATGCACCGCTCTTTTGAACTCGCACGGTCCATCGATGATGTTGTCGGTAATAGTGACCCCCCAACAACATACTGATGGTCTCCAGTCTGTCGGTGTGTGAAATGTCAATGGACATTTATCCGTTGGTGATAATGGTATTTCAATTAATTATTTCTCAACTCTCTATGAAATTTGAAGGACATTTGTTCGTCGTTATGGACGTTGATGATAGTGGCATTTCAAGTAATTATTTCTCAACTCTCTATGAAATTCCAATGAAAATTTGTCCGTCATTATGGACGTCGATGATAGGGGCATTTCAAGTAAGTATTTCTCAACTTTTTATGAAATGTCGATGGACATTTATCCATCGGTATTGACATCGATGATAGTGGCGTTTTAAGTAATTATTTTTCAACTCTCTATGAAATGTCGATGAACGTTTATTCGTTGGTATGGAGATGATAGTGGCATTTCAAATAATTATTTTGATTGCTAAACTGTCCATCACATAAAACAATAACAATAGTGTTTAAACAATACATAAACTCATAAAATAAATATTTCATGTTACAAAATATATCGTCCATAATATATATTAAATGAAAAAAAATGTTTTTCAAATGATTTACATAGGGCTTCATTCTGATAGTTAGTTCAAATTTTCTTATTCTTCATTGTCAATTGAATAGTCATCACCTTTATCACAATCTTCAATATGAATATCATCATCTTCATCAATATTTGCTTGTCTGCTAGAGCTTAAAACGATATTCAACTCCTCTACATCAACATCAACAAGACTATCATCTAAAAAGTAAAAATAAAAATTTTCTTTTAAGTCAATCGAAGGATCAACTTGATATGGCTCAATTAACTCACTAACTTAAAAGGCTTCATCTTGCACACTTGTGTCTTCGTTCTCATCGTGAATAAGCTCAACACGACCCTTGAGTTTTGTTTTTAAAATGAATAATCAATCCACTCTTGATCGATCTTTTCTAAAACAAGGGGCGTATATGTAATAAACTTGTTGACATTGCTTTGCGAAAGTGACATGACTAAAAGATTGATGTCTTCTCCCAAGTGCAGGAGTGTCGAAGTAATAAAGAACTTGGCAAGACCGAGGTTGAACCATAGGGAAGTTAATTGTACAAATTATAAACAACAATTATAAACAAGAATAATAATAATAATAATAATAATAATAGTAGTAGAGTAGTAGTAGTAGTAGTACTACTACTACTACTAATAATAATAATAAAAAAAAAAAAAGAGAAGAAGAAGATGATGATGAGAACTTTGAGATGAAATATTAATGTAAAGATTAAACAATGATAAGAACAAATGTCAAGGTTAGAGGTTCCACTAATGGTATGTCAAACAAGTATAGTATAATCTCTTATTATTCAATTCAAAACCACACATAAAGGAGGTTCCAATCGAATTATAGATTGTTAATATGATTACATTAGTCATCTTATTCAATTAATACTAATACTTGTAAATTTCATCAAGCATTCATGATTATAACTTATGTTAACAACAAATCAAGTTCCTTTCATAGCTTAGGTGTCGGTTATACCATACAGTATGGGCTATAAAAATGCCAAGTATTTGTTGTACCAAGTATTATACAACATAAATCAAGATTAGTCATTTAACAAGCAAAGTATTAAAGAGTGAACAAGATAACAAATACAAAACATGTTAGTATCAAACATTAAAGTTCATATTGAGTTTACACTATACTTATTCTTACACCATTAGTGTAACCTTTTCACCTTGACATAATAAACTTAGCTAGACATAATGAAAGAAAGAAAAATAAATAAACAAAATAAGAACATAAATAAGATAAAAGTTAGCTAAGTAAATGAAAGGAAATGAAAGGCATAAACTTGATATTAATGAAAGCAAAGCATAAACATTACAAAAAATACAAAGAAAAAAAAGCAAGACCATGATATTGATCTAGAGACTAAGATGCCTAAATGCATGGCAAATGCCTCCTTTTATAGGCCAAAATTGGGAACTATTGATTTGATGACTAATTGATGAGTGGGTGGCCAACTCTTGACTTGGTGACAATCCTTATCTTCTCTTGTCTGCCCAAAATGTCATTGATAACGTCAAAATTGGAACCACACAATCCTTATCTTGCATGCTTTCATTTACTCAGCTATATGTGATAGGCCTGCATTTAAAATGAACATTTACCACAAATTAAAGGTATCTTATATTATTAGATATATTATTATAAAACATGCTTTAGTTAAGGAGTTATTGATACTTCAAGTGCAACATGATGATATAAAACCATGATAAAAATACACTTTTAAGTACTAATCACCCCCCTAACCAGCTTATTACTAGTTCCTAGTAATCAAAGCATTAAAATAGGAAAACAATTTACAAATTCCACAAAGTAAGGTATTCATCATTTAACTTCCATTAATCTATCCAGATAAACAAACTCTCATTAAATTTGTATATCTGCTCAATACCTCTTAACAAGATATTAATAAACCTTTCTTTTATGCTCAATTTATCAACACATAATTATGGGGCTTTTTTTGGATGAAAATAAAATTTCTGTTCTAATTTTTAACGTTAACTTCCTTAGATTAGGATTATTATTTTTATCTCTTTTTTTGTCTTTTTTTTGTCTTTATATATATATATATATATATATATATATATATATATATATAACTTAAACACTATGCATCTTTAACCCATGTAACGAGCTTTCAGCTAATGACTCCCAGACTAGTTGGTCTTAAGGAATTAGGTGTTAAGACACCCCTGCGAGCTTAGTAACTCGGGTCGCAGATACTGATATGTAGATAGTGCAATGTTTGATTCCCTTAATCTTTTCTCCTCAACCCATGTAACAAGCGTTGGGCCAATAGTTCCTAGGTCAGTTGACTTTAGGGTATTAGGTGTTAAAACACCCCTTCGGGCTTAATTGCTTAGGTTAGGGAAGCTACGAAACCAAACTTATCTATATTTTTATTATTACCATTTTTTTTTAATTATATACAACCCACAATCATATGTTAAAGTGTGTGTGTGTAAATTAAGGTTTAAGAATATATGTTAAATAAGTATATGAGCAGAATTAAGTGATAAGAATACGAGAGTTTGTAAACCTGAATATTTCAAGAAGTATTATAATAGCCCTTGTTAAGAATGATTACTAAGATGCGTCTCAAGAGTCATTTTAACAAAAAAGCTTCTTTACTCTAGCATCCTAGTAACAACAATTATGCACAAGCTTTATGAAATGAAAAATAATTTTTTTTTCAACTACTACTCTCTCCCACCAACCAAAACGAGACATTGTCCTCAATGTTCTAAGGTAGAAAGATAGAGTATAGAAGATATCACCTGAAATAACGAATAGTGCCAAACCTGAAACACACAGAAACAAAAATAAAAAATAACAAAACACAATAATAAAACCAAAAGACATAAAAATTCACAAATGAAGACTCAAATCCAATCTAAACTTTTTATGACTTTTCTTAGTTAACCAGTTTATGTGACTCATGGAGGGATCAATTACAGGAATAAAAGATTGTAGTTGGTCAATTAATTGTTCAGCAGTAGTAGTAGAGATTATGATTTGTCGTGCAAAAGATGTTAGAAATTCCTGTTCCACAACATGATTAAGAAAAGACAACAACTTATCATAATAACTATTAACATTTAAAAAAACCTATAGGTTTATGGTGAATATGCAGTTGAGCCCCAGAAAAAATATGAAAGATCTCTTCCAATATGCGTAGACCACCTAGTAAAGCAATAAAGGCATCAGCATGGTTAATTGCATTCATTCGAGCCAACATTGTGGAGACCTGAAGCTCCTCTCCAATTATTTTTTCAATGATGTCCCCTTGTGCTAAAGCTTCGGGGACGACCCCCAAAACTTGACTACCTCCTAAAAATTCAGCTATTGACACACCTTCCATTAACCCAAGACTGCCTCTCCCATACATTAAATGAATCTTTCTCTCAGCTAGCACTTGACCAAGATGATTTGCTAATTCTAAAAACTTCTTTTCTTTCCCAGGACTAGATCCACCAAAAAAACAAATATTTCTTATATGATGACTTGAGAAACTTGCCATTTCTACACACTTTTGTATTTGTTGAATGTATGGGTTGAGTAGAAATGAAAGGAAGGAAGAGAGGATTTTATAGATGAGAAATTAGAAAAGCAATCATAACACCTATATGTAAGCCAGCTAGAGTCTCACACACACACACTCTCTCTCTCTCTTTATTTATTTATTTTTGAAAAAGCATGTGTATGTACAGGTAGTTGTGATTGTGGCTCACATCTTCCCTTGGTTTTATGTCCAAGAACGATTTAAACGCCCTCTATAGGTCAGGGATAGGCTTCCCATCTAGTTTTCTTAAAAACTAGCAAACATGGTCTTTTTTAGTCAGATTTTCAAGACTATGTCAAGCATGTTCTTTATGAAAATGGGTTCATAAGTTATGAATTGCACGATGTTTATCTTGACTATGATGAGACTTAAGAGTCAATAGAAGATTATCTAAAGACTCTCTGTGTTTTGAAATAAATCCCACCTTTTGACAATTTTCACAGGTTTTGCGGAATGCATGTGATTCCTTAAATATGGTGGGCTAGTAAAATCCACTTTGTAAGATTTCTACAGTTCTTTTTTGTTTTATGAGAAATGATCCCCACGTGCCTTAGAGTGATCGGGAATGCATTTTTTAAATATTTGATCAGGACAATAATTGAATAAGTAAGGGTCATCCCAATAAAAATTTTACACGTTGCTCAAAAAGTTTCTTTTGTCTTCAGTACTCCAATGAGCTGGAAAAATCCTGAAGCAAGAAAATTAATATTTTTAGTAAACCAAGGCATTGAACTAAGAGAAAGTAGAGATTTAATAGGAAAGTAATCGTCGATTAGTGTGATATCGGGTGTCGAATCTATTGTTATTTTTGATAAAAGATTCACATCAACCTTTTCGGTGCCTTTTTCATCCTCGATTTCTTCCTGATTGGTCATGGCATGAGGAAATGGAAGTGCTGGTGGGAAATCAGTCTGTTCTTTGCAATGTTCAGATTCAACCCCTTCCTTACCCTTAGAGATTGACTCATCATCCTTCTCACAAGGTTCAAGAATTGGTTTTTGAATAACTTTACCACTACAAAGAGTGATGACTGATTTGACTTGATCCATGTGTTGACTTCCAAGACTACTTGTATTTGCATTGTATTGCCCCTTAAGATTTTATTGTGGTTGAGATGGAAACTTACCTTTCTCTTGAAAACTAAGAGCGTATGTGAATTTTGCAAGAGTATCTTGAAAATCTGTTATGCTTTGAGCAAGTTGAGTGTTGATTGTCTCTTGCTTTTTAATGAATGCATGCAATGTTTCCTCAAGAGTTCTTCTAGGAGGTGAAGCATAAGGAGGTGCATATCTATAAAAATTTTAGAAATTGTGGTGTGCTTGAAATGGTGGTTGTGAAGTTTGTGCATTATCACTCTTCCAATTAAAATTTGGGTGATTTCTTCAACTAGGGTTGTATGTTTGGGAGTATGGGTTGTGGTTGGCCCTTTAGAAACTATTTAAAGCATGGGCTTGTTTATGGACACATTCATTAAAAGAAGGCAGGGTTGGATAATCGTTGGTTGAGTGTTCATTTGTTTCACAGATTTGACACATAATGTTTTCAACAGATTTCAATTAACTACTCTTTTTCAATTTTAGTGCCTCGATTTTTCTAGCTAAAGATGCAAACTTGGCTTGAAGGTCATGATCTTCTCTAAGGTTATACATACCTCCACTAGATGTATGAGGCTGTGTTTTACTTGGTGCCTTATAAGTACCCGCGGTGTCCTAATTTTTAGCATTTTCAGCTAACAAGTCTAAGTACTCTATTGCTTCATCAGGATCTTTATCTTTAAAAGTTCTATTGCACATCAATTCAACCATTTGCCTATCTCTAGGTGTTAGCCCTTCATAAAAATATGAAACCAATCTTCATGTTTCAAAACCATGATGAGGGCAAGTATTAAGCAAGTTTCGATACCTATCCCAACATTGGTAAAATGTTTCTCCTGGTTTTTGAGTGAAAGTGGTGAGTTGTCTTTTGAAAGAGTTAGTTTTGTGATATGGGAAAAACTTCTTTAGAAACTGATGTTGCATTTCATCCCAAGCACGAATAGATCTTGATCTTAAATTTTGTAGCCATGTTTTAGCTTTATCTTAAATCTTGATCTTAAAAGCTTTAATCTGATGGTGTTCATGCTACAATTTAAATTATTATATGTGTTGCAAACCTCCTCAAATTTTCTTAAATGCAAGTATGGATTTTCCAATTCTAAGCCATGAAAAGAAGGTAAAAGTTGAATAATACTTGGCTTAAAATTAAAATGAGATGCATTAGGAGGAAAAACTATGCATGATGGTGCACTTGTTCTTGTGGGATTCATGTGATTTCTAAGTGTTTTAGCACGGTTATTCTTATTATTCTCATTATGAAGTGATTGATTATCTTCTTCGGCCATATTTTCTAAAAATGATGACGAAACCCTACAAAGTCTACCACTTGATGTACGTGACCACACTCTCATGCACGTGTAGGAATAGAATAAAAGAAAAAAGAAAAAAAAGAAATAAGAGAAAAGAAATAAAGTTATATATAAGAAAAGTGAAAAGTGAAAAGAGAAAATAAAATAAATATTATAATTTATACAAAACTTACCTCCCTGGCAACAACTCCAAAAACTTGACACGATTAAAAGATTGATGTCTTCTCCCAAGTGCAGGAGTGTCGAAGTAATAAATAACCTAGCAAGACCGGGGTCGAACCATAGAAAGGTTAATTGTACAAATTATAAATAACAATTATAGCAATAATAATAATAATAATAATAATAATAATAATAATAATAATAATAATAATAATAATACTAGTAGTAGTAGTAGTAGAAGTAGTAGTAGTATTAGTAGTACTAATAATAATAATAATGATAATAATAATAATAATAAAGAAAGAGAAGAAGAAGAAGATGATGAGAACTTCGAGATGGAATATTAATGTAAAGATTAAACAATGATAAGAACAAATGTCAAGGTTAGAGGTTCTACTAATGGTATGTCAAACAAATATAGTATAAACTCTTATTATTCAATTGAAAACCACACACAAAGGAGGTTCCAATCGGATTATAGATTGTTAACATGATTACATTAGTCATCTTATTCAATTAATACTAATACTTGTAAATTTCATCAAGCATTCATGATTATAACTTATGTTAACAACAAATCAAGTTCCTTTCATAGCTCAGGTGTCGGTTATACCATACAGTATAGGCTATGAAAGTGCCAAGCATTTGTTGTACCAAGTGTTATACAACATAAATCAAGATTAGTCATTTAACAAGCAAAGTATTAAAGAGTGAACAAGATAACAAATACAAAACATGTTAGTATTAAACATTAAAGTCCATATTAAGTTTACACTATACTTATTCTTACACCATTAGTGTAACCTTTTCACCTTAACATAATAAACTTAGTTAGACATAATAAAAGAAAGAAAAATAAATAAACAAAATAATAACATAAATAAGATAAAAGTTAACTAAGTAAATGAAAGGAAATGAAAGGTATAAACTTGATATTAATGAAAGTAAAGCATAAACATTATAAAAAATACAAAGAGAGAAAGCAAAAGCATGATCTTGATCTGGAAACCAAGATGCCTAAATATATGGAAAAAGCCTCCTTTTATAGGCCAAAATTAGGAACTATTGATTTGATGACTAATTGATGAGTGGGTGGCCAACTCTTGACTTGGTAACAATCCGTATCTTCTCTTGTCTGCCTAAAAAGTCATTGATAACATCAAAATTGAAGCCACTCAAAAACATGAAACTTGTAGTCAATTGTCTCATCTTTCTTATATAAAAACTTCAGCTCATTTGGACTTCTAGAACTTCAGATATGGCCAAAATACTGAACAATATTCGCGCTGGAGGATAAATTCAAGCTTCTTTGTTGTTTCTATAATTTGGACTTGAAAATGGTCTTTTTAGATCTTGAACTCCATATAAAAATTATAGGCCTTTATCTTACCTTTATATCCATATAAAGTAAACCTAAATTTAAGATCTATAGCTCCAGATATGACCCAATTATCGAATAGTGTTCCGGTTTGGATTGCACCGACATCTCTTTTCTAATTTTGGTCATCTCTTTGCCCTTGCAATTTAAATTCTTAAAGTCATCTATCAATCCTTTCATTTATGTGATAGGCCTGCATTTAAAATGAACATTTACCATGAATTAAAGGTATCTTATATTATTAGATATATTATTATAAAACATGCTTTAGTTAAGGAGTTATTGATACTTCAAGTGCAAAATAATGATATAAAATCATGATAAAAATGTACTTTTAAGTACTAATCAGAAAGCAAAGAAATCCTTTACGTTGTGGAGTCTAGCTTTTGAGTTGATTTCGACCAGATCATAGTGCAGATCAACTTTGATTCCTCTGTTAGTTGTGTCATACCAATAGCATTTGAATAGAAACACTATATTTTGCTCGCTATGATATTATAGTTTGATGACCTCTTCTAATCTACCATAATAGTCAACTTGTAACTCACTACTAGTTGATCCCTTAACATAAATACCGTTATTGTATGTCTTTCTTCCATGCTTGTATTCTTCAATATAGAAAACATATCCATTGACAAAATACTAGTTGTAGCACTTAACGTTTTTTTCAAGGCCCAGACTTATTGAAGACAATGACTTAACAACACTTTTTCTCATTTGATAAACCTTGTATATAATGTACATGAAGAGTAAACGAGAATTATGTAATGACATGGATACAATAATTTTACAAGTAAGAATGAGTTTGTGATAGTGCTTACATGTGTTTTGAAGCACGTGACAAATTGTTCATCCTGTAATTGAAAGATCTGGGATTCGATCAGCTATGAATTATTGGATACCAAATTTTATCAATGTTGTCTGTAAGTGATAATAAGTGTAATATATTATAATATATAATTAAAAGTATATTATTGACAAAGTTTAATTAGTATTACACATACATACACTTACTAAATGAAAGGTCTCAACTCATCAAAGTTCAATAGAACATAATTATGTGCTTGTTTGAACTCTATTTTTGATAAATATCTTTCTCTTATAATATTTTTAGGTGTGGGTCTTTCAGGATTGGAGAATATTGACAAGTTCTCACTAGTAGGCACTTCACCACCATCATCATGCCATGGAACATAATTGATTCTTATTTTCAAATGAGGTTCAAAATAGTACGAGATAAATGTTAAGATCTCCTCAACAATATAGACCTTACATATACGCCTTATTCTTAACCTTTTTCTTGAAATTGAACAAGTACCTGCATTGAATTAATCAAATATTTTCAATGAAGAGAAACAAAGAAAATACTTTTATATATGAATTACATTGCAACTATAATATCTAATCATTTGAATAAGTATATCCATCTATACTAGACCGATCCCTCAACTTTTACCTCGAGCGGTAGATGTATGGGGAGATGCTCTATTAAGTTAGAAAATGATGGAGGGAATATCATCTCAAGTTTGCATAGTATCTCGATGATATTCATTTCAAGCCTCTTAATATAATCAACATTTAACTTGCTGGAGCATAAATCTTTAAAGAAATAATTGATCTCTGTGAGTGCATCCCATATCCCCTTTTAACAACAAATCACAAAAAGCTAATAGGATGAGTGTTTGCATAAATACGTGGTAGTCATGACTCTTCATTCCATACAATCTGCATTCCTCTATATTAACCAGCTTTGATATGTTTGAGGCATGTCGATTCAGAAAACGCAGACTCTTAAGCAATTTGTAGACTAGTAGTTATGCATTTTTCTTTAACACGAAGGTTGCTCTTGGTTTTGCGACCCGTGATTCATCACAAACCAACTCCATATTTTATGGTTATAGAATAAAGCTACATTCAATCTAGCTTTGATGTTGTCCTTTGTCTTCCCCTTCACATCCATGATAGTATTGAAAATGTTCTCAAACACGTTCTTTTTAATGTGCATAACATCGAGGTTATAGCAAAAAAGATTGATCTTTCAATAAGGAAACTCCCAAAAGATACTTTGCTTTACCCAATTATAGGTCAAACCAAAACCAGGGAACTTCTGCTTATCTCATTGAAGATTAAACACAATGTCATCGTACTCTAGTACAACATCATGCAATTTTTCACAAAAAAAAAAATGTGGGGGTGTAACATCCTTTCCAACTTTGCCAACAAGGAAATCTTTTCTGTTTTTTCTGTACCTGTGATTATGTGGCAAGAAACGATAGTGATAGTAAAAAAAACAACTTTTTCTCTATTTTTTAGCATGAATGCCTTGTTGTTTTCCATGTAGTATGGACATGCTAGTTTCTCATGCGTGCTCCAACTAGAAAGCATTCCATAAGCTAGAAAATCATTGATAGTCTACATCAAAGTCGCCCACATAAGAAAATTTTGTTTCCTTAATATATCATAAGTCAAAGCTCCGAAAGACCATAATTGTGCTAACTCGTCAATCCATGGTTGAAGATAAACATCTATATTCTGGCCCGGGCTGTTCGGACCTGATATGACCATAGATAAAAAGATGAACTTCGGCCATATACACATCCTTGGTGGCAATTTATAAACCATCAGTATGACTGGCCAACAAGAATAAGGAACAACACATGACTCGAATGGTTTGAATTCGTCTGTATACAACCCAAGACACACGTTTTTTGATTCAACTGGAAAGTGAGGAAGTACACTATTAAAGTGTTTTCATGCTTCGTCGTTGGAAGGATGCACCATCACTCCATCAACCGCATCATGTGATTAATGCCATGTCATGTGCTCAGCAGTCCTTGGTGACATGAATAACCACTGCAGTCTAGATGTGAATGGGAAGTATCTAAGTTTTTTATATGCCACTAGAATCTTTCCCCTATCAGTTCTAGGTTTGTGATGGGAATGTCGGCATGTCATGCACTCGGTCATCTCAGCATTTTTAAGGTGGTATAACATGCAAAAGTTAGGGCACATGATAATTTTTTGATATCCTAAATCGAAGGGTTTCATCATAGACTTCGAAGTATAAAAGTTCTCTTTCAGCCTGTTTCCTTCAGGTAAAATGTTTCTCACCAATTCAATAATCTTATCATACCCGGCCTCACTCAACTCATGATCTGACTTGATGGTAAACACTACCATTGATAATTTAATGTGGTTTATGCAGCTATCCTATAATGGTTCGTTAGAATCTTTCAACAAATCAAAAAACCTAGTTGGATTTGTATTAGGTTCTTCTTCTATAATTAGACATTGACTGACATTACCTTAATTCATTCTCATTGCATCTATAACCATATTCCTGTAAGGATTAGTGTTGTCATTTACCGCTTTATGCACGTTGCTAGCACTAGAAGTTGACCCAACCACCCTTTCTTCCATTCTTCTCTTACTAACAAATACTTCTCTGTATGCAAACCAAGATTGGTAATTCTACACAAACCCTTTGTGTAGAAGATGCAATGTTACAACATCTGGATGCAGATACTTTTTATTTTGATACTTCCTGCATGGACATTTAATACCGCCTCTAGTAAAATTTATGGGAATAGATGTTGTGAAATTAATAAAACCCTGAACCCCATTACAATAATTTATCCTCCGCAATCCTTGGGGTGAATCTTGATACATTTATGAAAGATCATCCATGACTTCTATCGAACCTCTATAAAATTATAATGACAACATGTATTAATTAACTATTTAGGTAAATAAATTTGCAAAAATATTAGTTTACCTCGAGATTATCAAACAAACCAATTACAACTTCTCATAAATATTAAATATTCATTATCAATTATTAACATCCATACAAATTAATACATATACATATGAATTTACAAAAATTACAACTCCGTAATACCATTGATGATAAAAATTAAAATGGACCTATTAAACAAGCTATTTATTATTTCAAAACAACACATGTAATTCGGTAATTCAATAAAGTTTCAACAATTTACAAATAAATATAATCTTACAAAATCTAAAACAAACCATAACAAGTATAAAATTATACATTCATATACTACAAGTTTGTTTGAGAAATAACAATAAAACATGTACATCTACTAACAAAATACATATACTAAAAAACAATTAAATTCACATTTAAATGTTAAAATTTAAAAAGATATAATTACTTATAAAAACTAATAAAAATTTATCGGTAAATTAGAACATGGATGCTCTGAAGAGAAGACTTCAAGAAATATGACTTGCTGTGCTGAGAAGAGGGAGATTTTTAGGGGGGGGGCTGGTTGTTTGCAATTGGAGAGAGTTGTGATGGGAAAGAAAAAGGAGAAATAGAGGAGGAGAGGGTCGATAGAGAGGGAATATATTAACTTTTACCGACGGCTTCACCAACAAAACTATTTCGTCTGTGATTCCATCGGCTAATCTGACAGCAAACAAGGCACATCACCTTACGGAGCTGACGTTTTGAATCCCTCGGTGATTCCGTCGGTATTTTCATCAGTGAATCGGTTACGTCATTATATGGAGCTGACGTTTTGAATCCTTCGATAATTCCATTCAGCGAACCATCTTTTTATATATATTCTCAACATTTCGCTTGTAATTTTATTTATATACACCAATGAAATTTGATTGTTGGTAGATATAAATGAAATTATGGATGAATTAAATTTAATTAGTAATAGCGATCTCAAATTATTGATATAATTATTTTGTTGGTATTAAGTGAATTTCTAGTACTAGGGGACTTGTTATTTTCAAATAAGCATTGTAGAAGCTTTTGAAATTAAAAACTAAAAACACAGTGTCTTTCAAGTGTTACAATTTCATTCACAATATAAATATTTTATATCTATAATATAGTTTATAATATTTATATGGTACTTCTCTACATGTTTTGAAGTATACTACAATATAGCTAAATTTTATTGAAAATTATACCAAAATCCATATTACAATACGCATTCTTCCAAAAGTTGATGTAACATTTAGCCACGACTTGAATTCAAGATGTTCTTACTCTTTTTTACAATAGCTTAAATATAGGATTGTCATGCAAAAAAAAAAAATGAAAATAATGGGGTTTTATATTAAACAATTATATAGCATAAAAATCTTGTAAACTGTCATCTATTTCTCTTCCTGTTATTTTTCTTAGTGTTTTTAAAAAATGCAGAGGTTAGGGCATAGAAACCTCGACATTCATAAAATGTTATGTATATGGTTAATTAGAATATGCAGAATCTGAATATTTTGAAAGAATGGCTGCCCCTGTCCATACATAATCTGCCAACATCCTTTAATTTCGAATTATGAACTGACTGCATTCTTGTCCCCATCATTTCATTATCACTGTACTTTTTTATTTTTAATGTAAACCTATTAAAATAATAAAAAATTATTAAAATAATAATTTTAAATAAAAAATTAAATTTTTAATAAAGTCATTTAAGATATTTAAAAAGGCAATAAAAATTATATTTTAAAATATTTTTTTGTTGAAAAATTCATTAAAATAATATATTTTTTATTTTCAAAAATATTTTTAACTTTAACAAATAAAAATAATTTAAAATAAAAAATAAAAAAAATCATTACATGATATAACCAGTATTTTTAAACTCGACTGATGATCAATACGATCCAAAAATAAAGTTATGGTTTTTGATAAGGTCACCTCATTACATAGATTAACTTTTATTTTTATTAAATTAAAATAATATTATTTTAATAAAAAATAATTAATGAATTACAATAAAACTTATTATTAAATTAATCTCTTAAATTAGCTAGGTTTTAAATTAATTTTATTTTTTTATAAACCCAACCTGAATCTAGTCTTGAATTAACTTGGTTTTGGATCATTACTGAATACTAAAATTATAAATTTAACTAACCGTAAACAACTCATCCCTAAAATGTTTTTATGATTTAGAGAGTATTGGAAATATGGGTAAAGATTGTTTTTTTAAATTGATTTTTACTTAAAAATTTATTAAAATATTTTTTTATTTTTCTAAAATTTATTTTTCACATCAACACTTTAAAAATATTTAAAAACACAATTAATTTAAATAAAAACAAATTCAAAGATATACAAAACTACAATTGAAACATCACGAGGTCAAACACCACCGTAATCCTTGTACAAAGTTTTAGTTTTAAGCCAAAGCACCTAGTTAGAGGTTAAAACAATGGATTATTTTTTAAAACCAAATCACCATTTAAACAAGGCAACTAGTTTAAGATTATTTATTTATATACTAGGGGTTTGTTAAGATGAGACATATCTGAACAGAGCATCCTGTCCGGAAATGTGTAAAGGGTTGTGATTAGTAATTTAGTTAGATCACACTTACAATAGTAATAATTCATTAGAACAAAATTTGCTGTCCGTGACAAGTGTTCTATCAACCGAAAATTTTCAGGGCATTTGAAAATAGTAGAAGTTAGTTTTTAAAATATTTTTTATTTAAAAATATATTAAAATAATATTTTATTATTTTTTAAATTTATTTTTCATTGTAACACATCAAAATAATCTAAACATAATAAAAAATTAAAATTTTAACAATAAATAAATTTAACCTAATAAATAAAAGAAGATAGGTGCCAGCGGTGAAGTAACCGTGACTTTTTTGTTACAAAATCTTACCCAAAATCTAAATCGAAGGTATTTTAAATCTTAAAATAACAATATTTTAATTAAAAAATCAAGGTTTTTATTACTAACTTAGTCCCAGGCTAAACTTTAAACGAGCGGATCATTAAATTAATACATTAAGTTAGTGAAATTTTATAACATAAACAAATTTGCTTTGTCGTAGAAGATAAGGTATTTTGGTTGGGATGCACTTCGAGAAGAAAAGGAAGGGGGCATATCTCAACGTGTGACGAGGGGCAGCCTTTCTTTTGCGTTCCAGGGGGCAGGAGGTCAAAACCACACCTATATTTAAATTGCGTGTGGTTCGGCGTTAATAATAAAGTAAACGCGGAAGGGTGTGATTCAACAGTGAAAAACACTCACCCATACCACGGACCAGAGCAGTATTGAACCCTTAACTTTTTATTGTTGTGTGCTTTGATCGCAAGATTAGCCTCTAATTGCTTTAAATTTATCCGTTAGGGATAAAATTGAAAGAAAAAGTATTGGCAGATTTAACAGGTTATGAGTTATTGGTGCAGATTATTTTTTTTAAATTAATATGGATATTCAAGTTAATTTATACATATCATAATTAATTTTATAAATTTTAAAGTTAACAATCGTGTAAATTTTTAATGACACTTATATATTTAATGCAAATTATTGATTCGATAAGTTATAACATAATATCTAGGGAATTTTTATGATTATTTTTTCAAATTATTTTTTAAAAATACATTATTATCATTAATTTTTTATTTAACCTAAAGAAAATTTCGTCATTTTTTATTATTTACCTTAAAAAACTTAAGCTTCATTGGAATCATATAATTTTGGCCTAAGCTCTTCTAACCACTGGGCCATTAAACCCATGCACCTGGGATCATTAAACCCGTGCATCTGGGATCTTTTGTGAAGACTTTGTTTTCAATTTTTTTTTTATTCTTTATCAAGGGGCAACATAAATTTATTAAAAACAAATTAGATATTGAAAATATTATATCATTAACTTATTAGTGTGTATTGTTGATTTGACGGGTTGTGATATAACATTTATAGATTTTTTTATTAATTTTTTACTTTAAAGTTTTTTTTAAATACAATTTGATTTTTTGTTATCATTAATTTTTTTTATCTAACCTAAAATAAAATAAAAATGCAATTCATCATTTTTTATGACTTATCTTAAAAAAATTATGTCTAATTGAGATTATGTTTTGACCTCAGTTTTAAATTTTATTTGTTAATTAAAATTAAATGAGATTAATATAATATGATATATTTTTAAAGTTTTAATTAAAATTCTTTTATAATTCTTTGATTCACTTCTAAATTTATATGATTTGTGTCAGTTAAAACTCAATGAAGATCCAGCTGTAAAGAAAATATGAAAATAAAAAAGAAAAACAAATTATCCAGATGGATGAACTCATTATGATTGTATCTATTACCCAGATTATAAATTTTATAACTTAATTTGGATCAATAAAGTTTGTTATTGTCATTTCATTTTACTCTCTTGTTTTTTTTTCCTTGTGATTCAATCCTTTATTAAATTTTTATTGTCACATTTAAACTAAGGTTAGACAAGATTAAAATGATAGAATTTTTTTTAATAAAATCACCATTTGAGTGAGAAAGCTAGTGTTTTATTTGTTCACTTTGTCAAATAAGTCATACAATTTTTTATTTTTTAAAAATATTATGATAGTTGATTAATTTATTTTAATATACGGTTATATGCTTTTTAATATTCTACCAGCAGCAAAGTGCAGCCCAACTACTTCAGAAATGTCAAGGAATTCGGTGTTAATTTGAAAAATGATTGAATATAGATGTTGAAGGGATATTCAAAACTTAATATCTGTGATCGATCAACTTCTTACCATTCCTGATCCAACCCCTCGGAGTATTGTCTCTCTAAAAAGAGCTGGTATAAATCAACCTTTGGCAAGGCTAAATTGTATCCAGCTCAGTGGAAATCATGGTTTGCCATTGTCTATCCACGATTGTAGCTTCTAAAACCAGGAACTATCCCATCAGGACTGGAGTTGTGGTGATGAATGCTTCCATCTGTAGGTTGGTTAGATCAGTCTTCCTACTTTGTTCCTTATTATCTAACATGGATTCCAGCCATTTCTTTTGATTATCAGCTATGGATTCCTGAAGTTCTTGATGGATGCCTTGTATATATTTTCTCATCAAGCCTTCTACAGTACTGTTCTTCCACAGCCTTCATCTTATTATTCTTCACCAGTTGTTTAGTTCTACGCAAAGCAAGAACTGATTGATGGTCTTGGATCGGCTCTGATGCCACCTGTTATAATTAAGGTGTCCTTTAGCAAGTACTGTAGGATTCACGAGAAACAGAGAAGAATAGAAGAAGAAAGATAAGAGAGAGAGTTACAGAAACTACTATTCACTTTATTGCTTGACTATCACGTTTCTTATTACAAACAATTATATGCAAGATTTCGCTACCTTCCAACTACGTATTAACTAACAACTAACTTACTTTTACACGTCTAACTAACTCTTGTTGCTGCTGCTACCTTTAACTCTTGCTGCTGATGCTTCCAATCATGCTCACCTGCTACGTACTACCTACCACCTGCAGTTGTTGTACACGTCTAACTAACTGTTGTTGCTGCTGCTACCTTTAACTCTTGCTGCTATGCCTTCATGCTGCTGCTGATGCTTCCAATCATGCTCAACTGCTACGTACTACCTACCACCTGCAGTTGTTGCCACTATTCTACCATATCCCATGCTAGCTTTGCTGCTAATTCGTCCTCCTGTATAACATCTCATCAATGCTCTTCTCGATACTAGCTGTGCAATCTCTCGAGTTCCGGTTATCACAGTGAGGGAAGTGCCGGAGGGTCTGGCAGCGGTCGACCATGGATGAGTTCAGTCAGTGAGGGAAAGGGCAATGTTCAAAACTTGGAATCAAAGAAGGGTAGTAGAGATCAAAGGCTTCCTAAATGAATAGCAAGCACATAATAAAATCTCACCAAGAAATGAAATTGAAGACCTGAAGCCCATCTCCATCCAAAAATCGACAATCAGTACAAGGAGGTGTGGGGGGGGAACAAAAGCAGCAATCTCAACAATGAGCTCTTTTGATTTGTTTTGCTGCAAAATTAAGTGAGACTTTTGAGTCATGTAACCTTCTGTTCTGACTGCATTAAAAAAAAAAGGATAATGAAGATTTTGAAAGAAGCGTAAATAACCCCCCTTCTTGCCAATCAATCTTACAAGATTTTGCATTGTTTGTACAAATTCCTTAGCTTTGCAACACACAGACATCCATCAAAATGGAAAGCAAGAGCTCTTCAACCATTTGACCTAATGAGAAAGTTGAAGATGGTAAGTGTTAGGAACATCCGGAGCTTTGCATTGTGCCCTCTGAACCAGGCAACAGTTATAATCAGGATTTGAATTTTTACTAGCATGTTGAGTTATGCTTCGAAGTGGTCAATAATAATTTTAAAAAAAAATATAAAACAAATAAGAAAAGTATGAAGAATATTTTAATTATTTTAAGTATGAAGAATATTTTAATTATTTTAAGTCTAGTTTTGGAGCTAGATCCTAACAGCCATCCAGATTCAATATCCTAAAAAAATTAAAACTAAAAATATTTTAAAAGAAAAAAATAAAGAGAAAGAAATTCCTTTACTATAAAAGCAAGCCTAAAAATTAAAACTCGTAACATTATAACTATAGAGTCAACTTTTATAGCCCGCCATTCACTCTCCTATGCCAAACTGAATACACACCTAACCATTACTTTATCCAGTCTTTCTATATCCACCACAACTTCAATTAGCATTGGATCTCTCTTCACAGCCAATTAAGTTTGGATTCACAGCCAGATTCAAATCTCTTAATTTTATATAGCCACCAGACTTTAAATAAATAAAATATTTTTTATATTTAATTTTATATTTTAAAAAAAATTATTGATCTGCCGCAAAACACAAATGAAATAATTTGAATTAAAAAAATAATAAAAATAATTTTTTTAAGTATTTTTAAAATTAAAAAACAAACATATTTTAATAAGAAAATTCAACCCAAAATGAATAGAAAAAAAATTAGCATTATCTAAATTTTATATAATATTAAAAAAAATATTCTCATCAATTTATTTCTTCTTTTAGTATAAAAATTTTAAAAAAAAATTAAAGGGAAAAAAATAAAATTAGAAATATCGAAAAAAATAAAGTGCCTTTGGACGTTCAAGTAATACTAATTTGCTTAATAAATAAAAAAAATCACTGCATCTTTAGTTATAGATTACTAGTCTCTGCAATAGTGTAGTTATCATTTTATTTTTCCAAAAAAAAAATAACAGTCTTGTTAATGGGGATAATTTGGTTTTATCAGAAGTTTTTATCGGTATAAGTGAGGGGTGGATTTATATTTTTCATATCTTTAAACACGTTGAATAACTAAATTATTATTAAAATAAAAAATTTTAAACTAGTGTTCAGGATTTCTTTTTATTTTTCACTTTTTATAACCCAATAAAATAACTAAATTATTTTTTAAAATAAAATCTCTTTAAGTTACATTTATGTGCATTTTCTTTTTACTTTTATCTTAAATTTTTTTTATTATAATCAAGTTGAATGAGAGTAATTTAGTTTTTTAATAAAAAATATTAAATTTTTTTTATTATAATCAAGTTGAATGAGAGTAATTTAGTTTTTTAATAAAAAATATTATTTAAAAAAATTATCTAGTGCATGTAACTCACCCGCTATTATGTGAAGCACCTCTACGCAATTCAAGCGGTATACAAGGAGGTGTTTAACCACTAAAAATTGGTTTTTAGGTTAACATTATTTTTTTTTATCTTTAGATGGCGCTTATGGCATAAAAATCTCTGGTTTGGTTTCAATAACTTTTTTTTTATTTTTTTAATTTCCATACATGAACCTCTAAATTTTATAAGTAATTTGTTTTGTCTTTAAATTTAATCTTTTTTATTTTGATTGTGATTTGTTTTATTTAAAATAATTTATAAAATTTATTTTTTTCAATTTATCATCTTTAAATTTTTTTAATGTTCATATATAGTCCCTATTATTTTTATTGTTATTTGTTTTTTTTGAATTCTTTTATTAACTTATTTTTTTTCAATGTCATTCTCAACATTTGATTTCATTTATGTTTACGTAAAATTTGATCTTTTTTTTTTTTTACTTTGAAAAAAAATATATTAGATTTTAATTTTTTATTTTATTTTATTATTTAACATTAAATTAACTTGAGTTTAAGCTTCTTAGTTAAACCCAGGTTTAAAATTGCACGAGTTGTAGGTTGGAAAAATTAACATTAGTTCAAGATACTCGCTTTGGTTTGCTTTGTTTTTTTTTTATTTATTCTTGTGTTTTTTCAATTTTATCCTTCAGGATTTATTTATTTCTTAAATTTTATCTCTAATTCTTTGATAAACTCTTCAATTTAATTTTATATTTAATCCAACTCCAGGTAAATTAAAACTCAAGCCCAACTAAAAAGAAAATAAAGACATTGTCCAAGCGGGTTAACTTAGCATGGTTGTGTCTATCACGCTTGTAAATTTCATCTGTTAACCAAGTCGGTATAATTTATCTTCATCTTTTTATTTCACTACTTAAAAGATTTTTAGAGTTTAAGAAGAATTTGAGATAGTAATAGAAGTTGTTTTTCCAAATGCTTTTTACTTAAAAATTTATTAAAATATTTTTTAAATTTATTTTTAACATCAAAATTTCAAAACAATTTTAAAATATAAAAAATTTAATTTAAATAACAAATTCAAAAATATACAAAACTACTAGTATGTTTTGGAAGTATAATTGTGATTTCTTTTTAAGGTACTTTTTATTTTAAAATATATCAAGATAATTTTTTTATTTTTTAAATTATTTTAAATTAACATATTAAAATAATCCAAAACATATAAATAAAGATTAATTTTTTTTTTAAAATAAAATTTTAAATATTCTACTCACATTTCCACGCTACAATTGAAACACGTAACCCCACCTCAATCCTTGTCCAAAATTTTAGATTTAGAATTTGTTTAGCGATCTAATTGTGAGTGATTTTTAAAATAACTTTTCATACTAAAATATATATTAATAATTTTTTTATTTTTAAAAAAATATTTTTAACATTAATACAATTCAAAACATATTAAATTTTAACAAAAATAAATAAATTTTTAAAAAACACAGCTTGCACCTCCTAAACATACTCTTAAGCTAAAGCACCTACTTAGAGGTTAAAAGTAAAAACAATGGATCATTTTTTAAAACCAAATCACCATTTAAACAAGGCAACTGGTTTACTATTAATTTTAATCAGATATACTAGTTAAGTTATTTCTTCTCATTTCAAAAAAATAAAAATAACAGCACTCACATACTTTTGATCGACAACTAGCAGCGAAAACAAGCACCAGGCCTCTTAATACCCAAGACTCACGTGCATCTACTCATAGTTGACTTTCAAATATTGTAAAAGAAGGGGAATTTCATAAAACAATCTCGCCGGACAAAAAAAATGCTCTTCATAGAGTTTTAAAACGCAAATAATGGAATCGGCACTAGCCAGCCTCTCCTTTTTGAGTCGGTCTCCGAAGATTCTTCAAAGGTCCTTTCCAACCCTCCTAAATCTAGAAGAAACGTGATGAGCTTCAGCCTTCATCGGCTTTGCAAGGCCTTGAGCAGAAACCATTCGTCTCTCTCCCACTGCAACGAGAGGACGGACTGCCGCTATGATAAATGCTTCCCAACTTCCCGTTCAATCCCCCCTGCAATCACAAACAAACACAAGCGTGCCTTCCCCCACCCATCACTGCCGACCCAACTTGATCCCTTTTCCACACATAAGAGAATACGCCTCTGATTGTCCACACATAACCCATAGCACAAGAAGCCTACCAACCAGTCGGAATGAATTCCATGAAAACACAAGCTGTCACCAATGTACAAGGTGCTTACGATCGGAGGAATCCATAAGAGGAAAATGCTGCGATACTGCATTGGATGGTAACGTGAAAGGTTGTTTCAAATTTCAGAGCGTTGACAAGATATTATCTTTAATTGCTTTCTACAACTAGACTCCTAACGCACTCATCGGAATGTTGCACTCCTATTCCCAGTTGCAGGAAAGGCCTGACGTCTTCTGCCTTCACGAAATTCTCCTGTCTCATCACCCTTTTGTACTGGGGCTCCTGGAGAACTTTTTATCTTACCCACAGAAACACGCACGTCCCTCTGATTTTTGTCATTCCCTACTTCCAACTTTTCCATCGGGCCTTCACCAAACCTGAGTGCAGCAGTATAATCAAATGGCTTCAGCTTCAAAACACTACTTGATTCTCCAGATTTCTTACCTTCTGCAGTTCCTCTATTTTGATTACTGGATTGGAAGCGCTTTTGGGAACTTGTAGACAAATCACACAGAGAAACAGGTTCCTCAACTTTGTCTGTTTCCAAAGCAGTTCCTGAAGATTTGCCATCCCTGTTGAAATTTGTGGTCTTGGTATCATCTCTCTCTGGTTCTCCAATACCAGTGTCTTGTTCCATATCCGAATCATCATCCAACATTATTATATCTTGCAAACTAGAAACAGTAGCTGGGACAGCCAAAGATTCTCCAGGATGTGAAATTTCTGAAACAATGGGCTCTTCGACTACTGGTTTTGGAGGTTCATTTCTGGGCATAAAAGAAAGGAATGGAAGGTTCACTGAAGATCTTATCTTTTCTAACTTGACCTCTTCCCCGACCTAAATATTTGTAAAAATAATGTCAACCAGAAGTCAAAAATAGAATAAAGGAGTTTTAAACAAGGATAAAAGGCAGTTAGATGCATCAAGATGACTTGATAAGTTAAGCATGTGAAGACACCCAAATTGTGTTCCCTGGTATAAATGAGTGGTGGTGGAATTACCAAAGGTATGAAAGGAACATGCTAAATAATGCGGACAGTTCAAAAGAATTTGTAACAGAACCCCAACCAAAAAAAACTCTTCAGTGGGAAAAAGAAAAGAGAAAAATAACAGCTAGAGATGGGCAAGAACATTTCCATTCATGCACCTTCCATTTAGTGTGTGTGATACTGATTTTAATGCCTTTCAAAATTAATATACTCACAAACTCAACCACAAGGCAGACCACCCTAGTGAAAGATCCATTACCATGTTCTGGGTTATGTGAAGCAAAGTCAAGGGTAGAATGTTCACCTTTTTATCAGTACCAAGTTTCCACTTTGCTGCTGCACCCCTGAGAAGGGCCCCAAAAGCACCAGTTGGCTTCTTTAGAATCTGAACAGTTGCTCCAGCAACCTGAGCAGGAAAAAGTGGACATGTTAGTCTAAAGATCTCTAACAAGGATAAATATCAATCTACTTATCAAATATCTACAACCTTTGCTGCTGGAGATGTATCTGAAATATAACTACTAGATCCAGTCTTCACTCCACCATTTTCACCATGATGCTTGGCAGAGCTTTCTTGCCCACCTTTGCCAAGTTCAACAATACTGCTTCCCTGCTTCTGAAGCCCCCTATTCAGCTGCACGGAAGTTTCAGCAGCCACACTGCCACTCATTCCATTGCCAACATGAACATTTTTTTCTTCACAACCATCATTAACTTCTGTATCTTTTTGTAAGGCCTTCAAATAAAAAATATCTTTCGGTTATCAAATAAACAGGGCACTAAGGGGAGAAAAAAGTAAAAGCAACTCTCCAACTTAATGGGAAACATGATTACAACTTTACATTCAAGGACCATCAGAATTTCAAGCAGTTATTAAACAAGCCCAACCATGCAGTCAATTCAGATTGACCTGGACTCATTCTGCTTGCCCAACTTTTCAAATTAGAGTGCAACTCTGTTAATCTCAAGTGAATAGGTTCACTTCACTTTAAACACATATGACCCAGTACTTTGGCTAGAGCATCAAAACCCACTATTTTTTTTTCTTTTTTAAAGAATATCTACAGTTTTGTTCTTCAAAACTGTAGTCAAAGCAACACCACACGAGATAGGTTGAATCCTCAGCCTGTCATCATCCCGGGAGGGGGACATGGCCCTCAATTAAATAGTTATTAAATCCATTTCTAGCATGAACTCATAATTTAGGCATCTTTGTAGGTTAAGATTCATAATAAATTCTAAATTCAGTGCTGAGACACCTCTATGATATATATGTGGAGATCATCAAACATGTGCAGCAAGTCTTACTGTTTCCATGCGTCTCTCCTTTAAATGTTGAACAGCAGCTTCAAAAGCAGCAGAGGTTTGCATGGAGTGCCTAATGATGCTAACAACAGAACTAAGGTGTCGTTCAATATATGAGTGCTTTGATTTCAGCAGTCGACGTAATTTGCTAGGCGTAACAGGCATCTCCTTGGCTATCACCATTTCCAAACAAAAGAAGATTTAAGAGTCAACATTTACCATAAGAATGCAAAGAGACTAAGTTGAAGTTATGACAAATTTGAGAAGATTCTTACCAATTTCAAGAAGAGTTTTGTTTGGCAATATATATCCCGTGCTCTCATCTTCTGCACGGGCAATGGCATCCCTCCACTCGTAAAGACCCTGGAAATTAAAGAAATGAAGTAGGTAAAATATCCAAGTTTAAACCAAACAGGAGTCCATAATAACTCAACAACAAAGATGTATCTATTGCAGCGTTAGTTCACTCAATTTGACAAATTAAGTAAATGACAAAAGGCAACTACTTACTGCAACAATGGCAAGCTGCTGAGCATTGAAACCGGCATTAGGCAACCTACATCAAGACATAACAGCACCTCAGAAATAAAGTATAGAAATTAAGCACTGGTGGATTATGTTCAAGATATTGTAAATACCAAAGAAAGAAAAGGCACAGAAACAGCCAAATTAACAGAAAAGGAAGGAGAAAAAAAAAAGCATTGCTGTATAAAATATTACGCAGTTCATGTGATGATACATATTATCTTAAAGTAAAATGGTCTGTAACATACCCATACATATTGAGATACGAATTTTCATTGAAAAGCTCCTTCTCATACAACTGCATGCATACATCATAACTGCGTTTGTAGACCTGTTATCAACAATCACTCACTCGTTATAGTAATGTTGTAGTCAACAATGACCATAACCTGTTTCTAAAATCATAATCAACTCCAGTAATCAGGTGAAGGAAAGCCTTCCCAGTTCCCATCAAAGATAACATGGAAGAAATCAAGGTTGCAGCTTTAAAGGACTTGTAACCACATAAAATAGTGATGTCAAATCCAATGCTCAACTTTACAGAAATTCTAGCAATCTGCCATTTTTGGTATGAATCTTCACTTGTCCAGAGACATGTGAATAAAAAAAATACAAAAAATATCGCCAAGCAAGAATAACACCAACCAAAATAGAAGACCTAGCTCCCACACAAAACTGAGGAAAGGACAGATGATAGTCACATTCCATCCTCCCAGTCTCAGCCGTCTCATTCTTTCATATGGTTGAACAATCTAGAAAATGCCTGTTGTTTTTATCAAAACTATACCTCTACCAATGGTGGATCGCCATTATCATGGTCACTGTGCTTTGTGAGTAACAATGCCCTCATCAAATCATATATATGCAGCAGATAGTGGGTATCTTCTCTGGCATATCTGTCACCAAAAAATTCGCCCATTAGATAACTGTAGAGAGTTAACATTGACTACATTTACCTAAACCAACATCAATAATAGAGATGTACAACGATGATAAAACAGCATTAAGAGATATGACCAAACTAGAAAGACTTCAGAGCACCATGCAAGTCCTAATTCATCCTGTTTCAATTGTATATGATGAAGAACAAGCTTACACAACTGGAAGATTATTACAAAAGAAACTTTTACCACTAGATGGAACTTTCTCATAAAATACCAACAATGTGTTATTAAACGCCTGAAACATCTCACTCTTCAAAGAGTGAAATTTCCTTCCATTTCCATATCCACTCACTTGTGGTCCCAGCAACCACCACTGGTCTTTTTTTTCCTCTTTTTCTAATATATAGAAAAGTTTAACCAATATGTTTTCTGCACCTCTATTCCTTTTCTTAAAATTTCTCCCATTTTTTTCTCCATGATTTCCTTTTCAATTTTCTCATTCTCCTATTGAAAAATTGACATTTACAATTATCTAAAAAGAATTTCTTGAACGATATATATATATATATATATATATAAACAAATACAGAATCATCATTGTTCCAGAAACAGATATCTGTGTATCAAAAGAACAGATCAACAGATGAACACTTTTGGCTGGTATAATAGAAAATCAGACATACAAATTGATCGATTTTGATTGAAATATACACTTGGCATGAGTGAATAAAACAGCAAAAACAAGAAAATCTTAGTATGTGGGAAAGCTGTCACACTACACTAGCATTATGAGGGGTGGTGAGGTTTTGCATGCAACACACTACTTAGTAGTCTTTCAATATCACACATTCTTGTATCATAACATCGCATGGAAAGCATCCTTGATTGCATAGCTGGAAAAGCAACCTATGCCAACTAGTTGATTATATTTCAAGTCTAGCAAAAACCAAAACTATCATTGACTCCAAATGGGAAAAATGATTCATCTAATTAATATGAATTCGCCAGCACACTTGTTCACTGATTGCATGAAATAGTTGCTCAAGACTCCAGTATATGCTCTAGGTGGCATGTTTGGAAAACAAAAGACAAAATTTCTAAAATATGAATTCACCTGATCATCTCATCAGGAAGAGGGCGTAGTCTCCATTCTGCATTCTGGTACCTACCATGAACAGACAAGTCAACTCTACAGGAATTTTTATAAAAACAACTACACACACCAAACTGGAAAAAAAAAAAAACGCAAACACTTGTACTCTGGTAAATTCAGGCATACAAGTATGTGCAAAGTTATATGAATCAAACTATAAGCAGTGGCAGATCAAGTGATTACATAGGGACCTACTCTTTCTTGGCAGTGACCCCACAAAAGTGATGCAGAAGGTACTCCAAACTATTTCTTTCCAGCTTCAGCACTCTCGAGGCCTAGGGATGGAAATAAAAGTGTTAATCAAAAGAAGCACTAAATGCTAATGAACATTCAACGAGAAAGGAGAAAAGAAGAAATTATTGAGGTCATGAAATATAAAATAATTAAATTCTGGTAAATCTAACAGCTAAGATGTGAAAGAATAAGGATCTGACACTTTGTTTTAAAGGGACACAGAAAACTGATTTTTGATCTGTAATTTCCCGAGTAAGACCTCTAGCCTCGCTTGATTCATAGAGGCATATATTGACAACAAGAAACTACATTTTAAATAATACAAAAAATGGCTGGCCTAATTTTTCTAATGACAGAAAAGGTTGTGATGTATAAGAAAAATCAAATTGCACAAGATCACACGACATACTACCAGATTGGCACACCCAAACCATCAACTAGCTATGAACCCACTATGATCCCAGATTTTCTGGATAAAATATTGAAAAAATGAGTTTACAGAGTCATTGTATATGATGTTGAAATAAAGAACTGTTGAATAGCAAGAAAAATAAAATCAAGTGGTTAAGAGAAGCAAAAAAGTCAAAGTACAAGACCTGTCCAGTGTCAAACAGATTGCAGATATATATGCCAAAGTCACGTTGAAGCCACACAATGTCTCGATCTGCTCCATGCATGACCTAGTTAAATTAAATTCTATCACAAATATGACAAACCTGACATAAAAGAGAGGGAGGGAGCGAGGGAAATAGAAAGCAGAAATTCAATACCAGACCTTTCTCTTGGCAGGATCCTTGAAAACTTCCCTAAGATATGGGCCAACATGTATTCGAAGTTTTAATGTATCAACAATAAAATCCTCGGTTCTAGTTGAAATTTGCATCAAGCATGTCAGTCCTTGAAAAGATCGATACTGATTGTGCTCCAAATCAACCTAGCCATTGGATCAAAAAAGGTCATACTCCGCAATTTGTAAACAAACAAAGAAGCAAACGTTAACATGGAACTGGCATGTAGGACATACAAAACAATTAGATGAAGCCATCATCTATGACTGAAGTTAGTTTACAAGTAATCCTATAAAGGTATGCCCTATAATTGGACCTTCAAGAGTGATTGCAAAATTTTATGATAACAAAAAAAGTAATCACAGGAGGAAAGCAACAATACTGTAACATGAGGTTGTGCATTTGAGGACTCAAGAAAGAAACAAAATGGCATTCATAGAACTTCTAGTTTAGTTATTCAAAGGTTATAACTAATAATGACAATTGAAATACTCAGTTTTTACCGCAAATTCATTTACACCGCGCAATTTGGCTGCCAACTCCTTCAAATCCTTGACTTCTTCCACAAGCTTAAATGGAGTACTCTCTGTTGGAAGAGGTGGCGCAGGCTCAACATCCCCAATTCTTTTATCCACCAAATCAAGAACAGACAGCTTTTCCTATACACATGAGAGAGGAATAAGAAGAAGCTAATTAGAGTCTTCTATCTTCAGAAATCATAACCAAAAAATACAAGAATGAAGTAAGCAAAAAGCTACTGATGTGGAATGAGAATAACAAATGAATAGCTAGATCCAAACCATATCACATAGGTAAAGAAATTCCAGACAGCATCAATATATAAACAAATACAACCAACAGCCTCTCAAACCCTTATGATGTAACCAACAGCCTCTCAAACCCTTATGATGTACCAAAACATCGTCAATGATGTAACATGAACATATATTCTGTTGGATAAATAGAATCCATTACAAATTGATACATAACCATGCATAGCACACACATAATCCGAAGGCCACCTGATTATGTAAATGGATATGGCAAACAAATAGCTCATTCATGAATAGAACAGTCAGCATCTGTCTTAGCTATGAATTCTAGATGTGATGAAAACCTATGGGTGATTCAGCATTGCTTCACACCCCTCAATCAAGATTGCTCAGGCTGGGAGGGAAATAGAAGAACCCAGCTCCTGTCAAAGGAAAGGTTTCCCAGTCATTGAAATTACCTTTCAAGGACATTAAAACCTTCTGGCACAGAATATTGCCAAATAAGCAAATTAGAAGGTATGCTGCTCTTATGAATGTTATAAGACAAGCCAGGGCAATTTGTAAGCAATGCACCCAACAGATCTCATGGGGGGCAGTTCAGCACCTAGAAAGTAAAGTAACAAATGAATCCTGAGGAAATAACTGGGAACTATTTCCAAGCAAAAAGAGGAAAGTGGAGAAAAGGTAGAGGTAATTATTGAACAGATTAGAGTGACTTTCAGGTAAATCAAATAAAATTAACTTCATTCACTATATCTGCAGCTCAGGAATCGTTTTACAGGAAATAGTAACATCAAATAATTGTAAAGAACTAAAAATAAAAGCTAGATATTTAAGGTGTTCAGAGCTACCTGAGGTAAAGATCAAGGTTGTTCAAATTACTTTCTTAAGAAGGCTTAATGGAGTGTCTAAAATATCAAATCATAAATACTGAAAAATTTTACATACTACTAAAATTATGTTTTAAAAATATAAATATAACTAGAATAAGTTAAAATGTGCAACCCCATCCTTCCCTCACCCATCCCGTCTTTGAGTTTTATGTCCACACTTTTGATCTATATTTTAATGAATATTAAAACTACTGAATTCCAGTATTCCTTAATATTCAGTCACATATAAAGAGAATTTTTGTAGAAAAATCAGCTGGTTAATAGAACACAGTTATTATATATAAGATAAGTTATTGATCAAGGTCATCAAATTAACACTTGTTTAGGTCCATAATCAAATCAAGCCCATGAAAAGACATTTGTTCAGTGTTGACGTTTTTCAAACCATTTGGTCACATATCCAAAGCTCAATTACCAAATAATTGAGAATATAACGAGAATAAGTTAATGCACTGCCAGAGATTTTAAAGAGTTTGGCGTTTCAATTACTGTTCTCATTCTAGTACAATATTTTAGAGGGTAAAATTGTCGGGTGAGTTTTGGAATGCAAAGGTGTAGAATTGTGTGATCCAAAAAGCAATCTGGATAACATTGATAAAGAATGCAGCAAGAGATGCTTACGATGGTAAAGATCAATAAAACTTCTTTGAATACAGACATGATACAAGGATTACATTTTATATAGTAATCAAAATATTTAGAGATGCTAACTGATCAGAAGTCATTCAATGTGCCTGATAAGGAAACAACCACAGAGATCAAATTAACTTCCCAAAACATTTGTAAAAGAAGAACCATTAGATTAGAAAATTTGCTGAAAGAGGGAGTGGATTTTTTCACTTCTTCAACCATGCATGCAGATGCTAGCCACATTGCACAATTTTTACCAAATAAAATCAACAGACTGCTCAAAAATATGAATTTATCTAAATTAATTTTTAACACTTCAGCCTTTCCTTACAATTACTATCCAATTGACTACTCACCACCACAAGGGTTAACCCTGCCATACATTATATAGTAATCGGTAACATTTTTAGTCAATAATACTTGAGAAAAGCCTTAAAGATACACAATTCTGAATGCATGCTTTACAGAAGTCTAACATTACAAATATAATAATGACCGTGAGAAAGCAGATTAACAATGTGAATCAAACCCTATAACACAATTTAGAAATCTAAAAATGTGTAAATCACTAACCAGTGGATGAATAGCCCTCGACCCATCTTCGCTTCTCTCCAACCAAACATGCTCAAAACCCCTATTCGAATTATTAACCAAAATATTATGCTCCTCTTGCGGCCTTCTTATCGTAGGTATATGAAACGGGACCTTTGCCTTATTTCCCAAAATCCCCTTCTTGTTATCCGCCACTTTCACTCCTGACTCAACACCAGCACAACTCGCAGAGTCATCATTCAACGCTTCCTTCATTAACTTCTTATTCTTCTTCCCAAGCACCGATTGAAACCCATCCTCATTATCCACGCCCACAACCCGACCCGTTTCCTCTCGGACTCTCTTGAATTCGTCAATTGAAGTATCAAAACGCTCAAAAATCTCGTCGTTTACATTCACCAACCAATCATAAGCCTCGTCGATGTCGACATCGCTAGGGAACTGTAATTTCTCTTTGAATAAATCATTTGAAGAGGAAGACCCGATTGATTCGAGTAGCGACTGAGATTTCGCTGCGATTTCCTGAATCGGGACCTTGAATTCATCGAAGTTGTAATAGAAATGGAAGTCTTTGTTCGACGGAATCGCGCGAGAGGAGGCGGAGAGGTTCGAGATTGAACTGGATAAATGGGTAGCAGTTATGGTTTGTAAAGTTTCGGGTTTGGGGAGGCATTCTTCTTCAGCCGGTTCGCCGTCGTTTTGGTTCATCGTTTTAGTGATGAGGGAGAAAGGTAGGAGAATCTTATTAGGGTTTTAGAGGCGGGGGTTTAGCTAGAGCTTGGGCTTTAAGCGCGTGACATTTTCCATGAGAGTGGTCCGTTTCAGTGTTGTGACTTATAGTGGGAAAGAAGGAGAGGGAGGTTGTTAAGTTTTGTGTCACGTGACATGAGTGAAAAGCACGTGGACACTGATAAAAACATGAAGAGAATGTGCATTCTCTGAATTTTTTACATGAGGGGGCGGTTTTTGGCATGGGCAATGGACACATGTAATCCTTATGAAATTTAGGATAAATTATTATTATTATTATTATTATTATTATTATTATTATTATTATTATTTTCTAGACATTAATGAAAGTAGTGATTGTTATGTTACATTATTATTATTTTTTTTAATGAGTAAAGTTTATAAAACAATTATTATATTCTAAATGCAATTCATGTGATGTGTTTCATTTTTTTTTCTTTTTTTGGTTACATTCGCATGAAAGCAATATCAATAATATCATTTAGCCAAATGCTTTGCGAATATTGACATTAATTAAAAAAAAAAACTAAAATAGGTGGTGTACGTTTCTATTCATCATCTTATATTTTTTTTATTATTATTTATAGAATTAGTTATTTTGCCCTCATTTCCATGAATTTTGATTTCGTTCTGTTTTGTTCATCAAACTTTTTTTTCAATTTAATATTTTATAATTCTTGAATGTTGTGAGTTGTCTCAATATTAAATGGAATCTTGATTTTTTCATGGAAGAGTTTGAGATTATTTTAAAATAAAAAATCAAAATTAATATAATAATGATCAAATTTAACATCAAACAAAAATAACAATTTCTTTCAAATATTTATTATTTAAAGGACGTAAAAATCTACATTTTGATATTTCAATTTTAGTTTTTTATTTTTTGCTTACATTTGGTACTTTCTGATTTAAAATTTTTTATTTATCTTCCAAAATTTAAGAGAGAAAATGATTACAAAAAATTAAGATAGAAAAAGCTTTTGTGTAATTAGATTTTAGCCACCAATAACTTTAATATAAAACTTCTATGATTTTGAAAAAAAAATCAGAATTTAATTTTTTTTTAATTTTATCTGATTATAAGTTTTAAGTCAATTAAAAACATAATTATAAAAGTTAATGGAATGTCCATTATAATGTTTTTTGTCACCATGGAAAATGCTAGTATTATTTAAAAACAATGCTTTAGGTGGATTGTTGTCTAAATATCATTTAAATAATGAGATAAAAAACAATGAGATTTTAAAAAATAAAATAAAATAACAATGAAAGTTATATTTTTTGTTAAAAAAATATATTAATAAAAATATTATACTAAGAATTACATTTTTCTATAATATTTAAATTACTATATTTATGACGAAACTCTATTTTTATTACTAGATAATCAAATAGATAAAAAAATATAAAGAACATCACATGTCACAAGGTTAAAAATCGTTGCATGCATCTATCTTTTATCTTCTTATTTTAATCTTTGGTTAGCACATAATTTATTAGTTCATATAATTTTTAAATATACATAACATCTTTTTATTTTTCAATTAGATTTCTTTATGATGTAAGAAAATGTGTTCATGATACTAGTCAAGGTTAATTATTTTTTGTTTGGTTTTGGACTAAAATAAACAATCAAATCAAATTTATGTTTTTTCAAGGTTTTGAATCAAACTAAACCGAAAACTAGTTCAAACTGACCTTTGTTAGTTTAGTTTGATTTTTTCTCTTTCAAACTAAATTTATTTCAGATCGGCTTTTTTTATGTGCTCAAATAAATTTAACTTAGATATCTGATTTTCTCTCTCTCTTACTAGCCTTGCATATAAATTCCTATAGAGAGAGAAGTGATAAATCCATTGTGATTTGTGAGAAATTTATTGTTCAATTTTATAAACCCCTTATGCTTCATCCTCTAGCTAACCAATGAATAAAAGTGTAGGCTAGTTAGTGCATTAGTAAGAATAAAGGTGACCAAATCAAAAACAAAATTTGGAGTAAATTGTCCCTATATCTATTCAAAGATAAAAGTAAACAAAATGTTAGTAGGTATTCAATGCAATAACTAATACAAATTTTTTAAACAACCTAATAGCATTAGATGGCACCTTTGAATGGTAACACATACTATGATGATAGTAATCATGGTAGCAGTAATAAGTTCATACATCATATACTTCTGAAACATAGAATAAGATCTAAAAGTCTTTGCCAAAAGTTATACATTCTTGAAAATAAAAGAAGAAGAAGTTTAGAGGGAGATTAGAAGATCAAAAGGAGAGGGGGCAACTCCTAATTGCTAAAGAGGTAGGGTTTGAGATTTTTATACCTGTTTTTCTTTTATACTAGTTTTAGTTTAGGTTAAACCGGTTTGGTTCGATTTAGTTTTTTTAGTTTTAGATTTCTAAAACCAAAACCCAATTAAACTGATTTTTTTAAGATTTTCTTATCGGTTCATTTAGTTTTTTTCTTGGTTTAATTTTTTTGGTTATTTTTTTATTTTCTTAGTTTAATCATTTGTTTGGTTTTTTTTCCTCATCCTTGATACTAACATATTCTTCTTATTCTTCTCTTTTTCTGTTAAAAATCAGTTTAAAACCCTACCCATAACATACCATAGGTAATTGGTTAATCCTATATTAAAAAGAACTATTTTCTAACCTTATCTTGATAGATAATTTGTCATAGTATTATTCTCTTGTGAAACATGATGAAGATAACAATGTCAATGTCATTTGATAAGGTTGTGTTTAGTTAGTATTCTAAGATATAAGAGACATATATAAAAATGACATAACCATGCTTGGTTGGATAAATAGAGACAAAAATATAAAATAATTTTTTTCTCAAGATAATAACCAAATAATACCTAAGAACATTAATATCAACAAGAATAGAATAACAAGAAATTAATAGACCTTTAAAATTCATGATAACGTGAATCACTTTTTATGAATTAGATTCAAGAATGACCATTAAATATTCAACATCCTATGAAACAAATGGCTTGTAATTTTATAACCATAACTATATTGATCTTATTAAAAGCTAAAAAGTGGGTAATTAATATTGATTCTATTAAAGTTCACAAGCCACAAATGAACCCATAAAACACCTCTCAACCTAACTATTTTAGGAATTCCAAAGGAACTCCTATTAGTATTAGTTTTAATGAATTTAAAATAAGGAGTAACCCATAAAATTATTATAGGTAATTTTAGTGTAACATATTGTTGCCAAAATCAAAAGCCAATTTACAATATTTTATCATTTGTTGAACTTGCTCGAGAAATTTGTACAAGTATTCCATTTAAAGATTCATAGTTAATAGTGGATCACTATCTTTGTAAACCCCAGGAAAAATCAAGGTTGGATTAAATTAAAAAAATAAACTAAACTAAAACTTGTGGGGTGAAATTATAAGAAAAAAAAAAAGAGGTATAACTTCATTATACGAAGAATAAAAAAAGATATGGGGGGAAAAAATAATACATTTAAAGAAAATAAGGTCTAAATGCAAATAAGAATAATTATAGAGCATAAATACCTCTCTTCTCACAAAAACAAATTACAGCAAACATAAGAAAAGAAAAGAGGGAGTTTTTTTAATCTATTTTTGCAAATTAAGAGAGAAACACCAAAATTTCAAGAACCAATGCAAGATTAAGGGTTATAGGTAGAATAAACACTTGTGGGCAACAAATTAACTAGAAAATTTGAACAAGAAGAGAAGAGAGGAGGGTCAAATGTCATTAGAAAGGAAAGGAGGGAGTTGAAGATCAAAACCTTGATTTCTTACCGGGTAAGGTGTTCTAAACATGGTTTGATGAGTCATTTCAAAGTCAATTATGAATTGATGTCTGGATGTTGAATTATAAATTAAGGTTCTTATACTTGAATTTAAAAAAAAAATATTAGTTGCTAAAATTTAATAACTTCATGTGTTATGTGTAAATAGAAAGGTTGACGAACTCAGATAGTTTCGTCTTTTGACTTTCAAAGAGATTTCGAGTAGGAGGATGGAGGAATTAGGTTCATGTTCCTCATATAAATTATAGTTTTAGATATTGACTAACTAAAAAAATTGGTCTTACTTAATTTGAAGTTATAAAACTTCAGCTATGGGTCACCAACCGAGACTGGGTCATGACAGACCCTGTGACACGATCAAAGAGTTGATGTCTTATCCCAAGTGCAGGAGTGTCAAAGTAAAATAACCCGGCAAGACCGGGGTCGAACCACAGAGAGGTGAATTATATAAATTACAAATAAAGAAAAAGAGTTGAAGAGAATAATAACAGAAAAAGAGTTGAAGAGAATTTTGGGATGTGATATTGATGTAAGGATTAAACAATAACAAAACATATGTCAAGGTTATAGGATTTACTAATAGTATTTCAAATAAATATAATATAAACTCTTTTTATTACTCAACTAGAAACCACACACAAAGGAGGTTCTAATCGGATGATTTCTCGTTATTAGCTCATTATAAATTACTAACATGATCATATTAATTATCTTATATAAGTAATACCATACTTATAAATATCATCAAGCATTCATGTTGCTAGTTTATGTTAACAACAAATCAAGTTTCTATCATAATAACGATTTCGGCCGAAAACTATGAAAGATCAAGCATTTGATGTACCAAATATTATACAACACAAATCTAAATTAAACATTTAATAAGCAAGGTATTAAGAATTAGTAAGATAAAAAGATAAAACATGTTAATAACAATCTTTCTTGGATATAAACATTTAAAGCTCATGTTGAGTTTATATTATACCTATTCTAATACCATTAGAAAAACCTTTTCACCTTGACATAATTAACTTAGCTAAACATTAAGAAGGAGAAAAACACAAATAAACAATATAAGAATATAAACATAATATAAGCTAACTAAGTATAGGAAAGGAAATGAAAGAGCATAAACAAGAGATTACTATAGCATAAAAGAAAACTTGAACATTACAAAGATGTAGAGAGAAAGCAAGAAGATAACTTTGATCTGAAAATTAATATCACTAAATACATGGACAATGCCTCCTTTTATAGGCTAAGTTTCAGAACTATTGATTGATTGAAGAATTGGTGGGCATCCATTGATTTGGTGGCTGGTTTTTGACATTAATGGCTGCTGGTTTTTTGATATTGTGGGCTGATTTTTGATATTGTTGGCTGGCCAAAACGTCATTGCTCACATCAGAATTATAGCCAACTGAATTGTGGAAGCTGTGGGCAATTGTCTCAGCTTTCCATAAAAAAAAAACCAGAGCTCATTTGGACTTCTAGAACTCAAGATATGAGCCAAAAACCGAATAGTGCTTGAGCTGCAGGACAGCTTCCGACGTCTTCGTTGTTGCTAAGATTTGGGCTTGAAAACGGCAGAACTGAGTCTTTGACTTCATATGAAAGTTGTAGGTCTATGTCTTACCTTTCCATCGATATAAAATGGACCTAAATCTGATATCTACAGCTCCAGATATGATCAAATTACTGAACGGTGTTCGAGTTTGGAATGCACCAGCAACACTTTGCTAAGTTTGGCCTTCTTTTTATCCTTTCAATTTCAATCCTTAAACTCATCAATCAATCCTTTTATTTATGTGATATACCTGCATTTAGGATGAACATTTACCATGAATTAAAGGTATATTATATTTTTAGACTTGCTAATATAAAACATGCTTTTGTTAGGGAATTTAATGATACTTTAGGTGCAATATGATGACATAAATCCTTAATGAGAATGCACTTTTAAGTACTAATCACACCCCCCAACCAGCTTATTACTAGTCCCTAGTAATCAAAGCATTAAAATAGAAAAATAATTTGCAAATACCACAAAGCAAGGCATTCATCATTTAACTTCTATTAATCTATCCAGATAAACAAACTCTCATTAAATTTATATATCTGCTTAATACCTCTTAAACAAGATATTAGTAAACCTTCTCTCGGTGCTCAATAAATCAAAACATAGCTATGGAGCTTTTCATGGAAGAAAACAAAATTTTTGTTCTAATGTTTAAAGTTAACTTCCTTGGGTTGGGATTGTTATCTTTTTTTTTTTCTCTTTTTTTTTTTTTTTAAAAAGCAAGAATTTATAGCACAATGTATCTTGAACCCATGTAACGAGCTTTCGGCTAATGACTCCCAGACCAGTTGGTCTTAGGGCATCAGGTGTTGAGACACCCCTACGAGCTTAGTAACTCGGGTTGCAAATACTGATATGTAGATAGTGCAGTGTTTGATTCCCTTAAGCTTTCTCCTCAACCCATATAACAAGCACTGGGCCAATAACTCCCAAGTCAGTTGACTTTAGGGTACTAGGTGTTCAAACACCCCTTCGGGCTTATTTGCTTAAGTCAAGGAGGCTACGAAATCAAACTTATCTACATTTTTATTATCATCATTTTTTATTATTTTTTTTCTTTTTTTTCATGTTTTTTTTTTAATTATATACAATCCCTTTCCCTTAGTTGTTACCTTTAACAAAAGAACATAAATAATGTAATAATCCAATATGCAACCCACAATCATATGTTCGAGTGTGTGTGTGAAAATGAAGGTTTAAAAATACTTGTTAGATGGGCATATAAACAGAATCTATAGATAGCAATCCAAGAGTTTGTAAACCTGAATATTTCAAGAAGTATTATAATAGACCTTGTTAAGAATGTTTACTAAGATGCGTCTCAAGAGTCACTAAAGTTCCTCCATTACTCTGCCATCCTAGTAACAATAGTTTTGCAAATGGTTTAAATAATAGAATTTTTTTTTTTTTTAATATCAACTACTACCCTCTCCCCCCAACCAAAACAAGACATTGTCCTCAATGTTCTAAGCAAAAAGATAGAGTGTAGAAGATATCACCTGAAACAGCGACTATTGACAAACCTGAAACATACTAAAACAAATATAAGAAACAACAAAACATAAATATTATGCTATTAATAAAACCAAAAGACACAATTTTTCACAAACTAAGGCTCAAATCCAATTTAAGCTTTTTATGGCGTTTCATGGTTGACCAATTGAGTTGACTCATGGAGGGATCAATTACAGGGATGAAAGATTGTAGTTGGTCAATCAATTGTTCAGCAGTAGCAGCAGAGATTATGATTTGTCGTGCCGAAGATGTTAGAAATTCCTGTTCCACAGCTTGATCAAGAAAAGACAACAAATTATTATAAAAACCATTAACATTTAACAAACCTATAGGTTTATGGTGAATGTGCAGTTGGGCCCAAGAGGAAATATGGAAGATCTCTTCCAATGTACCCAGACCACCTGGTAAGGCAATGAAGGCATCGGCATGGTTAAACATTGTATTCATTCTATCAGACATTGTAGAGACCTGTAATTCCTCTCCAATTGTTTTTCCAATGATGTCCCCTTCGGCTAAAGCTTTGGGGACAACCCCCAAAACTTGACTGCCTCCTACAAATGCAGCTATTGAAACACCCCCCATTAACCCAAGACTGCCTCCCCCATACACTAAATGAATCTTTCTCTCAGCTAGTATCCGACCAAGATGATTTGCTGATTCTAAAAACTCTTTTTCTTTCCCAGGACTAGATCCACCAAAAACACAAATAGTTTTTATTTTAGAAACAGAAGAACTCGCCATTTCTACACACTTATATATATGCTGAATGAATGGGTTGAGTAGAAATGATGGGAAGGAAGAGAAGATTTTATAGATGAACAATTGAAAATGCAAAGCATACCACCTATATGTAGGCTAGCTGAAGTCTTACTCTCTCTCTCTTTCTTATTTATTTATTTATTTATTGGTATTATTTTATTATATATATATATATTAAAAAAAAAATGTATGTACAAGCAGTTGTGATTGTGGCTCACAGCTTTCCCTTGGTTTTACGTCCAAGAACGGCTTAAACGCCCTCTATGGGTCGGGGATAGGCTTCCCATCCAGTTTTCTTAAAAACTGGAAAACAGGGTCTTTTTCAGTCAGATTCCCAAGACTAAGTCGATCATGTTCTTTATGAAAATGAGGCCATAAATCATGAATTGCACGATGCACATCTCCACTAGGATGCGTCTCAAGAGTCAATAGAAGATTATCTAAAGACTCCTTACTCAGGCCATCCTTAATGAATTGTATTTTATCTTCACGGTTTATAGATACCATTCCTAAAGAACGACATTTTGTATTACAAGTCCATCTGGCACATCGGTGACAGACTTTTAGTCGTTTTGCACGACGTTTCTTTGCAAAAGTGCTTTTACCTGTCCCAGGCATGTATGAAATAAAAGAGTTGGAAGACTCACCTGATAATCGGATCTTTGCTTCAATTATCCAGCGAATATCTTCAGGAATTCCATGGTTCATTAACAACCTCAATCTTTCACACCTAGCACGGTAAATTTTTGTAATCGCATTCTGAGGCAGAGCAGGAAAATACTTTTTCATTTTTTCAAGAGCGGTGTCCATTTTTGTTTTATTTTTAAAGAGAAGTGGAGAAGAGATGTAAAGAAAAGAGAAGGAACAAGGAATTGAACAAATATATACAGAGATATCAATTATCATGGGAAACTGAAAGAACCGACTTAAGAGTCACGGAGTACCGTTATCCGCCATTTGACCGGGGTTGGAGAAAGACTAGCAAAACAAAAGTCACACCAAAAAGAAACACAAAAAAAATATGAGAAAAACAAAATAATCAACCTTCATATACAGGATCATTCAAACCAATGGATTCATTTTCACTAGGAAAATTATCAAAGTAAGCTTTCAAACGATGTCCATTGACCTTGAAAACATTACCATTCTTTGGATTCTCAATATCAAAGGCCCCATAAGGATATACATGTTTCACAACAAATGGACCGCTCCATCTTGATCTTAACTTTCCAGGAAATAAATGGAGTCGAGAATTATAAAGCAAAACTTTTTGACCAACATCAAATGTTTTTCTCAAGATTCTTTTATCATGAAAGTCTTTGATTCTTGCTTTATGAATTTTTGAATTCTCATATGCATCATTTCTTATTTCTTCAAGCTCATTTATTTGTAACTTACGCAACTGACTCGCATCATCCAGGTTTGAATTGAAAGCTTTAATAGCCCAATAAGCTTTGTATTCAAGTTCCACAGGCAAATGACAAGGTTTTCCATAAACCAACCTATAAGGTGACATACCTAATGATGTTTTAAAAGCAGTTCGATAGGCCCAAAGTGCATCATTAAGTCTTAAAGACCAGTCCTTTCGATTAGGGTTCACTGTTTTTTCCAAGATTTGTTTGATCTCCCTATTAGCAAGTTCTACTTGTCCATTTGTCTGGGGGTGATAAGGGGTGGCAACTTTGTGTGTGATTCCATATTTTTTCATTAAAGACTCAAATGGCTTGTTATAGAAATGTGTTCCACCATCACTTATCATGGCCCGAGGGATTCCAAATCGACTCAAAATGTTTTCTTTCAAAAACTTAATGACTGTTTTATGATCGTTGTTACGACTTGGAATTGCTTCTATCCATTTTGAAACATAGTCTACTGCGACTAATATGTACACAAAACCAAATGATGGAGGAAATGGACCCATAAAATCTATACCCCAACAGTCAAAGATTTCAATGACAAGAATAGTGCTTAAAGGCATCATGTGATGTTTTGAAAGAGATCCTAACTTTTGACAATTTTCACAAGATTTGCAGAATGCATGCGTGTCCTTGAACATGGTGGGCCAATAAAATCCATATTGTAAGATTTTTGCGGCTGTCTTTTTTGACGAAAAATGACCCCCACATGCCTCAGAATGACAAAATTTAATGACATTACTTACCTCATTGTCAGGAATGCATCTTCGAAATATTTGATCAGGACAATATTTGAATAAATAAGGGTCATCCCAATAAAAGTTCTTCACTTCGTTCAAGAACTTTCTTTTGTCTTGAGTGCCCCAATGCGCTGGCAAATGTCCTGAAACAAGAAAATTAACAATATTAGCAAACCAAGGCATTGTAGTGACAGAAAGTAAAGATTCATCAGGAAAGTAGTCATCGATTGGCGTGATGTCAGATTTCGAATCAGTTGTCAATCTTGACAAATGATCCGCGACAACATTTTCGGTGCCTTTCTTATCCTTGATTGTGATATCAAATTCTTGAAGTAACAAAATCCACCGCACCAATCTAGCTTTAGAATCCTTCTTGGAAAGAAGATATTTCAACGCTGTATGATCGCTAAAAACAATAACAGGTGAGCCAACAAGATAAGATCTGAATTTTTCACACGCAAATACTACAGCAAGTAATTCTTTTTCAGTGGCTGTGTAATTTATTTGAGCACTATTTAAAGTTTTACTTGCATAGTAAATGACATAGGGTTTCTTATCTTTTCTTTGTCCTAAAACAGCACCCACGGCATAATCACTAGCATCACACATTATTTCAAAAGGTAATGACCAATCAGGAGGTTGAATGACAGGAGCAGATGTAAGCAGGTTTTTAAGTTTAACAAAGGCTTCTTCACAATATTCAGTCCATTCAAAAACATTATCCTTTATTAGAAGGTTACACAATGGCTTAGATATTATACTAAAATCTTTGATAAACCTTCTATAAAAACCAGCATGTCCTAAAAATGATCTAACATTTTTAACAGATTTTGGTGTTGGCAAGTTGGCAATTAACTCAATTTTAGATTTATCAACCTCAATTCCTATTGATGAAACAATGTGACCAAGTACAATGCCGTTTGTTACCATAAAATGACATTTTTCCCAATTCAACACAAGATTCTTCTCTTCACACCTGTTCAAAACCTTTTCCAAATTAGTTAAACAATTATCAAATGAATCACCAAAAACAGAAAAATCATCCATAAATATCTCAAGAAAGCGTTCAACCATATCACTAAATATGCTAAGCATGCATCTTTGAAACGTGGCTGGTGCATTACATAATCCAAAAGGCATCCTTCGATATGCAAATGTACCAAATGGACATGTGAAAGTAGTTTTCTCTTGATCTTCAAATGCAATTTCAATTTGGTTGTAACCTGAATAACCATCTAGGAAACAATAAAATTCATGACCTGCAACTCTTTCTAGAATTTGATCCATGAAAGGTAAAGGAAAGTGATCTTTTCTAGTCATTGAATTAAGTTTCCTATAGTCAATGCACATACGCCAACCAGTAATAGTCCTCGTTGGAATTAACTCATTTTTCTCATTTGTTATCACAGTAACTCCAGACTTTTTAGGTACAACTTGGGTAGGACTTACCCATTTGCTGTCAGAAATAGGATAAATGATTCCATTATCTAGAAGTTTAATGACTTCATTTCTCACTACTTCTTTCATATTAGGATTAAGCCTTCGTTGCATTTCTCTAGAGGGTTTAGCATTTTCCTCCAAATAAATCTTGTGTGTGCAAATCAAAGGACTAATTCCTTTTATGTCAGCTATGGTCCATCCTAATGCATTTTTGTGCATTTTAAGAGTTTGTAATAACTTACCTTCTTGATGAACATTAAGTTTGGAAGAAATTATTACCGGAAAAGTTTCATTTTCTCCCAAAAATGAGTATTTGAGATTACATGGTAATGGCTTCAAATCGGGTTTTGGTGGTTGAACACTTGAAGGTATGGACCTAATTGATCGTGGTGGCAATTCCTCAATTTTTGGTCTCCAAATATTTGTCTTTGATTCTTCCTGAAAACAAACCATTTGCAAATCTTCAGATTCATTAAACTCAATTTCATTGGAAAAATTTTCAAATTGATCATAAATTATTTTTTCAATAAAATCGACTTCCTGTAAATCATTATCATCTCCAGGTTGCTTGCAAATGTTAAAAACATTCATTTTTAATGTCATGTTTCCAAAAGATAACTTCATCACTCCATTCCTACAATTAATCAATGCATTAGAAGTTGCAAGAAATGGACGTCCTAAAATAACAGGAATTGAATTGCATGCTTCAACAGGTTGTGTATCCAAGACAATAAAATCCACAGGAAAGATGAATTTATCAACTTGTACTAACACATCTTCAACTATTCCTCTAGGCATTTTTATAGATCTATCAGCAAGTAAAAGAGTAACAGAAGTAGGTTTTAACTCACCGAGATTTAGACTTTGAAAAACTGAATATGGAAGTAAATTCACACTAGCTCCAAGATCAAGTAAAGCTCTGTCAATTTTATGTTCTCCAATAAAGCAAGAAATTGTAGGACAACCAGGGTCTTTATATTTCAAAGCATTATTGTTCTGAAGAATGGCACTTACTTGTTCGGCTAAGAAGGCTTTCTTTTTCACATTCAATTTTCTCTTTACAGTGCATAGATCTTTCAAAAATTTAGCATAAGATGGTACCTGTTTAATAGCATCTAGCAAAGGTATATTAATCCTTACCTGTTTGAAAGTTTCAAAGATTTCAGAATTGTGATTGACTTTCCTTTGTTTGGTCATGGCATGAGGAAATGGAAGTGCTGGTGGGGAATCAGTCTCTTTCTTGCAATGATCAGGTTCAACCATTTCCTTACCCTTGGAGACTAACTCATCTTCTTTCTCACAAGGTTCAAGAATAGGTTTTTTAATAACCTTACCACTGCGGAGAGTAGTGACTGATTTGACTTGATCCAGATGTTGGCTTCCAGAACTGCTTGTACTTGAATTGTATTGCCCTTTGGGATTTTGCTGGGGTTGAGATGGAAACTTACCTTTCTCCTGAAAACTGAGAGCAGATGTGAACTTTGCAAGAGTATCTTTCAAATCAGCCATGGTTTGAGCATTTTGAGTGTTGATTGTCTCTTGCTTTTCAATGAATGCATGTAATGTTTCCTCAAGATTTCTTTTAGGAGGGGGAATATAAGGAGGTGCATATCCATGAGAATTTTGAAAATTATGTTGTGTTTGAAATGGTGGCTGTGAAGTTTGTGCATTATTATTACCACTCTTCCAACTGAAATTTGGGTGATTTCTCCAACCAGGGTTGTACGTTTGTGAGTACGGGTTATGACTTGGTCTTTGAAAATTATTTAAAGCATTGGCTTGTTCATGGAGACATTCCTTAAAAGAAGGCAACGTGGGACAATCATTGGTTGAGTGTTCATTGGTTTCACAAATTTGACACACAATTTCTTGAACAGATTTTAATTGACCACTCTTTTTTAATTCTAGTGCCTCAACTTTTCTAGCTAAAGATGCAAATTTGGCTTGGAGGTCATGATCTTCCCTAAGGCTATACATGCCTCCATTAGATGTATGAGGTTGAGTTTTACCTGGTGCCTCACAAGTACCTGTGGTGTCCCAATTTTAAGCATTTTCAGCTAGCAACTCTAGGTACTCCATTGCTTCATTAGGGTCTTTATTTTCAAAAGTTCCATTGCACATCAATTCTACCATTTGTCTATCTTTAGGTGTTAACCCTTCATAAAATTGTGAAACCAATCTCCATGTTTCAAAACCATGATGAGGACAGGTATTAAGCAAGTCTTTATATCTATCCCAACATTCATAAAATGTTTCTCCTGGTTTTTGAGTAAAAGTGGTGATTTGTCTTTTGAAAGAGTTTGTTCTATGAGAAGGGAAAAATTTCTTTAAAAACTGTTGTTGCATTTCATCCCAAGCATGAATGGATCCTGACCTAATATTTTGTAGCCATGTTTTAGCTTTATCTTTTAACGAAAAAGGAAAAAGCTTTAATCTGATGGTATTCATGCTACAATTTAAGTCATTATAAGTGTTACAAACTTCTTCAAATTCTCTTAAGTGCAAGTATGGATTTTCTAATTCTAAGCCATGAAAAGTGGGTAGAAGTTGAATAATACCTGGCTTAAAATTAAAATGAGATGCATCAGGAGGAAAAACAATACATGATGGTGCACTTGTTCTTGTTGGATTCATATGATCTCTAAGTGTTCTAACACGATTATTCTCATTATTCTCATTATGAATTGATTGGTTATCTTCTTCGGCCATGTTTTCTAAAGAAAATGATGATTTTCTAGAAAGTCTACCACTTAATGTACGTGTCCAAACTCTCATGCAAATACAAAAGAAAAGAAAAGAAAAAAGAAAAAGAAAAAGAAACAACAATTAGAAAAACAAATAAAAGTGAAAATAAAATAAAATAAAATATTTAATTTATACAATAACTTACCTCCCCGGCAACGGCGCCAAAAACTTGACACGATCAAAGAGTTGATGTCTTATCCCAAGTGCAGGAGTGTCAAAGTAAAATAACCCGGCAAGACCGGGGTCGAACCACAGAGAGGTGAATTATATAAATTACAAATAAAGAAAAAGAGTTGAAGAGAATAATAACAGAAAAAGAGTTGAAGAGAATTTTGGGATGTGATATTGATGTAAGGATTAAACAATAACAAAACATATGTCAAGGTTATAGGATTTACTAATAGTATTTCAAATAAATATAATATAAACTCTTTTTATTACTCAACTAGAAACCACACACAAAGGAGGTTCTAATCGGATGATTTCTCGTTATTAGCTCATTATAAATTACTAACATGATCATATTAATTATCTTATATAAGTAATACCATACTTATAAATATCATCAAGCATTCATGTTGCTAGTTTATGTTAACAACAAATCAAGTTTCTATCATAATAACGATTTCGGCCGAAAACTATGAAAGATCAAGCATTTGATGTACCAAATATTATACAACACAAATCTAAATTAAACATTTAATAAGCAAGGTATTAAGAATTAGTAAGATAAAAAGATAAAACATGTTAATAACAATCTTTCTTGGATATAAACATTTAAAGCTCATGTTGAGTTTATATTATACCTATTCTAATACCATTAGAAAAACCTTTTCACCTTGACATAATTAACTTAGCTAAACATTAAGAAGGAGAAAAACACAAATAAACAATATAAGAATATAAACATAATATAAGCTAACTAAGTATAGGAAAGGAAATGAAAGAGCATAAACAAGAGATTACTATAGCATAAAAGAAAACTTGAACATTACAAAGATGTAGAGAGAAAGCAAGAAGATAACTTTGATCTGAAAATTAATATCACTAAATACATGGACAATGCCTCCTTTTATAGGCTAAGTTTCAGAACTATTGATTGATTGAAGAATTGGTGGGCATCCATTGATTTGGTGGCTGGTTTTTGACATTAATGGCTGCTGGTTTTTTGATATTGTGGGCTGATTTTTGATATTGTTAGCTGGCCAAAACGTCATTGCTCACATCAGAATTATAGCCAACTGAATTGTGGAAGCTGTGGGCAATTGTCTCAGCTTTCCATAAAAAAAAACCAGAGCTCATTTGGACTTCTAGAACTCAAGATATGAGCCAAAAACCGAATAGTGCTTGAGCTGCAGGACAGCTTCCGACGTCTTCGTTGTTGCTAAGATTTGGGCTTGAAAACGGCAGAACTGAGTCTTTGACTTCATATGAAAGTTGTAGGTCTATGTCTTACCTTTCCATCGATATAAAATGGACCTAAATCTGATATCTACAGCTCCAGATATGATCAAATTACTGAACGGTGTTCGAGTTTGGAATGCACCAGCAACACTTTGCTAAGTTTGGCCTTCTTTTTATCCTTTCAATTTCAATCCTTAAACTCATCAATCAATCCTTTTATTTATGTGATATACCTGCATTTAGGATGAACATTTACCATGAATTAAAGGTATATTATATTTTTAGACTTGCTAATATAAAACATGCTTTTGTTAGGGAATTTAATGATACTTTAGGTGCAATATGATGACATAAATCCTTAATGAGAATGCACTTTTAAGTACTAATCACCCTGTAGGGCAATTGGTCTGGTTCGTTGATGAGAAATTTTGACTATCTTAGAGGTAGAATTAGATTCTTCTTCTTTCAGAAAACTTGTAGCCTCGTGTCTTAACTTTCCAATAAGAGAAATCTTGCTTAAAATAGAGTTTTATAACTTTATATATAGTTGAAAAATTGAGAAGAGGTCAGACAATAACATTTCAATATCTAGATAATAACAATTAGACAATAATAATTCAATGTTTATTAACAAGCAATTTTAACTTTTTTGGGTAGAACTTGATTCTCCTTCCTTTAAAGAACTTATAGCTTCGTGTCTTAGCTTTCCAATGAGACTAATCTCGCTTAAAACAGAGTTCTATAACTCTAGATATAGTTAAAAATCTAAGGAGAGGTCAAATAATAATAGTTCAATGTCTAGATAGTAACAATTGAACAATAACAATTTGAGATTTAAACAGTAACACTTCAAATATAAATAAAAGAATGATAACTATGGTTGGACAAAAGAATGATAATATTAATAAATGTAATGAGAAAAATGTTAAATATAAAGAAATGACTAAAAGAAAGACTTATTGGTTGTTGATATGATTATTATAAAACATATCCTTAAGATGAGGAAAATTTATGAGATAAACATGTGATTTATAGGAGGGTCCACAAGTGTGGTGCAACAGCAGCAACAAGGAAGTACAAGTATAGCTTCTATTGCAGGCAGGTGAATCATACCTATACTTTCTAGTTAAATTTCATGATTTAATACATTACCGATATGAAATATGAATTACTGAATGTTGGATATTAGATGAAAGGTTGTTATGTGAACTGTCAAATGATGAAATTATCGTTGACAAAGAAAATATAAAAATTGTGATTTAAGGCATGAACTAACATATATTTAGTGTGTATTAGGATCCCGGATAAGGAGATCACTATGTATTGGTTAGCATATATTTAGTGCATGTTAGAATTCCGAATTAGGGGATCGCCTTGCATCAACTCCTACGAGGTGATGATAATGATACCAGTGAAATTGGTATTGGTATTGTATTAAGAAGAAATAATCATGATTGACTTTATAAAACCTAGAATGGAGGTTGATAATGGGAAGGGGAAACAATTTTTAGTAGTTGAACAAGAAAGAGATTCTAATATAAACTAGAAGGGAGAAGTAAATAAAATATGGATACATGTTACCCTTTTTAAATAGTTAGATATTTATGTTATATTTATTATGATATTTATGTTTTCAATAATATGTATTTTGTTTCAAGACCGTCGCATGCATGACAGGAATAGATGTTAGCTTATGTTCATTTCTTATAATCTAAGTTCCAGGGAGTATACCTTTATATTTCTGTAAACATGGAAATGTTTGTATAGCTTAATTTGTATAATTAATGTCTAACCTAGATTAAATAAAGTTAACTCTATAGTTCATATAACAATGTTTCATGTATGCATGTTTATATTTTTTATCCATCCATAATGATATTTATTATAATATATATATATATCATAAATATTATGATTGTTATGTATGATAATGTTTGTGGGGTTGAGACTCAAGATGATTGAGTTAGGATTGAGGTAGGAGATACATGTTATTAGAAGTGTAAACAAGTTAAATATTGCTAACTTGAATTGATAATAAATTAGGACATAAAATTATGGTGGACAAGGCAACCTTTCATAAAACCTGTAATAATTTTGTTAAGGTTTGTGATTAGTACTTAAAAGTGTATTTTTATCATGGTTTTATATCATCATTTTGCACTTGAAGTATCAATAACTCCTTAACTAAAACATATTTTATAATAATATATCTAATAATATAAGATACCTTTAATTTATGGTAAATATTCATTTTAAATGCAGGCCTATCACATAAATAAAAAGATTAATTGATGAATTTAAAAACTGAAATTGAAAGGATAAAGAGATGACCAAACTTAGAAAAGAGATGTCGGTGCAATCCAAACTGGAATGTTCCGTAATTAGGTCATATCTGGATCTATAGATCTCATATTTAGGTCTACTTTATATGGATGGAAAGGTAAGGCATAGGCCTACAACTTTCATATGGAGTCCAAGAATTAAAAAGGTCATTTTCAAGTCCAAATTGTTACAACAATAAAGAAGCCTGAATTTATCCTCCAACCCGAGCACTGTTCAGTATTTTGGCCATATCTAGAGTTCTAGAATTCCAAATGAGCTGAATCTTTTACATAAGAAAGTTGAGACAATTGCCTACAATTTTCATGTTTTCGAGTGGCTCCAATTTTGACGTTATCAATGATGTTTTTGGCAGACAAGAGAAGATAACAATTATCACCAAGTTAAGAGTTGGCCATCCACTTATCAATTAGTCATCAAATCAATAGTTCCTAATTTTGGCCTATAAAAGGAGGCATTTGCCATGCATTTAGGCATCTTGATCTCCAGATCAAGATCATGCTCTTTCTTTCTTTCTTTGTATTTTTTGTAATATTCATGCTTTGTTTTCATTAATATTAAGTTTATGTCTTTCATTTCTCTTCCTTAATTAACTTTTATCTTATTTATGTTCTTATTTTGTTTATCTATTTTTCTTTCTTTCATTATGTCTAGCAAAGTTTATTATGTCAAGGTGAAAAGGTTACACTAATAGTGTAAGAATAAATATAGTGTAGACTTAATATGGAATTTAATATTTGATACTAACATGTTTTATATTTGTTATCTTGTTCACTCTTTAATACTTTGCTTGTTAAATAACTAATCTTGATTTATGTTATATAATAATTGGTACAACAAATGCTTGACACTTTCATAGCCTATACTGTATGGTATAACCGACACCTGAGCTATGAAAGGAACTTGATTTGTTATTAACATAAGTTATAATCATGAATGCTTGATGAAATTTACAAGTATTAGCATTAATCGAATAAGATGACTAATGTAATCATGTTAACAATCTATAATCTAATTGGAACCTCCTTTGTCTATGGTTTCCAATTGAATAATAAGAGTTTATACTATACTTGTTTGACACACCATTAGTGAAACCTCTAACCTTAACATTTGTTATTATTATTGTTTAATTTTTATATTAATATTTCATCTTTAAGTTCTCATCATCTTCTTCTTCTTCTCTTTTTTTTATTATTATTGTTGTTGTTGTTGTTGTTGTTGTTATTGTTGTTATTTATAATTGTTGTTTATAATTTATACAATTAACCTCCCTGTGGTTCGACCCCATTCTTTTCGGGTTATTTATTACTTCGACACTCCTACACTTGGGAGAAGACATCAATCTTTTGGTCGTGTCAAGTTTTTAGCACCGTTGCCGGGGAGGTAAGTTTTTGTATAAATTATAGTAGTTATTTTATTCTTTTTTCACTTTTCTTGTATATAACTTTGTTTCTTTTCTCTTGTTTCTTCTTCCTTTTATTCTATTGCTACACGTGCATGAGAGTGTGGTCACGTACATCAAGTGATAGACTTTGTAGGATATCCTGATCATTTTCAGAAAATATAGCCAAAGAAGATAATCAATCATTTCATAATGAGAATAATGAGAATAACCATGTTAGAACACTTAGAGACCACATGAATCTCATAAGAACAAGTGCACTATCATGCATAGTTTTTCCTCTCGATGCATCTCATTTTAATTTTAAGCCAAGTATTAGTCAACTTTTATCTTTTTTTAATGGCTTAGAATTGAAAAATCCATACTTGCATTTAAGGGAATTTGAGGAGGTCTACAACACATATAATAATTTAAATTGCAGCATGAACACCATCAGATTAAAGCATTTTTCTTTTTCATTAAAAAATAAAGTTAAAACATGGCTACAAAATTTAAGACTAGGATCCATTCGTGCTTGAGATGAAATACAACAACAGTTTTTGAAGAAGTTTTTCCTATCTCATAGAACAAACTCTTTCAAAAGACAAAAACCCTCTTTTGAACCTTATGAGAAAGATGATGAATCAATGTCTAAGGGTAAGGAAGGGGTTGAATATGAAAATTGCAAAGAAACGACTAATTCACCACCAGCACTTCCATTTCCTCATGTCATGACCAAACAAAGGAAAGTCAATCACAACTCTGAAATTTTTGAAATTTTCAAACAGGTAAGAATCAATATACCTTTACTAGATGTTATTAAATAGGTTCATTCCTATGCTAAATTTTTGAAAGATTTATGCACAGTGAAGAGGAAATTGAATGTGAAAAAGAAAGCCTTTTTAGTAGAACAAGTAAGTGCCCTTATTCAGAACAATAATGCTTTGAAATAAAGACTCTGGTTGTCCTACAATTTCTTACTTTATTGGAGAACAAAAAATTGAAAAAGTCTTACTTGATTTTGGTGCTAGTGTGAATTTACTTCCATATTCTGTTTTTTAGATTCTCAATATAGGTGAGTTAAAACCAACTTCAATATCTCTTTTACTTACCAATAGATCTGTAAAAGTGCTTAGGAAAATAATTGAAGGTGTTTTAGTACAAGTTGATAAATTCATTTATCCTGTGGATTTTATTTTCTTGGACACAGAACCTGTTGAAGCATGTAATTCATTTTCTGTTATTTTAGGACATTCATTTCTTGCAATCTCTAACGCATTGATTAATTGTAGAAATGGATTGATGAAGCTATCATTTGGAAACATGACATTGAAGATGAATATTTTTAATATTTGCAAGCAACCTGGAGATGATAATGATTTATAATAAGTAGATCATATTGACGAATTAGTTTATGATCAACTTGAATCTACTTTAAGTAAAAATGAGTTAGATGAATCTAAAGATTTGCAAATGATTTATTCTAAGGAAGAAATCACGGGTGAAACAAGAACCAAAATTTTTTTGTCAACAGTGATAACAGATTCGACATCTGACATCACACCAATCGATGATTACTTTCCTAATGAATCCTTACTTTCTCTTAGTCCAATATCTTGGTATGATAAAAATATCAATTTTCTTGCTTTAAGAGATTTGCTAGCTGATTGGAGTACTCAAGACAAAGAAACGTTTTTGAACGAAGTGAAGAATTTTTATTGTGATGACCCTAACTTATTCAAATATTGTCCTGGTCAAATATTTCAAAGATTCATTCCCGACAATAAGGTAAGTAGTGTCATTAAAATGTCATTCTAAAGCATGTGGAATTATTTCTCGTAAAAAAACAGCTGCAAAAATCTTTTAAAATGGATTTATTGGCCCACTATGTTCAAGGATACGCATGCATTCTGCAAAACTTGTGAAAATTATCAAAAAGTTGATACTAGTCAAAAAGTTTTGTTTTATAATTCTCAACTCTATGCATTCCTAGAGAGCTAAGACCAAGATGGAGCAATCCTTATAGGGCCTGTGATATTGAAAATTTAATAAATGACAATAATTTTAAAGAAAATGGACATCGTTTGAATGTTTACTTTGATAATTTTCTTAATGAAAATGAATCAACTGGTTGGAATGATCTTGTAGATAAAGGTTGATTTTTTTTTTCTCACATTGTTGTCGTGTTTCTTTTTGAGTGATTTTTGCTAGTTTCTCTTACCCCGGTCAAATGGCGGATAACGGTACTCCATGACTTAAGTCGGTTCTTTTAGTTTCCTATAATAATTGATAACTGTGTATATATTTGTGTAATTCTTTGAATCTCTCTTCCAATTCTCATTTGAAAATGGACATTAATCTTGAAAAATTGAAAAAGTATTTTCCCGCTCTGTCTCAGAATATGATTACAAAAATTTACCATACTAGATGTGCAAGATTGAGATTGTTAATGAATCATAGAATTCCTGAAGATATTCGCTGGTTGATTGAAGGAAAGGTCCGATTATCAGGCGAGCCCTCTAACTCTTTCATTTCACACATGCCTGGAAGAGGTAAAAACACTTTTGCAAAGAAACGCCATGCAAAATGACTGAAAGTGTGTCATCGATGTGCTAGATGAACTTGTAGTACACAATATCGTTCTTTAGGAATGATATCTATAAAACGTGAAGATAAAATACAATTCATTAAAGATGGTCTGAGTAAGGAGTCTTTAGATAATCTTCTATTAACTCTTAAGACGCATCCTAGTGGAGATGTGCATCGTGCAATTCATGATTTATGACAACTATTTCATAAAGAACATGATTAACTTAGTCTTGGGAATTTGACTAAAAAAGACCCTATTTACCAGTTTTTAAAAAAACTAGATGGGAAGCCTATCCCCGACCCATAGAGGGCGTGTAAGCCTTTCTTAGACGTAAAACTAAGGGAAGATGGGAGCCACAATCACAACTACTTGTATATACACATGTTTTTTCAAAAGTAAATAAATAAAAAGAGTCTGTGTGTGTGAGAGAGACTCTAGCTGGCCTACATATAGGTGGTATGATTGTCTTTCTAATTTCTCATCTATAAAATTCTCTTTTCCTTCCTTTCATTTCTACTCAATCCATATATTCAACAAATACAGAAACGTGTAGAAATGGCAAGTTCCTCAAGTCATCATGTAAGAAATATTTGTGTTTTTGGTGGATCTAGTCCTTGGGAAAGAAAAGGAGTTTTTAGAATCAGCAAGTCATCTTGGTCAGGTGCTAGCTGAGAGAAAGATTCATTTAGTGTATGGAGGAGGCAGTCTTGAGTTAATAAGAGGTGTGTCAATAACTATATTTTTAGGAGGTAATCAAGTTTTGGGGGTCGTCCCCAAAGCTTTAGCACAAGAGGACATCATTGGAAAAATAATTTGAGAGAAACTTCAACTCTCCACAATGTTAGCTTGAATGAATGCAATGTTTAACCATATTGATGCCTTCATTGCTTTACCTGGTGGTATAGGCACATTGGAAGAGATCTTTCATATTTTCTCTTGGGCCCAACTACACATTCACCATAAACCCATAGGTTTGTTAAATGTTAATGGTTATTATGATAAGTTGTTATCTTTTCTTGATCACGCTGTGGAACACGAATTTCTAACATTTTCTGCACAACAAATCATAATCTCTGCTGCTACTGCTGAACAATTGATTGACCAACTACAATCTTTCATTCCTGTAATTAATCCTTTCATGAGTCGTATAAATTGGTCAACTAAGAAAAGTCGTAAAAAGCTTACATTGGATTTGAGCCTTTATTTATAAATCTTTGTGTCTTTTGGTTTTATTATTGTGTTTTATTATTACTTATATTTGTTTCAGTGTGTTTTAGGTTTGTTAGTGTTCGTTATTTTAAGTGATATCTTCTATACTTTATCTTTCTACCTTTAAACATTGAGGACAATGTTTTGTTTTAGTTGGGGGGAGAAGGTAGTAGCTTAAAAAAAATTGTATTTTCTATTTCATAAAGCATGTGCAAAATTGTTGTTACTATGATGGCAGAGTAAGGAGAACTTTTATGACTCTTGAGATACATTTTAGTAATCATTCGTAACAAAGTCTATCATAATACTTCTTGAAATATTCAGATTTACAAACCCTCGCATTGTTATCACTTAATTCTGCTCATGTACTTATTTAACATTTATTCTTAAACCTTAATTTACACATACACGCTTTAACATATGATTGTGGGTTGAATATTAGATTATTATATTATTTATGTTCTTTTGTTAAAGGTAACAACTAAGGGAAATTGATAGTATATAATTAAAAAAAGAAAAAAAAAAGAAAAAAAGGAAAGAAATGATAATTAAAAAAACAAAAACATGAAAAAAAAAGAAAAAAAATGATGATAATAAAAATATAGATAAGTTTGGTTTTGTAGCCTCCATAACCTAAACAATTAAGCCCGAAGGGGTGTTTTAACACCTAATACCCTAAAGTCAACTAACTTGGGAGCTATTGGCCCAACGCTTGTTACATGGGTTGAGGAGAAAAGTTTAAAGGAATCAAACATTGCACTATCTACATATCAGTATCTGCGACCCGAGTTACTAAGCTCGTAGGGGTGTCTTAACACCTAATGCCCTAAGACCAACTCGTCTGGGAGTCATTAGTTGAAAGCTCGTTACATGGGTTGAAGATGCATGATGTTTTTAAATTATATATATTCAAAAAAAAAGAAAAAAAAAAAAGAAGACAAAAATAATAATCCCAACCCAAGGAAGTTAACCTTAAACATTAGAACAAAAATTTTGTTTTCTTCCAAGAAAAGCCTCATAATTATGTGTTGATACATTGAGCGTAAAAGAAAGGTTTATGAATATCTTGTTAAGAGGTATTGAGCAGATATGTAAATTTAACGAGAGTTTGTATATCTGGATAGATTAATGGAAGTTAAATGATGAATACCTTGCTTTGTGAAATTTGTAAATTGTTTTTCTATTTTAACATTTTGATTACTAGGGACTAGTAATAAGCTAGTTGGGGGTGTGATTAGTACTTAAAAGTGCATTTTTATCATGGTTTTATATCATCATTTTGCATTTGAAGTATCAATAACTCCTTAACTAAAACATGTTTTATAATAATATATCTAATAATATAAGATACCTTTAATTTGTGGTAAATGTTCATTTTAAATGCAGGCATATCACATAAATAAAAGGATTGATTGACGAATTTAAGAACTGAAATTGAAAGGATAAAGAGATGGTCAAACTTAGAAAAGAGATGTCGGTGCAATCCAAATCGGAACACTGTTTGGTAATTAGGTCATATATGGAACTATAGATCTCAGATTTAGGTCTACTTTAAATGGATGGAAAGGTAAGACATAGATCTCAAATTATTGCAACAACAAAGAAGCCTGAATCTATCCTCCTATCTAAGCACTGTTTAGTATTTTAGTCATAGCTGGAGTTGTAGAAGTCAAAATGAGCTGAATTTTTTACACAAGAAAGATGAGACAATTGCCTATAACTTTCATGTTTTCAAGTGGGTCCAATGTTAACGTTATCAATGATGTTTTGGGCAGACAAAAGAAGATACGGATTGTCACAAAGTCAAGAGTTGGCCACCCACTCATCAATTAGTCATCAAATCAATAGTTCCCAATTTTGGCCTATAAAAGGAGGCATTTGCCATGCATTTAGACATCTTGGTCTCTAGATCAAGGTCATGCTCTTGTTTTTTTCTTTGTATTTTTTGTAATGTTTATGCTTTGTTTTCATTAATATCAAGTTTATGTCTTTCATTTACTTAGTTTACTCTTATCTTATTTATGTTCTTATGTTGTTTATTTATTTTTCTTTCTTTTATTATGTGAAGGTGAAAAGGTTACACTAATGGTGTAAGAATAAGTATAGTGTAAACTTAATATGGACTTTAATGTTTGATACTAACATGTTTTGTATTTGTTATCTTGTTCACTCTTTAATACTTTGCTTGTTAAATGACTAATCTTGATTTATGTTGTATAACAATTGGTACAACAAATGCTTGGCACTTTCAGAGACCATACTGTATGGTATAACCAACACTTAATCTATGAAAGAAACTTGATTTGTCGTTAACATAAGTTATAATCATGAAAACTTGACGAGATTTACATGTATTAGCATTAATCGAATAAGATGACTAATGTAATCATGTTAACAATCTATAATCTGATTGGAACCTCCTTTGTGTGTGGTTTCCAATTGAATAATAAGAGTTTATACTATACTTGTTTGACACACCATTATTGTCAAGTTTGACGCGAAGAAAAGATTGATGTCTTCTCCGAAGTGTAGGAGTGTCGAAGTAATAAATAACCCGACAAGACCGGGGTCAAACCATAGGGAGGTTAATTGTACAAATTATAAACAACAACAATAGTAATAACAACAATAACAATAATAATAGCAACAACAACAACAACAACAATATTAGTAGCAATAATAATAGTAATAATAATAATAGTAATAGTAATAATAATATTATTAATAATAATAATAAAGAAAAAAAAGGAGAAGAAAAAGAAGATGATGAGAACTTTGAGATGAAATATTAATGTAACGATTAAACAATGATAATAAACAATGTCAAGGTTAGAGGATGTATTAATGGTATGTCAAACAAGTATAATAGAAACTCTTATTGTTCAATTGGAAACCACATATAAAGGAGATTCGAATCAGATTATAGATTGTTAACTTGATTACATTACTCATCTTATTCAATTAATGCTAATACTTGTAAATCTCGTCAAGCATTCATGACTATAACTTATGTTAACAACAAATCAAGTTCCTTTCATAGCTCAAGTGTCGGTTATACCATACAGTATGGGTTATGAGAGTGTCAAGCATTTGTTGTACCAAGTGTTATACAATATAAATCAAGATTAGTCATTTAACAAATAAAGTATTAAAGAGTGAACAAGATAACAAATACAAAACATGTTAGTATCAAACATTAAAGTCCATATTAAGTGTACACTATAATTATTCTTACACCATTAGTGTAACCTTTTCACCTTGACATAATAAACTTAGCTAGACATAATGAAAGAAAGAAAAATAAATAAACAAAATAAGAACATAAATAAGATAAGAGTTAACAAAGCAAAGGAAAGGAATTGAAAGACATAAACTTGATACTAATGAAAATAAAGCATAAATATTACAAAAAATACAAAGAGAGAAAGCAAGAGCATGATCTTGATCTGGATACCAAGATGCTTAAATGCATGGCAAATGCCTCCTTTTATAGGCCAAAATTGAGAACTATTGATTTGATGACTACTTGATGAGTGGGTGACCAACTCTTGACTTGGTGACAATCCTTATCTTCTATTATCTGCCTAACATGTCATTGATAACGTCAAAATTGGAGCCACTTGAAAACATGAAAGTTGTAGCCAATTGTCTCAGTTTTCTTGTGTAATAAATTCAACTCATTCTGACTTTTAGAACTCCAGATATGGCTAAAATACTAAACAGTGCTCGGGCTGGAAGATAGATTCGGGCTTCTTTGTTGTTGCAATAATTTGGACTTGAAAATGGCTTTTTTAGATCTTGGGCTCCATATGAAAGTTGTAGGCCTATGTCTTACCTTTCCATCCATATAAAGTAGACCTAAATCTGAGATCTATAGCTCTAGATATCACCAAATTACCGAAAAATATTCCGATTTGGATTGCACCGACATCTCTTTTCTAATTTTGGTCATCTTTTTGCCCTTGCAATTTATGTTCTTAAAGTCATCAATCAATCCTTTCATTTATGTGATAGACCTATATTTAAAATGAACATTTACCACAAATTAAAGATATCTTATATTATTAGAAATATTATTATAAAACATGTTGTAGTTAAGGAGTTATTGATACTTCAAGTGCAAAATGATGATATAAAACCATGATAAAAATGCACTTTTAAGTACTAATTAGTTTGCATCAAGGTTAATTTAAGCAAACCTCTTGCTTTGAAATCTTGGATGAGGCGACGTATTTAAAGAGTAAAGTACAAGGTTATATATTTTGTTTGTTTTTATTTTGGATTTATAGATATAAGATGGAGAAGTATTCTTTACAACATATTATATTGAATAACCTTTGAGCCAATAATCTTTACCTTTTTTTATAATGATCAAGTGATTTTTAATAAAATTTATAGATATATTGATATGATTAGTAAGAAAATATATATACCGTATAAGCTTTAATGCCCTTTTGCACACGCTCATCAAGTCTTCTAAACACTAGGCTTTTAAAAGTATATCATCATTCATGTTTTTCAATTATCAAATCATATTATTATGTACCCTCAAGAATAAATAATTGAATCACTCTTATCAAACTTATAAGATAATATATTATCATTTTATTAATTATAAGGTTATATTGTTTGCATGAATTAATATAATTTACTTCTTTGTTATGTTTGATAAGGTTTATGTTCTTTTCTATATAATTTAGAGTCTAGATTAGACTATAATAGAGATGGTGTGTAGATATATGTTTGCAAATTAAAGGAAGTCGAAACATAGTGAAAACATAAAAAAAAGTTCTGAACTCGTGCCAAATCAAGTACCATATAAGAATTAGATGAACACCTTAAGTAATTAGAAGAGAAATATAACAAGGTAGAATTAGAAAAGTACATAAAATAATAGTATAAAGCTTGCTTTATTATTAATGTCAAATCTAATGTAGTTTGCCATAATTTATATAAAGCATGAAAATAGTTCCACTAATAAAAATTTTAAAACATGTGGGGGGATTAGTATACATATTTGTATTGTTCATGTTTTCACATTTCATTACTATTCAAATTTTTTCTAATTTTTTAATTTGGTCGTCAAACTTTTTTTAAGAAAATTGCATTCCTTTAAAGCCAAATTAAAGGGTAGTTAATTCAAATTTATTAACCAAGGACAAGATTGAAAGAAGGAGGAATAATGCGGAAAAGGCATCGAAAATGGGTGGTGGGTTCAAAGTTCTCATGAAAAGTTCACTTTAGTCCTTTAACTTTAAAAATTTTACCCATCCGATCCCTAAATTGTTTGGCAATTTAATTTTAAAACAAAAATTTAATTTTATTATTTTTCAGTTTCTAGTTTGAGAGAGGAGAGAGAAATAAAATTGTTAGATTTCTATGTTAAGAGAGATAGTCATTTTTCATGTCATTCTCGATCACCAAAATGGTTGTTATTGGTGTCCACAGGTTCCATGTGATGAGAGGAATTTGATAGTTATTGTTTGAAGTGTCATTGATGCCTAAAAATAAATCTAATTTGAGGAAGACAAATCTAATTTGGTTTGATTTCAGGTTTTTGGACCTTTTTTGGATTTTTTAGGTTGATGGATTAGTTTATAAGTGTTTTAAGAGTATTGGTAAGGTGTTTTTAGATTAAAATAACTTAAAAATTAGGTTTTTTTATAGTGAAAAACCTATTGCCAAGGTTTTTTAAGCAGAATAATAATGTCTTGAATCTAAACTAATAGACGACACATTATTTTTCTCAATAAGCTACATGTCATTTGCTTATTTCAAAAAACCAATGTTAAATGTATAGGCTTGGGCTTGAATGTTGATGCACTAGCGATTTTCCTTTCAAATACCCAGGCATGTTGGACTCCTTTTTGGCTTTTATTGTTTCTTTTTCTAAAAAAATTATTTTATATTTAGATTAATATAATTTTAAGAAAAAAATATTAAACTTAGTTGATTACATGACCCATATAGATCAGTTAAGTTATAATGTTTGAATTTTTTTTGTGGTTGATTAATGCTTTTTTTATCCCTCAATTTAAAAAAAAATACAATTTTACAATTTTTTATTTAACTTCAAACTAAAAAACATCAATTTTATTATTTTTTATCAATTATCTATTTTGTTATCTCAGTTCAACACATATGTTCTATTTTTTCTTAAAAAACATTATTTCATAAAAAAATCTCATGTCTTTTGTTATTGTATAATTAAATAAATAACAATCTTTGGGGTAAAAAATTTACAGAGATCCAATGATGTGCATGATCTATGTTGCGAATTTGGTTGATTAACTTGAGTTTACTTAGGTTTTTTTAGTTGTGTGTTGTTTTTTTCATATGAATTTCATCTTCTAACATTGAGTTAATTGAGGATTTAGCTTTCTACTCTCTTTTTTTTTAAGATTATCCTAGTGGGTTTCATAGGTCAAGCTAGATTAACCCATATAAATCCAATGTGTTTTTGTTTTAATATTAAATACAAATATTCATTGTTAAAATCTTTTTTTTAGAAAACACGTTGGCTATATGACACGACTAAAAGGTTGATGTTTTCTTCCAAGTGTAGGAGTGTCGAAGTAATAAATAACCCAGCAAGACCGGGGTTGAACCACAGGGAGGTTAATTATACAAATTATAAACAACAATAATAGCAATAACAACAATAACTATAATAGTAGTAGTAGTAGTAGTAGTAGTAGTAGTAGTAGTAGTAGTAATAGGAGTAATAATAATAATAATAATAATAATAATAAAGAAAAAGAAGAAGAAGAAGAAGATGATGAGAACTTTGAGATGGAATATTAATGTAATGATTAAACAATGATAATAATAAATGTCAAGGTTAGAGGTTCCACTAATGGTATATCAAACAAGTATAGTATAAACTCTTATTATTGAATTGGAAACCACACACAAAGGAGGTTCCAGTCAGATTATATATTGTTAACATGATTACATTAGTCATCTTATTCAATTAATGCTAATACTTGTAAATCTTGTCAAGCATTCATGATTATAACTTATGTTAACAACAAATCAAGTTCCTTTCATAGCTCAAGTGTTGGTTATACCATACATTATGGGCTATGAAAGTGTCAAGCATTTGTTGTACCAAGTGTTATACAACATAAATCAAGATTAGTCATTTAACAGGTAAAGTATTAAAGAGTGAACAAGATAACAAATATAAAACATGTTAGTATCAAACATTAAAGTCCATATTAAGTTTACATTATACTTATTCTCATACCATTAGTGTAACCTTTTCACCTTGACATAATTAACTTAGCTAGACATAATGAAGGAAGAAAAATAGAAACAAAATAAGAACATAAAAGCTAACTAAGTAAAGGAAAGGAAATGAAAAGTATAAACTTAATATTAATGAAAGCAAAGCATAAACATTACAAAAAATACAAAGAGAGAAAGGAAGAGCATGATCTTGATCTGAATACCAAGATGCCTAAATGCATGGCAAATACCTCCTTTTATAGGCCAAAATTGGGAACTATTGATTTGATGACTAATTGATAAGTGGGTGGCCAACTTTTGACTTGATGACAATCCTTATCTTCTCTTGTCTGCCCAAAACGTCATTAATAATGTCAAAATTGGAGCCAGTTATAAATAAAAGTTGTAGGAAATTGTCTCAGCTTTCTTGTGTAAAAAATTCAGCTCATTTGGACTTCTAAAACTCCAGATATGACCAAAATACCGAACAGTACTCGGGCTGGAAGACAGATTCGGGCTTCTTTGTTGTTGCTACAATTTGGACTTGATAATGGCCTTTTTAGATTTTGGGCTCCATATAAAAGTTGTAGGCCTATGTCTTACCTTTCCATCCATATAAATTGAACCTAAATCTGAGATATATAGCTCCAGATATGACCCAATTACCGAACAGTGTTCTGGTATAGACTGTACCGACATCTCTTTTCGGAGTTTAGCCATCTCTTTGTCCTTTCAATTTCAATTCTTAAATTTATCGATCAATCCTTTCATTTATGTGATAGGCCTGCATTAAAAATAGACATTTACCACAAATTATAGGTATCTTATATTATTAGATATATTATTATAAAACATGCTTTAGTTAAGGAGTTATTGATACTTCAAGTGCAAAATGATGATATAAAACTATGATAAAAATGCACTTTTAAGTACTAATCACTATATCTAGACATTTTTTTGGGGTTCGCAAATTTTTTCCATTCTATCCGTGGCATAACACAAGCCAATTCTATTATCTTTTGATTAAATAAAGAATTTATTTTAAAAAATAAATTTATTAGACAGAACTGTGAGCATGACTTATGTTGTGAGATCAAATATCTTGATTTATATTTATCTCTTATCTTTTGAGTTTAGTCTTTATTTATCATTAACTATTTTTTTAATGTTTTATTGGTATAGATAATTGTTTGATTTAATAAAAAAATTTATTGAAAGAAATAAAGATATTAAACATAACTGGATATATGGTTCATATTGCAATATTAAATATTTTGATCCACATGGTACGAGTCAAATATATAATATTAAAAACTGGTTATTAAAGTATTGTTATATTGTTGAAGGATAGCAAGCACATGGTGAAAAACAAAAGTATTGTCTGAAGAAGTCAGATTTAAAGAGAGCTTCAGTCCTTAGATTTAGGAAAAGGATGAAGAATTCAAGGAATTTAATTTCAAATTCAGAGTGTTGCATAATGGTGATGATGAGTATAAGATCATTAATATTTACAATGATAATGCCAGACATATATACTTACAGATTGCTTGAGATGGCTAGGATTCCATGTCCACATGTTATAGTTGTCCGTGCTAGTAGGAGGTGGGCACGAGAGAAATATGCCTTACATCAGTATTTAAAAAAAATATTCCCTAATTCCTAAGAATTCTTGGTTATCAGCCTAAAATTTCATTACCAGATGTCATATGAAGTCTCAACTAGGAGCAAAAGAAAGAAGAATGAAGATAATACAATTGAAAAGGAGAAAAAACCACTAACTAGAGTTAGATGTTTTTGTTTACGAGTTGGTTTTTTCCTAAACAAAACCAAACATTAATGCATCCCAGAGTAGGAGGATTGCTAGTGTAAAAAAGAAATGCCTTGACTCTTTTTTATTATTATTATTGATGTGAATAAAACAAAAATGTTGATCTCTAAAGTTTGATCAATATCTTGCAAGTAATGAATGCTAATGAATTGACTACAAAGCTTTCATAAAAAATTGTTTTTTTGTCTTTTTCAAAGAGAGTCTCTAATTTCATATTGAGGTTGGATCTCAATTCTGTAATGAATTTGGATATTAAGTTTCATGAAGAACTTATGAACCATGTTAGTATTAGTTTTGGAACCTCCAAGTTCAACATTTTAAACTAATTTTGAATATTAGTTTTTTTTATATATTCATGCTTGGTGAATATAACATATAATATTTAGTTCATCAACTTATTCAAATAATCATCTATTTTTTTAAAAGTGATGATCCCAATATAATTATTAATAAAAAGGTGCGATATGATAAAATACATCTTTAAAAATTGAATTAGAAATAATTTTGTTGTATTTTTTTTAAATGAAAGGGAATCTATTTTTTGTTTCTTCATATTAACAAAACCTAATTGGCGTTGGAAAAATATTCTAGTTTTGGACCTTTTGTTCAACGGAACAAAAACAATGTAATAATGGTTATATCCTTATACTAAAAAAAATTAACACTATCTTCAAAGAGTATTAAAGTCTTTTCTCATACCCATTAATTATTATAAAATTTATCAAGAATAGATTAGTCTTTTCTCATCTCGATTGTATAGTAAAACAATCAAAATATCATTAAAAGTAAAAAAATTAAATTTGGTGTCAAGGGATATTTTTGTCTTTTCACAATGATTTTTTTCATTATATAATACAAAGACAATTTAATATTTGATCAAATATTAAAAATAATAAATAATAAAAACAAGCAGTAAAACGATAAAATACCTTTAAACGCTAAAATTTGAAACCTAGAGTCAAGAGGCCTTTTAGTCTATACATAATGATTTTTTTGTAATAATAAAGTAAGATCAAAGGTATTTTTAGTATTTAGATAAATAAAAAAAATAAACGAGAACTTGTGTGTGACATATCAAAGGCTTGTGAGAGGCACCCATGGCATCTAGGAAGTGCATGTGACGCCTCTCAACATCCAAATTAGACCTTGAAAGCATCGATGTGTTTTTTTTCTATTGGTTCAGTGTGCCTATAAAGATGGTTTGATTAGTCACTCATGACCTCTTCTTTTTCTTTTTTTTCCCTCTCTTCTTGTCAAAAGATTTCAGCTTGACTTTTTAGTTGTAGATATTGTAATTTGAACCCTCAATTTTTGAATTTCTAATTTGTTTACTTTGGTATCTTTGTAAAAAATTTATTTGTTTTTAATTTCATCATTCAATTTAAATTAATGATATTATGCTTTTCAATTTGATTCTTGTTGGTTTGACTTTTAATTTTTTTTTGTTCTTTTCTAAAAGTTATTATTATTATTTTAATTTCACTATTTAATCAAAATATTTTTTATATTTTTATGTCAATGTTAATCCTTATTATTTTGAATTTTTTTGGCCCTTTTACTAAATTGATTTTTCTTTTCAATTTCATCCACAACTAAATATAAAATTTATCTTGTATTTTAATATTGATCCTTATTATTTTAATTATTATTTTTTAATTATTTTGTATAATATATTTAATTAATTTAGAATTAAATTTCATTGTTTGTTTAGATAACGTATTTCAAGTTTAATAATTCAGGTTATGAATTTAAAAATTTAACATATTTTTTTAAAAGGTTTTATAATTCTTTTTATATTTTAATAAATTTTAATCTAATAATATAGACTACAAATTTAATAAGATATCTTATTTACTTGACTTTAATTATAATAATTATAAATTTTTATGGTTAGTTTTTTATAATATTTTTTATCTTCACATTTAATATTAATTTTTTAAAAAATTATAATTTGACCCATAAAATATCATTTGAAAATATAATTGAAATCGTGTTTCATTAAAATTTAATTTATTTTTTATATTTTTAATTTTTTTTATATTACATATAATTTTAAAAAATAAAAAATATTATTTTAATATATTTTTAAATAAAATACGACACAAACTAACTCATTTATATACAGTTCACTGACAAGAACAGGCAAAGACACAGTAGTCGTCTTCTTTGTAGCGTTTTTACTGGTGGTTACGGCGCTCTCCCATTACCCTCATACGACCACTCGTTTCCGCCATCGGTCACCCGCCCTCCATGGAAACAATGAGGTCAGGTCATTTCTCCTGTCCTCCCTTTCTCTCTGACTGTGACTCTGCAATTATTTTACTGTGGTGGTTTGTATGTGCAGACGGCACCCAGAGGTTCTGTGGTCTCAGAGATCAGACAAGGTTTACTTGACGATTGCATTACCTGATGCTAAAGACGTATCAGTGAAATGTGAAGGTGGAGGGTTTTTTAGTTTCTCTGCTGTTGGGGTTCAAGGCGAATCCTTTGATTTCAGTTTGGAACTCTTTGGAAACATTGTTCCTGAGGTATTTATTTATTTTATTTTATTTCTCTTTGTATTTTCACTCTTTTGGCTTTGAGTTGTGAAATCTTTTGTGGGTTCTTGTCATTTTATTGGAAAGAGAACAGTTGTGTAGTTGATGGTTTACTGTCAATTTGTTTCATTGGAAGAAGAATGTTAATGATGGGTTCTTTTTGAAGTTGCTGGTCCTCGTGTTAGAGGAGGTAAAATCATGTTTGATATCTGTGGTGTCGTAACACTTCCTGCATGCCAGTTTTACTGTTCTCAATAAGGAAAAAATACTTGAATTTGGTAGATTTCCAAGTTGGGAATTGCTGCATTTCTTTTGGCCATACTTTTTTAATGCATCTTCATGTTATGCATTTTTGTGTTAAAAATTGGCGTAGTTTGGAGAAGATAACTCATGCATGTTGTGCTTCATGCTCTGCTTTCTTTTCTTTTTTCTTTTGGGTGGGAAAATTTATGGATTAAGTTAGAATAGTTGACAGGAGATCCAATGTCGATCTGTGTAACCATCAGTACTGCTCCCCTTAGAATAGTTCTCCTTTCTATCTGCTGTTATTGCTTTTGCTTTTAATGACTCTCCATCATTGTCTCTGTCATTCTGGTTTTGTTGCCACTAGCTCTGGAACCATTTCTGATGTGATGCCTTTGCTTAAACGCCTCCTGGGAAAAAAGGAAACAGAAGGATAAAACTTAAACGCAGAAAAAATTTATTGCTGCTAATTCAATATCAAGCAACACCTTTCTAATCAAAGAGATGTCACTCCCTCTCCTTCCTCTCCCTCCCTCTCTCTGGTTAGCTTACAAGTAAATGATTAACTATTTATGAATGAATTAACATAGAGCCATTCAGTCTTCCAGTTATACTCTGATTGACAAGTTAGCATGAAACCTCATTTTGAAGCCAGGCTTCCAATTCACTCTAATGAAACATTACTACTCAGGATAAATTCAATGCTGTGCTTGCACAGACATTCCTTAGGTTTTCATTTACATCACATCGTCAAGAACATCATGAGGAATATTTTCTAGAATTATTGCTGAGTGTCCATAAGCATTGAATATAAGAAAATGCTTGTATCTTAAAATTTTCATTTTTTTTTTCATGCCATTCCTGATCTGTTACTCAAAAGGTTTCCATGTAGCATATAATATCCAATACTTAGAATTGTCTCGTACGTCTTATACTTTTTTTTTCATGTAACTGACCTGCTCAAGTTAGAGAAACCTGGTGCCACATAATTGAGAATTTTGTTCATATGACATTTCAACGTGTAGTATTTCTAAATTGCAATGTTTAAATATGAAAATTCCTAGTAATTTTCTCTGTTGTTTTTTTCATTGCAAACTTTTGAAATGTTATAATCTTCATGCTTTAAGGCTTTGATGTTAACTATGCAGGGTTCTAAAACTAAGGTTGGGTTGAGGAACATTATATGCTCAATCCAGAAAGAAGAGAACGTCTGGTGGAAAAGGCTGTTAAAATCTGAAGGGAAGCCTGCTCCTTACATTAAGGTGGATTGGAACAAGTGGTGTGATGAGGATGATGAGAAGTCAGCTTGTAAGTTCTCACGACCTGCTCTTTGGGTTATGATATGAGGTCTCTCAAAGTTCTCTATGGGGCTCAAGTTTTCAAAACATGATTCTGCCCTTAGTTAGGGTATACTATAATTGATTGAACTTCATGATATCTAATCCTGTCCCAAAGTCCTGTCATTTGATTGTTTAATGCATTTAACTGGTGTGGTTTAATATCTAAAAGCCTAGCACAAGTTGGACTCGCCTTGTTAAATTATCTTCCTCTAATTTGTGTGTGGTCCTGTTTTCCCCTGAATAGCTTAGTGTTTTTCTCTTGGGTTGTATTTTTGGTTTCTGTTTTTTGATGAACAGTTATTGTTCTATCTTCACATGTAAAATGGGAGTGCACATTAGTGAGGTTCTACCAGCGAGGAAAATTCTGTGACCTCTACCTGTTCTCACTGTAGGCTCATAGGAAATCAGATATCTTCCTAGCTTGAAGGAGAATTGTATGCTAAAAGACTCTCAAGAGTCATTTTGATTGATTCTAGTCATTGAATTGTGTTAACCATGGATGTTGATATTGCTATTGTATGGTTGACATTCATTATATCTCACAAACGCCATAATGTGCAGAATATTTAATTCCAATGTTTATAGAAAAATTAGTTAGGTTTTTACTTCTTTCATAATGTTTGCAGTTGTGACTGTTTTGTGCACCACGGGTCTGTGTGGCATGAATTCTTGAAATTTATTAGCAATACCATGATGGTGATGCCTTTGAGTTTTGTTAGCACTTGTGCTCTTCAATGAAAATAAAGTCTCTATTCTTTCAACCATTATTGCATCCCAACACAATCCTTAGCAATCTGGGATGCATGAACTATTCCTCATTTCTCTTTGTTCACTGCATAACAAGGCTGCTTTATGATTTGTATTAAATAATTCAAGAATATATGGTTCAGTATGCAAGAATTTACAGCTTCAGTTTCTGATTGAATCTAATATCAAATTTCTGTTGTCCCTTGCAGCTGATGCCTCTGATGACAATAATGCTGGGGTAATTTGTTTTCTTTTTTTGTTTGGTTTTCTGTTAATCTAAAGAATGATTATAGCAGCACTTCAAGTCTGCATGATTATTTAACACTTGTTCTGTGCAGGATGAAAAAGATGACGGGAGCAGTGATGATGAAGGAATGCTTTGTAAGTTAGACCTTGGTTGCATCATATTTACCATCCTCTGTGTGTACTTCACATGCATAGATAGGATTCTGCAACAATGTAGTGAGCAGCGTGTGTGTAATTTTCATAATCTTTATATGCACATCAGCTATGAACTTCAAACCTTTAAGTGCATGTAATGAAAAGAATGCCTTGTGACTTTCAGTCCACATGGAAAATTCGAGTTTTTTTATTCCAAAACTCCGAGAACAGTTTTCTTTTTTAAAAAATTATTCCACTATTATGCAGTCCATACCATCAAGTGTCAAATTATGCATTGTACAAACGAAAAAATTGCTTTTGTCTCTGCACCTTTACCTTTAATTTCATTTCTTCTATTGCTTGTGATGCCATATCTGACTGTATGAGACATTGCTTGCAGATCTTCCTGATCTTGAGAAGGCAAGGGGAAATTGATGACAATCAGGGATCAGTGTTGTTAATGACATGGAATTGGAGTTCCAGGGATCACAGAATTACACATCAATTATAGGCATGCAAGGGGATAGAAGTTAAAAATATGCACATTGCTGAACTGCTATAACTGAAGACTGTATATATTAGATGTGCAATTTTAGTAAAATAGAGGCTGACTTGTAGGATTGAACTCTTCTGAAACTACTTCGAGTTATCTGAGGTTTGACTTGTATCCCCCCCTCCCTGTCTTGAGGCTGGCGGGAATTTTCCAAACTTCACCAACACTAAGGGACTTTCAGTTACTGGTCACCATGGTATCAGTTGCTTGACTGGATAAAGGATATGATTTAACCACTCTCACCTATAATCTGAGTAATGTTGATTTCTCAGTTTTTGATGTCGGTTTGCAATTGGAAATTGATCTGCCTGGAAATGTTCAGGTGCCAACCTGCAAATTTTCTTTCAACTAACAGAGACATGAAGCTTAGAAGTGGACACAACCATTCAGTGTTCCGCTGAGATCAAATTGAATTGAAGATTTACTAGCAATGTAGATTTATTTAAGTGGCTCGGTAACAAGCTCACATGGTTGGAAAGAAAATTAGGCAATCAGAATAAACAATGCCTGTAGTTTTTCGAGGAACTTTAGTTCTTGTATAGCAGATGCCCATTTTGGGTAAGAAATTAAGTAGAAATCAGCCAAAAAGATTTACAAAATCCCTCAAATTGTATTCCAAAATTAACCATTCGGTTAACCTCATTGCAATTAAATTTAAATTTGCTTAAATTTGCTTACGAATTGAATTTATTTGCTTATAAATTGAATTCAATTCAGCATGTAATATGATTTCAAATAGGCCGGTTAAATAAGGGATTGAATTGCAAGGTCAGGAAAGATTCCACCTCATTGTATTGTTTTTGGTCACAATGTTTTTTTCAATTGTATTTTTTAGAATTGAGTTTATTTTTAACAATGTTTTTTGATTGCCTAGAAATTAGAATCATGCAATGTTGATTTTGCTAAAAATATTCAATTTTATTAATTTAAAATAATAATAATTATAGAGATTAAGGTGAACAGATGGTTGTAAAAAAGCTAATGCAAGCATTGTATATGCTAGTGTATTAGCGTAAAGAGACCCATTGAACTATTGTCACATATTTTGCTTTCTTTTGTCTCTTTAATGTTTATATAAGCATCTTGTGGAGTTTGTCACGGTGATGCAATGCGTGTTGTTAGTTGAGATATGTAGTGAGTCTTTTTTTATTTCTTTTCTTATCTTTATTTTCTCTTTCATCTTCTTAGTCTTTAAACCTATTTTTTCCAAAATAACAAGATAACTTGTTATTTTATTTTAATGTCAAATCCGATTCCTTTTCTTTTAATTGTTGTTTTATTTTTATATTTTAGATTATTATTTTTTCAATTACATCTCTTATTTTTGAGTTGATTGAGAATTAAATTTTATAATTGTTTTTGTATTTACTTTCTATGTAATTATCTTAGTCTCATTATTTATATTATGAGTTTGGAAGGTTAGTCAAGGTTGACTCTAGTCTTTTTTAGGTCTTTTTAAATTATTTTTTTTCAATTTCATCTTCTAACATTGGTAGGCTAAAGATTAGGTTTTGAAATATTATTTTGTTTTATTTTTTATGGGTTATCCTAGTCTTATGATTTAGGTTACATGTTTGACTAGTTAATCTAAGTCAACTTAAGTTTTTTTTATTGGATTTCTATTTTTATTTTTTTTTCCTTTAACTTTAGGTTGGTTTGAGAATTGAGATTTAAGATTTGTAATTTCTTTCAATTTATTTTTTACATGTTATCTCAGTTTCATGAAACGAGTTGCGGGCTTAAAGAGTAAGCCCGATGAATCAGTTTTTTTATATTTTTTATATAATTATTTTTCTTTTCAATTTTAGTCTTTAATATTTAATTATTTAAGAGTTCAGCTTCATGATTTTTTTTAATTTGCTTTCTATTAAGTCATCTAGATCTCATGATCTTAGTCGTAAGTTTGATAAGTTAACTTAGTTTGAATTAATTGTTTTTAAAAAAAAAATTGCTTTTTTTATGATTTGTCTTTCAAAATGAAATTGTTAAAAGTTGGGCTTTATATTTTCTTTTAATTTTTTTTTCATGGGATAATTTTATTCTTATGAATTGATGTTGTATGTTTACTTTGGTTAATTTAAGTCTCTTTTCTTGTTCTTTTTTAAAATTTAATATATATTAAATTTTTATCTTTTAATATTTTTGCTTATTAAAAATTGAACTTCCTAATTTATTTTGTTTTGCTTTCTATAGAGTTATTATGGTTTCATAACCTAAATAATAGGATTTTAGGTTAGCTAGGGTTGTTCTAGGTCGATATAATATGTTACATTCTCATTTTTTTTTAAAAAAACAATATTATCTAATATGTCATATTCTCAGTATTTAAAAAGAATATCATCTAATTTGCATCAAATTTTGAATTCATGGTTGATTTCTTTTGTGTTAAAAACCATGTTAACAAGTCCTTTACTTGTACATTTTTATCATTTTTCTTTTAAATGATCCAATTCATTACATGATATAAATAAAATATCTAAATTTTTCTAAATCAAAGATAAACCTGTTTTATACTACCCTTGCCTCATAAGAGAAAGTTGTCTGTTCAATAGATGGAACTTCTAAGAGTATTTTTTTTCAAATTATTCATAATTCTTAATAAAAATCTAAAACATGTAAGATTTTTATTATAAATGCATGCACTATGGACCAAGAGACAATTTACTATAGACTTATTATACCTACACTATAGACCAAGAGACAGTTAACTATGGATTTGCATTGTTACTTTTGTACTGTAGATATAAAGTATTTGCACTGTGGACAATATTGTAGCGCCTGAGGACATTGCCTTCTCTGTCAAAAGCTATTGGGTTTCGCCTGGTAGTTGGATCTAACGTTGTTGGATTTGACTGCCAAGCTAGGCCCAAAACACTTCCAACAAATATCAATAGTGTTGGGTCCTGTTGTGCGCCTAAGGGGGCGTTCCTCTATTATGTTTTTGGTTAATAATTGCGATTGGAGGTGTTGCCTTTTCTGCCAAAAACTATTGGGTCTTACTTGATAGCTGAACCCAACGCTGCTGGACCTGGCTATAAAGCAAGGCCCAAAACACCTCCAACAAGTGTCAATAGTATTGGGTTCTGCTTGCCAGGAGGACCTAAAATTAAAATTTTGTTTTTGACTTCACATTAATATTCTTTTGATATTTTTGTATTATTTTCTAAAAATATTATATTGAGATTAGGTTTGACTGCATAGTTAGATCCATGGTTGCATTAGGCCTTTCCTACAAGCATGACCTAACAACGTTGGGCCTTGTTCGCAGCATGACCTACCACACAAATGGGTCCTACTGTGACACGACTAAAAGATTGATGTCTTCTTCCAAGTGTAGGAGTGTCGAAGTAATACATAACCCGACAAGACCAGGGTCGAACTATAGGGGGGTTAATTGTACAAATTATAAACAACAATTATAAATAACAATAATAGCAAGAACAACAACTATAATAACAATAGTAGTAGTAGTAGTAGTAGTAGTAGTAGTAGTAGTACTAGTACTACTACTACTACTACTAGTACTACTACTACTAATAATAATAATAATAATAAAGAAAGAGAAGAAGAAGAAGATGATGAGAACTTGAACATAGAATATTAATGTAAAGATTAAACAATGATAATAACAAATGTCAAGGTTAGAGGTTCTACTAATGATATGTCAAACAAATATAGTATAAAATTTTATTATTCAATTGGAAACCACACACAAAGGAGGTTCCAATCAGATTATAGATTGTTAACATGATTACATTAGTCATCTTATTCAATTAATGCAAATACTTGTAAATTTCATCAAGCATTCATGATTATAACTTATGTTAACAACAAATCAAGTTCCTTTCATAGCTCAAGTGTCGGTTATACCATATAGTATGGGCTATGAAAGTGCAAAGCATTTGTTGTACCAAGTGTTATACAACATAAATCAAGATTAGTCATTTAACAAACAAAGTATTAAAGAGTGAATAAGATAACAAATACAAAACATGTTAGTATCAAACATTAAAGTCCATATTAAGTTTACACTATACTTATTCTTACACCATTAGTGTAACCTTTTCACATTAACATAATAAACTTAGCTACACATAATAAAAGAAAGAAAAATAAATAAACAACATAAGAACATAAATAAGATAAGAGTTAACTAAGTAAATGAAAGGAAATGAAAGACATAAACTTGATATTACTAAAAGCAAAACATAAACATTACAAAAAATAGAAAGAGAGAAAGCAAGAGCATGATCTTGATTTGGAGACCAAGATACCTAAATGCATGGCAAATGCCTCCTTTTATAGGCCAAAATTGAAAACTATTGATTTGATGACTAATTGATGAGTGGGTGGCCAACTCTTGACTTCATGACAATCCTTATCTTCTCTTGTCTACCTAAAACGTTATTGATGACGTTAAAATTGGAGCCACTTAAAAACATAAAAGTTGTATCCAATTGTCTCAGCTTGCTTGTGTAAAAAATTCAGCTCATTTTAACTTTTATAACTCTAGATATGGCCAAAATGCTGAACAATGCTTGGACTGGAGGACAGATTCGGGCTTCTTTGTTGTTGCAATAATTTGGACTTGAAAAAGGTCTTTTTAGATCTTGGGCTCCATATAAAAGTTGGAGGCCTATGTATTACCTTTCCATCTATATAAAATAGACCTAAATCTGAGGTCTATAATTCCATATATGACCCAATTACCGAACAGTGTTCTGGTTTGGATTGCACCGACATCTCTTTTCTAAGTTTGGCCATCTCTTTATCCTTTCAATTTCAGTTCTTAAATTCATCAATCAATCCTTTTATTTATATGATAGGCCCGCATTTAAAATGAATATTTACCATAAATTAAAGGTATCTTATATTATTAGATATATTATTATAAAACATGTTTTAGTTAAGGAGTTATTGATACTTCAAGTGCAAAATGATGATATAAAACCATGATAAAAATGTACTTTTAAGTACTAATCATACCCCCCCCAACTAGCTTATTACTAGTCCCTAGTAATTAAAGCGTTAAAATAGAAAAACAATTTGCAAATTCCACAAAGCAAGGTATTTATCATTTAACTTCCATTAATCTATCCAGATAAATAAACTCTCATTAAATTTATATATCTGCTCAAAACCTCTTAACAAGTTATTAATAAACCTTTCTTTTATGCTTAATGTATCAACACATAATTATAGGGCTTTTCTTGGAAGAAAACAAAATTTTTCTTCTAATGTTTAAGGTTAACTTCCTTGGGTTGGGATTATTATTTTTGTCTTCTTTTTTTCTTCTTTAAATATATATACATATAATTTTAAAATATCATACATCTTTAACCCATGTAACGAGCTTTTAACTTATGACTCTCAGACTAGTTGGTCTTAGGGCATTAGGTGTTAAGACACCTCTTCGAGTTTAGTAACTCGGGTCGTAGATACTGATATGTAGATAGTGCAATGTTTGATTCCCTTTAGCTTTTCTCCTCAACCCATGTAACAAGTGTTGGGCCAATAGTTCCCATGTCAGTTGACTTTAGGATATTAGGTGTTAAAACACCCCTTCAGGCTTAATTGCTTAGGTTAAGGAGGCTACGAAACCAAACTTATCTATATTTTTATTATTATCATTTCTTTCCTTTTTTTTATTTTTTTTTAATTATATATTATCCATTTCCCTTAGTTGTTACCTTTAACAAAAAAACATAAATAATGTAATAATCCAATATGCAACCCACAATCATATGTTAAAGTGTGTGTGTGTAAATTAAGGTTTAAGAATACATGTTAAATAAGTACATGAGCAGAATTAAGTGATAACAATGCGAGAATTTATAAACCTGAATATTTCAAGAAGTATTATAATAGACCTTGTTAAGAATGGTTACTAAGATACATCTCAAGAATCACTTTAACAAAAGAGCTCCTTTACTCTGTCATCCTAGTAACAACAATTATGCACATGCTTCATAGAAGATATCACCTAAAATAACAAACACTAACAAACCTGAAACACATTGAAAAAAATTTAAGAAATAACAAAACACAATAATAAAACCAAAAGATACAAAAATTCATAAATAAAGGCTCAAATCCAATCTAAGCTTTTTACGGCTTTCCTTAGTTGACCAATTTATGCGACTCATGAAGGGATCAATTACAGGAATGTAGGATTGTAGTTGGTCAATTAATTATTCAGTAGTAGCAATAAAGATTATGATTTGTCGTGCAGAAGATGTTAGAAATTCCTGTTCCACAACATAATCAAGAAAAGACAACAACTTATCATAATAACCATTAACATTTAACAAACCTATGGGTTTATGGTGAATGTGCAGTTAAGCCCAAGAGGAAATATGAAAGATCTCTTCCAATGCACCTAGACCACCGTGTAAAGCAATAAAGGCATCAGCATGGTTAAACATTGCATTCATTCGAGCTGACATTGTGGAGACTTGAAGTTCTTCTCCAATTGTTTTTCCAATGATGTCCCCTTGTGCTAAAGCTTCGAAGATGACCCCCAACACTTGACTACCTCCTAAAAATGCATCTATTGACACACCTCCCATTAACCTAAGATTGCTTCCCTCACACACTAAATGAATCTTTCTCTCAGCTAGCACTTGATAAAGATGATTTGCTGATTCTAAAAACTTCTTTTCTTTCCCTAGACTAGATCCACCAAAAATATAAATATTTCTTTTATGATGACTTGAGGAACTTGCCATTTCTACACACTTTTGTATTTGTTGAATGTATAGGTTGAGTAGAAATGAAAGGAAAGAAGAGAAGGTTTTATAGATGAGAAATTAGAAAGGCAATCATAACACCTATATGTAGGCCAGCTGGAGTCGCACACTCTCTCTCTCTCTCTCTTTATTTATTTATTTATTTACTTTTGAAAAAGCATGTGTATGTACAGGTAGTTGTGACTGTGGCTCACATCTTCCCTTGGTTTTACGTCCAAGAACAACTTAAACGCCCTCTATGGTCGGGGATAGGCTTCCCATCCAGTTTTCTTAAAAACTAGCAAACAAGGTCTTTTTTCGTCAGATTCCCAAGACTAAGTCGATCATGTTCTTTATGAAATAGTGGCCCTAAATCATGAATTACACGATGCACATCTCCACTAGGCTGCATCTCAAGAGTCAATAGAAGATTATCTAAAGACTCCTTACTCAGGCCATCTTTAATGAATTGGATTTTATCTTCATGGTTTATAGATACCATTCCTATATAACGATATTGTGTATTACAAGTCCATCTAGCACATCGATGATAGACTTTCAGTCGTTTTGCATGACGTTTCTTTGCAAAAGTGCTTTTACCTGTTCCAAGCATATGTGAAATGAAGGAGTTAGAGGACTCACCTGATAATCGGACCTTTGCTTCAATCAACCAGCGAATATCTTCAGAAATTTCATAATTCATTAATAATCTCAATCTTGCACATCTAGCATGGTAAATTTTTGTAATCGTATTCTTAGGGAGAGTGGGAAAATACTTTTTCAATTTTTCAAGATTAATGTCCATTTTCAAATGAGAATTGGAAGAGAGATTCAAAGAATTGCATAAATATATACATAAATATCAGTTATTGTGGGAAACTGAAAGAATCAACTTAAGTTACAAAGTACCGTTGTCCGCCATTTGACCGGGTTGAGAGAAACTAGCAAAAATCACTAAAAAAAACACAAAAACAATGTGAGAAAAACAAAATAATAAACCTTTATCTACAAGATCATTCAAACCAGTTGATTCATTTTCACTAGAAAAATTATCAAAGTAAGCTTTCAAACGATGTCCATTTTCCTTAAAATCATTGTCATTCATTGAATTCTCAATATCACAGGCCCTATAAGGATTGCTCCATCTTAATCTTAGCTCTTTAGGGAATGCATAGAGTTGAGAATTATAAAACAAAACTTTTGACCAGTATTAACTTTTTGATAATTTTCACAAGTTTTGTAGAATGCATATGTGTCCTTGAACATAGTAGGCCAATAAAATCCATTTTGAAAGATTTTTGCAGCTGTCTTTTTTGACGAGAATAACTTCCACATGCTTTAGAATGATAAAGTTTAATGACACTACTTACCTCATTGTCGGGAATGAATCTTTGAAATATTTGATCAGGATAATATTTGAATAAGTTAGAGTCATCACAATAAAAGCTCTTCACTTCGTTCAAAAACTTTTCTTTATCTTGGGTACTCCAATCAGCTGGCAAATCTCCTAAAACAAGAAAATTGATATTTTTATCATACCAAGATATTGGACTAAGAGAAAGTAAGGATTCGTTAGGAAAGTAATCATCGATTGGTGTGATGTCAGATGTCGAATCTGTTGTGACTATTGACAAAAGATTCACATAAACATTTTCTGTGCATTTTTTATTTGTGATTTCTTTCTCAGAATAAATCATTTGCAAATCTTCAAATTCATCCAATTCATTTTTACTTAAAGTAGATTCAAGTTGATCATAAACTAATTTGTAAATATGATCTACTTCTTGTAAATCATTATCATCTTCAGGTTGCTTGCAAATGTTGAAAATATTAATCTCCAATGTCATGTTTCCAAATGATAACTTCATCAGTCCATTCCTATAATTAATCAATGCATTAGAGGTTGTAAGAAACGGACGTTCTAAAATAATAGCAAATGAATTACTTGCTTCAACAGGTTTTGTATCCAAGATAATAAAATCCACAAGATAAATGAATTTATCGATTTTTACTAACACATCTTCAATTATTCCTCTAGACACTTTTACAGATCTATCGACAAGTAAAAAAAGATATAGAAGTTGGTTTTAACTCACCTAAATTGAGACTCTGAAAAACTAAATATAGAAGTAAATTCACACTAGCACCGAGATCAAGTAAGGCTCTTTTAATTTTATACTCTCTAATAAAGAAAGAAATTGTAGGACAACCAAGGTCTTTATATTTCAAAGCATTATTGTTCTGAAGAATAGCATTTACTTGTTCGGCTAGAAAGGCTTTCTTTTTCACATTTAGTTTCCTCTTCATAGTGCATAGATCTTTTAAAAATTTAGTATAGGAAGGAACCTGTTTAATAGCATCCAGCAAAGGTATATTGATCCTTACTTGTTAGAAAATTTCAAAAATTTTAGAGTTGTGATTGACTTTCCTTTGTTTGGTCATGACATGAGGAAATGGAAGTGCTGGTGGTGAATCAGTCGTTTCTTTGCAATTTTCAGATTCAACCCCTTCCTTACCCTTACTCATCATCTTTCTCATAAGGTTTAAGAGCGGGTTTTTCAATAACCTTACCACTGCGCAGAGTAGTGACTGATTTGACTTGATCCATGTGTTGGCTTCTGGAATTACTTGCATTTGCATTATATTGCCCCATGGGATTTTATTGTGGTTGAGATGGAAACTTACCTTTCTCTTGGAAACTGAGAACAGATGTTAATTTTGCAAGAGTATCTTTAAAATCTGTCATGTTTTGAGCAAGTTGAGTATTGATTGTCTCTTGCTTTTCAATGAATACATGCAATGTTTCCTCAAGATTTCTTCTAGAAGGTGGAGCAATGAGAATTTTAGAAATTGTGGTGTGCTTAAAATGGTGGTTATGAAGTTTATGCATTATTGTTCTCACTCTTCCAACTGAAATTTGAGTGATTTCTCCAACCAGGGTTGTATATTTGGGAGTATAAGTTGTGGTTGGCCCTTTGGAAACTGTTTAAAGTATGGGCTTATTCATGGAGACATTCCTTAAAAGAAGGCAAGGTTGGACACTCGTTGGTTGAGTGTTCATTTGTTTCACAGATTTGACACACAATGTTTTCAACAGATTTTAATTGACCACTCTTTTTCAATTCTAGTGCCTCGACCTTTCTAGCTAAAAATGCAAACTTGGCTTGAAGGTCATGATCTTCCCTAAGGTTGTACATATCTCCACTAGATGTATGAGATTGAGTTTTACTCGGTGTCTCATAAGTACCCGCGGTGTCCCAACTTTAAACATTTTCAACTAACAAGTCTAAGTACTTCATTGTTTCATTAGGGTCTTTATCTTTAAAAGTTCCATTGCACATCAATTCAATCATTTGCCTATCTTTAGGTGTTAACCCTTTATAGAAATGTGACACCAATCTCCATGTTTCAAAACCATGATGAGGGCAAGTACTAAGCAAGTCTTGATACCTATCCCAACATTGGTAAAATGTTTCTCCTGGTTTTTGAGTGAAAGTGGTGATTTGTCATTATTCTCATTATGAAGTGATTGATTATCTTCTTCGGCTATATTTTCTAAAAATGATGAGGATACCCTACAAAATCTACCACTTGATGTATGTGACCACACTCTCATGCCTGTGTAGGAATAGAGTAAAAGAAAAAAGAAAACAAAAGAAGAAGAAACAAGAGAAAAGAAACAAAGTTATATACAAGAAAAGTGAAAAGTGAAAAGAGAAAATAAAATAAATATTAGAATTTATACAAGGACTTACCTCCCCGGTAACGGCACCAAAAACTTGACACTACTAAAAATTGATGTCTTCTCCCAAGTGCAGGAGTGTCGAAGTAATAAATAACCCGACAAGACCAAGGTTAAAACATAGAGAGGTTAATTGTACAAATTATAAATAACAATTATAAACAACAATAATAGCAGGAACAACAACTATAATAATAGTAGTAGTAGTAGTAGTAGTAGTAGTAGTACTACTACTACTACTACTACTACTACTACTACTAATAATAATAATAATAATAATAATAATAATAAAGAAAGAGAAGAAGAAGAAGATGATGAGAACTTGAACATAGAATATTAATGTAAAGATTAAACAATGATAATAATAAATGTCAAGGTTAGAGGTTCCACTAATGGTATGTCAAACAAATATAGTATAAGTTTTTATTATTTAATTGGAAACCACATATAAAGGAGGTTCCAATCAGATTATAGATTGTTAACATGATTACATTAGTCATCTTATTCAATTAATGCAGATACTTGTAAATTTCGTCAAGCATTCATGATTATAACTTATGTTAACAACAAATCAAGTTCCTTTCATAGCTCAAGTGTCGGTTATACCATAAAATATGGGCTATGAAAATGCCAAACATTTGTTGTATCAAGTGTTATACAACATAAATCAAGATTAGTCATTTAACAAGCAAAGTGTTAAAGAGTGAATAAGATAACAAATACAAAACATATTAGTATTAAACATTAAAGTCCATATTAAGTTTACACTATACTTATTCTTACACCATTAGTGTAACCTTTTCACCTTGACATAATAAACTTAGTTTCACATAATAAAAGAAAGAAAAATAAATAAACAATATAAGAACATAAATAAGATAAGAGTTAACTAAGTAAATGAAAGGAAATGAAAGGTATAAACGTAATATTAATGAAAGCAAAGTATAAACATTACAAAAAATAGAAAGAGAGAAAGCAAGAGCATGATCTTGATCTGGAGACCAAGATGCCTAAATGCATGGAAAATGCCTCCTTTTATAGGCTAAAATTAAAAACTATTAATTTGATGACTAATTGATGAGTGGGTGACCAACTCTTGACTTGGTGACAATCCTTATCTTCTCTTGTCTACCTAAAACGTCATTGATAACATTAAAATTGGAGCCACTTGAAAACATGAAAGTTGTAGCCAATTGTCTTAGCTTGCTTTTGTAAAACATTCAGCTCATTTTGACTTCTAGAACTCTAGATATGGCCAAACTACTGAACAGTGCTCGGGCTGGAGGACAGATTCGGGCTTCTTTGTTGTTGCAATAATTTAGACTTGAAAAAGGGTTTTTTAGATCTTGGGCTCCATATGAAAGTTGGAGGTCTATGTCTTACCTTTCCATCCATATAAAGTAGACCTAAATCTGAGATCTATAGCTCCAGATATGACCCAATTACCGAACAGTGTTCCAGTTTGTATTGCACCGACATCTCTTTTCTAAGTTTGGCCATCTCTTTATCCTTTCAATTTCAGTTCTTAAATTCATCAATAAATCCTTTCATTTATGTGATAGGTCTGCATTTAAAATGAACATTTACCATAAATTAAAGGTATCTTATATTATTAGATATATTATTATAAAACATGCTTTAGTTAAGGAGTTATTGATACTTTAAGTGCAAAATGATGATATAAAACCATGATAAAAATGCACTTTTAAATACTAATCATACTGCCTCTAAATCCAACATCATTAGGCCCATTTACAATCAGGACCTAATAACTTAGGTTATACCAAGTAGTAAGACCTATTAGAGATGGGTCCGACCTTCTAGAATGACCCAATGTGTGTTGCTAAACCCAAGGCTAATAGGTCCTGGTTAGTTAAAGATAATTGACAAGTAGCGGATATCAATAACTATACATGCTATAAATATGTTTATAAGCCTTTTTTTTCTTTAAAAGAGAGAGATTCATTCTTATCAATATTACAAGGGAAAGAAAAACTTTAAAACTAAAAAGGGATATCTCGATTTGCTTGCGTATGTGATTGCTTTCTAAACAGGATGTGCATTTCTCTTGGAAACAACTGGCTTACGAGATTACAAGGAACTAGAAATGCTTGGACATGACACTCCAATAGGCATTGGAATCAGATTTCTCTAATTTAAATTTATTTTTCAAAATAAATTGATGAAACTTTTTTATATCGACCAAAAGTTGAGTGATGATAATTTTTTTTCGTTTTAGGTTGGATTGAACTTTCTAACTAATTTTGCATTTCAAAATTTTTTTGAAATTTGTTTAAAAATTTCTTGATTTTTATATATACATATAATTTTAAAACATTATACATCTTTAACCCATATAACGAGCTTTTAGCTAATGACTCTCAGACTAGTTGGTCTTAGGGCATTAGGTGTTAAGACACCCCTTCGAGCTTCAAAACTTTAATTGTTTTCTTTGCTTCAAAATATTTTTTTATGTCTTTACATTATTTTTAGATACATATTTTTTTCAAAAAATATATTAAGATTATGTCTGGTTGAGAGGGGAGACCCAAGGGATTTATAAATTTTTAATTTTTTTATTTACTTCAAATTAATATTCTTTTGATCCTTTTGTATTATTTCTTTTAATATTTTTAGGCACTGAAATGAGACTTCTCTTATTTAAATTTATTTTTTGAATTAAATTGATGGGACTTTTTATATTGACAAAAAGTTGAGTGATGATAACTTTTTTTTATTTTAGGTTGAGTTTAATTTTCTAATTAAATCATGTTTTGATTTTGCGTTTCAAAAATTCTTTGAAAACAAATTGACAAATCTTTACTTCAAATTAATATTTTCTTATGTTTTTTGTATTTTTTAAATGTTGACATTATATTTGACTACAACGCTAGACCTAAGACATTTTAAAATTTTAATTTTTTTCTTTGCTTTAAAATAATTTTTTTGATGTTTTTATATTATTTTGAAAATATATTTCTTAAAAAAATATTGAGCTTATGTCTGGCTAAGAGGGGAGACCCAAGAAATTTATAAAGTTTTATTTTTTTTCCCTTTAAATTAATATTCTTCTGATCCTTTTGTAATATTTCCTTTAATTTTATTTTTTAAAAACTTATATCGAGATTGTGTGTGGCTACGTAGCCAGACCCATGACAGCGTTAAGCTTTGTCTACCACTAGGGGTAATTATTTTTGGTTCGGTTCGGTTTTTATCTTAAAAAATCAACCAAACCAGAGCAAAAAAAAGGACCCAAACCAAACCAGAATTGGTCCAAACCGATTGTTCTGGGTTAGGTTTTTGAGGTCCAAAATCAGAAAACCTATAGTTAGTTTTTTGCTCCTTTTTGGCATTGTAATTTGCTTTTAGTGAATTTTTAATAGGCTTATAGTTGATGTTAATAATATCTATTTTTCTTAAAAGATTCCAAAGTATATTTAATTTTGTTATCATTAAATATTCATTTATATTAAGTTGTTATTGTCAATCTTGTGTTCAATATATTTTTTACCTTTCTAATTTTTTTCTCTTACTTCAAAACAATTTAAATAACATACAATCACACACCAATAAGTTAAAATCCAAATTAATCCAAATTACAAACCAATGCTTTCAAAGGGCTTAAAGAAAAAACAACTCCAAGCCAAAATAATAAATCTTCATTTGCATTTTGATACTTGAAATTCAAAATATAGAATTATAATAGGATAAATTAAATTTCAAGATAGAAAAATAAAAAATAGTATTTTTACCATATGTTTTCAATAAATGCATTAATTTATGAACTAATGATCATCTGTTGCCAGATACAACTTTCCACTGAATTCTACAAAATAAAAAATTAAAAATTGTAGAATAAAAAATAAAAATATATTAATTAATAAATCATAAAATAAAATGTGTAAGTTTATACGAAAAATTACCTGCTTTAAGATTTTCGTAAGTTTCTAAGAGAAATTACCTGCTTCAAGGTTTTCGTAGGTTTCAAAATCAGTAATCAAGGTTCCATCATCAGTTGCAATTGATTCATGATACATTTTGACAACAAATAAGTGCTTGAATTGTTGTTGGAGATAGAGAACTTAAAAATTGGTCGAGTATATGACCATCTGTACTAAAGGCTGATTTAGAAGTCGCTGTGGATATAGGAATGACCAGAATAAATTGTGCAACTTTTGAAAGTATCTTATATTTTGAAACATTAATCTTCTACCAACCCAAAATATCTAATTTATCATCATTAGAATTCTCACAATCATCAATCAAATACCTCTCAACCTCATTTCTATTACTATCTTCCTCTTGTAAGTGCCTTTTGAATCGAGCTAAAGTTTTAGCATCTATCTCTATGTCATCAATAGCATCATTAACATCTTGTTTATGCTTATTATCATTCACCACTTCATCCACTTTCAAATAAAACTTATACAAGTTCACCAAATTATCTTTCACCTATTTTTTAGCAATTGTGCTTTGTCATAATTGTCATAATCCAATTCTGGGTTATTCTCTAAAAATTCACTTTTTTCAAAATAACAATCAAAAAATAAAATAATGGCTGGCAACGTGGAGAAAGCAGGCCGGAAAATCAAGCTGTAATTTTTGAAGGAAATTCAAGGCCTAATTGTACCTTATTATGTCCAAGAACGAATAAAAAATACAAATTCAAGGTTAAATTAAATGATTATTGGATGAATTTTATTAAAAATTAAGTCTAATGACATAATTAAATTTTTAATAGGCCAATTTGATATAATCATGGGTCAAATTAAATTTTAACTATGTTTAAGAATTAATTTGGGTTCAATTGAAGAATTTAATTAAGTGCAAGGACTTAATTATACTTTAAATGGGCCAAATTAAATTTTAATTATGTTTAAGAATTAATTTGGGTCCAAATGAAGGATTAAATACAAAAACTTAATTATACTTTAAATGGGTCAAATTAATTTTATTTGGGGCTTAATTGATGAAAAATTAAGTTTGAGAGCCTCATTTGGGCTTAATTGAGAAGATTAGAATTTTAAAAACCAAATTTAATTTTTACCAAGTTAATTGATTGAAATTAGGGGCCGAATTACAAGAAAATTGAAGTTTTTTGGTCAATTAGGGGCTAAATTGACAAAATCCGAGACCAAAGACTATTATGCAGTAGGCGGCAAACCATGTGTCTCAATTGACAAAAACTGAGGGGAAAAGATTAAAGGAATTGAAAGTTTAATGGTTAATTAGGGGTTAAATTGACAAAATCCGAGATCAAAGATGATATTATAAAAGGAGCGTAACTTTAGGATTCCAATTAAAATTTGACAAGGGTGTAATTGCATTAAATTAAAAAGTTTTAGGTCAATTAAGAGTACAATTGCATAAAATCAAAAGTTGCGGACTACTTTAAACTCTAGAGAAGTTCCTATTTAAAACCTAAAATGACACTGTTTTGAGTTAAAAAAAAAAAAAGGGAAACTAGATGACACGTCGTCTGGTCACTATTTATTATCTTCATTATATTTTTTGAAAAAACTAATCCAGTCATCCCCTTTGTAGATGCATTTAATGCACTTAATATCCACCAAATTTGCAAAATCATGCACGAAACTGATCACCAGACATCCCTCTATGTCTGGGTATGGTCTTCACCAGCTCATTGGCATATAAACGGACATGGCACCACCCCAAAGAGGCCACCTCAGGCAGCCTGCAGCTATAGTTCAACAGTGCGACATGCCTACTTTGAGCCAACGGTTGAGATCCTTTCCAATTGAATCAAAGGCTGGAATTTATTCCCCTGTGTAGACAAAATTACCCTCTTCCATCGCCTATAAATAAAGGCTCCGTTGATAACCTGAGGGAGAAGAAAATCAAACTCAAAGTTGGCCAAAAATCAGCCTTCCCTACATAATTTTCCTGCAACCGTTTCTTTTTCTCCTTTCTCTCTCCTCTGTGGCTTTCAGCCACCACTACCACCGTTTCATGTTTTTTTCACGCCACCTCCACCTCAAGTGGTCTTCAAAACATCTCTTGTGGAGGTTGTACCACCTCTCTCTCTATCTCCCTTCTCAATGATTTTTTTCTTCTTCTCCGCCACCATGACAGTAGCCACCTCGGTGGCTCAACTCTCCACCATTGCTACCACTTACACCACGTTGTTTTCCTTGGTCGAACCACCCTCGCGCCAGGTAACTTTCCTCTTCTTCTTCCTCCTCCTCTTCTTCACCCCACTGCATGAACAGTAGGCGTGAATTATAATTCACGCCCACTGTTCATGTAGTGGATGTTGGGCCGGGCCATATCTAGCCCAACCTAAAATTCTGGGCTAGGTCCGGCCCGTCCCTCAAGAAATAAATAAAAAGTATTGGGCCGAGGTCGGCCTAGCCCATGCAGATTTTTATTTTTGTTTATTTATTTATTATAATAATAATATATTATATCATTAAAAAAATGAGAAAACTCCAAAAAATTTGAAAAGTCCTTTTGAAAAATTTGTGATTTTCTCAAATATTTTTTTTTTATCAATTTTACATAATATTAGGTTGTATGTTTACATTGTAAAATACAAATCCGGTATTAAAATAAAAAAATTGCATATTTCTCATGTTTTGAAGACCCAAAAATGAATATCATAACCAGTTTATGATCACCCATTAAGATTTGACCCAAATATATATAAAAAACTTTTTTCCAGTTTTCCCTAGGATCCAGATGTAGACTTTAATATTTATGGGTGTAGAATTACATAATAAAGTATACCACTCGAGTATTAAAGATACAAAGTGTAAATAAATATGATGCTAAAATTTAGACTTTAGAACAGTTAGGATTTAACCCGATAGGGTAGAGACTCTCTCATGAAGAGAGATCTGCCTTGAGCCTTAGATAAGACCAATAAATAGAAACGCAACCTAAAAAAAACAATCAAACAACAATGCAAGCTACCTTAGGTAGGGTGCACTGGGGGTGATATGTCTTCCCCTTGCATAACCAGTCCCTTACTCAGGCTCTCGCATACCATAGATTTCTAGTAACCATAATACTAGGTGGCGACTCTTAAAAATTAATCATAATTTTTCCAATACAAAACATTCCCTCATCAGGAGGCACGATAGAGAGCCTTCGCCTTCGCCAGACGACGTCGCCCCTGCAACAATAATCATATAACTCACCAAAACAAAATTTTACATATTTCAACTTAAGACGTAGATCCAAAATATTATCCACATATAATAAAAAATTCTGATTTGCTTCAGAACTCCAATACTTCTCAAACTTTAACATCATGTTCATCACCATTCCACTTAAAATATTATCTCTACTTTTACACAATTACAACAAGTTTGTATGTATGTAAATCAATTTATTGAAGAAAGAATTTAATGTGACATGCAATGAGTCAGAAAATCTCAATATAACCATGTAAAAGATCTTTAAAAATTTCAGTAAAGTTCTAACATTTTCTCAATCCTCCAAACTAGGTGGCCTGATGTATTTTTTCTTCCTTTTGAATTAACCTCCAAAAAGTAACTCATATACCTAGATTCACTTTGACCTAACCTCAGAAATACCTTTTCAAATTTTTCAACAACTTCTAACATAAAATAAGTTGAATTCCATCGAGCTGTAATATCCAAACACAAAGATTTCTTACACTCTATATGCAACTTTTCTACACACTTTTTAAATGCAAGTAGCCTAGAAGGTGAAGATCTCACAAATCTAATTGCATTTTGAATTTTAACAACCAAAACATTAATCTTTTTCAAGCCACCATACACAATGAAGTTTATAATATATGCACAACATCTAATATGTAAATGTTCATTGACCAATCTTTCATCACATTCTTTAAATATGAAATAGTAACACTATTAGAGCTTGCATTGTCTACTGTAATAATTAAAGGTTTATCAATCCCCCAATCTAACAAACAATTCTCAATAACTTGACTAATTGTCTCACCTATATGATTGGGAACTTGAAAAAAATTCAGAATTCTTTTATGTAAATTCCACTTATTATCAATCCAATGAGTCGTTAAGGACATATAGATAATGCTTTGGATTGATGTCCATGTATCTGTTGTTAAGCATAATCGTTGACCCTTAAGAGCTCTTTTTAATCTTTTCTTCTCTTCAACATAAAGTTTTAAACAATCTTTCATAACAGTAAAACTGGAAGGAATGTTAAATCTAGACTGTAAAGTCCTAGAAAATAATCTAAATCCTTTATCCTCCACAAAATTAAAAGGCAACTCATCAATTATAATTATTTTTATTAATGCCTTTTTGCATTCATCATAATCATAACCTATTGTCTTAAGAGTTCCCACACTTTGATCACTTAATTCACCATCTACTTTATTAGGTTCTCATACCAAAATTTTTTACTTCTTATCAACCACAAAAAGAAACTTATTGCATACTTTTAAATGACTCCACATATTACTTGTTCTATTAATAATAGTATGACATGCATAATCCTTTCCACAATAATTACATTCAGCTCTAAGGGTTGTAGGATCACCATTAAGTTTTGTAAAATGATCCCAAATTTATGACCTTTTGTTTTGTCATCAACATTTATTTTCCTTGATGTAAGGACTTGAAGTTATTTACCTTTATTATCCATGACGAATCCTGCAGTAGTTGATGTTGGGTTGGTGTTTGAAGCTGAGGCATTGGTTGATGTTGGGATAGTGCTAGTGGATGAAGTGTTTTGAAGGTTTTCCATTTGTAATTTACTATAACAAAATAAGAGGCAATAACAAAAATCAAATTCTAAAAGGATAAATGATAATAATTTCTATTCAATGAACTACAACATAACAAGAAACAATCAGAATATCTGTATTTTATGTTTTATGTATATATAATGTTTTGCAATTACTGGATCTATTTTTATTACAAACACATTAAGTGCTTGATCATACATTTTTGCTATGTATACTATATTCTAGATAACAGTGAATAAATAGCAAACCATTTTATTTAAATTTGTTTCTTTATAAGGTATTTACTAGTTCTGCATATTGAACTTAGACGAGCATATAATTGAAGATCATGCTTTAAAAGGTTAAAATTCTTCTACCAAACTTGGTAAGCTGAACTTTTTTGTGATTGTTTGAGCTAAATTTTTCTTAAAACAATACAAAATTTAGACTATCAGCTACAATTTCAAAGCTGATAAGATTTTTATAATTATTTTATGTTCAAAGCTTTTATAGCTATCCATAAGCACGTGAATGTTTGTCATAGTGCTTTAATTATGGTGATTGATAACTTAGGTTTTCTTGTTATTCCATCTACTTAGCATTCCTATATGATTCCTTTGAAAGTTCCACATATACTAGACTTCATGTTTATAATTAGTCGACCTGAAATCTACTAAATGATGATGTGCAATTAGTTTTGAATTTGATAAACATGTTAACCTTGATAACTAGTCCTTTTAATGTAAATGAGCGAAGACATGCTTTTTCTACTAAAGTTTGTTATGCATTCATTTAATTGCTTAAATGATTTTGGTCGATTCTCTTATGTCGTTGCTTTTTTAACTGTCTTATAGAGTTCAGCTTTTACTTTGAATGATATAGCATTCGATATTGATCAAGTTGATAGCCTTATTAAGTTTTGTCTAACAAAAGAGGAGATGAAATTACTCAAGGTATTAAAAATACATGTGCTCCTTATTTAGTTTTTTATGCCCATAAATCCTTCACTACTTCACACGAAAGCTTTAAACTGTCACCACCAATTAATTATTTTTCTAGATGTTCATAATTTAAAACATTGATTAGCAAAAGCAATCCCCATGTTCATTGAGTTAAAAACTTAGAATTGAAAACCAAGTGTTTACTCCAGCAACATCAAAGTATTCAAAAATAGAATTGAAAACCAAGTATTCATAACTCCAGCAAACTATTTAAAAGTTTATTTAAAAGTGTATATAGTTCACATTAACCAGAATTGAAAACTAAGTATTCAAAGCTTATGGTTACCTTATAAGTTGATTTTCGAGCATTCAACCAAATCAACACAACAACCATATCTTTATTCTTTGACCCTTGCGTTGAAAAAAAAATACAAATACAATAAATTAAATAGATGATAACATATAAATATAGGCAAAATACAAGCAATCATTAGTTAATTAATTAATTAATTAAAACAAAAAAACAAAATTAAAATTCAATGCTATAGAACTAATTCGGTTTCAGAGTAGTGGAGTATGGAGTACCTGTGATCTTGCGTAGATGAAGAGGAACATCAATATGTTTTTAAGAAGCTTGAATGGTTTCAAACGATGGAAACACAAACTGAAAGAAAAGGATGAAGAGGAACTGTTTTGGATCTCTATATTTCTATTTTCTAAGTCTAAGGAGACTGGAGAGGGAGAGGCGAGAGGGGGCGGGTGCTTTAGCTAGGGTTAGCGACAAGGGAGAGAGGGGACGACTGGTTGGTGTTGTAGTGTAATTAGGGTTAGCACGGAAAGTCGGGAAAGTGGCAAGAGTGGGCATCATTTTCAATCTATACCAGTGGTGGGTAAGGACCTTTTTATTCTGAACTAGTTCGGTTCGAGTGAAGTGGTTCCTGCATTACAAAGCCATAAACCTAGCCGAATCAAGAATTCTTCTAACTATTCTAATTGGTTTAATCATTTTTTTCTCGGTTTGATTTTTTTGGTTATTTTTTTTTGGTTTTCTCCATTTATTCGGTTTGTTCGATCACCTTTACCTACCACAGGACCCACAATTATTGGGTCCTCTAACAAGCATAACTACTACCCAACAATGATAGGCCCTACTACCCAACAATGATGGGCCTATATGGGTACTCAACTACTAGGTCATTCTGTCAAGGTTCAAGTTTATTTGGTGTGGGTCAGCCACACAGACCCAATGATTGTGGGTCTGGTTGCTCAACAACGATGGGCCCAGCAGCAAGCATGACCTAATAAAGTTGGTTTTATTGGGCTTTGCTCTACCAAGATCCTATAACAGAGGGTAACTAAATCTGCAGACCCAAGTTTTTTAGGTATGACTCTGTTGCTAGACCCAATAATAGTAGGTTAGCTTCCTAGTAGTGGTGGGCATCTAGATTCACAATTGACCAAAGTTTATTGAGTTTGGCTTTTCTGCCAAACCCAATGATGATGGGCCCAACTTTACACTAGAACCCAGCAACAGTGAACCCAGGTTCCATCTGGACCTATTAAAAATAGGCTCAACTTTCACCATGACCCATTAGCTTGGAGCTTTTTGTTCATTAGGACTCGACAACAACGGGCCTTGATTGTCAACAAGAGCAAGATGCGTTGGGCCCTGTTTTTTTAATAGGACTTAATAGCATTGATTGGGTTTGTTTCATTTAAAATTCGAGCTTGCAATTGTGTTAGAGAAAATCAGTCGACCCGTCGGGTCAACTAGAAACTTAGATAATCTAGTAAAAAACTGGTAGTCTTTTTTGTTTCTGTCAATTTTTTTTTCTCCTACTTAGAGACCGCTATTTATTTATATTTTTTAGTTGGTTAGTAACTCATACTAGAAGAATGTTTTATTTTTTCAATGTAAGATTTGAAAAAGTTATGTATTTTATGTTCACAACAAAAAAGTTATGTATTTTCAATGTGAGATAAAAAACCTTTTTGGTTTAAATATTTCAACTTAGAAAAATAAAATAATATTTTTTCAATATAAAATAAAAACTTTTGAAGTAATCTTTTAAACTTAATTTTTTGTAATGTATATAACATTAATCTACGTGAATTTTTTTTAGTTTTTAATTTAAAATTTTAAAATCTCAAATATTTGTTTTTAATTTATTTGATATGATTTAAGTCAATCCATGTAATTTTAAACTTGATCTCTTAGCCAAATCAACTCTCTAGTTAGATTTTATAACTATAATTTTCATGAAAATATATTTTTAATTTGTTATGTTTTTTTAAACTACAAAAATATATTAAAAAACCTACATAATTTTTTTTAACAAAATTAAAATATTTAATCAACGGCCGAGCATATCTACAAAACTCTAAAACAAGTGGGCTTTCCTACCAAACACTAGGCGCTGCTAAAGAGTTCCCCACATTTTATTTTATTTTATTGGTTTTTGTTATTATTATTATATTATTGCTACACTCTAGCTAGCTGCTTTGCTTTTCCGTTGGACTTCGAAAGTATTTGACTTGCAATCATGATGGTGCATTAAACTATTGATGGTTTGCCAAATTGGCCACTGGATAAACCCTATATAAAGGAGTTTCTCCTCGCAAACAAAGCAAGCAAACATTGCAGAGAAGCTTGTTGCTAGCTAGCAATATATCTTGGCATAAACAGAAAGTTGCATTAATGGCGGCTGTGTCTTCAAAATGTGTTTATTTGCTTGTACTTTTCTTGTGCATTGTTCTTCATTCGAGTGCTATCACTCTTGGAGGCGGTGATGGTGGAGGTGGTGGAGGAGGAGGAGGAGGTGGTGGTTCAGGTCATGGCGGGGGCTTCGGAGCAGGAGGTGGTGCAGGTGGTGGTCTTGGAGGCGGTGCTGGTGGAGTTGGGGGAGGAGCAGGAGGTGGTGGTGGTATTGGTGGTGGTTCAGGTCATGGCGGGGGCTTTGGAGCTGGAGGTGGTGCTGGTGGAGGAGGAGGAGGCGGTGGAGGCGTAGGTGGAGGATCAGGCCATGGAGGTGGCTTTGGTGTAGGTGGAGGTGTAGGAGGCGGTGCTGGTGGTGGTTTAGGTGGCGGAAGTGGTGGTGGAGGATTTGGAGTTGGAATTGGCGTTGGTATAGGAGTTGGAGTTGGAGTTGGCGCAGGTGCCGGCCAGGGATCTGGTATTGGTTCTGGCAATGGTAATAGTGGCAGGCATTAAACATACTTTACCTTGAAAACAATCTTATTAATTAAAGGAAAAAAGAAGATTTCTAGCTTGAAGCCTAATTAATCACCTTCTGTGATGTCAGTTTTCCCACCTTCTCCTGTAACTTCGGTTCTTATAAAACACTATTTGTCACTGTAGTTGCTGTCCCCAGATTAAGATTAAGATCGAGGCTTATGTAATGTAACTAAGAATTTAATATGAAATGAGATGTCTTCCAAAGCAATCTTGCAAACGATTCTTTTCTTTTTGTCCTACAATCATTAGTTTACCAGTTGTTTTCAGAATCTAAACACCTAGAGAACAGAAATTAAGTTCTTCAATATCCACAAACTATCTGGGCATGAATTAACACAGAGACTTCACTCAAACAATCATAATATCATATGGTATTCGGCCTAGAATCCCGATTTCAGAATAAACTATGAGGATAGTGAGAGCCCCGACCTCCATGTTTAAGAGTAAGATGAACAGTGAGCCGCCTCTTGACTGGTGAGCATATGGTAGTTTGGACTTGACGCTAACATCAGAGCAAACTGCATTGAGGTTGCTGAACAAATCTCCAGAAAAATTAAATGAAGTTTAGTTAATGATAACTTAATTATGAGGGTGAAACTCTCTGTTTCAAGCCTTACTTTTGTCGATCCATTGCTAATATATGTAGATTAATATCACACTGTATAAAGCTAGCTGTAGATGGATGACATAAAGATCACGACAATTCCCATCGATCGTCTACAAGCATTAATTTTGCTCATGGACTGCAGAAACTAGTCGAAGAACCCACAACATCTTGAGTGTTCATTGAGATTGAACGAATCAAGATTCAAACTGAAAAGAACTCACCCCATAATGCTTGTGCAAAACGAGGGAAAAAATGTGTTCCCCTCAAGATTTCATGACCATATGATCAAGAACTTCCCTAATACAAACACAAATACAAACACAAAGGCGAAAATTAAAAATCCCTTCAGTAAGATTTTCCTCTCCATAAGCTGTACGCCGTCAATGACAATAAGCTGCTGATAGCTGGCCATCACCTTTCAAACTAATAATACCATTATCAAAACCATCTAGGTGGTGTCCAACTGGTAAAGATTTAGAATTAAAAGGTATCTAGGTGATGTCCAAGTGGTAAAGATTTGAAATTAAGAGGTTTGCTTACTCTGTTGTCTCAGGTTCGAGTCCTTAGTTGCTCATATGATGGCTACTGGAGGCTTATATGGTCGTTAACTTCAGGGCCCATAAGATTAGTCGTGGTGCGCGCAAGCTGACTCGGACACCCACGTTAATCAAAAAAACAATAATACCATCATCAAAATTATGTGATGATTAAATAATAAAAATTTAAAATTTTAGTTGTGGTACGCGCAAGCTAACTCGAACACCCACATTAATAAAAAAAAATAATACCATCATCACAATTATGTGATGATTAAATAATAAAAATTTAAAATTTAAAAATTTATTTTCTTTATAATCTCATATTTTTAGTTATTTATATAATAATCACTAAAGATTTACTGTAAAATTAAACATGGTGTGTGCAAATTTACCTGAACATCCATGTTAATCTAAAAAAAATAATATTATCATAAAAAAACTTTAATTATTTAAATATTATTTTATAAAATTTATTTAAAATATCTTTTTATATAAAATAAAAAAATATAAAAAAACTCAGGCCTCGCCTTCCGGTCCAAGTGCCCCAGAAAAACTAGCTAGGTGCGCTTGGGTCCATAAAACTAAAACTAGACTCGCATGCTTGATTTTTTTAAATGGAGGAATAACAAATTATCTATCCAATTATTGTTTTTAAAATAGGAGATATTGTATTGTCTACTTATGCAGACAGCTCATTGTTTTCTTATTGACTTTCAAACCACCTTTGAAGTTTGGAAAGTTAGGATCAGAGTTTTTCAGCTCTTAAAAACCAAAATTTAACCTTTTTTAACTCGAAAACATTGTAAAAATATCATAAAAATTTTAATAAATTTTAAAATAATTATTTTTTATTTGGTTGGTTTTTATAAAAAATTAACCAAATTAATTTTTTTTAAAACAAAAAAAAAACCGAAACTAGTTCAAACGAACTGGTTTCGGTTCGGTTTTATTCGGTTTTAGAAAAAACAGTTCAAATTAATTTAGCTTGATTTTTTTAATTTTTTTTGTTTGGTTTGATTTTTTGATTTGATTCGATTTTTTCAGGTTTAGCTTGATTTTTATTCATTTTTCAGTTTTAGTTTGATTTGGTTTGATTTGATTTTTTTTGTTTTATTTTTATAAAACTAAAATCGAACTAAGTTAATTTTTTTTAAAATTTTAATTGGTTTAATTATTTTTTTTAAAATTTAATTTTTTTTAGTTTTTTTTTAATTTTTTTAATTTAACCAGTTTCTCAATTTGTTTAATTGCCCGTAATAAACTCATTTCAAATCCCTAAAAAGCCTATAATCAATCTAAATCAAAACTCAACCGGATAAAAGAAACTCTGAGTCTTGATGTACTTTTTTAAGACATGTTCAAAGGAGAATATCAACTTCGTTGAACCTCTCTCTCGTTGGCCTTTTTGGTAGCCAAAATGGCTAATTGACTATTTATCTTTTCTTTTATTTTCCAATGACACCCTCGGTTTTTGAAAATTTTAAAAACTAAAAACTAAAATAAATAAAATTTAAAATCAAAATATGAAACCCTAAAAAAATAGATACCAAAAACTTCAGGATCAAATTGTATGTTTTTGTGCTCCATAAAAAAGGATACCATTTTATAAGGTATAAAATTAGTGATTGAAACTGATAATTATTCAAATATAAAAAGGAGGGATCAGATTCTGCTCCACTGTTACTAGAATCAATCATTTAATATCTAAAAAATATAAAATTTTATTAAGTAATTATTTGACCAAATTTTATTATTTTAAACTTGCACAATAACTTCTTCATTAAAAAGGGTATATTTAATGAAAGGATATATTTGAAAATATGATATAAATTATATTTTTTTTAAATTTTAAATTTTTTTTATTTAAAATAATTTTTTTATATTTTTAGATCATTTTAATATGATGATGTTAAAAATAATTTTTTTTTATTTTAATACATTTCTAAATAAAAAATACTTTAAACTATACCACTATCATATTTTTATTTTTTAGTTCTTATTTGGACATTTTTATATTTTTTTTAAAATAAAATTAGTTTTGTTCAGCATTTATAACTATTTTTTTTAAATATATATTTTTAAAATTAAATTTTTATTTTTATTTTTATAAAAATATAATAATACCTTAACCGTTAAACAAAGATCTATGAAAAAAAAAAAGAAGATCTATGACTGTTACAATACTAAACACAGAACAAGTCAAGTATCAATTATCAATTGATTTCTTATAATCATGGTTTTAATACTGCATTATTTTGTCATCAAAATCTCCCGTTTTATCCTATTCATTTTTCATTAATTTTTTTATTCCCAAAAAGTAAAAAAACTGCCTGTCTGCATCACCTCTGCCTGAAAACCTCCCCTTTCTCAAAACTACCCATCTCTAAATTCTCTGTCTCTCTATCTCTAGCAAGTTCCACAGCAAAAAGCAAATGATGAAAGACCACCCTTTCTCTTCTCTAATTCGTCTCAACATTGGTCACCTCTCTCTCTCTCAATTATCTATGAATTTGTCTTTGTAGGAGATCTTCATTTTCAGATCCTTGAACACACCCATCTGTTAAAACAATTTCACTCTTTCTATCTCTCTATTTTAATCTCACACACTGTTATAAGTTTTATTTCTCAACTCCTAAATTTCAACTTCAGCACTTGGATCAAGTTTATTTATTGATTTATTTATTTGTTACTGCTTGCTTTTGCCTTTTTTGATCGGTTTAATTCATTGTGCTTGATTGTTAATAGTTTAGCATGGAGATTTAAGTCAATTATGCGGTTAAAATAATTTTTACAGGAGGGAAGAAATTTTGCACCACAATTGATACATTAACACAGCGTGAGCCTGATTCCATGCTTGCGGCCATGTTCAGTGGAAGACACACCGTGTCTGAGGATCCTGATAAGGTAACATTGAATTATGGTCACTTGTTGTTTGATGTTGTCTAGAGAAATAATGTGCAGTAAATGCCTCAGCTATGAGGAATTAAGGATTCCCCAGTTAACAATTGATTCATTTCCGTTTGCAACTTGCTTTTTTTCCATCAAGTTTCGTGGAATGGCTTTTATTGTAACTCCGAGGGGGATGACTGCCTAGGCTAGGTTGTTGAAGATAGAAGTGTTGCCAGGCCAATTATTATTATTATTATTATTTCTTGCTTAAGGAATGACACATTCTTTCCTAGAGGGAAGGAACTAATGCGGGAGGGAACATATATTTTATTTATGTTGAGAAGAGAAGGAAGGCATAAGGAACAAGGGAAATGACTTTCGCTCATTGCCTTTTGGTTTCATCAGTGCCCTTGCCTCTACTCTTTTTTTTTTTTAAATCAAATGGAGACTATAAATTTGCTTCAGTAAGTTTCATGTTGGACGATGTTACTTGTTAAGTAATCAATTGTTCCTGAACTTTGATTCTGCAGGGACACGTCTTTATTGATAGGGATGGGAAACACTTTCGGCATATTTTGAATTGGTTGAGGGATGGTGTGGTTCCCACACTAACTGATGCTGAATATTCAGAGCTTATGCGAGAGGCAGTATACTATCAGCTACTTGTATGTGGTCATAACTAGACTTTTGTTCTTTTGTGGTTATTTCCTTTTTTATATTCCATTTTCTGGTCCTTTGGGTCCTGCCTATTCATAGAAGCATGGTGTTAAGAACAAGCCTCTTGTTGATGTGGTTCTTCACTTAGAGGGTTGGGGGGGGTTGTTCTATATTGCATTTTTTGAAAGGACAATAATTTCCCTGCACATCAGGCAGCGGGAGATCTCCTGAGCTTGCATGCAGGCTTTTTCAAAAAGGAGCGTGCAGATTTTAGAAACTTCACATGACTTCCCCTGTAAACACCTTTCTAAAATATCTGCATAAATTTTTGAAAGAACTGGAAGTCATTGCGTGACATGTAGTGCTAGGTTGCATTTCTTGACATGTGGGAAAGTATGACCCTGAGATTTTGATAGGAAAGTTGTTTCCAATTATTATATTGGTGGAGTCAAATTTTTATGTTTTCTATTTTCTCTGCTAATCTATTTTTACTTTGCATTGTTCTGTAATGAGTTTCATTGCTCATCCCTGAAAACTGAGAGATCCATATGCATGCATTTAGATTCATGTGGATAGCAATGCTCAGGAAAAGAAATGTCAACCATATCCCTAATGTTTCTGACTTTCCTTTTTTGCCCCTCTGTGACCTTATATATCAGGGTCTCGTAGAAGAAATCAATTCTGTTCTGACTAGGAGAAGGGAAGGTGATGAGTTGGAAGCTGAATTGACACGGGCAGATATCATCAAATGTTTACAATATCAGAAAGTGAAGTTTCGAGGAGTTAATTTTTCTGGCCTTGATCTCTCTAAACTGGTAAGTCTTTTGGGTTTGGAGTTCTTGGAAGGTTTTCTCTTGCTTTCTTATGTTTATCCTTGGCAGATGTGTCTCTCTGAAATCAACCAATAGATTCATTTGTTATTTGTACTGTTGGAGTTTTTTTAGAGAAAGTATAACTTTTGTCAAAAGACAGTTGTGATTACATGCTGTCTTCTTCAACTCCAACTGTTTTAGGAACAACTTGTGAAGGACAAAAATTTATTTTTACAGAAAGCTGGCTTGCTTAGATTTTAAAGTAAATGATTGTATCCTCTGATGTGTGGTTTATTGAGATGCAGGACCTCTCATATGTTGACTTCAGCTATGCATCTCTGAAAAATGTATTCTTCTCTCGTGCAAACCTACAGTGTGCAAAATTCCGGGTGAGTGTAATTTCACATACCTGTAATCCACCCTGTCCCTAACAACTTCATCACTGTCTTTTCCCTGTACTTCCCTGGAACTCACACTATGGTCACTGCAATGAATTCCCTCTACCTTATAATGCGTGTCTTGAATTCTTGTGCTCATTGTTTAAGCTGAAGCAGTCACTGTTCTTTCCCATTACATGTTTACTTTCATTTTCTAAGTAAGAACAAAAGTTCTAGCAGGGTTCATATAATAACTGGGGATAAATTATGATTTGACTTTAGCATTGTGGATATTCAATTTGATATAGGGAAAAAAGGAATCAAGATTGGGGAGGGCAGTATTATTCTGGATTGATGATCATGTGTTTCTTCTGATGAACAAACGCCCACGCCCATGCACACACACTCCCACTTCCACACCCACCCACCCACCCACCCACCCACACATATTTGTTCTCTGTGATTAGCTCCTTTACCACACGCTGCTTTTAGCTATCTGAGAAATATCACATAGTTGTTATCTGTGATCAGCTCCTTTACCACTTTATCTCTTTAATGGATCATATTGAAACCTTTAAATTGACATCACAGGATGTGGATGCTGAGGGTTCCATATTCCACAATGCAACTTTGCGGGAGTAAGACACTCAAACCAAAACTGGATCCGTTTGTGAACTAGTGTTATAGAATGCTTTCTTGATGACTGTTTCATGCCTAGGGAAGATGTGAATTTACTGGTGCAAATCTCCGAGGCGCTTTATTAGCAGGTGCCAACCTTAAGAGTGCAAACCTACAAGGTAATGTTTTTAGTAATTCTTATGATATTGACTATTGAATAGGATGCTTTAACCAGTTTCTGTACTCAAGGCTAATATGACTATCGCCAATCACACTGTTGCATATTAACAGGCCTGTGGCTTCAATTCCATGACATATAATTTATTTCTCGAATCTAATCACTAATTTGTGTGACTATTCTAGCATCTTATTTAACCTAATTAGATTTTCTTGAACATTATTTTTTTTTGTATAAAAATTCTTCATACCTTCAAGTGGAAACCTTGACCTGACCATTTCATGCTTGCTTAATATTATTGACATTAAAATTTTGCTTTTTTTTTTTCCTCGAAATTCCCCATCCTCTTGGTGTGATTTGCTTTAATAATTATCAAAGATGCTATTGCTTAATTTGTAATGCTCATAGAAATCTCTGTAGGAAACTACTTCATACTTTCATTTCATGTTCTGTTGCAGATGCTTGTCTGGTTGATTGCAGTTTTTGTGGAGCAGATCTGAGCTCTGCACACTTACAGGTTCAGCATCTGTTAATCTTTGAAGTAACTGAATTTCATATCTGCACCTGTTTTCTCTTCACTCTATTGAGTGACCATACTAATTAGCTGGTGATTCTGGTGTGATTCCTTCAATGTTCATTGACTGTGAGAACAGGGCTTGATTCTGGTTCACACTCTGTGCTTTGGTTGCTTGAATTAGGAAATCTAGTTCAACCTGCCGATTAAGGGATCCAATAATTAAAATATTGGACGAGCAGAATCGTATGATAATCATTGTGTACCACCAACTAACATAATATCTAAGGCATCTTATTATTCCTTGAACTCAATTGCCATTATGTGTAAAGTACTTGCTAGAAACATTTACTTTCTTATTTATCAAACAAAAGTCCATATTGTTATTAGGAGGCAAAAATGGTAATGTGCTTCATATGGAGAAGAAATATCAATAGGAATGGGTCTCTTCTTCCTTGTGTTTTTTTTTAACCATAATTTGGTTATTTGATATTGCTCTTTATGGCTCATAGAAGTAATCTAATTGAAATTGTTTGTGGATTTATGCATAATGTAAAACATGAGGCATGAGCCTATATTTGTTTCTGGCCTGGAGGTTGTTTTCATATATTATCCTGATCAGTTACCTAATTTCAGACTGCTGATCTCACTAATGCCAACTTGGAAGGAGCTAATCTAGAAGGAGCCAATCTGAAGGTAGAAACATTTGCAATGTTGAAACCATGAATGTAAATATAAAATGATAATAAGGCGTGCTTTTGAGGTGAAATCAAATGTGTGAAAAAAAATGGGGGCCTGAAGCAGTTTATTAGTGGATGTAGCAGAATGTGAATGGCTGCAGGAAGGGATGTCCCTGCAGAATCAAGTTTCTTTCCCAACTCGTGTAGCTGTTAAGTCTAACCTGTTGAAACTGACATATTTCAGGGTGCAAAATTGAATAATGCCAATCTAAAGGGTGCAAATCTTCAACGGGCTTATCTACGACATGTCAATCTTCAAAATACAGTAAGTAACAACTGATTTGTATGTTTAGAAAACCTTACTTTTACTTGGCCTCTCAATCAATATGTGCTTGGAGATGGAATGGCATTGTTCTTGAATTCCGAGGTGCCTAAAGTAAATTTGCTTCTATGATGTCAATGATTTTTAGATTCTTAATCTGCTTAAGTGATTGTTTGCATCATTTGGTGAACACGTCTTTTTCTTTAAACCTATTGCGTTCCAATTCCTGGAAAGGAAAAAAGAAAGGTCTGTTGATGTTGATATCAATGCTGATAATGGTGAGCATTTAAACATGTGCAAGATTCACGGGGAATGCTAAAATTTTTACTGCATGTTGCATCAATATTTTAACAAGATAAATAATATTTCTGCTGAGAGATTGACAGAGACAGACTAAAGATTTAGTCATTTGTGTCACAACATATGATAGTGCTTGCTTAGGTCATGAATATCAGCAGAACTTGCCACCACTGAACCAAATTGTTCATGCAGAAATTTGTATAATGAAATAATATATACAGAAAATAAATTGTGTTGAATCAAAGATATTTTGATGGTGCATTTGAAGTGCAACAATGTCAAAGAACAAGAACATGGCAATGCTGGTTAGTAATTGTTCTCTGTCCAGTGTAGGGATTGATAATTTAGATTAATTAGACTTTCTAACCATTCAGACAATGTGTGAGTTCCGTTACCCAGCAAGCAGATAATTAATTAGAATGTTTGTCAATGTAGTGTGCCATTACGACAATGATATTAAGAACACTGATTTTTACGCGTAACATCTCAGTATTCTCTGCTTACCAGTTTTCATTTTTATCAAATTAAATAAATAACGCTTTTTATGGATCGTCCTCAAATTCCTCAAGTTGCATAATCCTACTTGAAATTAGTTTTTGTGAAAGAGACTTGCTACAAGCTTTTTATATAAACAAATTAAGATTGATTTTTTGAGCTGAGAGCTCTAAGGTCAAAGAAGATTTAATGTGATCCAGAGTTTGGTCACCATGTGCATATTCTGGTTTAGATCTCCAGTCTTGATTCGCATTTGCAGGGATTGCTTTGCAATCCAACATCTAATATCTTGTTTCTACCACAGCATTTGGAAGATGCAAAGCTTGATGGTGCCAATTTGGTTGGAGCAATTCGATAAAATTGGTGCAAGATTGTGTCCCAGAATACATGAATGTATTTTCACTTTCGAGTGATCTATTTCATTTCCATCCTTTTGTCTTCAGAAATGGATATATGTGCTAAGTTATTTATGTGCAATATGTGGATAGTTTGACAAAATGAATTGGAAAGATTTCATAAAACATGGTTGACCATAATTGTCTTCTGAGGCCATCCCTTTACTTAGGATTTAAGCAGTACTTAGATTATTGTGACCAAAGATGTGTTGTCATATGTTACATGATACTGGTGAAAACCTTTCCTGCTGTTTAGCTGTGCGGTCTTGGTGGAGAGTTGCCAAGGGTATTTCAAGGACTAATGGTACCAAAATTTGAGTTTAGAGTGGTAATATGACAACTTGGCATGAATATTTAGTCCCAAGGCCCTTTTAAATGAGGTTTTTCTCTTGGTTGTACTCCATTTCTTTTCTTAGTTCAAGTTCATGTCTGTCAGTTGTTTGGATCGTGTCAATGGTTATATACAGATCAGCAAGTTGGAGACTTCACCCCCTTCATTATAGGAAAAATAAATGCAGCAGCGTACTGGCTGGCCAAAGCTGCTGGGAAAAGGAACCACTGCTGTAAATTGGATGACTTCACCCATTATGCATTCATAATTAGCTTCAAGCTAATACCCACAATGACCCCTTTAATAGAAATGCATTCCCAGTTCAAAATGATAGAAATAACCCACTTGGATAATCAACAATGTGCCGAGGAAAGAATTTCTCAGTTGGATAAGATCTCGTTTTGGCTGAAATTGAAAGTTATTTTGCAGTGGAAATCTCTTCCTAGCTTGTCCTTCATAGCCGCTCTTTCTTTCCTCTGACAATCCATCAGAGTATTAGTTCATATCCTAAGAAAATTGTGAGTGCTATATAACTTTTCGGAAGAGAACTTGACAGTTCAATTCGTTTGATTTTTTTTTAGAAAGCCCAATTGTCAAATAAGAGAGTGGGTTGATCCGATGATTAGAGGACTTGTCTCCTAAACGTTCACGAGGTCAGATTCTGGGTTAGATGTGATAACTCATGATTGTTTATGTTGTCATAAGGTTTGGCAATGTGCATGTCATGATGTGATTATCTTTTCTTTTCTAGTATATTTTCAAAAATAAAAAAGAATAACTCTTTCTGGAAAAAAAGAATAAGAGATAGGGCTCCACCCTCTCTCTCTTCCTCCCCCCTAAGGGTGGAGGTACATAAAAGACTAAGATGGGTTGTAACCTAAATAAAAAAAAAATAGATCCTAAGAAAATTTAATATCCTATCTTATAAGTATAGTCTTTTTATTTATCTTTCTTCAAATCCATATATGTAATTAGTCTCATCGGCATTATTTCTTATTAACCTTTAGCATCTCATTTCCCTTCTTACTCATTAATAAATCTCTTAAAATTTCTCTATTCCGGAGAGAAGAACCCATCTTATGTATCCTAATTTATATGTATTTTCTTTATAGAAAAAACACTAAAATTTTTAATTAAAAGTAAAAAATAAAATAAAATTTTGAAAAAAATAAATCGAAACTCACTTTATGCCTGAATCGAAACATTCCAATATAAAAAATTAGCAACACTAGGAAGTTTAAACTATAGGGGTTGAAATGAAGCATGTTGAATCTATAAGGACTAAACACAGCTTACTCTTTAGCTCCATCTCATAATAGTAAATAAACACTCAATCGAACTTTATGATATTTCACACATTTACCATATCTTTTGCCACTTGCTTAACTCCATCAATATAGAGTATGGTTTCTTAGCTCATCCTTTGATTCATAATGGAAAAATTTCCATGTATCATTAGTGAAGTTATGGAAAATAAAAGGCCTGAAACCAGAGCGTTTATTTAATGATTGATATTGAAAAACAATTTATGTTTATCTGTTTCATAGCCTAGGATAGAAAAAAAACCCTGGCTACGCCTTTGCTCTCTCTTGTAACTTGGGTGATTTCCGGTCAAGTCTCCTGTACTCCCAACAAAACAACCCTCTTTTCCTTCTCTCTCCACCACCAATTCATGCACCACCACACGTTCCCAGTCTCTTCTAACTAGCCCCTATCCATAACCATTGATAACAACACTCACGCCACTTCTCCTCTATCCTAAACATAAGAACAACCACCATCACTTGGATTTTCTCATCGTTAACCACTTAATTTCTGATTTTAACATGATGGACTGAGCAATACAACAAGAAGCAACGAAAACAACATTAGATAAGGTAGTGACGCAAAGAAAGGAAGAGAAAGCCGGCGACAAACCTAACTAGATCTCTTTTCTCAATTAACGTTATGAAACACTATCGATATAGGAAGAAAGAGGAAGATGAGGTGCTTTAAATCTGCCCAAAGATGCACCCCTAATAGCGACAATACGTGTTTTCATGCACTAGTAGTGGTGGTAGCACGTGAATCCTGGCCAACATTGTCTATAACTATCATTGCCATTCCAGCAGCTTCGCAACTACTTTAGCGACTCTTTAAATATTAATTTCAAACCTTAACATATTGATTTATTTGTTTTGATTAACTTGTGATGTGTTGTTTGATTTTATATGTATAGATGTACTTGCCTATTCGTTGTTAATTTTCTTGGATGTGATTTTTGCATATGTGTTGTTGGGATGTGTTGCTGCTGATTTGTGGACATATTTGGTTTTTATGACATGTCTTGTAACGCCCTAAAATTCTTTTGTAAATTTATGTCTTTTAATTTGTCTTGCATGTGAAATTTATAGGTAATTATTTTATATATATATATATATATCATAAAAATAGTCATAAGCTTACCATTTAATAAATTTTATCCGTAAGTATAATGAGACACTATTTACACTTGTATATTAGTGAAATTACATCACTTTTAAAATTTCATGTAAATACTTATTGATAGAACATTTATTAGACAATATCAAGACCTATCCAATAGAAAAGACAAGATAGCTTAATATCACATTATGAAGAACTTGAACCTTCATGGAAAGATTTATGTGAGGCATTAGGATCATGAATATATATATATATATGTATGTAAATACAAATAAGATTTTACAATAAATATTGATTGGAAAATTCCAAAAAAAAAAATATCAAACTTCTTTTAATATTTTCAAAACTGATTTTACAATAAAAATAAAAGAAAATGATATTCAACTTACAAAGCATTTTGAAACCATCTAACTTGTTTTCAAAAAATTCTTACAAAAACACAAAGACTAAAACTATAAATATATTCATATTGGTCTCGTACATGTTGGGATTAAAACCCTTACAAAAAAAGAAGAAGAAGATTTAAATACTTCTATTTTAACTGTTATTATAGATGTTAGATTTTAAAAATTTCAAGAATCATTACTAAGTCCCATAAAATTTAGTTTATATGGTGGTCATGTTTCTTTTAACTATTATTCAAATCTTACTATATCCCCCAAAGATAAAAACATCCTATAAAATATGATTTTATAAATCAAAACTCGTAACTATAATATGCTTGAAGGATCAATTACTACAATTTTGATATTCAAAATCTATTATAAAGCAATGTGTTCTGCTTTTATCAGTAAACATAAATTCCAATCTTAGAAAGGTGAAACCTTACTCATCAAAACAAACCTTTATAGATTAAATACAGTTGTTCCCAAATCTATCTAGTGGAAAGATCTAATCGTATTAGAAGACTGGATCCTTAAAGATGCCACCTAACTTGAACCTTTGCAATCACCACAACCAAATATCCAACTCAAATAAATAATCAAGTATAATAATAGTAGAGTTAAACTATCATTTCATAGACATTTAACTAGTTCTAAATTGTTATATGAATCTTTTACATTGTGTATAATAAAATCTTAAAAGAATTTCTGAGATTCCTCCTATTATAAACATGCTTTACCATACAAAATCATATAGGAAATCGACTTCTCATATTCTTAGCAATGATTTTCAAAACGCAGATTATACTATAAATGTGCCTAAGCTACTATATAGAAACAATGACCAACCTTTTTTACCAATCTCTCCAACATTCTCTTTTGTAATAGAGAACATCCAAAATGAATTGAATGTTCTTGAAACAAATTTTGTTGTCAATAAAAAATATTTTATTGATGATTTTAATGGTAATCATAACTCTGAAAAAAAATCTTACTTTTTTCAAAAAATTTATGCAACAAAGAAAGGAAATACAAAAATGTTTTTATGATTTCATTGCATTATATATAATACAAATCTTATTCTTTGATTGATTTTATGCAGGTCCCATCACATTTACAAATAAAACCCCTATCTAGGAGTTAGTAAATGACATTTCCATTAAGTTCGAGCATCCTCCTCCGAGAAACTACAAAATCCCTCACAATAACCAGACAATAAAAACTGCTTCTTACAAATCCTCAAATGAAGATGTTATTATCAATATCAAACGCATAATCTTGCAAAATAACTTTACAATTACCAACCTCAACACTATAGGAAAGCAATTGATTATATTAGAAAAGCACATCTAGAAGTCTTTAGGCTTTTATATTGAAACTTCATCAAAACCTGTTGACTAAAAACTTAAAAACTAATTTTTAGACCATAACAGGTTACCAACATTAGTAAAACCCAATTACAAAACAACAAAAATATCTTCCTCAAAACTATCAAATATCATCTTAACCACCTTAAAGCTTCCTCTTATATCTTAATTGCTCTTGATATATCTCAAATTAGTAATGATTAGTACTTAAAAGTGTATTTTTATCAAGGTTTTATATCGTCATTTTGCATTTGAAGTATCAATAACTCCTTAACTAAAACATGTTTTATAATAACATATCTAATAATATAAGATACCTTTTATTTGTGATAAATGTTCATTTTAAATACAAGCGTATCACATAAATAAAAGGATTGATTGATGAATTTAAGAACTGAAATTGAAAGGACAAAGAGATGGTCAAACTTAGAAAAGAGATATCGGTGCAGTCCAAACTGGAACACTATTCAGTAATTGGGTCATATCTGGAGCTGTAGATCTCGAATTTAGGCATACTTTATATGGATGGAAAGGTAAGATATAGACCTACAAATTTCATAGAACCCAAGATTTAAAAAGGTCATTTTCAAGTCTAAATTGTAACAACAACAAAAAAAGTCTAAATATGTCCTACAACCCACGCACTATTCAGTATTTAGCCCATATCTGGAGTTCTAGAAGTCTAAATGACCTTTATTTTTTTTTCCTGAAAAGCGGAGACAATTTCCTACAACTTTCATGTTTTCAAGTGGTTCCAATTCTGACCTTATCAATGACGTTTTATGTAAAGAAGAGAAGATAAGGATTGTCACTAAGTCAAGAGTTGGCCACCCACTCATCAATTATTCATCAAATCAATAGTTTTTAATTTTGGCTTATAAAAGGAGGCATTTGCCATGCATTTAGGCATCTTGGTTTCCAGATCAAGATCATGCTATTGCTTTCTCTCTTTGTATTTTTTGTATTACTATGTTTTGCTTTCATTAATATCAAGTTTATGCCTTTTATTTCATTTTCTTTACTTAGTTAACTTTTATCTTATTTATGTTCTTATTTTGTTTATTTATTTTTCTTTCTTTCATTATGTCTAGCTAAGTTTATTATGCTAAGAAAAACATGATGATAATAAAAAAGTAGATAAGTTTGGTTTCGTAGCCTCCCTAACCTAAGCAATTAAGCCCGAAGGGGTGTTTTAACACCTAATACCCTAAAGTCAACTGACTTGGGAGCTATTGGCCCAACGCTTGTTACATGGGTTGAGGAGAAAAGCTTAAGGGAATCAAACATTGCACTATCTACATATCAGTATCTACGACCCGAGTTACTAAGCTCGTAGGGGTGTCTTAACACCTAATGCCCTAAGACCAACTAGTCTGGGAGTCATTAGCTGAAAGCTCGTTACATGGGTTAAAGATGCATGGTGTTTTTAAATTATATGTATATTTTTTAAAAAAAAAAAGAAAAAAGAAAAAAAATACTAATCCCAACCCAAGGAAGTTAACCTTAAACATTAGAACAAAAAATTTTGTTTTCTTCCAAGAAAAGCTCCATAATTATGTGTTGATACATTGAGCACAAAAGAAAGGTTTATTAATATCTTGTTAAGAGGTATTGAGCAGATATATAAATTTAATGAGAGTTTGTTTATCTGGTTAGATTAATGGAAGTTAAATGATGAATACCTTGCTTTGTGGAATTTGCAAATTTGTTTTTCTATTTTAACGCTTTCATTACTAGGGACTAGTAATAAGCTGGTTGGGGGGTGTGATTAGTACTTAAAAGTACATTTTTATCATGGTTTTATATCATCATTTTGCACTTGAAGTATCAATAACTCCTTAACCAAAGCATGTTTTATAATAATATATCTAATAATGTAAGATACCTTTAATTTATGGTAAATGTTCATTTTAAATGCAGGCCTATCACATAAATGAAAGGATTGATTGATGACTTGAAGAACTTAAATTGCAAGGATAAAGAGATGGTCAAACTTAGAAAAGAGATGTCGGTGCAATCCAAACCGGAACACTGTTCGATAATTGGGTCATATCTGGAGCTACAGATCTCAGATTTAGGTTCAATTTATATGGATGGAAAGGTAAGACATAGGCCTACAACTTTCATATGGAGCCTAAGATCTAAAAAGGCCATTATCAAGTCCAAATTGTAGCAACAACAAAGAAGCCCGAATCTATCTTCCAGCCCGAGCACTGTTCGGTATTTTGGCCATATCTGGAGTTCTAGAAGTCCAAATGAGCTGAAGTTTTTACACAAGAAAGCTGAGACAATTGCCTACAACTTTTATGTTTACAACTGGCTCCAATTTTGACGTTATCAATGATGTTTTGGGCAGAAAAGAGAAGATAAGGATTGTCACCAAGTCAAAAGTTGGTCACCCACTTATCAATTAGTCATCAAATTAATAGTTTCCAATTTTGGCCTATAAAAGGAGGCATTTGCCATGCATTTAGGCATCTTGGTTTCCAGATCAAGATCATGCTCTTCCTTTCTCTCTTTGTATTTTTTTGTAGTGTTTATGCTTTGCTTTCATTAATATCAAGTTTATGCCTTTCATTTCCTTTCCTTTACTTAGTTAGCTTTTATGTTCTTATTTTGTTTATCTATTTTGCTTTCTTTCATTATGTCTAGCTAAGTTAATTATGTCAAGGTGAAAAGGTTACACTAATGGTGTGAGAATAAGTATAATATAAACTTAATATGGACTTTAATGTTTGATATTAACATGTTTTGTATTTGTTATCTTGTTCACTTTTTAATACTTTACTTGTTAAATGACTAATCTAGATTTATGTTGTATAACACTTAGTACATCACATGCTTGACACTTTCATAGCACAAACTGTATAGTATAATTGATACCTGTGCTATGAAAGGAACTTGATTTGTTGTTAATATAAGTTATAAACATTACAAAAAATACAAAGAGAGAAAGGAAGAGCATGATCTTGATCTGAACACCAAGATGCCTCAATGCATGGCAAATGCCTCCTTTTATAGGCCAAAATTGGGAACTATTGATTTGATGACTAATTGATAAGTGGGTGGCCAACTTTTGACTTGGTGACAATCCTTATCTTCTCTTGTCTGCCCAAAACGTCATTGATAACGTCAAAATTGGAGCCAGTTGCAAACATGAAAGTTGTAGGCAATTGTCTCAGCTTTCTTGTGTAAAACATTCAGCTCATTTGGACTTCTAGAACTCCAGATATGGCCAAAATACCGAACAGTGCTCGGGCTGGAAGATAGATTCGGGCTTCTTTGTTGTTGCTACAATTTGGACTTGATAATGGCCTTTTTAGATCTTGGGCTCCATATGAAAGTTGTAGGCCTATGTCTTACCTTTCCATCCATATAAATTGGACCTAAATCTGAGATCTGTAGCTCCAGATATGACCCAATTACCAAACAGTGTTCCGGTTTGGATTGCACCGACATCTCTTTTCTAGGTTTGACCATCTCTTTATCCTTGCAATTTAAGTTCTTCAAGTCATCAATCAATCCTTTTATTTATGTGATAGGCCTGCATTTAAAATGAACATTTACCATAAATTAAAGGTATCTTACATTATTAGATATATTATTGTAAAACATGCTTTGGTTAAGGAGTTATTGATACTTCAAGTGCAAAATGATGATATAAAACCATGATAAAAATGCACTTTTAAGTACTAATCACACCCTCCAACCAGCTTATTACTAATCCCTAGTAATGAAAGCGTTAAAATAGAAAAACAAATTTGCAAATTCCACAAAGCAAGGTATTCATCATTTAACTTCCATTAATCTAACCAGATAAACAAACTCTCATTAAATTTATATATCTGCTCAATACCTCTTAACAAGATATTAATAAACCTTTCTTTTGTGCTCAATGTATCAACACATAATTATGGAGCTTTTCTTGGAAGAAAACAAAATTTTTTGTTCTAATGTTTAAGGTTAACTTCCTTGGGTTGGGATTAGTATTTTTTTTCTTTTTTCTTTTTTTTTTTAAAAAAATATACATATAATTTAAAAACACCATGCATCTTTAACCCATGTAACGAGCTTTCAGCTAATGACTCCCAGACTAGTTGGTCTTAGGGCATTAGGTGTTAAGACACCCCTACGAGCTTAGTAACTCGGGTCGTAGATACTGATATGTAGATAGTGCAATGTTTGATTCCCTTAAGCTTTTCTCCTCAACCCATGTAACAAGCGTTGGGCCAATAGCTCCCAAGTCAGTTGACTTTAGGGTATTAGGTGTTAAAACACCCCTTCGGGCTTAATTGCTTAGGTTAGGGAGGCTACGAAACCAAACTTATCTACTTTTTTATTATCATCATGTTTTTTTTTTTTCATGTTTTTTTTTTGCTTAATTATGTACAATCCCTTTCCCTTAGTTGTTACCTTTAACAAAAGAACATAAATAATGTAATAATCCAATATGCAACCCACAATCATATGTTAAAGTGTGTGTGTGTGTAAATTAAGGTTTAAGAATACATGTTAAATAAGTATATGAGCAGAATTAAGCGGTAATAATACGAGAGTTTGTAAACCTGAATATTTCAGGAAGTATTATAATAGACCTTGTTAAGAATGGTTACTAAGATGCGTCTCAAGAGTCACTTTAACAAAAGAACTCCTTTACTCTGCCATCCTAGTAACAACAATTATGCACATGCTTTATGAAATGAAAAACAATTTTTTTTTTATCAACTACTACCCTCTCCCCCCAACCAAAACGAGACATTGTCCTCAATGTTCTAAGGTAGAAAGATAGAGTATAGAAGATATCACCTGAAATAACGAACACTGACAAAACCTGAAACACACTAAAACAAAAATAAGAAATAACAAAACACAATAATAAAACCAAAAGACATAAAAATTCATAAATGAAGGCTCAAATCCAATCTAAGCTTTTTACGGCTTCCCGTAGATGACCAATTTATGCGACTCATGGAAGGATCAATCACAGGAATGAAAGATTGTAGTTGGTCAATCAATTGTTCAGCAGTAGTAGCAGAGATTATGATTTGTCGTGCAGAAGATGTTAGAAATTCCTGTTCCACAGCATGATCAAGAAAAGACAATAACTTATCATAATAACCATTAACATTTAACAAACCTATGGGTTTATGGTGAATGTGCAATTGAGCCCAAGAGGAAATATGAAAGATCTCTTCCAATGTGCCTAGACCACCTGGTAAAGCAATGAAAGCATCAGCATGGTTAAACATTGCATTCATTCGAGCCGACATTGTAGAGACCTGAAGTTCCTCTCCAATTGTTTTTCCAATGATGTCCCCTTGTGCCAAAGCTTCAGGGACGACCCCCAAAACTTGACTACCTCCTAAAAATGCAGCTATTGACACACCTCCCATTAACCCAAGACTGTCTCCCCCATATACTAAATGAATCTTTCTCTCAGCTAGCACCTGACCAAGATGATTTGCTGATTCTAAAAACTCCTTCTCTTTCCCAGGACTAGATCCACCGAAAACACAAATATTTCTAATATGATGACTTGAGGAACTTGCCATTTCTACACACTTCTGTATTTGTTGAATGTATGGGTTGAGTAGAAATGAAAAAAGAGAGGGTTTTATAGATGAGAAATTAGAAAGGCAATCATAACACTTATATATAGGCCAGCTGGAGTCTCACACTCTCTCTCTCTCTTTTTATTTATTTATTTATTTATTTACTTTTGAAAAAAAAACATGTGTATGTACAGGTAGTTGTGATTGTGGCTCACATCTTCCCTTGGTTTTACGTCCAAGAACGGCTTAAACGCCCTCTATGGGTCGGGGATAGGCTTCCCATCCAGTTTTCTTAAAAACTGGCAAACATGGTCTTTTTTTAGTCAGTTCCCAAGACTAAGTCGATCATGTTCTTTATGAAATAGTGGCCATAAATTATGAATTGCACGATGCACATCTCCACTAGGATGCGTCTCAAGAGTCAATAGAAGATTATCTAAAGACTCCTTACTCAGGCCATCCTTAATGAATTGTATTTTATCTTCACGGTTTATAGATACCATTCCTAAAGAACGACATTGTGTATTACAAGTCCATCTAGCACATCGATGACAGACATCCAGTCGTTTTGCACGACGCTTCTTCACAAAAGTGCTTTTACCTGTTCCAGGCATGTGTGAAATGAAGGAGTTAGAGGACTCACCTGATAATCGGACCTTTGCTTCAATCAACCAACGAATATCTTTAGGAATTCCATGATTCATTAACAATCTCAATCTTGCACATCTAGCACGATAAATTTTTGTAATCGCATTCTGAGGCAGAGCGGGAAAATACTTTTTCAATTTTTCAAGATTAGTGTCCATTTTCAAATGAGAATTGGAAGAGAGATTCAAAGAATTGCACAAATATATACACAAATATCAGTAATTGTGGGAAACTGAAAGAACCGACTTAAGTCACGGAGTACCGTTATCCGCCATTTGACCAGGGTGAGAGAAACTAGCAAAAACCACTTAAAAAGAAACACAGAAACAATGTGAGAAAAAAATAATCAACCTTTATCTACAAGATCATTCCAACCAGTTGATTCATTTTCATTAAGAAAATTATCAAAGTAAGTTTTCAAACGATGTCCATTTTCCTTAAAATCATTGTCATTCATTGAATTCTCAATATCACAGGCCCCATAAGGATTGCTCCATCTTGGTCTTAGCTCTCTAGGGACTGCATAGAGTTGAGAATCATAAAACAAAACTTTTTGACCAGTATCAATCTTTTGACAATTTTCACAAGTTTTGCAGAATGCATGCGTGTCCTTGAACATGGTAGGCCAATAAAATCCATTTTGAAAGATTTTTGCAATTGTCTTTTTTGACGAGAAATAACTTCCACATGCTTCAGAATGACAAAGTTTAATGACACTACTTACCTCATTGTCGGGAATGAATCTTTGAAATATTTGATCGGGACAATATTTGAATAAGGTAGGGTCATCACAATAAAAATTCTTCACTTCGTTCAAAAACTGTTCTTTGTCTTGGGTACTCCAATCAGCTGGCAAATCTTCTAAAGCAAGAAAATTGATATTTTTATTATACCAAGGCATTGGACTAAGAGAAAGTAAGGATTCGTTAGGAAAGTAATCATCCATTGGTGTGATGTCAGATGTCGAATCTGTTGTCACTGTTGACAAAAGATTCGCATCAACATTTTCGGTGCTTGTTTCATTCGTGATTTCTTCCGCAGAATAAAACATTTGCAAATCTTCAGTTTCATCCAATTCATTTTTACTTAAAATAGATTCAAGTTGATCATAAACTAATTCCTCAATATGATCTACTTCTTGTAAATCATTATCATCTCCAGGTTGCTTGCAAATGTTGAAAATATTCATCTCCAATGTCATGTTTCCAAATGATAGCTTCATCAGTCCATTCCTACAATTAATCAATGCGTTAGAGGTTGCAAGAAACGGACGTCCTAAAATAACAGGAAATGAATTACATGCTTCAACAGGTTCTGTGTCCAAGACAATAAAATCCACAGGATAAATGAATTTATCGACTTGTACTAACACATCTTCAATTATTCCTCTAGGCACTTTTACAGATCTATCGGCAAGTAAAAGAGTTATAGAAGTTGGTTTTAACTCACCTAGATTGAGACTCTGAAAAACTGAATATGGAAGTAAATTCACACTAGCACCAAGATCAAGTAAGGCTCTTTCAATTTTATGCTCTCCAATAAAGCAAGAAATTGTAGGACAACCAGGGTCTTTATATTTCAAAGCATTATTGTTTTGAAGAATAGCACTTACTTGTTCGGCTAGAAAGGCTTTCTTTTTCACATTCAGTTTCCTCTTCACAGTGCAGAGATCTTTCAAAAATTTAACATAGGAAGGAACCTGTTTAATTGCATCCAGCAAAGGTATATTGATCCTTACCTGTTTGAAAATTTCATAAATTTCAGAGTTGTGATTAACTTTCCTTTGTTTGGTCATGGCTTGAGGAAATGGAAGTGCTGGCGGTGAATCAGTCATTTCTTTGTAATTTTCAGATTCATCCCCTTCCTTACCCTCAGAGATTGACTCATCATCTTTCTCATAAGGTTCAAGAGAGGGTTTTTCAATAACCTTACCACTACGCAGAGTAGTGACTGATTTGACTTGATTCATGTGTTGGCTTCTAGAACTACTTGCATTTGCATTGTATTGCCCCTTGGGATTTTGTTGCGGTTGAGATGGAAACTTACCTTTCTCTTGGAAACTGAGAGCAGATGCTAATTTAGCAAGAGTATCTTTAAAATCTGTCATGTTTTGAGCAAGTTGAGTATTGATTGTCTCTTGCTTTTCAATGAATGCATGCAATGTTTCCTCAAGATTTCTTCTAGGAGGTGGAGCATAAGGAGGTGCATATCCATGAGAATTTTGGAAATTGTGGTGTGCTTGAAATGGTGGTTGTGAAGTTTGTGCATTGTTGTTCTCACTCTTCCAACTGAAATTTGGGTGATTTCTCCAATCAGGGTTGTATGTTTGGGAGTATGGGTTGTGGTTGGCCCTTTGAAAACTGTTTAAAGCATGGGCTTGTTCATGGAGACATTCTTTAAAAGAAGGCAAGGTTGGACAATCATTGGTTAAGTGTTCATTTGTTTCACAAATTTGACACACAATGTTTTCAACAGATTTTAATTGACCACTCTTTTTTAATTCTAGTGCCTCAACTTTTCTAGCTAAAGATGCAAACTTGGCTTGAAGGTCATGATCTTCCCTAAGGTTGTACATACCTCCACTAGATGTATGAGGTTGAGTTTTACTCAGTGCCTCATATGTACCCGCGGTGTCCCAATTTTGAGCATTTTCAGCTAACAAGTCTAAGTACTCCATTGCTTCATCAGGGTCTTTATCTTCAAAAGTTCCATTGTACATCAATTCAACCATTTGCCTATCTTTAGGTGTTAACCCTTCATAGAAATGTGAAACCAATCTCTATGTTTCAAAACCATGATGAGGGCAAGTACTAAGCAAATCTCGATACCTATCCCAACATTTGTAAAATGTTTCTCCTGGTTTTTGAGTGAAAGTGGTGATTTGTCTCTTGAAAGAGTTTGTTCTATGAGATGGGAAAAACTTCTTTAAAAATTGTTGTTGCATTTCATCCCAAGCACGAATGGATCCTGGTCTCAAATTTTGTAGCCATGTTTTAGCTTTATCTTTTAATGAAAAAGGAAAAAGCTTTAATCTGATGGTGTTCATGCTACAATTTAAATTATTGTACGTGTTGCAGACCTCCTCAAATTCTCTTAAATGCAAGTATGGATTTTCCAATTCTAAGCCATGAAAAGAAGGTAAAAGTTGAATAATACCTGGTTTAAAATTAAAATGAGATGCATCAGGAGGAAAAACTATGCATGATGGTGCACTTGTTCTTGTGGGATTCATGTGGTCTCTAAGTGTTCTAGCACGGTTATTCTCATTATTCTCATTTTGAAGTGATTGATTATCTTATTCGGCCATATTTTCTGAAAATGATGAGGATATCCTACAAAGTCTACCACTTGATGTACGTGACCACGCTCTCATGCACATGTAGGAATAAAATAAAAAAAAAGAAGAAGAAAGCAAAAGAAGGAGGAAGAAAACAAAATAAAAAGAAACAAAAGAAAAGAAACAAAGTTATATATAAGAAAAGTGAAAAGAGAAAATAAAATAAATACTAAATTTATACAAGAACTTACCTCCCCGGCAACAGCGCCAAAAACTTGACACGACTAAAAGGTTGATGTCTTCTCCCAAGTGCAGGAGTGTCGAAGTAATAAATAACCCGGCAAGACCGGGGTCGAACCATAGGGAGGTTAATTGTACAAATTATAGACAACAATTATAAACAACAATAATAGCAATAATAACAACAACTATAATAATAATAATAATAATAACAACAACTATAATAATAATAATAATAATAATAATAATAATAATAATAATAATAATAATACTAGTAGTAGTAATAATAATAATAATAATAAAGAAAGAGAAGAAGAAGAAGATTATGAGAACTTGGTGATGGAAAATTAATGTAAGGATTTAAACAATAATAATAACAAATGTCAAGGTTAGAGGTTCCACTAATGGTATATCAAACAAGTATAGTATAAACTCTTATTATTGAATTGAAAACCACACACAAAGGAGGTTCCAATCAGATTATATATTGTTAACATGATTACATTAGTCATCTTATTCAATTAATGCTAATACTTGTAAATCTCGTCAAGCATTCATGATTATAACTTATGTTAACAACAAATCAAGTTCCTTTCATAGCTCAGGTGTCGGTTATACCATACATTATGGGCTATGAAAGTGCCAAGCATTTGTTGTACCAAGTGTTATACAACATAAATCAAGATTAGTCATTTAACAAGCAAAGTATTAAAGAGTGAACAAGATAACAAATATAAAACAGGTTAGTATCAAACATTAAAGTCCATATTAAGTTTACATTATACTTATTCTTACACCATTAGTGTAACCTTTTCACCTTGACATAATTAACTTAGCTAGACATAATGAAAGAAAGAAAAATAGATAAACAAAATAAGAACATAAAAGTTAACTAAGTAAAGGAAAGGAAATGAAAGGCATAAACTTACTATTAATGAAAGCAAAGCATAAACATTACAAAAAATACAAAGAGAGAAAGGAAGAGCATGATCTTGATCTGAACACCAAGATGCCTCAATGCATGGCAAATGCCTCCTTTTATAGGCCAAAATTGAGAACTATTGATTTGATGACTAATTGATAAGTGGGTGGCCAACTTTTGACTTGGTGACAATCCTTATCTTCTCTTGTCTGCCCAAAACGTTATTGATAACATCAAAATTGGAGCCAGTTGCAAACATGAAAGTTGTAGGCAATTGTCTCAGCTTTCTTGTGTAAAAAATTCAGCTCATTTGGACTTCTAGAACTCCAGATATGGCCAAAATACCGAACAGTGCTCGGGCTGGAAGATAGATTCGGGCTTCTTTGTTGTTGCTATAATTTGGACTTGATAATGGCCTTTTTAGATCTTGGGCTCCATATGAAAGTTGTAGGCCTATGTCTTACCTTTCCATCCATATAAATTGGACCTAAATCTGAGATCTGTAGCTCCAGATATGACCCAATTACCGAACAGTGTTCCGGTTTGGATTGCACCGACATCTCTTTTCTAAGTTTGACCATCTCTTTATCCTTGCAATTTAAGTTCTTCAAGTCATCAATCAATCCTTTCATTTATGTGATAGGCCTGCATTTAAAATGAACATTTACCATAAATTAAAGGTATCTTACATTATTAGATATATTATTATAAAACATGCTTTGGTTAAGGAGTTACTGATACTTCAAGTGCAAAATGATGATATAAAACCATGATAAAAATGCACTTTTAAGTACTAATCACAAGTTCTTGTATAAATTATAGTATTTATTTTATTTTCACTTTTCACTTTTCTTGTATATAACTTTGTTTCTTTTCTTTTGTTTCTTTTTATTTTGTTTTCTTCCTTCTTCTTTTGCTTTCTTCTTCTTCTTTTTTATTTTATTCCTACACGTGCATGAGAGTGTGGTCACGTACATCAAGTGGTAGACTTTGTAGGATATCCTCATCATTTTCAGAAAATATGGCCGAATAAGATAATCAATCACTTCAAAATGAGAATAATGAGAATAACCGTGCTAGAACACTTAGAGACCACATGAATCCCACAAGAACAAGTGCACCATCATGCATAGTTTTTCCTCCTGATGCATCTCATTTTAATTTTAAACCAGGTATTATTCAACTTTTACCTTCTTTTCATGGCTTAGAATTGGAAAATCCATACTTGCATTTAAGAGAATTTGAGGAGGTCTGCAACACGTACAATAATTTAAATTGTAGCATGAACACCATCAGATTAAAGCTTTTTCCTTTTTCATTAAAAGATAAAGCTAAAACATGGCTACAAAATTTGAGACCAGGATCCATTCGTGCTTGGGATGAAATGCAACAACAATTTTTAAAGAAGTTTTTCCCATCTCATAGAACAAACTCTTTCAAGAGACAAATCACCACTTTCACTCAAAAACCAGGAGAAACATTTTACAAATGTTGGGATAGGTATCGAGATTTGCTTAGTACTTGCCCTCATCATGGTTTTGAAACATAGAGATTGGTTTCACATTTCTATGAAGGGTTAACACCTAAAGATAGGCAAATGGTTGAATTGATGTACAATGGAACTTTTGAAGATAAAGACCCTGATGAAGCAATGGAGTACTTAGACTTGTTAGCTGAAAATGCTCAAAATTGGGACACCGCGGGTACATATGAGGCACTGAGTAAAACTCAACCTCATACATCTAGTGGAGGTATGTACAACCTTAGGGAAGATCATGACCTTCAAGCCAAGTTTGCATCTTTAGCTAGAAAAGTCGAGGCACTAGAATTGAAAAAGAGTGGTCAATTAAAATCTATTGAAAACATTGTGTGTCAAATCTGTGAAACAAATGAACACTCAACCAACGATTGTCCAACCTTGCCTTCTTTTAAGGAATGTCTCCATGAACAAGCTCATGCTTTAAACAGTTTTCAAAGGGCCAACCACAACCCATACTCCCAAACATACAACCCTGGTTGGAGGAATCACTCAAATTTCAGTTGGAAGAGTGAGAGTGACAATGCACAAACTTCACCACCACAGTTCCAAGCACACCATAATTTCTAAAATTATCATGGATATGCACCTCCTTATGCTCCATCTCCTACAAGAAAGTTTGAGGAAACTTTGTATGCATTCATTGAAAAGCAAGAGACAATCAACACTCAACTTGCTCAAAACATGACAGATTTTAAAGATACTCTTGCAAAATTAACATCTGCTCTCAGTTTCCAAGAGAAAGGTAAGTTTCCATCTCAACCACAACAAAATCCTAAAGGGCAATACAATGCAAATGCAAGTAGTTCCAGAAGCCAACACATGGATCAAGTCAAATCAGTCACTACTCTACGCAGTGGTAAGGTTATTGAAAAACTCTCTCTTGAACCTTATGAGAAAGATGATGAGTCAATTTCTAAGGGAAAGGAAGGGGTTGAATCTGAAAATTACAAAGAAACGACTGATTCTCCACCAGCACTTCCATTTTCTCATGCCATGACCAATCAGGAAGAAATCGAGGATGAAAAAGGCATCGAAAAGGTTGATGCGAATCTTTTATCAAAAGTGACAATAGATTCGACACCCGACATCACACCAATCGATGATTACTTTCCTGATGAATCTCTGCTTTCTCTTAATTCAATGCCTTGGTTTGCTAAAAATATCAATTTTCTTGCTTCAGGATTTTTGCCAACTCATTGGAGTATTGAAGACAAAAGAAAATTTTTTAGCAACGAGCAAAATTTTTATTGGGATGACCCTTACTTATTCAATTATTGTCCTGATCAAATATTTCAAAAATGCATTCTCGACAATGAGGTAAGTAATTTCATTAAATTTTGTTACTCTAAGGCATGTGGGGATCATTTCTCATCAAAAAAGAGGATTGTAGAAATCTTACAAAGTGAATTTTACTGGCCCATCATATTCAAGGAGTCAGATGCATTCCGCAAAAACTGTGAAAATTGTCAGAAGGTGGGATTTATTTCAAAACACAGAGAGTCTTTAGATAATCTTCTATTGACTCTTAAGTCTCATCATAGTCGAGATAAGCATCGTGTAATTCATGACTTATGAACCCATTTTCATAAAGAACATACTTGACTTAGTCTTGGAAATCTGACTAAAAAAGACCCTGTTTGCTAGTTTTTAAGAAAACTGGATGGGAAGCCTATCCCCGACCCATTGAGAGCGTTTAAGCTGTTCTTGGACGTAAAACCAAGGGAAGATGTGAGCCACATTCACAACTGCGATTTGAATTTTTTTTTGTTTGTAAAAACTTGTGTCTTTTGGTTTTATTATTGTGTTTTGTTATTTCTTATTTTTGTTTTAGTATGTTTCAGGTTTTGTCAGTGTTCGTTATTTCAGGTGATATCTTCTATACTTTATCTTTCTACCTTAGAACATTGAGGACAATGTCTCGTTTTGGTTGGGGGGAGAGGGTAGTAGTTGATAAAAAAAAAATTATTTTTCATTTCATAAAGCATGTGCATAATTGTTGTTACTAGGATGGCAGAGTAAAGGAGTTCTTTTGTTAAAGTGACTCTTGAGACGCATCTTAGTAACCATTCTTAACAAGGTCTATTATAATACTTCTTGAAATATTCAGGTTTACAAACTCTCGTATTGTTACCGCTTAATTCTGCTCATATACTTATTTAACATGTATTCTTAAACCTTAGTTTACACACACACACTTTAACATATGATTGTGGGTTGCATATTGGATTATTACATTATTTATGTTCTTTTGTTAAAGGTAACAACTAAGGGAAAAGGATTGTATATAATTAAAAAAAAAAAAGAAAAAAAAATAATGATAATAAAAATGTAGATAAGTTTGGTTTCGTAGCCTCCCTAACCTAAGCAATTAAGCCCGAAGGGGTGTTTTAACACCTAATACCCTAAAGTTAACTGACTTGGGAGCTATTGGCACAACGCTTGTTACATGGGTTGAGGAGAAAAGCTTAAGGGAATCAAACATTGCACTATCTATATATCAGTATGTTTTAATAATATAAGATACCTATAATTTGTGGTAAATATCTATTTTTAATGCATGTTTTATAATAATATATCTAATAATATAAGATACCTATAATTTGTGGTAAATATCTATTTTTAATGCAGGCCTATCACATAAATGAAAGGATTGATTGATGACTTGAAGAACTTAAATTGCAAGGATAAAGAGATGGTCAAACTTAGAAAAGAGATGTCGGTGCAATCCAAACCGGAACACTGTTCGGTAATTGGGTCATATCTGGAGCTACAGATCTCAGATTTAGGTCCAATTTATATGGATGGAAAGGTAAGATATAGGCCTACAACTTTCATATGGAGCCCAAGATCTAAAAAGGCCATTATCAAGTCCAAATTGTAGCAACAACAAAGAAGCCCGAATCTGTCTTCCAGCCCGAGCACTGTTCGGTATTTTGGCCATATCTGGAGTTCTAGAAGTCCAAATGAGCTGAATGTTTTACACAAGAAAGCTGAGACAATTTCTTACAACTTTCATGTTTACAACTGGCTTCAATGTTGACGTTATCAATGATGTTTTGGGCAGACAAGAGAAGATAAGGATTGTCACCAAGTCAAAAGTTGGTCACCCACTTATCAGTTAGTCATCAAATCAATAGTTCCCAATTTTGGCCTATAAAAGGAGGCATTTGCCATGCATTTAGGCATCTTGGTTTCCAGATCAAGATCATGCTCTTCCTTTCTCTCTTTGTATTTTTTTGTAGTGTTTATGCTTTGCTTTCATTAATATCAAGTTTATGCCTTCCATTTCCTTTCCTTTACTTAGTTAGCTTTTATGTTTTTATTTTGTTTATCTATTTTGTTTTCTTTCATTATGTCTAGCTAAGTTAATTATGTCAAGGTGAAAAGGTTACACTAATGGTGTGAGAATAAGTATAATGTAAACTTAATATGGACTTTAATGTTTGATACTAACATGTTTTATATTTGTTATCTTGTTCACTCTTTAATACTTTGCTTGTTAAATGACTAATCTTGATTTATGTTGTATAACACTTGGTACAACAAATGCTTGGCACTTTCATAGCCCATAATGTATGGTATAACCGACACCTGAGCTATGAAAAGAACTTGATTTGTTGTTAACATAAGTTATAATCATGAATGCTTGACGAGATTTACAAGTATTAGCATTAATTGAATAAGATGACTAATGTAATCATGTTAACAATATATAATCTGATTGGAACCTTCTTTGTGTGTGGTTTCCAATTCAATAATAAGAGTTTATACTATACTTGTTTGATATACCATTAGTGGAACCTCTAACCTTGACATTTGTTATTATTATTGTTTAATCCTTACATTAATATTTCATCTCTAAGTTCTCATCATCATCATCTTCTTCTTCTTCTCTTTCTTTATTATTATTATTATTATTATTGTTATTATTATTATTATTATTATTATTAGTACTACTACTACTACTATTATTATTATTATTATTATTATTATTATTATTATTATTATTATTATTATTATTATTATTATTATCGTTATTACTATTATTGTTGTTTATAATTGTTGTTTATAATTTGTACAATTAACCTCCCTGTGGTTCGACCCCGGTCTTGCCGGGTTATTTATTACTTCGACACTCCTGCACTTAGGAGAAGACATTAATCTTTTAGTCGTGTCACTTATCCATATAGAAGCTAATCTATGGTGGAAATTGTTCCAAGCCTGATAGAAAACTCGCCTGACAGAAAACTCAATAAACCACCATACAAATACATAAAAAAAAAAAATTATACCAAAACTGAGCCCCACTACAAAAAGACCAATAAAAAACCAACAAAACATTCTTAGGTAAAACCCAAGCCTAAATTTGAGCTAAAAAACATTACTTGTTACAAATATGACAAAAAAAAGTCATACATCTAAGTTTTGCCAAATAAATACCAAGCTCTATGAACTTCAATTAGAATAAGAAGTTATTCATCATATTTAAACCCTTTTGATTGAAGCCACTAATTCTAAGACAAACTCTTCCAGCTCTTCAGAAGAACCCTTCCAAATAGATGAGTTATAAACATCTAGTTTTGACTAAGAACATTTAACCCATACTACTTTAAAACAAATAAATGTCCTATCCAGATATCAGAAATTTATTCTTGAAGCTATAAAAAATCTTGATGATTATCAATTACCAAAAACTTATCTAGACAAACTTGTGAGTATTTGTGATAAACCAGAAAATCCATAACCTTTTTTTAAAAAAATTATTGTTACCATCAACTAGCATAAATATCTGTGAACTTACCAAAATTCTTAACAAGAAAAAGAAATTTAAGCCTATTGTTACTATCCCAAAACTATTATCTGAAATAAAAAAACCTTTAAGATTGAACTACAAAATCTCAAACAAGCTCAACAAAAAAAATCTACTATTTTACAACACCTTTTTACAAAGTTAGAGAGTTAATCTGATTCTGAACCAGAATTACAAGAACAAACCCTAGAGAGTCATGCATTGTCAAATATTAAGCATATTTATGAAGACTTTCTGCATGTTTTAACTACAAAACTTCAAAAAAGTATATCATCAAAATTACATTGATCTTTTTAAATGATTTAAAAATAGATACTATGGTCTTGTTTATTACAAATGCAAATTTGAATTGTATTATAGAAAGAATAGCTCTAAAATGATTTTTATAAAGCACTTTTGAAAAACTTTCTGCAACAAATTATACTAATTAGTTATTAAATACAAAACTCAAACATCAATAATGGATTTTATTTAAAAAATTTATTTATTTTTACAAATGATATTAATCATATTGTTATTTTTCTTCTTTTATTGACATGATTACTCCTTACAAAACTTGTCATGAAAGTATTTTTAAAAAAATCCATGGTTTGAAACTTTTTTTTTCTTTCTTAGAAAATTCAAAGACTAGGAATTTAAATTTGATCAAAATATGTTCTATTCATACTCATCACATCAATGAATTGATTCAAGAAAAAGAAGTATATCTCATGCATCATAAACAATAAGTCTTTTTATTAAAAAAAATTAAAAATTAGTTACAAAGTTCTATTTTACAAAAAGAATTTCATATTTTTTTAAATAGAAAAATAATTTTTTTTCTTGATTTACCACATGCTTTTTGGAAGAGAAAACATGATGATCTCCTATATAATAAAAGTTTTAATGAAAAAAATACCTACAAACACAAGACCTATTCAGATAAATGCTGAATTAAAATAATATTGTAAACTCAAAATTCAGTAACTAAAGTCTAAAGGTCTTAAACAAAAGTCCAGGCCACCTTGGTTGCATGTAGCTTTTTATGTTTAACAAAAATTTTGAAATTAAATGAGGCACACCAATGCTAGTTATAAATCACAAATATTTGAACAAAAAATTAAAATGGATCAGCTATTCGATTCCAAAATAAAAAATAGATTTGTTAAAAATTTACTTTCTGCATTTATATTTTCAAAGTTTGATATAAAATTAGAATCTTGACAAATCCAAATTTATTCAAAAAACTGTTGCAAAACTGTATTTACAGTTCCTTTTGATCAATATAAGTAGAATGTTATGCCATTCAATTTAAAAAATAGCATGGCTTGTCAGCAAAGCACAACACTAAAACTAGTTCTAACTATATATAAAAATGTTTTTTTATATAAAAAATTCACAGTTAATTTGATTGAAAAAATATACATAATTTTGTTGGAAAAAAAACCTAAATGATTATTTAATCATCAAACAAAGATATACAATTTTATTATTATTAACTCAAATTAAACTTTTTGCACAAAAGTTACTCATGTATAAATACAATTACACAACTAATTTGACCAGTATTTCGAATACAAGATATTTCAATAAATAATAAAGTTTCGTATGTAATTTTGTGTAACCAATATGAATTCTACATTACACTCATTTTAAAGTAGGTTATGTTTTGACTAGTATATTCAAAATAGTTAATATTAGCTGGGTGGCAGTGTTCCACTGTTGATTAGAACATTGTTTTTTGTCAATGCAAGAAAAAGATGCAAGCATCAACAAAGCATTTGACATTGTCATGAAAAATTATGAATTAACATATTTTATTTTAATAAAAAATTTCATAATATTATAAAAATGGTAAGAAAATAGAAGAAAAATTATGAAATATTATATTTTTTTAAAATACCTCTTTTCATAATCTTATAAAAATGGTAAAGAAATTAGAGTTAATAAAAAAAACTAAATGATTTGAAGTAAGGTAAAAAAAGATTTCTTTTTAGTTAAAACCTCATTGCTTAACAACTTCCTCTTTTTTTTTGTGCATTTGACTTAACCATAATTTATTTAAAACAATAGAAAGCATGAATTAAAGTTTGATGAAAATAAAGGAGAAAAAATATGTCTTGGTATCCTTTTAAGGGTAGAGCCATGATTCATATCAAGTTTTAGTTAACAAAACATAATCATTGTCAACGTATGTTATAACAAGTCAAAACATTTATACGTCCATTTAAAAAACTAATGAATGATTAAAGGGTTAGTAAATATTAACAAGAGTTGTCAATGATAACTAAATACAAAGTTGAGAAGTTGAGAGACCCTCTAATTTAGGTTTTTACCTGGCTCAGGTTTCAAATTAGGGTTGAAGTTGACCTGATATGACTTGGTTAAAACTTATTTGATATAAATGAAAAGAAGATTTTTGAAAAGAACCTTTATTAACATTATAAAAAAAATAATGCTACAAAATTTCTCAAAAATAAAAATAAAATAAAATGATATTGAATCAAACAACACTAAAAAAAATTAGTGATCAAATAAATTATTTTTTGTAAAACAAATTTATAAGGGGTTACTTAAAAAGAGTGCTTACTAATATAATAAAAAAAGTTTGTGATCTCATAACCAATCTATTTGAATAGACTTAAGTGTAAAATATTGAAATCAAAAGGATTTTATTGACTCAAATAACCCAAATATTGATAAAAAAATCTAAAATCAACTTGGATTTAAAAAACATCCCACTTACCTCATATCTGCCCTCTTACACAAGTTAAAAGCAAGGAATAACCAGGTTGAAGTTCTTTCATTAAATAGAACTCATTGACACCAACATCAATCTTTTCCTTGGTTAAAAATGATGCCAGTAATGATTTTCTCTCTCCTTAATAGAAATCTAGTGACCCTCTCTCTCTCTCTCTCTCAAACCAAGAACTGAAAAGTAAAGAAGATAAAGTTGTGGATCAAAAGTGATTTCTGAAAACCACAAGGACTATAATTATATCAATTAGCAAGTAGGAGGAATAAAGTTAACTTTTCATGTTAAATTTGAAATTATCACTTAGTTTCCTAAAGTTTTTCACTTTGGTTCCAAGAGTTTCAATGTTTTTATTTTTTAACAAATTAATCGTTAATTTGGCCATAAAAATATCCAATCGTAAAAAAGAACTTTAATGATCAAAATGATAAAAATAAAATAAAATAAAATCACATGAAATCCACAATGATGTGTGGTTAGATACATAACGTTTCTTGCACAGTGAAACATCTATTTCTTTTATCTTTTTTCTATAATATCTAAATAAATAAAAGTCTTATAAGTAATGAAGAAGATAATATCAAATAAGGGCATGTTCTTGGGCTAACTATCAAGTGGCTCATGTTTATTTGGCTATAAGATATTTATTATTGTAGTAGCTTTTGTTTTCTATTTAACAATAAAGGAAAAAAAATGTTCATTTAATTAAGTAATTTCTTCCTTTTGCACTAGGTCCCATTGATAATTTCATTTCAAATCTTGATTTTATAAAAGTTAAAATAATTTGTATTTTATTCATGAAATTTGTTTTTCATTTATTTTACATGTAGAAATTTATCTCATAATAGTTTTAATTCAACATATATTTTTAAACCTACCTTTTTAAAACAATAACTAAAAATATTTTTCTTAAACCTATTTTTTTAAAAAAAAAACTACAAGCATAAAAGACACCACAATGCATAACACTACTTATTGTTTAAATTAGATATAGAAATGAGCTGACAAAATGCCTAAATTACATAAACTCATTGTCATAATCTAATTTTGAATCCCCAAAAGTTATTTTATAAAAAATAAATTTTATTTTTTATTTAAAAATAAAAAAATAAAATCCAAGAATATTTTTGGAACATAAGGAGATAAGCTTTCGAGTCACAATAAACCAAAATAACTAGACTATGATATTTTGGCATGATGAGATAAAGAAAAACTTAATAGAAAGAAACTAGAGTGCCAAAATTAGAAGAATTAATTAGGTTAGAAAGTAATTAAACTTTTAATGGATTTAATTGGCTTAATTAAAGATTTAATTTAGAAATATTAAGTTTAAAAGTTAATTTGGCTAAAATTAAAAAAATTAATTAAGTTCAAAGACTTAAAATAACTTATAATAGGTTTTTTATTTATTCAATCAAAGACTCAATTGAAGATAATTTAAGTTTGAAGGCCTAATTTAGATCAATTTGCAAAAATTAAAAGATTAGGGATACAATTAAAACTTGGAAAGGCTAAATTGTTGTCGTTAGGAGTTTAATTGAAAAAAATAAAAGATTAAAGGCTTATTGAGGGTCAAATTAAAGAATTTCAACCCCGAAGACCAAAGCATAAAAGACATGTAAGTTTAGGGACTAAAATTAAGCAAATTAGAGGTCAATTTGAAAGAAATTGAAAGTTTGATGGTTGATAAGGGTCAAATTGTATAATTTAGAAACCAAGGATCAAAGTGCAACTATTCTTAACTTAAAGGACTTAAATATAGGTTTCTAGATGTGCAATTGCAAAAATTGGATAGTTTTAGGGTCAATTAAGGGTTTGTTGAAATTGAAAAAAAAGATCAAATTGAAATTTACAAAATTCCAATTAAAGAACCTTAATTTTTAGGGTTTAGGTAAATAATATATCACTTATTTTTAATGAAAAAATCAAGTGACATGTTGCTTATCCCTTGTTATCATCTTCTTCAATAAACAAAAGATGATTGAGATGCCACTTTCAAGTATATTAATGTGATATCTCCAACTATCTTAGGGGCTCTAACCACCATCATTCAACCGAAAAACATCTTCTTTACAAATATCAACTATCCTCATCACATATTTATACCTCATTTGTCGTAATGAACTTGATAACATCTTGTCTTTGATAAGTCTTCCCTTCATTGGTAGATTCAAGCTAATCAAGAGCGTACCTTTTAGTAAATAAATGTAGAGTTTTAGACTTTTAAATTTGGTGTGGTTTCTTCCTAATATAGATTTACATCCCCTCTACAAATTTACAGGTCAATAAATGACATATTTATGGATTAATCACCATAATTATTTTGACAAAGTACCTAACCCAATCATTTATGATTGAAGAAAATCTTATCTTCACAGAAAAGACTTAAAGGTTGTTTTCTCATGTGTGATTTTGGTTAATAAGAGGATAAAAAAGGACTAGACACCACATATTTTTGAAAAGCAAGGTTTTGGAAATGAAAGAATAAGAATCTTCCCAAACAACCTCTTAGCAAAAATCACCATAAAAGGGTATGCACTCTTAAATAGAGGGGGTGAATTTTTTAGAAGAAAATCATAAAGAGAATAGAGAGCAAACATAGAAAAATTAAGAGAGAAGCTATAATAATTATATGCTAAGTTGAGAAAGAAGAGAATCAAGACCAATCTCAAATAGAAAAAAAGTTGAAAATTAAGAGAAAAGAAAAAAATAATCCATATAAGGAATCAATATTCCTTTTACAAGGTATACCTTCAAACTTTTGGGGGGGGGGGGGTTAGCTTAATGAGCACGCCTCCTTTCCAATTATTTTGCCTTTTAAATTCATGTTTAAAATATTTATTAAGTATAAGTTATAGTCACTTATTAGTTTAAATGCCATGAATTTTTGTTTTGAGAAGTTTAATCATACCTTAGAAGTTAGCTTTTGTATATTCAAATTTGTTTGATACCTTATTTAATGTTTAAAAGATGATAATAGAGTGATAAATGTTAGTATAAAATGTTGTTTTGCATGACTTAATGTTTAGTTGATCAATAGTTTGAATATGGATATGTTGAAGTATGATGTTGTTGTTTAATGTTTAGTTAATCAATAATATGGATATGAATATATTAAAGTACAATGTTGTTGTAGATTAGGTTGTATACAGCTTGCTAGTTTTGTTTGAAGTTGTAAAGATGAGGTTTGCATTTAAAAACAAAGGAAATGATATGCTGAAGTATGATATATTGATGTAAACAAATTTACAATTACAATGCCTATGTCCTTTTTCTCCCCTAATTGTATGCTTGTTTTTTAGATTTCTTTCTTTTGAATGTTTTTAAGCTGCAGATTTTAATTTATCACAAAATAGTGTTTTGTCTTGTCTTATATAACTAGATTGAAACTGAGATCTATGCATGATTATTCTCTACCAACAATTTGTCCATTTGAAGCTTGATTTTTGCTAATTGATTTTTAATTTGAATATTTGGTTTTGCATTTATAATTGTTGGGTTTAATTTCAAGTTATTTTTAGTTTGTTTTTCTTATATGATGCGACTTATGTTTCATTGTTCCATATATTTAATGTTTTAATGTTTATGTGTTTTTAATTTGACAAGATTTGGTTGAAATTTTCAATTAGTTTATGGATTCTTCCACTTATTTGTTGTGTTATTGGCAAAATTTCAAACAAAAACCTCTTTTAATCTTCTTATTTTTGTTTCCAAATATGAGTTTTATTTTTGATCTTTTGGGTTTTGGATCAAGAAGCTCAACCCTCACAGATGGACTGAGTCTATAAATGTTTGATTGTGTAAAATTTTATGAAAAAAAAATATTTTTTTTTTATTCTTAGGATGTGTTTAACAAACATGTCTTAGCAAGTTTTTGACAATTTTCTTTGTTGAAATATCTTTTTTTATTTTACCAAATAAACCCTATTTAAAAAAAAATCCAAAAAACTTTAGGGATCATTTTAAAATTATTTATGGGTCCCTTATATATTTTTCAACTATTTCATTTAATAATTAGGCTATAAACTTACATTGTAAGATATTTATCTGGTATTAAATATATTTGTATTTCTTCAAAATTTCAGAAAAATAAAAAAATAAAATCCAAAATTCTTTATTTAAAAAATATAAAACATGTTTTTATTTGTGTGCATACGACCAAAATCTAAATTTTTTAATGCATGTTTTATAAAAAGTAAATTGTGTTTTTATCATATTTTGAAAAATACAAAAATCAATTAATGAGTATTATAACAAATTTGTGATTATCCATTAAAAATTGATCAAAATTTTTAAAACACCACAAAAATAATTTGTTTAATTAATATTTGAGGTATGAATTTTACAATGTAATGCATATTTTCAATATTAAATTAAATAAATTAACAAAAATAAATATTAGAAACTAATTATAGACTTTAATATTTGAAAATATAAAATTACACTTTAAAGTATATCCTTAGATAGTAAGGATACAAAATAGATATAAATACACTATTAAAATTTAAAATTTAAAATGATTAAATTTTAGTCTAACAAGGAGAGACCTCCTTATTAGAGGATTTATTTTAAGTTCCCAGCGATAAAGATCTCTTTACAAAGAATAATCTTTCTTGAACTTTAAACATATCAATAAAAAAATATGATAAATAAAAAAAATAATTAATTAATAATATAGTTTATCTAAGATAGAGTACAATAGAGATTATACATTTTTTTTAGGCGCAACTAATCTTTTTATCTATCTTTTTATAAATTAATATATTTTTTTAATAATTATAATACTAATTGAGAATTCCACAACTTTTTAAATTATAATTTTATTATTAATTCTAGCACATCCAAAAATTTCAGGATACATTTTTTTTTTAATAATTTCAACATGTGCACACCATGTTACCCATAGAAAATTTATCAACGTCACCTAAACCCAAATTATCCTTATCTTTCCAAAGGGGCAAATGATGAACATTGTGGACGCCGCAAGTGAAGCAACTCTTCACCTAGACAACATCTGGCATGATAACATGGTGCGTGGTAAAGTCTAAACATATTTAATAAAATGAATTCCCTTATTTAGTGCCTCTAATTAGGGACCTAAGAACTTTCAGCATCACGTTGACCCTTTCAGATTAGAGATTAGATCTAAGGCCTCCCAGAAGTAAATAATACGTGTGAGTTTATTACTTTTGTCACCAACTCAGTGTACACCCCGTGTTGACGCGTCCATGGACATTTTTGTGATTTCAAATTAGCCCATAGTTTTTTTTTTATGCCCTTTTTTCCCTTCTCTTCCATTCCGTGCCTATAAATATGCACCCTAGTAACCTGTTTCCTTGCGTTCATATCAAAAATCATTTCAAAGAGAGAGAAAAGGAAAGCCACCATGTCAGGAATCATGCACAAGATTGAGGAAACCCTCCACATTGGAGGCAAAAAAGAAGAGCACAAGAGTGGGAAATCTGGTGAACACAAGGGGGAGTCCCATGGTGAGCACAAGCCAGAACATGGTGAGCACAAGGAAGGATTTTTTGACAAGATCCATGGGGATGGCCATGGTGAAGGAGAGAAAAAGAAGAAGGAGAAGAAGGAGAAGAAGAAGAAGGAGAAGAAGCATGAGCATGGCCATGATGGCCATAGCAGCAGTGACAGCGACAGTGATTGAAAATCTTCCACTATTTCTAAATATGAGGTATTTATACATATTTCTTCTCTACCGCTACACATTATTTATGCGGTAGGTGTTCACCATGTTGTATAAATGCTAAATCACTGATAATAAATCATTTGAGCAATTTTTTTAAGTAAATGTGGTTTTGTCTTTGCAGGCGTGTTGGAGTGAAAGATGTCGAGGTCCTGTCCGCCATTGACGTTACAGATACATGATCACAAGAAAAACAAAAAGCTTGTTCATTTCAATATTCTATGGAGTAAATCCAAGATGATATTAATAATAAACAAACATAATGCTCTGTTTCTGTGATTTTTGTTGCTGAATGTTGTTAAACATCTTCGAAAACATGGAATACGTTATACGGAACAAAATGTGATGGATTTGATCATATAACTAAGAAAAAAGATATGTTCTCTGCGTTGAAGCTATGCATGTAATGGCTGAAAATGAGCACAAACGTGCGAGGTATCTTCTTTGTCAATTTGTTCTGCCAAATGACATTGGATTGCATCCCTTTCTTCACCACAGAAGGTCTATAAGCAATAATGGCATGACTGCTCACCATATTATTCATGCGATCTGCCCTCCTAAAAGCATTGATTTAATCATTTTAATTAAGAAATTTCAGCCGTAAGAAAGGTAGTCTAAGCAGTCCTGAATTTTTCTTTCCTCTCAAGTTTCAACCATTAAAAGGGGAAACATGGATGGCTCCATTATTATCCTATAAAACACTAGACGATTTGGCGTTTTTTCTTGTAGTAACTTGTCATTGTGCTTGACTATTGACGCAAACTCAGGGCGCTGAGTGTGCTATGGTGTCTTACTGTGTATTCAATGTTTTTTTTTTTAATCTTTATTCTTTATTCTTTTTATTTTTATTTTTACTCTTTTAAGACCAAATTTAAGGTCAGCTTAAGTTAAATTATGAAAAATAAATAAAATAAGTGGCAGTTAATCTTAAGTTAATTTAGATTTTTGAACAAATATAGCTGATTAATTCCTCTCTTTATTTTTTTATACGTAACTATTTAATTAATTCCTTCCTTTATTTTTTTATACTCAACCTAATCTAAGACCACTCAAGTTTTATAATGATGGTATCTTTGAGTCCTTAGATTTAAAAAAAATATTATTACATCCTTTCTTGTTTTGATTTGACTTTTATTTAAAAAAAATTATCAAACTTTTAAAAATTTAGGCCTATTTTTTTATATTAGGCACCTTATTTTTTTTCCTTATTTTTTCTTTGTTGTTTTGTATATATTTTTTTTTATAAAAAAACTCATGCATCTAATTAAGTATAGTTAAATAAAAATCAATTTCAAAAATAAAAAGTTAGTTCTGGTCAGATACGTGACCTGAATAATGGATATGATTGATTTGTTTAGGGTTAACAATTTATAAAAAGCCTTTTAATGATCCATTATAAATTTTATTTCATTGAGAGGTAAATTTATATATAGAGATGCTCATTAATTTGTCAATGTTATGTTTAACATATTAATAAATACGCATCATTAACAAATCATCTTTAAAATATTGTTAATTAACTCAAGAGTATTTGAGAGTATGATGATAGTTATTTTTCAAAGTTTTTTTATTAAAAAATATATTAAAAAAATATTTTTTTTTATTTTTTTTTTTAAATTATTTTTAACATTAGCATATTAAAATAATTTAAAAATACTAAAAAATTAATTAAAAAAGATATCTTAACAAAAACAGGTTGAAACTCAATGTCAAACACCGAATAAAATTTAGATGATTGCAATTGTATAAATTATAATATGAGAATTAATCGACTCAATTGATATCTCATCAGCTAAACTGAAGGATTGGGATTAATTCAAAGAAAAAATGGATTTAACCTAGTTTTATAGACATGCACACAGGATATGAAACTTGATTTTTGATTTGTTCATAAACTAGGTTATCCATTTGAGAACAAAATATTGGTATACCTCTATAATGGTTTTGGTTATAAATAGTTGGGTAGGGTTAAGATTTTAAACTTTAATTTTGAAGAAGTTAAAATAATTTATTTTTATTTATTTTATATGTAAAAATTCATCCAACAATGATTTAAATTAAATATATATTTTTTAAAACTATAAATAAAATTATTTTTTCTAAATCTAATTCTTTAAAACCATCAAAATACCAAATACACACTAATAATTTCCAAATGAATAATTGTATATCCAAGTCCAAGCGGACAAATCAAAGTGGGCTTCTGAAGGCCGACACAAAACACAACTAGGTTTTATAAGCCCATAGACTATGGTTCGTAACCCTACGGGCTTGAGTGAATTATACTTTGGTCATAACTGAACCCAAAAAAAATAGCTCTACACTTCTACTTGCAATTTATTTGTCATTTTTATTTTTTATTAAAAAATACATATTATATATATAAAAAACTACTATTAGTATGATCCAAATTAATAATCATCAACCGGATGTCACGATAATTAGTTAAGAAAAAAAAACAGAAATTAGGGAGAAATTATTTATTTTTATTGAATCAAATAATAATAATAATAATAGTAAGAAAAACTGTTGCACGGCCTCTCGAACCCGAGAGCTATGGATTGCCTAACCATAGCTAAAAAAATAACAAAAGACAGATCTGGACAGCGATCCTTCATATGCACGAAGATCCATTGGTGCTTGCTGCATAAAGACCACCTAAACTCATAAACATAGCCGAAGGAGATGCCCACATTGACTTTGGATCAGCCCATAGGAGCAACATGCACGAAATCAAACTCAAAAGCATGCAGTGGTGTATATTGTGGTGTAGCCAAGAGGCATTGGCGTGGTGTCATCTCAAAGAAAAAGAAATTCCAAGCAAATGTTGAAATATTATTGGAAAATCCTAGAGGTTAGGAGGAGCCGATGCCTTTATTATATGGATAATTGGCCATTTAACCCAATAAGAAACATAATGCACATGGTAGGTTTAAACTTTAGACTTTAGTGGTCGAGTTTGTATATAAAAGAGCGAAGGGGGAGTTGTAAAATGTAGCCATCGATGGTTGGTGGTGAAAGGGAACTTTATCGAAGTCCACCACCCGCCAAATCTCTCCCTCTAGGCTGGGGTTGGTGGTGAAAGGGAGCTTTATCAAAGTTCACCACCCGCAAAATTTCTCCCTCTAGGTTGGGTTTGGTGGCTGTTTCTGGTAGTCTTCACCTACTGAAGCTGTCGTCGGAGTCTTGTTTCTTAGTGCTGTGTTTCTTGCCATACTGGGAACAGCCGAGTGCTGATTGTGATTGGAAGACTTAGACTTGTCAAATAAAAAAAATAAAAAAAAAGGTTATGGGATATTATAAATTATATTTTAGAATTATATTTTATATTTTATAGTTTAAATTATTGGATTAAGATATACTATTTAAATTTTAATAATCAAGTATTTACAAGTTTAAATCTCATTATTATTTTTATTTAATAAAAATTAAATATAAAATAATATTAGTTTATATAAATTTTAATTTTAAAAAGATTTTATTTAAGATATTGAATTGAAATTATTTCAACGTTATATTATATTAAAAAATCATTATATTAAAAAAAAATCATTATATATATTTAGAGTATCAATAATAAATAACAAATTATTTATATAAATATTAAAAAAACAAAATACAAATAAACAAAAACCCTTTTAAATATATTCACTTATACATGATAAACATCAGACTACATAACAAATGTCTATCTTGTGCAGGAATAACGAGGGCTGGCAACATCTGCTCTGCTTGCGGAGTATTTACGTTATATATCTATTTTCAACTAGTTTGACTGAGAAGGAGATCGAGCCACGCACGAAAGGTTACCTAACGTGTTACTTAACACTATTGCATAAGAAAGCCTGTCTTTGTTTTAAAATATTACTAAATATAAATTAAAAATGACTTCTTGAAAATGTAAGCCTACCATGATTTGATCTCAGTATTTTTTTTAATAATCATATAGTATATTTTTTTAATCATAAACTAAAAAGGTAAAATATATATAAAAATAAACTAGTTGTGTACTTGCATGCTACCGCGTAACAATTTTCAAAATCTATTTTTATTGCATATGCGATAATCAAAGTAAATTCTGCTAATAATTAAAATAATGTAAATTATAGAAAAATATTTTTTAGGTCCAAATTTCTTTTTTTTTGTAAGAAATATTTTTATTTATGTTGAAGAAAATACATATTTTTTTTATAAGTAACATAAAATCACATTAAAATAGAAAAAGAATTCTTGAAGCAAAATCTACATTTTTTTAATGTTACTAAAGGTGAAAACTACCTCTAATTAATGAGTTCCTCTCTCAAAATGAAATTTATAGGTTATAAAATCAAAGTTATTAGTACTAAAATTTTGTCATCCAAAAACTTTCTCTCTCATCAACTTTTTAGATGACTTTTAATATGCTTTCTAAATTTTCAAGGATTAAAATATCACAATAATAAAGTCTAGAACACTATTAGAATTTTTAGATTTATTAATGAAATTTTTTGTTGATATTTATACTCACAGTCCATCAACATGAATTTTCCCAACAGACTCACGAATATAAATAATTTATAGAAAAAACTCCCATTAGTGATTTGTAGTTTTTAGGTAAGTGTATCAGTGATATTTTTACCGATAGATTTACTGAAAGAAAAGGTGTGCAAAAATTTTTTTCACCTGCTTCATTCTATCAGTTTTTCTATCGATGATATAAAATATCACTGATAAAAAATTATATGTCATTTCATTGATTTTTGGTGAATTTGACATATAACCATCAAACAGACCGTATGTTATGTTGTCGGTGAGTAATTAGTAGCAATGGTATTTGCAATAATTATTTTCCAACTTTGTGGAATATATAAATGAAATTAATCCATTGATAAACCCCATCAATAAGAATTTAGAATTTTTAAAAATAAATTATTAAACAGAAATAAAAATATTATGAAAAATTATGATATTTGCAGTAATTCCTTTTCAATTCTCTAGAATATATCAATGAATGAAATTCATCGGTAACCTTGTCAATAATAATTTAAAAATATATTTTTTTAAAAAGAATCTATTAAAAAAAATAAAAAAAATTAAATTATATATATATATATTACAAATTTAAACATTTATAGATTGAAATACAATTAATATATAATAAAGACGCAGGAGTAAGAGATGGAGGTGGGTCTTCGTTGGGACTGTGGGGTAAGGAAGAGAGAGCACATGTACCACTTATCTTTGATCTTATCTTCCTTACCAATCAGTGAACTTTGATTGTCTCAACACCGAGTTATTCATAATCAGCAGTAAGATGGGTTGTCTAAACTTGAACTAGCTTGTCTAAAATTACCTTAAACTCCGAAGTTTGAATGCTCAAATCTGATTGCAAGCATCCAATTGTTTAAACATTGTAAGTCATCTGCAAGTCCTTGACCATGGTATTAGAGAGATCGTAAACCCGATTTCTATCGGATCTATCAAACAATCTTACTTCTAATCACAAATTTGGATTTATATTTGAATGGATCGAAAAATCATCATCGTATCTCTCTTTCAATCTGGTGTTATATGTATCCTAGAAAAAAATCAACAAATTCAAAAAAAAAAAAAACTTTAGAGAAAAATAGTTGAAAACAACCACAAAGTGTTGAGCTCTACTACATAAGAGCTGTTGCACCCTCTTTGGCGGTCATCAATTTGCACAAATGTGATCGTCGCACAAAATATTCGAATGTCAGGTGTTGAATATATTCCACCCACGTGGCCTTCAAGACCTATGATGGTTTGCAATCCTTTTAAATTATCACTTCCTTCTAGTTTAGAATCTTTTTTTCTTTCATATATTTCTTGAATTTCTTTTGCACCACGTAACAAAAATCATGAATTTTTATGATACAAATAATTATATGTTAGTAAATAATAATAAAACTGAATAGAAAAATTAAAAAAAATATTTTGATTTCAATCTTACCAAATTATAATGTGATTCTTTTAAACCATCCTTGCAATAATATTGTCAGCTCTATCCCATTTAAATTTTTCCTTGCAATTAAAATTTGTAAATTGTTTTTTATTAATAGGTTAATAAACTAACCGAAGTAACATAATAAAAAAATATTTAAGTTAATACTAACATTTAATCTTCCAAATCATGCATAAATCATAGGTTTCCATTTAAGATATTTAGAAACTGACTATTTGTTAATGTGAATGTCTTGTTATTTTCTATACAATATGGATATGTTAGATTTTCATGTGTGCTCTAACAAAAAACTATTCTATATACAAGAAAATCATTGATAGTTCACATGAAAATTGCCTTTATTTGAAAATTTTATTTCTTCAATACATCATATGTCAAAGCCCTTAAATAACAACAACTACTTCAATTCATCAATCAACAAATAAAGATATACATTTAAATTTTAACTTAGACTATTAGGAATAGATTTTATTAAAAATAAAAAAATATAAACTTTAGCTTCATATACTTTCCTGATAACAAGCTGTAAATCTTAAATATCATTAGCCAACAAAAAACCGAAATGACATCATACAAAGATCAAATCCCTCTAGTTCCAACCGGACATATAGAGTATCAATTGCAAAAGTAGCATTATCCACATTTCATTAGGGCAAACATCAAATTTATTTATGTTTAAGATTAAAATTTTAATAAATAGAATTTTTTTATAAAACAAATTAAACTAAATTCAACGGAATTAAATTAAATAATTAATTCAACCTAAATGATTGAATTTTATTTTTTATTTTAAAAAATAAAAATAATTCATGGCCTTTTAAGTTTTTATTTTACTTTTAGGCTTTTATGTTTTTTAATTAAAAAATAATTTGGTTTTTTTTATTTCCCAGGTCCAAGATTGAAACTAAATTTATGGTTTTTTATTTTTTAAGTTGAAATTAAAAAAATAATTTATGTTTGCATTTTAAAAGAAAAAATCGAATTGGTTTTTTAGTTTGAAATATCGAATTAATTTATATCAATTGGATTAGTCAGTTATTTTTTATCGATGCGTTCCATGATGCAGCGTGTTTTTCACGGCAAAGAACTCGCGTGAAACTAGCTTTTGATGAATCGTGTTGAGCGTGTGTATGCATGGAAGTGAGTGATGAGAGGTGCCAGTTGTACGGCAGCATCACGGATACTGCTCCAGCTTCAACAGAATATGAATCTGCACATTTCCATGCTCTGCGTCCAACACTTTGCACAAAAGGCAACGGACTCCATGCTGTGTTTCCCAGTTTACTAATAAAAAAAATAATATTTAAAAAATAAAAAAAATATTTTAATATATTTTTAAACAAAAATTATTTTAAAAATAAATATTATAAAATTAAAAAATACATTCGATATCTCTTTTTTTTTCCTCCTCTTCTCTGCATAAATCAAGTAATAAAGTTATCAAAATCAAAACTTATGATGAAAATTACAAACACTTTTTGCATAAAAAAGGTCCATATGTATTTGGTATTTTGTAAAAGACAAAGCTAATAAAATGTTATTTAATTCATAGATTTAAGTTATTTCTTAGTTGATTATTTAATTGAAAACTTACATATCTAATTTGTATATATTTACACATCTTTATAAAAAAATATGTTCTAAAATAATTATTTTCTTTCATCTTGTTATGGTCCATTGAATAATTTTAAAACTTTAACCATATGAATACACAATCAAATTCATTGTAAAAGCCATTTTAAACCAAGGATCATAGCACAAAGAGATCTAATTAAAGAAAGTCATTAGAGAATACATAGAAATTAAGAAATTATTTATCAAAATATAATAATATACTAAACTTGAGGGTGATGCTGCCTTCCCCTCTTCTTCTAGGATTAACTAGTGATTATTAATTACCAATTTCAATATTATGTGTGTTGAGGAACTTTTTTTTTTTAATTAAAAGGTTATTTAAATTCATTTTATTTCACCTTTATTCGTTATAGCTATAAGATAATTTCATAAGTCACGGTATGTGTCATTTTTTATATAGATTTATTTTTAAAAATAAAATGTAAAATACAATCAATCCACTAATTTTTTCATCATTCACTTAAGTTTTTTTTTTTTTGAAAAAAATTGCTTGTGAGGATGAATACTTATAAATTAATTATGAAACATATAAATATAATACTTTAATTATTAAAAATAAAAAAGGTAAAATGATGAGCATAAATTAACATATTAGTAAAACTTTTAAAAATTAATGTTAAAGAATTAATGTAACTTTGGTATATTAAAGCACATTTTGCGAATGTAGGAGCTAAGAAAACTAACAACGCCTCCATAGTTTTTTTTTACATTGAAATTAAACTTTTGATCTAACCTGGGCAGAGCATGAGTACCTACTCGTTCAATCTATATGTATAACATTTTTCTTTACCAAAAAAATAAATTCCACAATGTAAAGATTTTATTTTTTCATAAGTTAAAAGGTGTATATTATTGGTTTCATTACGGTTTTTACCATTTAATCTAATTTATTATATTCAATGTCACACATGTCAAAGATATGTGCATCGAGTGACAAGGAAATTACACTTCAAAATAAATAAATAAAATAAAACACTAAACCTATGGTATACACACTCAAATCAAATATATATAGGAGTAAAATCCATAAAAACAAATAAAATTTACATGGATAAAGTTTGGCATTAACCCTAAAAAAAAATGAAAATGAAAGTACTGTGTGTTATGATTTTCAGGGATAGTGGCACAATCCACCAACTTCATTGACCACTAAACTAAACGTAACTATTATTTTATTTATTTGTTATATTTTTTTTATTAATATAAATATTTAAATTAATTTGTATATATTTTAATTAATTTTTAAGTTTTAAAATTAATGATTATATAAATCTCTAATATTCATTATATTAGTAATTGTATGACTCAAATACGAGATTATGAGAGTATAGTAAATTTTTAATTTTAAATTCTTACTACTAAATCAACTAATAAATAATAATTATTTTTTAAAATACAAGTTGCAGTAAAATACAATCATCCTTTCTCTTTCTATGCTTATTTTTAATCACCCTTGATCCCTAGAGTGGCGTTTTGTTTTTGTACCATCCAGCAAATAGTCAATTACTCATCCTTAAAAAAGGGTCTTAGATTTGTACCATATTTTGTTGATGATCAAATGTTATTTTTAAAGTATAAAAAGAAAGTGCGATGATTGTAAACATGTTTTTCTTAGCTTGAAGAAAATCTTTTATTATAAAATAAATCAATAATTATATATTTAATTAAACAATTCATATTTTCATGAGCAGTATGGAGATGTTGAAGCAAATTAAAAACTAAATTGAGAAGTTGAGATAAATATATATTAAGATATTTAATTTTATATTGGGGGAGGCTATTTAATTATATGTCAATTTTTTATTTATAAAAAGTAATAATTTGAATTTTATTAAAAAAATAATTTGGTAGTATAATCATTTTTTTTTATTATTAATCTATTTTTCTCTACCAAAAAATATATTTTTTGTGAGCAATGTATTGATTATTCAATAAATGCAAAAAAAATCATTAATTTTAGAAAACAAGTATAATTTTATTTTTAAAATGATATTTTTAACATATTATAAAGTTATTTAATTTTTAAAAATTTAATTAAAAAATTTGCAAAATAGACCGCATATACAAAGATTAAGTGTGTGGGTATAGGTTGCCCAACATGCTTGGTCCATTTAAATAAAAGGTCTACTCATGGCGTCTCTTTTTCTAGCATAAAATAGGTAGATGATATATTATTATTTATCCTTCTTATTTTCAAAATAATATCAATAAAAAGCTATAACATGTCATCTATTTACCAAGTTTCCAACCACCAAAAAGAGATCAAGCAATTGAATTATCAGCTTTTTAACCCAAAAATTTATTTTCAACATTTGTTCAACTATAAATATTATTATCATGTTACTAAATCAATTTATCAACTTAAAGTATTTATAAATCATTCTAAAACACACAAAATTAAAGAGGGATATAATTTTAGGTGAATCTTAATCTATTTTCTTTAACAAAATTAAAGTTTAAAACATTTCAATAATATTTTTTTTGTTGAATAAAACTTATTGATATAAAAAAAATTAATTTATAAAATATGATCAACTAATAATATTTTTTTTACCGTTTTTCAATAATTTCCTGCTCCATATCAAAACTCAAAACTCAGATATGGAAAAAAACCGAGATCAAGACTCTATTAATTTTTTAACTAAGATTAAAATTCTAAAAACTTTGAGATACATGTTTTTTCTTTGTGTCATATAGTATAATCTTTTCTTTTTTTTTTTATTTAAATTAATCTTTTCTTTTTTTTTTATTTAAATCTTTGTATTATAATTAAAATTTTATTTCATAAAATCATATTATCAAAAGATTAAATTAAAAAAATTGAGAATAAAATTTGAAAAAAAAAACATAACAAAAAGGAAAAAAAAAAAGAAGAAGCTGGGAACGACTTGAAAGTTGAAACCGACCCCAACTCTGTTAGTATATATAGTAATAATTAAATTAAATTAGACTTCCAAGGTCCGATCCATCAAGTGAAATTTGATTTGGAAAATGCTACAGAAACTTGATTTTTTTAAAAAAAAATCAAGTTAGCTAGTTGCCATCATCGTCATGCATACATTTCGTCAGGTGTTTCAAGGCTTCGAAGAATGTTAAAATAAAAATGGTCCCACCTTCATTTTTGGTTTTTTTTTTAAATAATAATTAATCATTAACCACGGTCTAAGTTGTACACTAGAGTGCCCTCCACCAACCTCCACCAACCTCCGCCACCATGTCACCAACCTCCCACCAACTCCCTGTAACGTCTTCATAGTATCAAGTGTAAGAAAATGTTTACTTTTCAATTTCATCAAAATTTAAAATTGAATATGTGCTATGTCCAATTATTCGGGCGTATGAGCACGCGCACTAATCCAGTGCTTGTGGGCATAAAAAGTATAACTAAATCATTAACTTAAAAATTAAATATATATTGTGCAGCTGATACTATTTATTTTTTCATAAAATATTGTAAATAATTTTATTTATTTTAAAAAAATTTATTTTAGTTTTTAAAATTTTATATTAAGTAATTTGATCTCGATTAAAGGTTAATTACTTTAAATTTTGTAAATATAGATTAAATTAAAAAATATAAAATTATTATTGGGATTTTTTTCCTAGAGTCTTAGGGAATGACCTTAGAATATCCATTTTTCATTAAAAAAAAGGTCATACAGATATAATGATGATTAGTTTAGCTAAGGGTTAGTGAGGCAAAAGAAAAAATCTCTAACATTAATCACATTTCTTCACTAGATCAATGACATTTATTAAAATAGTGGGAAATAAAAACCTACTTAGTTTAGGTAGCTAGGGTCATATATTTTATGTAAATACTATAAATTCTTTTGTATATTTCTTACAACACATTTTTATTTTCTTCAAAGGACATATATTTTAATAGAGAAGACGTGGTTTATATTTTATATAACTCACCATTTAGAAATCAATGTCCAATTGTTCTTTATGTTAATCTAATAACTTTTATCATGTTTAGTTATAATTCTCGTGTGAGTAGGAACTATTTAAGTTGAGTAATATAATATTTTTTTTTTTATTTATACAATGATGACCACTATCTTCTTTATATATATGTAATCTTCTTTGTAAAGATGGACTCTCCTTCTTTTCTTATTTAAATTTAAATGATTATTGGAAGTTCATTGATTTTAAACTGTCATTAAAATTATCCTACCACTAATTAAGAGTCATTATACATATAGAGAGGGAAATTATTAAACTTTTTAGCCAAACTAAAACCAGCCAATAATACTTCATATTTACTATATTATTAAAGAAATGAAATTTAAAAGAAAATGTATATTAAAAAAGTTGCCCAGGAGGAGGACTTTTCAATATAATCCTAGCTATGCTTCAATTAATGTTACAATACCTATATAATCTTCATGGTTTTAAACTTAAGCTAAAATTTATTGTCTTGTGTTGTTTAGGTCTTGAAGATGATTTTGTAAATGTATATTCAATAATAAAATTTATAAAAGCATACATCTTGATGGTTGGTCTAAGTTGGTATTAAAATTCAAATTCCTCCAATTTTATAACCCATTTAACTAGGAATCCTAACAATTCTATTTCATAAAGAATTTGTATTAAGGGTTGACTAATCAACACAATCACTTAATGTGCTTGAAAATATAGTTTTAATTTTCTTACAGTATTTACCAACGTAAAGGCTGCCTTTTTAATTTTTAGGTATGCAGCCTCATCATTATAGAGAAGTATGGTAGTGTAATATATTAATTTATATATATATAAAAGAAGCTTTTTCTCGATATAGGAATGACAAACTTGGTAGTTAGTGTAGTGCTAGTATAAAGAAAAAGGAATCTAAAAACTAATGTGTGTGTATATAAAACTTCTTTTATATATAAGAGTAGTTTCAGGGAGGATACATTAGAATTGAGTTTTTTTAAAAGCTTATTGACATTTTAGGATCCATTTAAAGCTAGAGGTGTTCTTTAGGGTTTTGAAAAAAGACAAACAATGTTAGGGTTTTGAAAAAAAACAAACAATGTTATTTCAAGCAAGAGATGAACTTATTTAAGGTTGTATTTCTCCTTGTCAACTTTTGTATATCTTTCACTTATTATAAAGGATCCATGTTTATGATGGCCTAAAGTTTCTTAGAATTGGACTTACTTTCTCTATTAATAGTAAATAATTAACCCTAAAACTTTCCTTTTTATTTTTTATTGTGACAACACACTTCGTAGGATTTAACTTCATTTAATATTGGTGCAGGATAAATAAGACTTCTTATAAATCCTGAAGATGTTTTTCAAAACTCATGCTCTTAATCAATATGTCGTCAATATAACCTTCCATATTCCTTCCTAGCTAATCTTTAAAGATTGTGTTCACCATTCATAAATAAGTGACTCTAATATTTTTTAAGTTAAAATGCATGATTCAATAGTAAAATGTTTCCTTGTTAGTGATAAATGTAATTTTCACTTTATTTTCTGAATGAATGAGTATCTAATGATGTCCTAGGCTAGTGTTTAGGGAGCTACAAAGTTCACAAGTATATTATCTTAGATAGTGAGAAACTATCCTTATGATATGCCTTATTAAGTTATGCACATTTTCTATTTGGCTTCTTACTATTACCACGTCGGCAAGTCATTCTGGATACATTACCTCATAAATAAACTAGTTTCAAATAACTTGTTTGTCTTTTCTAAAATAGCTTTTTATCATTCTTCATCAAATTTTCTTTTCTTTTTTTATTGTATTAGGGATAAGGATGAACATAAATTTAGATGGTAATAAGTTATTTTTAGGTTGATGCCTAACATGTTTGACGATATAAATGCATAATTATATTTATAGATATTAAGAAGATTTATGAGGTTTTTCTCTTGCCCAATGTCTAAAGTAAACCCAATCTTAGTGATTTTTTTTTAAATGAAGATTGACTTCTTTTAAATTTTTCTCATTTCATTTTAATTTAGGAATGTTTGTTGATCTACTAATAAAATATTTTTCCTTTTAGCATATGTAACTCTTTTTTTTAATTATTTGATTCCCTTTAACAATCATAACTCTTATTTATTAGAAACTTCATTATCAGATACTTGATATTCATCACAACATTTACCTTATGGTTAAGAGGTCATCTAAGTAAAGTATTATATGTTAAATCCATTTTAATTATCATTAGAGTTTATAATAGAGTACAGTACTTGAGATAAATGTGTATAGTTATTGGTAGGTCTAGTGCACCTTTTATTAATGCTTTTTTTTTCTTTTATCCCTATTAAAAAGGTCTTTACTAACTTTAACCTAGAATGATAAACACCCATTTATATCATTGATTAAAGAGAATGCTGACAAGAATTTCATCATCTACTAACTCCCTATACACCTTATGGTTGGAGAGGAAAATTGTAATTATTACAGTATTTTTTTTAAGAAAAAATTACTCTTTTTTGCATGTTGTGGAATCCATTAACACAATCACTTAATATGCTTGGAAATATAATTTTAATTTCCAAGTAACAATGACTAATGTAAAGGCCACCTTTTTAATTTTAAGATAAATGGTCTCAATATTATGGAAAAATATGCTAGAATAATATACTAACTTCTAGATTCCTACTTCTCCCCATACTTATACTAGTTACTAAGTTTACCAATTCTGGACAGAAAAAATATTTCTTTTATTGTCTTAGCTAAAACAGTAGTTTTAAGGAGGATAAATTAAACTTGAGTTCTTCAAAACTTGTTGATATTCTAGGATCTATTCAAGTCTTGAAAAAAAAAAGTGTAATCTCAAATGAGAGATGACCTATTCAAAAATGTAGTTCTTCCTGACAAACTTTGTATATCTCTTGCATATTAGGAAGGATCCATGTATATGATAACATGTGGTTTTTTAAGATTGGGCTCAATCCCTCTATTGTTAATAAAAAAAACCATAAACTTTTTTACTTTCATTATGAAAGCACACTTAGTATGATTTAATCTTATTTAGTATTGTTATAGGAAAGAAAAGAATTCTTAAAAATCCTAAAAATATTGTCAAAAAATCATGATCTTAATCAACTTGTTGTTAATATAAACTTCCATGTTCTTACCTAGTTAACCTTTAAAGAATCTGTTTACCATTCATTACTAAGTGGCTCTAATATTTTTCAAATCAAAAGACATGACTTAATAGTAAAATGCTACTATATTAATGATAAATGAAATCTTCTCTTCTTCATTTGAATACATTGGTATTTGATGATATTCTAAGTTGGTGTCTATAAAGTTCAAGTATTATTGTGCCCACCATTCTATTTATCTTAGGTAGTGGGAAACTATAAATAGAATATGTCTTATTGAGGTATGTGAAATTCATACACATGTATCATTTCTTATTTAACTTCTTCACCGTTACCATGTTGGTGAGCCTTTTTAGGTACATTATCTTATCAATAAACATAGCTTTAAGCAATTTGTCTATCTATTCTAAATTGATTTTTTATTGTTTCTTATCAAGATTTTTTTATTATATTAGAGAGAAGGATAGACATATATTTAGATGGTGACAAACTATTTTTTGGTTGATGCCTGGTATGTTTGGCAATCCAAATGTAAAATTATATTTTTAGATATTAAAGAGCTTTATAAGAGTTTTTTCTTTTCCAATGTCTAAAATAAATCCAATCTTGTGATAACATTTTCTTTAAAATGGACACTGACTTTTTTAAAATCTTTCATAATTTTTCTTTTGCATTTTTGTTTTTTCTTTAAGAAATGCTTGTTAATCTATCAACAAAGTGTATTTTTCTTTTAGATAAGTGAATGCATATTTTTTTTAATCATTTGATTCCCTCTAACAATCACTACTCTTTTATTTATTAGAAACTTTATTATCAAATACTCGAAAATCATGATATTTATCTAGTGGATAAGAGGTCATCCAAGTATAATATTATATTCTAAATCTATTTTAATTATCATAAGAGTTTGTTATAGAGTATGACACCTGGGATGGGTATGTATAGTCACTAGTAAGTTTAACACATTATCTATCAGTACATCTTTTTCTGTTATTCATATTAAAAGGGTATGTATTAGCTTTACCTTAGATGGATCAACACCTATTTGTATCATTGCATCTTTGAAGACAATATTGACAACACTTTCATCATCCACTAACATCTTATACATGTTATCGTTAAAAATAAAAGTTGTTATTACTACACATCTAACATGACCAAAATATTGATGTCTTCTTTTAAGTGTAAGAGTGTCGAAGTAAAAATAATTCGGCAAGACTGGGGTCGAACCATATAGAAGTTAATTGTATAAATTATAAACAACAACAATACTAATAATAATAGTAGTAGTAGTAATAAAGAAGAAGGAGTTGATGAGAACTTTGAGATAGAAGATCAATATAAAGGTTAAACAATGATAACAATAAATGTCAAGGTTAGAGGATCCACTAATGGTATGTCAAACAAGTATAGTATAAACTCTTATTATTCAATTGAAAACACACACAAAGGAGGTCCAAATCAGATTATAAATTATTAACATCATTACATTAGTTATCTTATTCGATTAATGCTAATACTTGTAAATGTTATTAGGCATTCATGATTATAACTTATGTTAACAACAAATCAAGTTCCTTTCATAGCTCAAGTGTCGGTTATACCATACAGTACGGGCTATAAGAGTGTCAAGTATTTATTGTACTAAGTATTATACAACATAAATCTAGATTAGTAATTTAACAAGCAAAGTATTAAAGAGTGAACAAGATAACAAATACAAAACATGTTAGTATCAAACATTAAAGTTTGTATTAAGTTTACACTATACTTATTCTTACACTATTAGTGTAACCTTTTCACTTAGACATAATAAACTTAGCTAAACATAATGAAAAAAAAAGAAAAATAAATCAACAAAATAAGAACATAAATAAAATGAAAGTTAACTGAGTAAAGGAAAGGAATTGAAAGATATAAACTTGATATTAATGAAAGCAAAACTTAAGCATTACAAAAATACAAAGAGAGAAAGCAAGATGCCTAAATGCATAGCAAATGCCTCCTTTTATAAGCAAAATTAGAAACTATTGATTTGATGACTAATTGATGAGTGGGTAGCCAACTCTTGACTTGGTGACAATCCTTATCTTCTCTTGTTTGCCCAAAATGTCATTGATAAAGTTAAAATTGGAACCATTTGAAAACACAAAAGTTGTGGAAAATTATCTTAGCTTTCTAGGGTAAATAATTGAGGTCATTGAACTTCTAGAACTCCAGATATGGGCCAAACATTGAACAATGCTTGGGCTGAAGGATAGATTCAGACTTCTTTGTTGTCGCTATAATTTGGACTTGAAAATGAATTTTTTAAATCTTGGACTCCACATGAAAGTTGTAAGCCTATGTCTTACCTTTCCATTCATATAAAGTAAACCTAAATCCGAGATCTACAGCTTCATATATAACCCAATTACCAAACAGTGTTCCGGTTTGGACTGCACCGACATCTGTTTTCTAAATTTGGCCATCTCTTTGTCCTTTTAATTTCAGTTCTTAAATTCATCAATCAATCCTTTTATTTATATGATAGACCTACATTTAAAGTGAACATTTACCATAAATTAAATGTATCTTATATTATTAGATATGTTATTATAAAATATGTTTTAGTTAAGGAGTTATTAATACTTCAAGTGCAAAATAATGATATAAAATTTTGATAAAAATGTACGTTTAAGTACTAAACAACATCCTTATGAGAAAAGGTGAAAATACTAGGTTCATGCCATGAATTTTGAAATCACAAGGAGAATAACACTTGCTTCTCATACATTTTTTTAGCTCCCATTAGAATCTCCTTATACTGATATTCTTTTCAATATTATGTTAATAATTAGTAATGCCTCATGAGAAGGGTTAACTTCTTCTCCTTACTTCTTATACTCTATTTATTTTTCTATAAATTACTAGAGGTATGTATCCCTTGATAATAAGTCTCTCTATTTTTTTTTAAAGAATATAACATTCCTCAGTTATATCCCTTTATCTTTGTTGAAAAAAAAAACTTTTAAGATTTGCTTACTAGCGTCTCCCTTCATTGGTGATGGATATTGGACAAAGACTTTTTTTTTTTTTATAGTTGTTAGTACTTTAGTTTTGGTAGTATTTGAAGGAGTGGTTATTAATTCATCATATATCAACTTATTTCATACTAGACCTTTAGGGTTACTTCTGAATACATGAAAGGTGACAGGAAGTTGCTTGTGTCTTGGAGACTCATCTTTTTATCCATGAAAACATAAGTACTTTCATGTAACTGCACTTGTTTCTTTTATCTAAATATGATTTTTTATTGCTTGTTGATTTTGAGAAAAGATCTATCTAAGAGAGTATATAATCTTTCCTGTAAGGAGTAGTTATGTGTTCGTCTAATTAGAGCCTTTATAGCAACTAGTTCGAACAAGCTTTCTACTTGAATATCTCTTTATTAAATCTTTTAAATATATCCTGATAGTTTCTCATTCTTATTAAGTAATGATGAAGAGCTTAGTTCAACGTTTTTTGACATATATACTTGTATTAAAATAATCAATCAATTTTGTCCATAAATTGAAAAAATTAAGTATAGAAACCAGATTCAAAACTATATAATTGAATTTAAAATGCTAGTACAATCAAATTCATTTTGATTATAGTTTACTTAGCTTGTATTGATTTGTTTTATACATTTATCTAAATGCATCTAAATTTTTCATTTCCAAATGATATCAAACATCAATTTACATGCCTAGGAAGCAACAAATTATTACCTATATAACTAATAAAAAATTCATCATTTATTGATACATATAAAAAAACACAAATACAATATTAATTAAATAAATTATTTAATTTTAGTTGTTATTAAGTTCACTATATTTTACTATTTCTTTTCGCTAATATAAAATTTATCATACATAACCAAAAGAAATTATTATCCAATTAATCATAGTAAAAAAAACTATAATTAAACTTGACTTACTTTTTTTGAGTTAATTTAAAAAACTTATGATTGGAGTCTTACCAGAAAATACATTGACATGATAAAACTCAGTTAACCTAACCGGGTTGGTTCATGACCTGGTTAATCTAGCCAAACCTCATCAGGTCAATTTTATATATATTTTTTTAAAAAATATTATTTTAATAAAAATAATTAACTTATTAACCAGTAAATTTAAACTAGGTTTTTTGTTAATTAGCATGTATTATAACAGCATAATAATAAAAAAAAGAATACAACCACAAGAATAAATTAATCAAAGAAGAAAAAAAAATTAGCCAATTCGATAACGGGATCACAAGATCTACCATTACCAAACTGTACCTACGTGCCTCACAACAAACAAATAGCGCGTGGATGGCAAGACATTTTGAAAAAATAAAAATAACCAGTAGTATCTACCTTGAAAATTAAACTAATAGAAGAAAAGAAAAGAGAAACACATCTCACAGATGTACCAGTTGCAGAGACGAGCAGTTCCCTCCCTCTATAAATAACCGAAGGCTCAAGCACCGTTCTTCGTGTCAAGCTCTCCTCTCTCTGTCTCTCTCTCTCTGTTATATTAACAAAGGAAAGAAGGAACAAGTCTCATCACCTTTCCTGTTCTATCTCCGTAAGGTAAGGTGGTTACTTTTATTTATCCTCCTCCTTCATTTCCCATGCAATTATAAACCAACGACAATAAGCCCCTGATAGCCCCCTATTGCTTTCCTTTCCCCCCTCTTCCTCTTGCGTTTCTTTCTTTCTCCTTAAACGCAAGTTTCAATTGAAACAAAGCGTAAGTAGCATACAAGATCAGCTTTTACTGATTTGTTTCATGCAAATATGTTTTTTTGTGTTTTCTCTCATGCCCATTTAGACTTTAACGATGTTTGAAGTGCCTGATTTTTTCCCCTGTCGTTCTGGGATTCGTTGATCTGATTATGATTCAACCTTTTACTTTATTGCATTGGATCTGATTTGAAGAAGCAAGTGGTTTTTTTGGTAGTGGTGTTTAAGAAGAAAAAGTGAGAATGAATGCACGATACATGGGTTATGCTTATTGTCGATAGAGCAAATGATAAAAACAGACAAGAAGTTATAAAGTTCCAATCTTAGAGGAAACCATTCCTTAATTCACGGATTAGAAGTTGATTTCATTTTGGGTTTCATTTCTTTATTGTGTTTCTCAACATTTGTTAAGTGTTAGATCTGTATTTATTGTTTGCTACTAGTCAATGGCTGTCTTGTTCAAAGTAGCTGAAATTTGTTCCAATTGAAAACTGTTTTCTATATAATGAACAAAGTAGCTGGAATTTGTTCTAATTGGAAATCGTTTTCTATGTAATGAACCAGATTAGTTTTTGCAGCTTAATTGTTATTTTAGAGCTTAATTTTGATAGATCTATGAAAGTTGAATGTTTGGATCAAGAACAACTGAATCTTGATTTTGGTGTGGCATAAGAAGCAGAAAAATGGCATCACACATTGTTGGATATCCTCGTATGGGCCCCAAGAGAGAGCTCAAGTTTGCACTGGAATCTTTCTGGGATGGGAAGAGCAGTGCTGAGGATTTGCAAAAGGTTGCAGCTGATCTCAGGGAATCGATCTGGAAGCGGATGGCTGATACTGGGATCAAATACATCCCGAGCAACACCTTCTCTTACTATGACCAGTTGCTCGACACCACCGCAATGCTCGGTGCAGTTCCACCAAGATATGGCTGGAATGGAGGTGAGATTGGATTCGATGTTTATTTCTCCATGGCTAGAGGAAATGCCTCTGTTCCTGCCATGGAAATGACCAAGTGGTTTGACACCAACTAGTAAGTGATACCTCCTCTTCGTACTTTGGTATGGTGACTAGTTCTCTCATTTGATATGATAATTGTGTTTTAAAATTATGTTCCTGAATAAAGGGGAACAAAAGAAGAGAAAGGTCACTGAACTATTTGATGATGTTTTGATTCAGCCATTTCATTGTCCCCGAATTGGGTCCTGATGTCAAGTTCTCATATGCTTCTCACAAAGCAGTGACTGAATACAAGGAGGCTAAGGCAGTAAGTGCTCTTGTTCTACCTTCATTTGTTGACATCTTTCTATATAATGTCAGTGCTAGACGTCTAATAGCTCATGCATTAATAGATTAGATATTTAATCATCATGATATGTCAACTGCTAGTATAAATGCAACATAAACAGAGTTAAGTCACAGCTGCAAGGTTTGCAAAATGGTACTTGATTTGCTTTCAATCTGAAAATCGAAGTTCAAAATATTGCTGAAATGTTGATAGAATCATTTTGAAATCTTTTAGTCGGTCAATTTAAAACCATCTAACTTTCAGAATGGCCTGATATTGATATGGAATTTGGAGAGCCTATACTCACCATGAATATACTTCTTAATACTAAATTCCTGATTGCGCTACCTGACAAATTCCGTATAAACTGATAGTTTTTCTGTCTCTTATTTAGCTTGGAGTAGACACTGTACCAGTCCTTATTGGCCCAGTCTCCTACTTGTTGCTGTCCAAACCTGCAAAGGGTGTGGAGAAAAGCTTTTCTCTCCTCTCCCTTCTCGGAAAAATCCTTCCAATCTACAAGTAAATAAATGATATTCTACATTTATCATTGATCGGGTCTCTATATGTTTATTGGTGTAATTATTCCATTACTATCTTCAGGGAGGTTATTTCAGAGCTTAAAGAAGCTGGTGCATCCTGGATTCAATTTGATGAGCCTACACTCGTGATGGATCTTGAATCTCACAAATTGCAAGCATTTACTGGGGCCTACTCTGCACTAGAGTCAACTCTATCTGGCTTGAATGTTCTTATCGAAACCTACTTTGCTGATATTCCTGCCGAGCAATACAAGACCCTCACCTCTTTGAAGGGTGTTACTGCATTTGGTTTTGATCTGGTTCGTGGAACCAAGACCCTTGACTTGATCAAGGGTGATTTCCCTAAGGGAAAATATCTCTTTGCTGGAGTGGTAGATGGAAGGAACATCTGGGCTAATGATCTTGCTGCTTCTTTCAGCACCCTCGAAACTCTTGAGGGCATTGTTGGCAAAGGCAATTTTTTTTTCTTTTTCTTGCATGCATTTTTGGCACAATGATAAATATGTTTGAAGACATAATACTAATTCATGTTTTATCTACAGACAAGCTTGTAGTCTCCACCTCCTGCTCACTTCTCCACACTGCTGTTGATCTTGTCAATGAGACCAAGCTTGACAAGGAAATAAAATCATGGCTTGCATTTGCTGCTCAAAAAGTTGTTGAAGTAAATGCATTGGCCAAGGCTTTGGCCGGCCAAAAGGACGAGGTATCTTCCTTCTGTCCATGCTTGAACAACTATGAAGAATTTTTTGCTAGATAGGCTCGGCTTGTTTTGTACTTTCAATTTTTTTTTTATCATCATCGCAAGTCTCATTTTTGTGGTTCAATTTTCAGGAAATCTTCTCTGCTAATGCTGCTGCCCTGGCCTCAAGAAAGTCCTCCCCACGAGTCACCAATGAGGCTGTTCAAAAGGCCGTATGCACTTCGCTAGATTTTTTTTTTTGCTTTGATGCTTTCAAGCAGGGGTATTCTTTTGTATTTATTTTGATTTTCTGTTCTGGCCTTTGCAGGCTGCTGCTTTGAAGGGTTCTGATCACCGGCGTGCTACAAATGTTAGTGCCAGACTTGATGCTCAGCAAAAGAAGCTTAACCTTCCCATCCTACCAACCACCACAATTGGGTCCTTCCCACAAACCATGGAACTAAGGAAAGTCCGCCGTGAATACAAAGCCAAAAAGTGAGTTGAAGTTTCGTTATTTTCCTACCTTTATGGTTTTTATGGCGAGAATTTGTTTATTAATGTGCTTTTATGATTCTTCTTTTAGGGTATCTGAAGATGACTATGTCAAAGCCATCAAGGAGGAAATTAGAAAAGTTGTTAAACTTCAAGAGGAGTTTGATATTGATGTTTTGGTTCATGGAGAGCCTGAGGTGAATTTTTCTCATCAAATTAGCCTTTTTACTTTTACATGCGCGCGCGCGCGCGCACTCAATATAGTATAAGCATTACTGGGTGATCACTCTGTTTCAGAAAACTCTCTCTTTAGAGATTTCTTGTATCTTCAATTACTAATCTTGAACATCCAACTTATGTGGTCATTAATGACTGCAGAGAAACGACATGGTTGAATACTTCGGAGAGCAACTGTCAGGTTTTGCATTCTCTGCCAATGGTTGGGTGCAATCTTATGGCTCTCGCTGTGTGAAGCCACCAATTATATATGGTGATGTCAGCCGCCCCAAGTCAATGACTGTCTTCTGGTCTACCTTGGCTCAGAGCATGACGGCCCGCCCAATGAAGGGAATGCTTACAGGCCCTGTCACCATTCTCAACTGGTCCTTTGTTCGAAATGATCAACCCAGGTATAGAAAATAGGAGGAGCAAGATAGGGAAAATAAGATACGAAAAGATGTTGCTTTTAGTTGGTTTATCTTTCATAGTTTCAATCTGGTTTAACGTGAATACATTTTCCAATTTTCAGATATGAGACTTGCTACCAGATTGCTTTGGCCATTAAGGATGAAGTGGAGGATCTTGAGAGGAACGGTATCACTGTTATCCAAATTGACGAGGCTGCTTTGAGAGAGGGCTTGCCTCTTAGGAAGTCTGAGCAAGCTTTCTACTTGGACTGGGCAGTCCACTCCTTCAGGATCACCAACTGTGGCGTCCAGGACACCACTCAGGTTTGTTATCTACTTCACTCGGAATTTCACAACTCAAATTCAAGTTAGGCGTCTCTTTCCCAATTGCTTTTCATTTATGGAGTCGCTTACTCTCTTTAATTCCTGCAGATCCACACTCACATGTGCTACTCCAACTTCAATGACATTATCCAATCAATTATCAACATGGATGCTGATGTGATCACCATAGAGAACTCTCGCTCCGATGAAAAGCTTCTCTCAGTCTTCCGTGAGGGAGTGAAATATGGTGCTGGAATTGGCCCTGGTGTCTATGATATCCACTCTCCTAGAATACCATCAACCGAGGAGATTGCTGACAGAATTAACAAGATGCTTGCAGTGCTTGAGACAAACATCTTATGGGTTAACCCTGATTGTGGACTCAAGACTCGCAAGTACACCGAGGTGAAGCCAGCTCTCAAGAACATGGTTGATGCTGCCAAGCTCCTCCGCACCCAGCTTGCCAGTGCCAAGTGAGCCAACCAGGATCTGTTGAGAGTTCAATCATCCATGGTTTAATGAATTTTATTCAAAATTCAAAACATGGAACGTTGAGGGTTTAATCTTCCCTTGTCCATTGAATTTTATTCAAACAAAAAAGGAATTTATTGTTTGAATAACTGGGGGTCATGTTGAAATTATTTCAGTAATAAAGATTGAAAGCCAAAAATTATTCATCTTTATGTAGTGATTCCTCAAATTATTATCTTTATATATATATTTGAGTGTTTTATATTTGTAAGATAATTTCATTCATATGAGGGATATTAAGATTCATTTTAATAAAATATAATTAACGAACATATTTAAAGTCAGATTTAAGTGGGTTTCACTCACTTTTAGAGTTAAAATATTGTTAGAAATTATTTTTCTATAAAAAATTTTTAATAAGAAATATTAAAATAATTGAAATAAATAAATAAATAAATTTAAAAATCCTTGATTGATATATTTATTAAAATCCAACTACCTTACCATTTAATAACCTTACCTAGACTAACTATCTAGGTGGTGGTTAAGTGATAAAGAACTTGGGATCAAGGGGTTTGCTTCCTCTGTGATTTCATGTTCAAGTTTTTAGTTGCTCATATGATGACCACTAAAAACTTATATGGTTATTAATTTTAGAGCCCGTAAAATTAGTTATGGTACATGAAAGTTAGACCAGACACTCACATTAATATAAAAACAAGTACCTTACTTAGACTTAGTATTACATTTGAAGTTGTTGGAAAGTATGGTTGTGATTTTTTAAAGTGCTTTTCATGCTAAAATATATCAAAATAATTATTTTTTATTTTTTAAAAAATATTTTTAAAATTAGGATATCAAGTCAATCCAAAATATAAAAAAAATAATTTTTAATAAAAAAATTAAATTTTTATAGAACACAATTTACATAGCATGCCCAAACAATCAAACAGAAAATCGGTAAATAATGATACAGCTGTAATTATGTTAAAAGTTAGATATCTGCCTCCGTCATGTTTTTTTTTCCCTGTAAAGTTTTTACTATATTTAACTATTTGGTTAACTAGATTAGTAAAACATATTATCAATATATTATTATTATTATCAGGTTAATAGATTTTTTCAAGTTAATATTTTATTTATTCAATTAAAAACTTAATTTTTAATCATGTTATGAATCTCAAATTAACATGATAGAGTCAATTAAATTTAACAAAATTTAATAATTATGTTTTTGTTTTGCGTTTCAAAAGTTTTATTTTAAAAAAAAATTAAATTTGTTTCTTTAATTTAAATTAATTTTTTTGATGTTTTTAGATTATTTTAATAGAATAATATTAAAAATAATTTTTTTAAAATAAAAAAATATATTATCTTGTTATATCTACAAATAAAAAAATACTTTAAAAAATAATAACAACTACACTCTGCACTCTCTAAATTATTCCATTAAATTAATGTGGTGGATTTGTTAGCCATAACATCTATAATGGTACGAGGAATAATCATTTAAATATAAATAATTATTTTTAGTTTGGTTTAGTTTTTGTAAAACATAATAACCAAATTATTTTTTTTAAATCAAAATTAATTTAAACTAATCGGTGTCAGTTTGGTTTAATTTAGTTTTTTTTAAAAAACCTAGTTCAACCTGGTTTGACAATGATTTTGAAATAATTTTTTCTAGTTTGACTCGGTTTTTTCTGATTTATTTTGGTTTGGTTTGGTTTTTTCGATTTCAAACTTTTCAGTTTTTCTAATATTTTAATAGTTTTTTTCCTTAAGATTCAGTTTTAATTTTTTTTAATTTTCTCAATTTAATCTAATTTTTAATTTTTTTCTCACCTTTATTTTCAAAGTTGGATGGAGCTCGTAGGAACAAAAACAGATGGCAACGATAGGTAAGCTTCATGGAGAAGTTTGGTGGACCATTCACCTCACACTTTGATCGAGGATTTCATTAAATTAAGGAGTTGCTAAATTAGGGCACACACTCAATAAGTTATACTAAAAGTTTCTTACATCACTAATTAACTATACAAATCAAATCATATTGTTCAATTAAAACTAGAAAATAAACATAACTAATTATGAACATGAGCTAGCAAGTGTGCTATCCAATTTAAAAGTATTAGAAAACAAATTGTCTCCTTTTTTTATATGTGTTCTATATATATACATATGAACGGTTTGTTTATTTTATTTTTTTATTTTTTTTAAATTATTTTTTGTGTAGATTTTTAGATTATTTTAATGTATTAATATCAAAATTAAATTTTTTTTAAAAAAATATTATTTTAATATATATTTTTAAAAATTATTTTTAAAATTAATCAGACTCTGGAGCATCATTATATAATTAATATGCTTTTGAAACAATTCCTTCATACATAATATTCATTTCTATAATATATTTTTATTATATTTTGTTGGAAATGTAAATAAGAGTACTAATTTTCCCTCACAACTTTACATTTTTACAATAAATTACCTTGTATCAAATTATATTTACCAAATAATATAATACATTTGTTAACAAATTAAATTATATTAAATATTTATTACTAGATTATTAAAGTCACTAAAAAACAGTAACAACCTAATTCATTTCGTAGTTAACGCATGTATTGTAGCTATCTAAAACATTATTATTATTATTATTATTATTACTTGCTTATTTTTAACGCTACGCTGCTGTGAGAGGGAGGATATTATTTTTTTATCAACCTTGCCAAGTGTTTTTTATTTTTCGTCAAGAAAAAAATTATTTATAAATTAAAAAGTTTATATTTGTATTTAATAAAATAAATTAAAAATTATATATAAATCTATTGATTACATCCAAATATATCAAAAGTGATTTATTATTCATATAACCAATATTAAGGAGGTAAAAAAACCTTTGGAAGACCCAATAAAAAATGTAAATAAAAAAAAAATCAAACTTCAAATTTTCTCTAGAAAAACATCAGAAAAGAAAAGAAAAAGAACAAGAGAAAAGACCTTCCTTCCCAATGAAGGGAATTGAATGACAAAAAGACACAGCACACGTGGGTGGTGTTTTTATACAAACACGTGCACACACCATCAGGATATATTTATAAAATAAATATATTTAATAGTATTATAATTATAAAATAATATTAGATAAATAATAAAAACTATAAGTATAATAGACCTAATATTTTATGATAGAAAAAAATTTTAGTGGTAATAAAAAACCTAGAAAATAAATAAAATAATTTATAGAATTTACAATATTTTATAAGAAAAGATATGACGTTTTTCCTATATGATTTAGCTTTTCTATTAATAAAAAATAAAAAGATTACAAAGCTAAATTCTCTACGAATTTAATATTAAATAAAAATTGATAGATAATTTTGGAAGAGAAAAAAACCACGAGGAAAAACGTTATAGCAATTAACAATGTTTTGTGATGAAAACTACAATGTTTTTCCCAATAAAATCAACAAAAATAATTTTAAAAAATCATAAAAAAATTATTTAGAGAAATATTATAGCAATTAACAATGTTTTGTGATGAAAACTACAATGTTTTTCCCAATAAAATCAACAAAGATAATTTTAAAAAATTATAAAAAAATTATTTAGAGAAATATTATAGCAATTCACAATGTTTTGTTAGGAAAACTACAATACTTTCCCATATGATTTAACTTTATTGTAATTATAATTCTTAACCAACTCAATATTCAAATAAATAAAATCGATAAAAATATTTTTGGAAATAATTATAAAAAAAATCATATAAAATAAATACTGCAGTAATTCATAGTGTTTTAAAAAAAATTACAAAGTTAAATTTTCAATCAGTTTAATATTAAAAAAAGGTATTGTAGCAATTCACAATAACATGTAAGAAAAACTACAATATTTTCTCCACGTGTTTTAGTTTTATATATAATGATTTTTTTTTCTTCTAGAATTATTGTTTTTAACTATATAGGATAAACGATAACAAAGTTAAGTTTAATTAAAATAATCCTGCTAAACTTATAAATTTGAATAACTTGGGTTATTCTAGTAAATAAATAACCTATTTTAACCATATAAAAAGATAAAACAAAAAAAATAATAAAAAAAATTAATTTTTAATTATATCAATATTAAAAAATAAAAAAAATAAATTTTAAAAAAGATAATACCAAATATTTAAATAAAATAAATTAAATTAAATTGTAAATTACTATTATAATCTATAATACAATAATTATGAGTCAAACAATAATTTTCTCACAACCTTTAAAATAATATTACTCTTTAAAATAATATTACTCTTCAATAATCGTAGTGGATTACTTGCAAAGTATGTGCATTAATTGATTGGATTGCAAAGCCAATTTTTTTATTTTTAATGAATGGGATTGCAAAGAATGTTCATTATTCATGGGAAATTGATCCACAAGAAGGGAAAACAAATCAGTCACCTAATTTGGAAAACTTTTTTTTTCTTCCCCTACACAAACGAAAATCATCGCCAAATGTGATTTATTAAAATACATTAAAATATAATTAAAGAAAGAAAGAAAGAAGTGTGTGATTTATTTAATTCATGTGAGAGATATTGAGATCTTTTAAAATAAAATATAGTTAATAGACATATTTAAGGGTAGATTTAAAGTGGGCTTCACTTATTTTTAGAGTTAAAATATTGTTGAAAATTATTTTTTATAAAAATTATTTAACAAGAAATATTAAAATGATTAAAATAAATTATAAATAAATAAAAAATTGATCTAAATATTATTGGTTGACATGTTTATTAAAACCCAAAAATTTATGTCACACGGCAAAAATACATGGTTGTTTTGAAGTTTATTTAAAGGAAAGTTGCAAGGATATAAATAAACATCTTATGGGTTAACCCTGATTGTGGACTCAAGACTCGCAAGTACACCGAGGTGAAGCCAGCTCTCAAGAACATGGTTGATGCTGCCAAGCTCCTCCGCGCCCAGCTTGCCAGTGCCAAGTGAGCCAACCAGGAGATGCTGAGAGTTCAATCTTCCATGGTCTAATGAATTTTATTCAAAATTCAAAACATGGAAGGTTGAGAGTTTAATCTTTCCCTTGTCCATTGAGTTTTCTTCAAACAAAAAGGGAATTTATTATTTTAATAACTGTGGGTCATGTTGAAATTATTTCAGTCATAAAGATTGAAAGCCAAAAATTATTCATCTTTAAATAATAATAATTATTATTTCTATATATATATATTATATTAGTAAGATAATTTCATTCATACGACACGGATATTAAGATTTTTCGCAATAAAATATAATTAATGAATATATTTAAAGTCAGATTTAAAGTAGATTTCACTTAAAATATTGTTGAGAATTATTTTTTTACAAAAACAATTTAACAAAAAATATTAAAATAATTAAAAATATATAGATAAATAAAAAATTGATCTAAAAACCCTTAATTAACATGTTTATTAAAACCATACCTGGTCCACAACCCGAGTCCTGAGTTTTGACCAGATTGATTAGGATGTTCAAGTCAATTTATTTTTTAAAATTAAAAAAATATTATTTTAATTAAAAAAATAAATCAATAAGTGATAATCAGGTTTTTAATAGGATTGTCGGTTCAACCCTTCAAGTAATATCATATTTTTTATTTTTTTTAATTTTTTTAACTAAGCCCAGCTATAGTTATGGGTTATCTGAATCGAATTACAAAACTATAATTAAAACCCAACCACACCATACTTAGACTCTGCATTATATATAAAGTTATTTTACTTGTTTTGATGGATAATGATACAGCTATAATTATGTTAAAAGTTAGATCCCTCCTTCCCATATGTTTTTTTTTAACTGTTGAGTTTTTACTGTATTTAGCTATTTGATTATCTACATCACTAAAAATATAATTAGGTCATTAGATTTTGTTGAGTTAATATTTTATTTAATTCAATTAAAAACTTGATTTTCTAAATCTCAAATTAACCTAGTAGACCGAACAAAATTTAATAGTTATGTTTTTATTTTATGTTTTAAAAATATTTTTTAAAAAATCTAAATTTTTTATTTTTTATTTTAAATTAATATTTTTTATGTTTTTAGATCATTTTAATATATTAATATTAAAAATTATTTTTTAAAAATAAAAAATATATTATTTTAATATATTTACAAATAAAATATATTTTAAAAATTAACCACAACTTCATTACAAAATTAATTCAAAGTTACTCCATTAAGTTTGCGTTGGATTCGTTAGCCATAAAGCATCTCTTCGTTCGTCGGAGGAATAGTCTTCTTTCAAAGTTTAGTGGAGCTCCTGGGAACAAAAACAGATAGCAATGATAGGTAAGCTTGTTGGAGAAGTTTGGTGGACCATTTACCTCACACTTTGATTCAGGATTTCATTAAATTAAAATTTTAATTAATTTAATATTAAAAAATAAATTTAAAAATAAAATTTAAAAATAAAAAAAATAAAATAGAAAAATCATATAAAAATACCATAGTAATCCATAATATTTTTTTTAAAAATTACAAAACTAAATTTTTAACTACCTCAATATTAAAAAAATAAAATTAAAAAAATAATTTTTTTAAAAAAATACTGTAACAATCCATGTGTTAATAACATGTGAGGAAAACTATAATATTTTTCTTACATGTTTAGTTTTATATATAATAATTTTTTTTCTAAAATTATTGCTTTTATGGAAATAAATTATAAAATTTAATTTTTAATTACATCAATATTAAAAAAATAATTTTTTTAAAAAATAATAACAAAAATTAAAAAAAAAGTGAAAAAAAGAATATTAAAAAATAACAAATTTTTTTTTAAAACAATAATAACAAAATTTTTTAAAAAGTGAAAAAAAATACATTGTGGATTAATTGTAATCCACAGTGAAAGGTGAACAAAAATTATAGTTTTGTTTTTTTTTAATTTGTAACTCCGATGACAAATACATTGATTCTTGAAGCAAGAGATGTAAATGTTATACAACGATATTAAAATATAATTAAAGAGGTACAATTTATAACCTTTAATGTAATAAAACGTCATTCTTCATAAAAGAAAGAAAGAAATGTGTGATTTATTTCATTCATGTGGGGGATATTGAGATTTTTTAAAATATAACATGGTTAATGGATATATTTAAGAATAGATTTAAAGTGGGTTTCACTCATTTTTAAAGTTAAAACATTGTTGAAAATTATTTTTTTATAAAATTTATTTAACAAAGAATATTAAAATGATTAAAATAAATTATAAATGAATAAAAAATTAATCTAAAAATAATTAATTGACATGTTTATTAAAACCAAAAAATTTATATCACACATAAAACATACATAGTTGTTTTGAAGTTTATTTAAAGGAAAGTTGCGAGGATATAAATAAACCTAAACAATGTGATATAGATTTAGCCTACATGCAAGTGTTTGGCTCAACTCGAGCCAGGATCTTAAGTCCCAAGTCTTGTATTTAGGTTTGGATTAGTGTTTTTGCTAACCTATTACTTGTAGTTTGTTTATTATTATAAAGTAATTTTGTGGCATTTAGAGAACTAATTTTGCTAACTTATTATTTCGTTCAGTTAAGTCTATAAATTTGATCATTTTTCATCTAGAAGATAATCAAAACTAAGTATGATGAGAATTAATTTTTTTTATCAATTTTAGTTTGAAAATTCAGTATAAAAAAAAGTGGGGTGAAAGAAGAGTTTTGAACATTATTTTCCCCATATTTCTAAACTTTTCCTAGTATTAAATTTTTAGTTTTTTTTTTAATTTTTACCGTTTAAAATTTATTTTAAACTTTGATTTCTTTTCTAAATAAGATTATTATTTTAACTTTGGTTAATATACTTTATTTCTTACTTAATTCCTTTTTTATTTATGCCGTGGCTCACTCTTTTTAATTCCTGCGTATCTCTATACTCACACGTGCTCCTCTAATTTCAATGGCATTATCCAATCAATTATTGACATAGATGCCGATGAAGAACTTTTCTCAATCTTAGGTGATATAATGGAATATAGTGCTTTAATATTTGTGAGATCCACTCTCATAGAACTCCACCTTACCATTCAAGCACCTTACCTCGACTCCACATTACCTTTGAAGTTGTTTTACTTGTTTTGATGGATAATGATATAGATACAATTATTTTAAAATTAGATCCCTCTCTCCCTTAAGTTTCTTTTATATATATATATATATATATATATATATATATATATATATATTGTTGAGTTGCCATCATATTTAGTTAATTGGTTAACTGGATGACTAAAATATAACCAGGTCGATCTTTTATTCAATTCAATGAAAAATTTGATTTTTATTTTTATTTTAAATTTTAGATTAACCTACTAGATTGAATTGAATTACATTTAATAAAATACAACATGCTAATAAATTTTATCAATTTAATATTTTATTCAATTCAATTCAATTAAAAACTTGATTTTTATTTATATTTTGAGTTTCCAAATCTTTAGATTGAACTAAACTGAATTTAACAGAATTTAATAACTATGCTTTCGAGAGGAACTAAGTTATTCCATTAAGTTAATACGTTGGATTTGTTAGCCATAAAGTTTTTCTACGTTGGTAGGAGGAATAGTCTTTCAAAGTTTGATAGTAAGGATAGGAAAGCTTGCTAGAGAAGTTTGGTGGACCATTCACCTCACACTTTAATTTACCTCACACTTTAATTTATGATAAAATATGTTTGATATTGTGGTAAATTTTAGAGTTATGATTTAAAAAAATTATTTTATAAAAATTATTTTTAATTAAGGTTAGTTAGGTATTTATAGATATTTAGTTAAAACTGTTGTTAAAATTGAGATTGAATAAAAAATAGTTTAATATATTTGGTAAAAAATATTTTTTTGAGGTTATAAAATAAATAAAAAAGATATATATTAATATTGATGATTTTTAATTTAAATATTTCAAATTTAGTTACTGCTATTATATCAATAAATAAATAATTTTTTTATATCAAATATTTTTTATTGTTCTATTAACTTATCTATAATTTCATCACGTATAAAATTTATCCGATAAGGATTACAGTTTTCATAGTTTTTAGAGTATATAACAAAATCAGGTAAAATATCATCAGGAATAAAATTGAAATTGCAATTAAATTTTGTAAATACTACATCATCATATGATTTTTTTTTAATTTATGTAATATCATTAAATAATATTAAATATTAGTTTTTCAAGTAAAATATAATTAAAAAAATTAAATTTTTTTTACTAAGTCAAACACAATCTAATACATTAAATTTAGATCAAATCCAACCTCAGTAGTAAAATAAAAACATTATACATTGTATCTACATAATGAAGAGTGAATTAATTTATTTTTCATTATGTGGAGGTACAGATGATGTGTAGTCAGTGAGAGAAAATAATTATAAAAATTACTTTTTATAAATTGAATTTCGATCTCAATTTTTTAATGAGATTCACATAAAAAAAGAATGTAATTAGTATTAATCAAACACTTTAAATCAGTATTTGTTTCCAACTGCAGCCGCAATTGCAGTGCCAAATCGGCACTAAATTAAGGAATTTCTAAACTAGGGCAAACAGTTAATAAGTTATACTAAAAGTTTCTTACATCGCTAATTAACCACGTAGATCAAATCATATTGTTGAATTAAAACTAGAAAATATACTTAATTAATTACTAATATAAGCTAGTTGTGGGCTATCCAATTTAAAAGTATTGAAAAACAAAAATATCTTCTTTTTTACATATACGTGTTATATATATTTATATATGAAAGGTTAGTTTATTTCTATATTTTAAAAGTATTTTTGAAAAAAATAATTTTTTTATTTACTTGAAATTAATTTTTTTTATATATTTTTTAAATATTTTGATGTGTTAATACTAAAAATAAATTTTAAAAAATAAAAAATATAATTTTGATACATTTCTAAGTAAGAATTATTTTAAAAAACAACTAATCCTATACTGTCTAAATTCATTTTCTCGCTAACACGTGTTGTAGTTATCTAAAACATTATTATTACTACGCTGCTGTGAGTAGGAGTTTTTTTTCTTATCAACATAAAAAAGGAGTGCCGAGTGTTTTTTTTTTCATCAAGAAAAAAATTAATTATAAATAAATTTAACATTTGTATTTAATAAAATAAATTAAAAATTATATATACTAATAATAAATAATAATAAATCTATTGATTACATCCAAATATATCTGAAGTGATTTATTATTTATATAACCAATGTTAAGGAGGTAAAAAATAGCTTGGAAGACCTAATTAAAAGAAAAAAAAAATCGAGGTGGTCAACAACTTCCATATCAAGTTTCTTTAATGTATAAGATAATTATTGATAAAAATAAATAAAAATAATACTTTAATCTAAACTTAATAAACAACTATTCAAATTAACCTAAAAGTTTATAGAAAGTTATTTTATTTGGTATGTAATGCATATGATATAAAACCCTCATCCAATATTATAACATATGTTATTTTTTTTGTTAATAATAAATAATAATTATAAAATAAATATCTATATAGATACCCACAGCATAACAGATAAAGTATGGAAATTATCTACACCAAAAATATACAGCATAGATATAAAGAAGACGACCCGTGACTACCCAGTTTGGATGAATCAAACTTGACATTTTCTCTGGAAAAACATCAGAAAAGAAAAAGAAAAAGAAAAAGAAAAAGAAAAAGAAAAGAGACCTTCCTTCCCCAGGAAGGGAATTGATTGACAAAAAGACACAGCACACGTGCGTGTCTTTATATATATATATATGATCACTCACAGGCAAAGGCAATAATAACGAAAGAAAGAGAGAGTGGAAGGACGCATGAATAATAAGAGAGCAATGTACAAATCAAAGCTGCAACAACTGTGCCAGCAGAGAGGATGGGGGATCCCTACCTATGAAGTCACTAAAGAGGGACAGGAGCACAGCCCTCACTTTTATGCCACTGTCACCGTCGACGCCACCCTCTTTTCCACTCCTTTCCCCTCATCTTCCACCAAGAAAGCTCAGAACGACGCTGCTAAGCTCGCCTACAACTACTTCTCCGACCACCCTGGCCCTTCCTCCTCCTCCCCCGTTAATGGTAATTGAATCCCTTTTGTTTCTTCATTTCTTCCCTTTTTTGTACTTCCTTGTGCTTTAATTGCACTGTATCAGATATTTTAAAGACTTTTTTAGGCTTTGTTTTTAATGAAATGAAATTATTTTGTAAATTCATGTTTGATTAAGAATGAATGCTTGCATAAGAACGCTTGCTTCTTATAATTTATTTATTTTTCGTTGATAGAATGTATGGACTGATGCCTGTAATCATGAAGCTTTTTATGATAAATCATTCTAGTTGTGCCTATGCTTATTTACACTGCATCAAGAAATGAAGAAACTGATGTTATGCTGAAGTTTCTGCAGACTGTTCGGGTGGAAGTGCTGGGAAGAATACTTGTCCATCTCCCGGAGGGAAATTGGAATTAAACCTAGAAGATGCAAATCGAACTCCCCTGTCAAATAAAACCGGGGCAGTTGCCAAGACTGATGAGAGTTTTGGAGGTGAGAGCGAATTTAGTTTTGATTTTTTCTTCCTTACAAAATCATTACCGTTTCTTAGTGCTGGAGTGGAGTCAGTTGGATGTGCTTGATACTCATGGTTGCATTCCAAAACGGCATTAGGTTTTCCTCCCTAAATTGACAGGCATGAAAACAGGTTATATGCACAGTATCTAGAAATTTTTTTTGCTAAATCAGTTGTCTTTATGTCGTCAAAAGATTAACCAGCCTCCTTTAAGAAAACAAAAAAATTGTTCGTATTCAGTTTATGAGAAAAATGAAAGGAACTAAATACTTACCATAACCACATGGCTGAGCTGCCAAATATAACAGAGTTTATGAAAATTCTTGATTGTTGAAGATGGGTTAGATCACGAATCTTGCTTTCCAGCGATACTTGTGGTGAATGGACTCTTCCCCATGCCCAAATCTCAACAACTAGAGCTAGAAGAAGTCCTTTTAAGATGCTACTAAGCTTGCTCTGATGACTTCTCTTGTGTCTCATTCAATACTTTTTTTTTTGGGAATATAGAATGGAGGAAAACATAAGAATTTCAACTTCAATTGTTCTATCAGTCTTTTCTTTGTTTATTATTGTTATTGTATTTTCTCTGTACTCAGTTGTGCCTTGCTTGGCTGTTGAGAATCTGCTGCCTGTAATCAAAATCATTGTTTTGTAATTGGGTAATTTAATTCATTTGGTAGCTTATAGGTTTGCATTGTATAGTATAAAAGGGGAAAGGAGGGACTTTTATATTTAACGCGCTGTTGATTGCGAAGTTATTGCAGCAAATGAGAAACTGAATTCTGATTGAAGGAGGTAGTAGCATCAACTGACCATGGAAACCTGATATTGAATCACCTTATTTTGTGTCTTCAATAACGCCCCTGTTTATTTTGTGCTTTCATGACAAGTCAGTATTTGACACATGCATCTGAATTTTCTCCTGGCTTACAGGTATGCTGCACTTGTTTAAAAACCAGCTGCAAACGTATGCTCAAAAGAGAAATTTCAGTCTACCTGTGTATTCTTGTGAGCGCGTGGGTCCTCCTCATGCTATTCGCTTTAAGTGCAAGGTCACACTGAATGGACAAACCTATGAGAGTCGGGAATATTTTCCCACATTGAGCAAAGCTAAAAATGCAGCTGCAAAAGCTGCATTGATGTCATTGTTGCCAAATGGAGTTGAAGAGGTTATTTTTCTAAATCAACTCCTTGTGGAGATGCAAAAATCTGTTGGTTACGCATGCAATTTTTGTGTTTGTATCTTTTAAACACATGATTACACTTCTTTATGTAATTTATTGTTTTCTTTTTAGGATGAGTCTGGCTATAAGAATCTTTTACAAGATATGGCTCAGAGAGAAGGTTGTGGTTTACCAACTTATTGTACAGAGAAATCTGGTGAAGCTCATGCGCCTACTTTCATTTCAACAGTGGAGATAGATGGAGCGAGTTTTACTGGAAAAGAAGCAAGAAGCAAGAAGCAAGCAGAGATGAGTGCAGCGAAGACTGCATACACAGCTCGAAGACGTTGACTGGTGCTCAATGGGGATGCGGGTTTATGTTATGTATTTATGCATATCCATGGCAGATGTGCGCATGCATATGACACCATAGAATAGTGTACAGATATTCAAACGTTTTTGACTATCTTAGAGTACAAGTCGGTAAGTCAGGATAGAGAGTAACTCAAACTTGCGTCTTCTTGCTATTTTAGATGATTTGGCATGAATAATACCTACCTCCAAGTAGAAGCTTTTACTGTGATATAAGATGAACTCACAAAAATCTTAAATGTAGTGGTGTTACTCAACTGGGTGGCCACGAGATGAGACCGCTCCACTGAGGGAGGAGGTCACCGCAAGGTTACTCTATAGTTTTGTTGAAGAATAGAAAACCATTCCTAGTTTCAGAACCTTCTTTTGATGTCATTTTCTACCTGTTCGTATATTCTAACGGGCCAATATATTTATCGAATGCTTTCTTGTCTGCTTTCCAATTCCAGAGAAAAAGGTTTGCTGGTTTCAACTGATGAGCACTATTTTTGCATGTTCTTTCCAAAAGAATAAAAATATTGGAATTGCTGGCAGCAAATTCTGTAGTTAGCAATCATAATCCCTCATTGCATCTCCAGGGCAAGGTAATTGTTCAGCTATGGCAAGCATCCCACCTTCGCCTGCCGCAGCCATCTCGTCTTTGCCTAAACATGACCTGACTTCATCTTCTTTGCCTTCTGATTCCCCCACTAATTTAGCCACAGGCTCAAGCATCGAGAATCAAACACAGCCTACAACCTTAAAGATGAACAATTCAAGTAACATGGATGAGCTTCCTCTCTCGTAATCCAATATTCAAAATTCAATGTTATAACTGTCGTCAAAAAGTAAAAAAATAAGATCCCATTAATCATGGATTCCAGATGCTTTTTAGGCTTTCTCCCCAGTAGAGAGACTGATAACTCTGAAAACCCTGAATCGAGTCGAAGCACCAAGAAAGTGAAATTGATAGACAAAGAGTTGGAGGTTGGAACTGATGATGGTCTTGTTACTATTTGCTTATTTGCAAGTGGACACCATAGATTACAAGAAGGCGGTGATAAGAGGGGAATGAGTCTGAAGCAGTAGCAGTACCAGCCTTCCAGGGGCTATCTCATTGACAATATTGATGTGGAGATGGAGATGTTGTTGACGAAGCCTTTTCGAGTGACTGATCAAGATAATGATTATTTATTCAATTTTTGGAACAAGCTGCTGATTATGTGCATGCTTTGGTTAGTGGTCCGTGAGCAATCTTGGGTCATTGTTTAACAAACCAGGCAAAGGATTGGACCTAATTTAGGTTAAAACTTGATTGAAAATTATTTTTTTTATATAAGTTATTTAATATGAAATATTAATGTGATTTAAGTAAATTATAAATAAATAATAAATTGAATCATTGATTGACATACTTGTTGTAAAACATAAAATATTCTATCTTAGGTATGAAATATACAAGATTATATATATATATATATATATATATATATAGTTTATTTAATAAAAAGTTGAAGGGTTATAAATAACTCAACCATATGATATGAGTTTAATTCATAAGTGTGCATTTGGCTTGAATATCTATTTTAGTCTTCGATTTAAATTTATTATTATAAAATAATTTTTTGATCTATAAAAATTTATTTTTGCCAACCTCTTGTTTTGTTTAGTTAAACAAATAAATTTGAGTATTATTTTTTTTTCAAAAGAGTTTTTTTTTTAAAACCTAAATAATTTTCTTAGCTTAAAAATATCAAATTTAATGTCGAAATATTCAGGTTTAATTTTAATTTTATGTTAGGTAATCAAAGCGGGTAATGTTAGGAATTAATCTAGGTAATTATCAAAATTAATTTTTTATTAGTTTTGGTTCCAAAATCCACTATAAAAAAAAGAGAGGGTATGAAAAAAGAGTTTTCTATACCATTTTTTAGAATTTTTAAACTCTACTTTGCATTATATTTCTAATGTTATCTCTTCTTTTTAGCTTTGTTTTAAGCTATATAAGGTTAGATCCATACTTGTTAAGATATATCTCAGTTATATTATATTATGTTTGGTTCATAAATATTTTTTAGAGGTTTTTAGAAGTTCATCTAAGTAATGTAGTATTGTTGGAATTTTGAAAAGTTTATTGTAAATATCATTTATAAGAAACAATAAAATCTCAAGAATAAATAATATATCATTAACAATAACAACACTTTATCATTTTTAAAGTATTGTAGAAAGTAAGTACTCTTCTTTAGTTTTGTTTAATCTAATACATTATTATGCATATAATAATTGTTTTTCAATCTCTTATACTTCTTTGGATATATTCTCAAAATATTTGCTACAATCTTTATATTTTATAATATTTACAAGTTTGCTATTATATATAAAATTACATGCTTATAGTTTTAACATGTATGAATACTAGAGTTTCATTGAATGTATAATTTATATAGAATGCTTTTCTTATGATAAACTAAATATCAAAGTTTACTTGTCTAATTATTTTAGATTACAATCTTAAAGCTTTATTACTTGATTTTTTTGTTTAGTTTATACATGTAATTTCACAATCCTGTATGATATATTTATTCCATTTAAAGCAATTTCTATGTATGATGCATGCCACATTTTTTCCCCCAAACATCTAAAAATTTGTTTTTGTTTAGTGTATGCTTATTTTTGCAATCTTGTTTATATGTTCATGCATATCATTTAGTTTTTATTCTAAATTATAATGATATGGCATGTTTAAAAGAACTAAAATAATATTAAAATGTTTATTTAATCTTGTATAGTTGGAATATTTTTGTTTGTTTACTTGCTTTATAAACTTTATGTTAGATGTTTTTATTTTCATGTGAGGATCCAAAACTTATTTATAAATATATGGCTATTACTTTTTATTATTATTATTATATATATATATATATATATATCTAGATTTTATGATGATTTCAACTCAATAATTGGTTATCTCAGCCAATATTGTTTCGATAAGTACTTTTTATGAAGATTTCACAAGATTTTCTATGATGCTTAATGAGAAACTTGAAAAACTTAATGGATTGAACTTTAAGAAATGGTAAAAAAAATTATTTCATCTAACCATCTTGAACTTGATAAAGTTCTTGACTAAGGAAGTGTCAAAGTTGCCAAATAATAATCAAATCCCATTACTGTGGCAGCTATGAATGCATGGAATCATAATGATTTTGTATGCAAAAACTACATTTTAAATGAAATGGACAATACATTATATAATGTATGTAGTTCAATAAAGGTTAAAGATGCCCGTATGAAAAAAATTCATAATTGATAAATTTTAAAATTTTAAAATGATTGATTTAAGAATTGTTATAAGCCAAGTTCAAGAATTTCACCTCATTTTGCATGATATTCATGATGAAGGTATGTTACTAAGTGAATCATTCCAGGTGGGTATAATAATTGAAAAATTACCACCATCTTGGAAGGACTTTAAGAACTATGTTATGTATAAGTATAAGAAAATATGAGTTAAAGATATCATTCCAAGGTTAAGGATAAAAAATGACAATAAATTATTTAAAAAAAGAGCCAACTCTTTCCCTTTTCTTTTGATATCTAGCCAAACAAGTCATTTTTGAATATGAGCAAATTCCAAAAACAATTAGGGATCTTCCTAGATTTATTAATAGGTCCCTTATATTTTTTTTTATTTGTTTTGTTTTGATAGCTTTATGATATATTCAATTTGTGGACTTTTACTGTTAAATGTAAATATGATATGCAATACACTACTAGAAAATTGGCGAAAACCAATAGAATTACTAATAGAATTTTTTCATCAATAATTTTTACCAATGGAAATAATTCTGTCTCTAATTCTATCGATATTATCAATAGAAAAAATCTGTCGGCGACACAGTCGGTATAAATGATGAAATATGTCCATCGGTATATACCGACCATATCACCAACAAATTATATGGTTTTTCTGAAAAGTTGTAATGGTGTGATAACATGAATTTTTTCAGATTATTATATTAACGGAATGACCGAGGGATTCAAACTGAGATCTCTATACAGTGATGTGGCACAGTCACCAGTGAAATCATCGACGGGTATATCGAAGAAACATGTCCATCAATGTTTCAATCGGTAAAAGCCAATATATACCCATTTTGCCGACACTCTCTTTCTCTATTTCTCATTCTTTTTTTCTATTCCAACTCTCCCCTCCCAAACTGTAGCCAACCACCCATCCCATTTCTCTCCCACTTTTTAACATATGCACTCAAGTTTCTTATACTTTTGTATGTGGTCACAACATCCGTTCTCTAAGCAATTTATTATGGATTTTATTTTTTTTATAAGTAAATCTATCCTTTTTAGTTTTAACAAGTAAATGTCAATTTTTTTTTAGTATATGTATTTTGTTAACGTATGTACTCGTTTGATTGTTATTTGGCAAAGAAACTTGTAATATGAATGTATAATTTTTTAGTTGTTATAGTTTGTTTTAGATTTTGTCAAATTGTATTTATTTGTAAATTATTGAAACTTTATTTGAATTACACTGAATTAGATGTGTTGTGATGAAATAAATAAAACTTATTTAACAGGTCTGTTTTAATTTTTATCAATTCTATTGTGAAGTTGTGATTTTCATAAATTTATATATGTATAAATTTGAATGACATTGATAGTTGATAATTGATAATAAATATTTAACATAAATGTTTTTTAGTTTGTTTCATAATGTCAGGGCAAACCAATATTTTTATAAATTTGTTTACGTAACATAGTTAATTAATACATATTATCATCATAATTTTATAGAGATTCGATAGAAGTCATGGATGATTATTCATGGATGTATTAAGACTTACCCTAAGGATTGTAGAGGATGGATTATTATAAAGAGGTGTAGGGTTTATTAATTCACAACATCTATTTCGAGAAATTTTATTGATGACGGTATTAGGTGTCCATGCATGAAGTATAAAAATAAAAAGTTTTTGCTTCAAGAAGTTGTAACGATGTATCTTCTGACAAAAGGGTTCATGAAAGATTACCTGTATTGGTATGCACATGAATAACTATTCGTTCTTAATGAGAGCATGGTAGAAAGGGTGGTTGAGTTGATTTCTAGTGTTAGTAACTTGCATGAAGTTGGAAATGACAACAGTAATCCTCACAGAAATATGGTTATGGATGTAATGAAAATGAGTAAAGGTAATGACAAGGTTATCAAATGGGCGAGAAGCATTTTACTATAAAGGAACAGGCTGAAAGAAAACTTCTATACTGCAAAGTTCATGATGAAACATTTTTGTGTTTTCGATGATAGTCTTGTTGATGTTGACATAAAAGAGTTGAATGTTGTTTTGAGCTCTAGTGGGCTAAAGAATGTTGATCAAGAATATGATAATCATATTGAAAGAGTGCGATAAAGCTGATAACAATTCAATTGAGAACCAAGACGAGAATTTTGACTAAATATGTTATAAGACCTTATTTTTATAATGCAATATTATAGATGATATTTTGAAACATGAAATATTTATTTTATATTTTTTTGCTATATTTATTATGTTGTGCGTGCTGTAAGTTTGCAATTTAAGCTTTTGTGCAGGAGGATAGACAGACAATACAAACAAAACATGCAAAAGCTTAAAACAACATCGACGACAATATCGATATATTATGACTTATTAATATTTTATCAAGAGTTGTAAAAAATTACAGCCCCTGCCATAATCATTGACAGACATACCAATAAATTCACTGTTAGATGGCACACATTCCAATGTCCACGACTGTCAAACTGCCTAGTTGTTTGGCACAATTTATTAATGGATGCGGCAAATCCAATGCATGTGTGTTTTGACGCACAGTTACCAATGGATTTGTCGACAAACATAAAAAAAATTAGAGGGATTTTCAAAATTTTAGTGTGAAAATCGATTAAATACTGACAAAATTTAATGTCATAGCCCAAAAAAATATTATTCTATTTTCCATCAGTGTTTCCATAAAAAACATTGTAATATAAAACCCTCCCCCCCTTTTGTGGTTCATTTTTTCTCCATTCCTCATTTCATCTTTTCTTCTCCTCTTCATTTGTGTTTTTCTTTTGCAAGAATTGGTGCAAATTTTTATTGTTTTAATTGTAGTTTTCAACATATTAAAATGTATGTATTCTCTTTTCTTTATCTTTGAATTTTTTTTACTTTTTTTATTTTAATTATGATTATTTTTATGGTGTTCTTTGTTTTGGGTATTGTTTGTAGATAACATCTTGAAATCAATACAATATTAAGGTAAACATTTCTGATTCTAAAAGTTTTTAGTTTTTTCTTTTTATTTGTTAAATTTATTTTATTATTTATATTGCCATAATACCTTGAAAAATTTGTTAAATCTGAATTGTTATTATTGAATTTACCTTTAAAATGTTAAATGAAATATAGAATTAAATTTAAGTAGTTTATCTTAATTTTATTATATTATTGTTTGTTGAGTTTTTTATTATTTCGATTAATTTTAATTTATGAATTTATATAAATGTTTGCTGAAAATATATAGATGTTGAATTTCTATAGACGTTAGGTTGTATATAGTTAATTTTGTAATATTTGTGTAATTATCAATATTTATAAGTATAAAAACTATGGGTAGTCCTTAATATAAGAGAGGTGCTAGTGATTTTTTTAAAATAATTGAATTGAATTATTTAATTATTTGTATAAATTTATGTAGATGTGTTGAATGAAAAATTAATTATTTTATTATTTTTATTATAATAATTATTTTATAATTTAGTCTCTTTTAATTGTTATTGGTGAATTTTCCATGGAAATGGTAATTGAAAATGAAGAATTAAATTTCATTATTTTATCTTAATTTTATTCTATTATTGAATTTTATGTTTTTGATTATTTCCATTAATTTTAATTGTTATTTATGCATTTATATAGATGTTAGTTGAAAATTTATAGATGTTGAATTTCTATAGATGTTAGGTTGTATATAAAATTTTTCAAGGGAGTCAATTGGTTTATAGTTATTATAAAGATTTGCAGGTTTGAAAACTGTGGGTAGTCTTCAATATAGAGGAGGTGCTAATTGCTAATTGTTTTTAATAATCAAAGTTAATTATGTAATTATTCGAATAAATTTATGTAGAAACATAGAATGAAATCTATAGCACGCTGTTAGCAGACGGTTGCACCTAGTTCTTCAAACAGTGAAGAGGATGTTTCCTGACATGACTAAAAGATTGATGTTTTTTCCCAAGTGCAGAAGTATCAAAGTAATAAATAACCCGACAAGATTGGGGTTGAACCACATGGAGGTTAATTGTACAAATTATTAACAACAATAGTAACAACAACAACAACTCTAATAATAGTAGCAATAGTAGTAGCAATAGTAGTAGTAGTAGTAGTAGTAGTAGTAGTAGTAGTAGTAGTACTAATAATAATAATAATAATAAAGAGGAGGAAGAAGAAGAAGTTAATGAGAACTTTGAGATATAAGATTAATGTAAGGATTAAACTATGATAACAATAAATGTTAAGGTTAGAGAATCCACTAATGGTATGTCAAATAAGTATAGTATAAACTTTTATTATTCAATTGAAAACCACACACAAAAGAGGTTCCAATTAGATTATAGATTGTTAACATGATTACATTAGTTATCTTATTCAATTAATGCTAATACTTGTAAATCTCATTAAGCATTAATGATTATAACTTGCGTTAACAATAAATCAAGTTTCTTTCATAGCTCAAGTGTTGGTTATACCATACAGTATGGGCTATGAAAGTGTCAATTATTTGTTGTACCAAGTGTTATACAATATAAATCAAGATTAGTCACTTAATAAGCAAAGTATTAAAGAGTGAACAAGCTAACAAATACAAAACATATTAGTATCAAACATTAAAGTCCATATTGAGTTTACAGTATACTTATTCTTACACCATTATTATAACCTTTTCACCTTGACATAATAAACTTAGCTAAACAAAATTAAAGAAAGAAAAATAAATAAACAAAATAAGAACATAAATAAAATAAAAGTTAACTAAGTAAATAAAAGAAGAAGAAAGGCATAAACTTGATATTAATGAAAGCAAAACATAAACATTACAAGAAATACAAATAGAGAAAACAAGAGCATGATCTTGACCTGAAAACCAAGATGCCTAAATGCATGGAAAATACCTCCTTTTATAGGTCAAAATTGGAAACTATTGATTTGATGACTAATTGATGAGTCGGTGACCAACTCTTGACTTGGTGACAATCCTTATCTTCTCTTGTTTGCCCAAAAAGTCATTGATAACATCAAAATTGAAACCATTTGAAACATAAAAGTTGTAGAAAATTATCTCAGATTTCTTGTGTAAAAATTTAAGGTCATTTAGACTTCTAAAACTCCAGATATAGGCCAAATATTGAATAGTGCTTGGGCTGGAGGGTAAATTTAGACTTCTTTGTTGTTACTGCAATTTGGACTTGAAAATGACCTTTTTAAATCTTGGGCTCTATATGAAAGTTATAGGCCTATGTCTTACCTTTCTATCTGTATAAAGTAAATCTAAATCTGAGATCTACAACTCCAAGTATGACCCAATTACCAAACAGTGTTCTGGTTTGGATTGCACTAGTATCTCTTTTCTATGTTTGGTCATCTCTTTGTCCTTTCAATTTCAATTCTTAAATTCATCAATCAATCTTTTCATTTATATGATAGACCTGCATTTAAAATAAATATTTACCGTAAATTAAAGGTATCTTATATCATTAGATATATTATTATAAAACATACTTTAGTTAAGGAGTTATTGATACTTCAAGTGCAAAAATGATGACATAAAACCTTGATAAAAATGCACTTTTAAGTACTAATTATTTTCTTAGGCACTAATCATGGCAAGGCATCTGCGCCAACATGTGATGCTGCTTCTTCTAGAGCGGTTTCATAGTGTAGATGCGATGTGCCTTTACAGCGGGGTCAATTCACCTACAAGTACCTGACACGATAGAATGATGATCTTTCAATGTCAGTTTGTCTAGCTTTTAGTTTTTTTTTATATATACTTATAACATAATTTATGAACAACTAATTAGTATTTTATTAATTTTATTTAATTTCAGGTTCACAATAATTGAGGTTGCTCGAACAATAACATTGGTGTTTAAATCATTGATGAAGATTTTATTGTTTCAATGGAGTCAGGTTTCTAGACATCCTAAGTGGAGACATAATATCGATGCATGGTTTTGATGATTTCAGGTGGGTGTTAACTTTTAATTTCTAGCCTATTTTTAATAAATTATTTTTATAATTTTATATCTTATACTATTTTTATTTTAAATAAATTATTTATATACACAACATAAATTTAAGTGGGATAGTGTGGATAATAATGTTGTGAGGAAGGTATGTGATAATCATGCAACAACTAGGTAACATTGAAAATAATATTTATTTATTTTTATAATTTTGTGTTCTAAATTCTAATTTGTTACTGTGGAAGTTTGTGAATTTTTGGTATGACACGTAAAAAAAGTAAAAAGATATGTGAGAGATAACGGTCTTAAAAGATGGAACGAGGTGGTGGTTTGATGAGAATTAAAACCGTTATTCATCTTGGGAGATATATGGACAACATATATTAAATACGTGATGTCTGAACGGTTCACATGATGCTCACTTTGCAGTGCCGACAACCAGAACAGGAAAATTCATGGTTCGATGACTAAGCACACCAACGACTCCATCCCGTTTAGAGCACATGCGAAGCGAATGGTAAGATTAATTTAAATGAAATATATTATTAATTAATTTGTTGTTGCTTATAAATATATTTAACTTGCAACCTTTTTTTTTCCTTACAGGCTACGTCTCTTGGATGTGAGCTGAGCCTAATGGAGCTGTTTGTAGAGACGTATGTGTGGAGTTAAGACCATCAAAGGGGTCCAACAATTCATGGACAACCATGCTCAACACTTCATGATATGTTCATTCAATCCTTCTATTTTATAAGTTATTATTTTCTTGACTTGAATATGATATTTTAAAAAAAAATTCAAAAGATCTATAATAACTGGTTAAGGGAGAGATATAGGGACAATCCGTCGACCCATTTGGATTTTAATCCGGATTTATAGATTGTGGTAAAATTTTCTGGTGAAACCAATAAAAATTAGGTCTACGGGCTTTTTAACACTACGGCTGAAAACTTGCAGTCGACCTGTAGTGTCTCAACTATTGGGAGCTCTCTATCAGTATTGAGCACCTAGTCTTAGGAGTTCAAGGCCTTGAAACAACAATATGAATGACTTTAGACATGATCAAAAGATTGATGTCTTCTTCTAAGTGTAGGTTTGTCGAAGTAATAAATAACCCGATAAGACCGGAGTTGAATCACATGGAGGTTACTTGTATAAATAATAATAATAATAATAATAATAATAATACTAGTAGTAGTAATAGTAGTTATAATAATAGTAATAAAAAAGAAGAAGAAAAAGAAAAAGAAGTTGATAAGAATTTTGAGATGAAAGATTAATGTAAGGATTAAACAATGATAACAACAAATGTCAAGATTAAAGGATCAACTAAGGATATTTCAAACAAGTATAGTATAAACTCTTATTACTCAAATGGAAACCACACACAAAGGAGGTTTCAATCAGATTATAAATTGTTAACATGATTACATTAGTTATCTTATTCAAATAGTATAGGCTATAAAAGTGCTAAGTATTATACAACATAAATCTAGATTAACCATTTAACAAGTAAAGTATTTAAAGTGAATAAGATAACAAATACAAAACATGTTAGTATCAAAACATTAAGATCTATATTGAGTTTACACTTTACTTATTCTTACACTATTAGTGTAACCTTTTCACCTTGACACAATAAACTTAACTAAACATAATGAAAGAAAGAAAAATAAATAAATAAAATAAAAATATAAATAAGATAAAAGTTAACTAAGTAAAGGAAATGAAATAAAAGGCTTAAATTTGATATTAGTGAAAGCAAAATATAAGTAATACAAAGAGAGAAAGCAAGAGCATGATCTTGATTTGCAAACCAAGATGCCTAAATGCATAGCAAATGCCTCCTTTTATAGATGAAAATTAGGATTGATTTGATGACTAATTGATAAGTGAGTGGCCAACTCTTGACTTAGTGACAATCCTTATCTTCTTGTTTGAATAAAATGTCATTAATAATGTTAGAATTGAAACCACTTCTACTATGAAAGTTCTAGAAAATTATCTCAGATTTCTATAAAAAAAACAATGAGGTTATTTAGACTTCTAGAACTTAAGATATGGGCCAAACGCTTAAAAGTGTTCGAGCTATAAGATAAATTCAAACATTTTTGTTGTTGTTATAATTTGGACTTGAAAATGGTTTTATTAAAATCAGACCTCCACATGAAAGTTGTAGGCCTATGTCTTACCATTTTATATAAAGTAGACCTAAATTCGAGATCTATAACTTCAGATATGACCCAATTATTTAATAGTGTTCTAGTTTGGACTGCACCTACATCTCTTTTATAAGTTTGGCTATCTCTTTGTCCTTTCAATTTCAATACTTCAACTCATCAATTGATCCTTTTATTTATATGATAGGCCTGCATTTAAGATGAATATTAACTATAAATTAAAGGTATCTTATATTATTAGATATGTTATTATAAAACATGTTTTAGTTAAGGAGCTATTGAGATTTCAAGTGCAAAATGATGATATAAAATCATGATAAAAATACACTTTTAAGTACTAATCAACTCTTGATGGATTATGATAAGTATTTTAAATGATCATGGAGATCAGATCAAGGATGGGTGATGATACATGTACAACCCTTTTTTGGCTACACTTTCCTAGGAACAACTTACCTCCTCCTCCTCCTCCTCCTCCAGCTCCGCTGTTATTTTAGTTTAATTTTGTTTTTGAAACACATTAAATTTGTAATGAATATTTAGATAAATATTATTTAACATTATTTTTATATTTTTAATGTTTAATATAATTTTATTTGGTTATTTATTTGGTTAATTAGTTTTTTTACTATTAATAAATAATTTTTTTTAGATATTTTAAATAAATACCAACAACCTTGTAGACAGAATGAGGTTATCAGTATTTTACTGAGAGTTGCAAACAAATTACCACCCACGCCAAAATCACTGACGAACATTCCATCATTGTTCACCATCTTTATTACCAATGACATATATCCTTCAGTATTTTACATAGAGTTTTGAAATATTTACCACCCATACCATAATCATTGATGGTCATTCCATTAGTGATTGTCGTTGAAAATACAGATGGAATTATTTCATAGGTAAAGTTCTTGCGAGAAATTTTTTTTGTAGCATTTCATCGTCTATAAGACCATCAATGTTTGTTTTTTTTTAATATTTCTGATAGAGTTAGTGAAAGAACGAGGAATTATCGATGATTGATATTCCAACAAATGTATTCTATCACTGATGTTGTCGATAACAATTTTACCGATGAAATGTGTGCCTTACACCGACATAATTAATTTATCAGTAAAACTGTTTAAAGGTGTAGTGATACAACTTTTTTTCTTAAAAAGGGTAGTAATAATAAAAAAATAAAAAATAAAAAATAAAAAAATATGTTTCCTTTTCTTTTAATCCAAAATTTGCGGATTTATTCACTAATACTAAAGTCAGGAATACTGTACATTTTAGGTTACACAATATTTACCAACACTATAGTTAGAAATATTTATAGACAAATATTCACTAACACTAGAGTTAGAAACATTATAGATAGATCATTTAAAGCATAACAGAACAAATTCTTGCAATTCAAGACAAAACTAACATTGTAGCCTGCCTCAGGTGGGACGCATAGAGGGTGATAATATCTTTCTTTTTATGTCACCAGTCATAAACCATATAATCCTTATTGACTAGTTAGGGTTTCTAGTGATCATAATATTAGGTGGTGACTTCTTAAACTGGACCTTTTCCCTTGAGAATAAGATATCAAATATCAATTCTTTGTACTTCTAAATTTTTTTTAAAGATCATTGTGATGTCAGGTGCAAAAAATGATATTCATCCTAATGCTAAAATGGAATCAATAAATGTTGTATTTTTTTCAAAATATGTTTCCATTTAAAAAAGCGCAAAAAAATAGTTCAATAAAGAAAACAATTAAAGCTAGCTCAAGTAGTCATCATTAATTGAAAGATGATAAAGTTTTGCCTAAAATGAGTAAAAAGAAAAAAAATAAAAACTGATTAGTACTTAAAAGTGCATTTTTATCATGGTTTTATATCATCATTTTGCACTTGAAGTATCAATAACTCCTTAACTAAAATATGTTTTATAATAATGTATCTAATAATATAAGATACCTATAATTTGTGGTAAATATCTATTTTTAATGTAGGCCTATCACATAAATGAAAGGATTGATTGATGACTTGAAGAACTTAAATTGCAAGGATAAAGAGAAGGCCAAACTTAGAAAAGAGATGTCGGTGCAATCCAAACCGGAACACTGTTCGGTAATTGGGTCATATCTAGAGCTATATATCTCAGATTTAGGTCCAATTTATATGGATGAAAAGGTAAGACATAGGCCTACAACTTTTATATGAAGCCCAAGATCTAAAAAGGCTATTATTAAGTCCAAATTGTAGCAACAATAAAGAATCCCGAATCTGTCTTGCAGCTCGAGCACTGTTTGGTATTTTGGCCATATCTGGAGTTCTAGAAGTCCAAATGAGCTGATGTTTTTATACAAGAAAGATGAGACAATTTCCTACAACTTTCATGTTTGTAACTAGCTCCAATTGTGACGTTATCAATGACATTTTGGGCAGACAAGAGAAGATAAGGATTGTCACCAAGTCAAAAGTTGGCCACCCACTTATCAATTAGTCATCAAATCAATAGTTCCTAATTTTGGCCTATAAAAGGAGGCATTTGCCATGCATTTAGGCATCTTGGTTTCCAGATCAAGATCATGCTCTTCCTTTCTCTCTTTGTATTATTTGTGATGTTTATGCTTTGCTTTCATTAATATCAAGTTTATGCCTTTCATTTCCTTTCCTTTACTTAGTTAACTTTTATGTTCTTATTTTGTTTATCTATTTTGCTTTCTTTTATTATGTCTAGCTAAGTTAATTATGTCAAGGTGAAAAGGCTACACTATTGGTGTGAGAATAAGTATAATGTAAACTTAATATGGACTTTAATGTTTGTAACTAACATATTTTATATTTGTTATCTTGTTCATTCTTTAATACTTTGCTTGTTAAATGACTAATCTTGATTTATGTTGTATAACACTTGGTACAACAAATGCTTGGCACTTTCATAGCCCATAATGTATAGTATAACCGACACTTGAGCTATGAAAGGAACTTGATTTGTTGTTAACATAAGTTATAATCATGAATGCTTGACGAGATTTACAAGTATTAGCATTAATTGAATAAGATGACTAATGTAATCATGTTAACAATATATAATCTGATTGGAACCTCCTTTGTGTGTGGTTTCCAATTCAATAATAAGAGTTTATACTATACTTGTTTGATATACCATTAGTGGAACCTCTAACCTTGACATTCGTTATTATTATTGTTTAATCCTTACATTAATTTTACATCTCCAAGTTCTCATCATCATCTTCTTCTTCTCTTTCTTTATTATTATTATTATTAGTACTACTACTACTACTACTATTACTACTACTACTACTACTACTACTACTACTACTACTACTACTAGTATTATTATTATTATTATAGTTATTATTGTTATTGTTGTTCTATAATTATTGTTTATAATTTGTACAATTAACCTCCCTGTGGTTTGACCCCGGTCTTGCCGGATTATTTATTACTTCAACATTCCTGCACTTGGGAGAAGACATCAATCTTCTTGTCGTGTCAAGTTTTTGGCGCCGTTGCCGAGGAGGTAAGCCCTTGTATAAATTATAATATTTATTTTATTTTTTCTTTTCACTTTTCTTGTATTTAACTTTATTTCTTTTCTCTTGTTTCTTCTTCTTTTGGTTTTTGTTTTCTTTTATTCTATTCCTACACGTGCATGAGAGTGTGGTCATGTACATCAAGTGGTAGACTTTGTAGGGTATCCTCATCATTTTCAGAAAATATGGCCGAAGAAGATAATCAATCACTTCATAATGAAAATAATGAGAATAACCGTGCTAAAACACTTAAAGACCACATGAATCCCACAAGAACAAGTGCACCATCATGCATAGTTTTTCCTCCCGATGCATCTCATTTTAATTTTAAACCAGGTATTATTCAACTTTTACCTTCTTTTCATGGCTTGGAATTGGAAAATCCATACTTGCATTTAAGGGAATTTGAGGAGGTTTGCAACACATAATAATTTAAATTGTAGCATGAACACCATCAGATTAAAGCTTTTTCCTTTTTCATTAAAAGATAAAGCTAAAACATGGCTATAAAATTTGAGACCAGGATCCATTCGTGCTTGGGATGAAATGCAACAACAGTTTTTAAAGAAGTTTTTCCCATCTCATAGAATAAAATCTTTCAAAAGACAAATCACTACTTTCACTAAAAAACCAGGAGAAACATTTTACTAATGTTGGGATAGGTATCGAGACTTGCTTAGTACTTGCCCTCATCATGGTTTTGAAACATGGAGATTGGTTTCACATTTCTATGAATGGTTAACACCTAAAGATAGGCAAATGGTTGAATTGATGTGCAATGGAACTTTTGAAGATAAAGACCCTGATGAAGCAATGGAGTACTTAGACTTGTTAGCTGAAAATGCTCAAAATTGGGACACTGCGGGTACATATGAGGCACCGAGTAAAACTCAACCTCATACATCTAGTGGAGGTATGTACAACCTTAGGGAAGATCATGACCTTCAAGCCAAGTTTGCATCTTTAGCTAGAAAAGTTGAGGCACTAGAATTGAAAAAGAGTGGTCAATTAAAATCTGTTGAAAACATTGTGTGTCAAATCTGTGAAACAAATGAACACTCAACCAATGATTGTCCAACCTTGCCTTCTTTTAAAGAATGTCTCTATGAACAAGCCCATGTTTTAAACAGTTTTCAAAGGGCCAACCACAACCCATACTCCCAAACATACAATCCTGGTTGGAGGAATCACCCAAATTTCAGTTGGAAGAGTGAGAACAACAATATACAAACTTCACAACCGCCATTTCAAGCACACTATAATTTCCAAAATTCTCATGGATATACACCTTCTTATGCTCCACCTCTTAAAAGAAATCTTGAGGAAACATTGCATGCATTCATTGAAAAGCAAGAGACAATCAATACTCAACTTGCTCAAAACATGATAGATTTTAAAGATACTCTTGCTAAATTAACATCTGCTCTTAGTTTCCAAAAGAAAGGTAAGTTTCCATCTCAATCGTAATAAAATCCCAAGGGGCAATACAATGCAAATGCAAATGCAAGTAGTTCCGGAAGCCAACACATGGATCAAGTCAAATCAGTCACTACTCTGCGCAGTGGTAAGGTTATTGAAAAACCCTTGCTTGAACCTTATAAGAAAGATGATGAGTCAATCTTTGAGGGTAAGGAAGGGGATGAATCTGAAAATTGCAAAGAAATGACTGATTCACCCCCAGCATTTCCATTTTCTCAAGCCATGACTAAACAAAGAAAAGTTCATCACAACTCTGAAATCTTTGAAACTTTCAAACAGGTAAGGATCAATATACCTTTGTTGGATGCTATTAGACAGGTTCCTTCCTATGCTAAATTTTTAAAAGATCTCTGCACTGTGGAGAGGAAATTGAATGTGAAAAAGAAAGCCTTTCTAGCCGAACAAGTAAGTGCTATTCTTCAAAACAATAATGCTTTGAAATATAAAGACCCTGGTTGTCCTCCAATTTCCTGCTTTATTGAAGAGCATAAAATTGAAAGAGCCTTACTTGATCTTGGAGCTAGTGTGAATTTACTTCCATATTCAGTTTTTTAAAGTCTCAATCTAGGTGAGTTAAAACCAACTTCTATATCTCTTTTACTTGCCGATAGATCTGTAAAAGTGCCTAGAGGAATAATTGAAGATGTGTTAGTACAAGTCGATAAATTCATTTATCCTGTAGATTTTATTGTCTTGGACACAGAACCTGTTGAAGCATGTAATTCATTTCCTGTTATTTTAGGACGTCCATTTTTTGCAACCTCTAACGCATTGATTAATTGTAGGAATGGACTGATGAAGCTATCATTTGGAAACATGACATTGGAGATGAATATTTTCAACATTTGCAAGCAACCTGGAGATGATAATGATTTACAAGAAGTAGATCATATTGATGAATTAGTTTATGATCAACTTGAATCTACTTTAAGTAAAAATAAATTGGATGAAACTAAAGATTTGCAAATGGTTTATTCTGAGGAAGAAATCATGGATGAAACAAGCACTGAAAATGTTGATGCGAATCTTTTGTCAATAGTGACAACAGATTTGACATCTGACATCACACCAATGGATGATTACTTTCTTAACGAATCCTTACTTTCTCTTAGTACAATGCCTTGGTATGATAAAAATATCAATTTTCTTGCTTTAGGAGATTTGCCAGCTGATTGGAGTACTCAAGACAAAGAAAAGTTTTTGAACGAAATTAAGACCTTCTATTGTGATGACCCTAACTTATTCAAATATTATCCTGATCAAATATTTCAAAGATTCATTCCCGACAATGAGGTAAGTAGTGTCATTAAACTTTGTCATTCTGAAGCATGTGGGAGTTATTTCTCGTCAAAAAAGATAACTGCAAAAATCTTACAAAGTGGATTTTATTGGCCCACCATGTTCAAGGACACACATGCATTCTGCAAAACTTGTGAAAATTGTCAAAAGATTGATACTGGTCAAAAAGTTTTGTTTTATAATTCTCAACTCTATGCAGTCCCTAGAGAGCTAAGACCAAGATGGAGCAATCCTTATAGGGCCTGTGATATTGAGAATTTAATGAATGACAATGATTTTAAGAAAAATGGACATTGTTTGAAAGCTCACTTTGATAATTTTCCTAGTAAAAATGAATCAACTAGTTGGAATGATCTTGTAGATAAAGGTTGATTATTTTTTTTCTCACATTGTTTTTTGTGTTTCTTTTTGAGTGATTTTTGCTAGTTTCTCTCACCCTGATCAAATGGCAGACAACGATACTCCGTGACTTAAGTCGGTTCTTTCAATTTCCAACAATAACTGATATTTGTGTATATATTTGTGCAATTCTTTGAATCTCTCTTCCAATTATCATTTGAAAATGGACACTAATCTTGAAAAATTGAAAAAGTATTTCCCCGCTCTACCTCAGAATGTGATTACAAAAATTTATCGTGCTAGATGTGCAAGATTGAGATTGTTAATGAATCATGGAATTCCTGAAGATATTCAGTTGGTTGATTGAAGCAAAGGTCCAATTATCAGGTGAGTCCTCTAAATTCTTCATTTCACACATGCCTGGAACAGGTAAAAGCACTTTTGCAAAGAAGCGTCGTGCAAAACGACTAGAAGTCTGTCATCGATGTGCTAGATGGACTTATAATACACAATGTCGTTCTTTAGGAATGGTATCTATAAACCGTGAAGATAAAATACAATTCATTAAGGATGGCCTGAGTAAGGAGTCTTTAGATAATCTTCTATTGACTCTTGAGATGCATCCTAGTGGAGATGTGCATCATGCAATTCATGATTTATAACCACTATTTCATAAAGAACATGATCGACTTAGTCTTGGGAATCTAACTAAAAAAGATCTTGTTTGCCAGTTTTTAAGAAAATTGGATGGCAAGCCTAACCCCGACCCATAGAGGGCGTTTAAGCCGTTCTTAGACGTAAAACCAAGAGAAAGATTCATTTAGTGTATGGGGGAGACAGTCTTGGGTTAATGGGAGGTGTGTCAATAGCTGCATTTTTAGGAGGTAGTCAAGTTTTAGGAGTCGTCCCTGAAGCTTTGGCACAAGGGGACATAATTGGAAAAACAATTGGAGAGGAACTTCAGGTCTCCATAATGTCGGCTCGAATGAATGCAATGTTTAACCATGCTGATGCTTTCATTGCTTTACCAGGTGGTCTAGGCACATTGGAAGAGATCTTTCATATTTCCTCTTGGGCTCAATTGCACATTCATCATAAACCCATAGGTTTGTTAAATGTTAATATTTATTATGATAAGTTGTTGTCTTTTCTTGATCATGCTGTGGAACAGGAATTTCTAATATCTTCTGCATGACAAATCATAATCTCTGCTACTACTGCTGAATAATTGATTGACCAACTACAATATTTCATTCCTGTGATTGATCCTTCCATGAGTCGCATAAATTGGTCATCTACGGGAAGCCGTAAAAAGCTTAGATTGGATTTGAGCCTTCATTTATGAATTTTTATGTCTTTTGGTTTTATTATTGTGTTTTGTTATTTCTTATTTTTGTTTCAGTGTGTTTCAGGTTTTGTCAGTGTTCGTTATTTCAGGTGATATCTTCTATACTCTATCTTTCTACCTTAGAACATTGAGGACAATGTCTCATTTTGGTTGGGGGGAAAGGGTAGTAGTTGATAAAAAAAATTATTTTTCATTTCATAAAGCATGTGCATAATTGTTGTTACTAGGATGGCAGAATAAAGGAGTTCTTTTGTTAAAGTGACTCTTGACACGCATCTTAGTAACCATTCTTAACAAGGTCTATTATAATACTTCCTGAAATATTCAGGTTTACAAACTCTCGTATTGTTACCACTTAATTCTGCTCATATACTTATTTAACATGTATTTTTAAACCTTAATTTACACACACACACACTTTAACATATGACTATGGGTTGCATTGGATTATTACATTATTTATGTTCTTTTGTTAAAGTTAACAACTAAGGGAAAGAGATTGTATATAATTAAAAAACAAAAACAAAAAAAAAAAGAAAAAGAAAAGAAAAAGAAAAAAAAGAAAAAAAAATGATGATAATAAAAATGTAGATAAGTTTGGTTTTGTAGCCTCCCTAACCTAAGCAATTAAGCCCGAAGGGGTGTTTTAACACCTAATACCTTAAAGTCAACTGACTTGGGAGTTATTGGCCCAACGCTTGTTACATGGGTTGAGGAGAAAAGCTTAAGGGAATCAAACATTGCACTATCTACATATCAGTATCTACGACCCGAGTTACTAAGCTCATAGGGGTGTCTTAACACCTAATGCCCTAAGACCAACTAGTCTGGGAATCATTAGCTGAAAGCTCGTTACATGGGTTAAAGTTGCATGATGTTTTTAAATTATATGTATATAGAGTTAAAAAAAAAGACAAAAATAGTAATCCCAACCCAAGGAAGTTAACCTTAAACATTAGAACAAAAATTTTGTTTTCTTCCAAGAAAAAGCCCCATAATTATATGTTGATACATTAAGCACAAAAGAAAGGTTTATTAATATCTTGTTAAGAGGTATTGAGCAGATATATAAATTTAATGAGAGTTTGTTTATCTGAATGGATTAATGGAAGTTAAATGATGAATACCTTGCTTTGTGAAATTTGCAAATTTGTTTTCTATTTTAACGCTTTGATTACTAGGGATTAGTAATAAGCTGGTTGGGGGGTATGATTAGTACTTAAAAGTGCATTTTTATCATGGTTTTATATCATCATTTTGCACTTGAAGTATCAATAACTCCTTAACTAAAATATGTTTTATAATAATGTATCTAATAATATAAGATACCTATAATTTATGGTAAATATCTATTTTTAATGCAGGCCTATCACATAAATGAAAGGATTGATTGATGACTTGAAGAACTTAAATTGCAAGGATAAAGAGATGGCCAAACTTAGAAAAGAGATGTCGGTGCAATCCAAACCGGAACACTGTTCGGTAATTAGGTCATATCTAGAGCTATATATCTCAGATTTAGGTCTAATTTATATGGATGGAAAGGTAAGACATAGACCTACAACTTTCATATGGAGCTCAAGATCTAAAAAGGCCATTATCAAGTCCAAATTGTAGCAACAACAAAGAAGCCCGAATCTGTCTTCCAGCCCAAGCACTGTTTGGTATTTTGGCCATATCTGGAGTTCTAGAAGTCCAAATGAGCTGACTCTTTTACACAAGAAAGATGAGACAATTGCCTATAACTTTCATGTTTGCAACTAGCTCCAATTTTGACGTTATTAATGACGTTTTGGGCAGACAAAAGAAGATAAAGATTGTCACCAAGTCAAAAGTTGGCCACCCACTTATCAATTAGTCATCAAATCAATAGTTCTCAATTTTGGCCTATAAAAGAAGGCATTTGCCATGCATTTAGGCATCTTGGTTTCCAGATCAAGATCATGCTCTTCCTTTCTCTCTTTGTATTCTTTGTGATGTTTATGCTTTGCTTTCATTAATATCAAGTTTATGCCTTTCATTTCCTTTCCTTTACTTAGTTAACTTTTATGTTCTAATTTTGTTTATCTATTTTGCTTTCTTTTATTATGTCTAGCTAAGTTAATTATGTCAAGGTGAAAAGGCTACACTAATGGTGTGAGAATAAGTATAATGTAAACTTAATATGGACTTTAATGTTTGTAACTAACATATTTTATATTTGTTATCTTGTTCATTCTTTAATACTTTGCTTGTTAAATGACTAATCTTGATTTATGTTGTATAACACTTTGTACAACAAATGCTTGGCACTTTCATAGCCCATAATGTATGGTATAACCGACACCTAAGCTATGAAAGGAACTTGATTTATTGTTAACATAAGTTATAATCATGAATGCTTGACGAGATTTACAAGTATTAGCATTAATTGAATTAGATGACTAATGTAATCATGTTAACAATATATAATCTGATTGGAACCTCCTTTGTGTGTGGTTTCCAATTCAATAATAAGAGTTTATACTATACTTGTTTGATATACCATTAGTGGAACCTCTAACCTTGACATTCGTTATTATTATTGTTTAATCCTTACATTAATTTTCCATCTCCAAGTTCTCATCATCTTCTTCTTCTTCTCTTTCTTTATTACTACTACTACTACTACTACTACTACTACTACTACTACTACTATTATTATAGTTGTTGTTGTTATTGTTGTTCTATAATTATTGTTTATAATTTGTATAATTAACCTCCCTATGGTTCGACTTCGGTCTTGCCGGGTTATTTATTACTTCGACACTCCTGCACTTGGGAGAAGACATCAATCTTTTCATCGTGTCAAAAACCAAAATGATTAGTCCTTATTTTTTAACATACATGTTAGAAAATGAACCTTGAACATGTTCTAAGACAATGTTTTATCCTAAAGCTTATTATTAAAATGAGGTAATTGATAGTAAAATTAAATCAATTATGAATAAATCATACATTGAAACTAATTGATTAGTACTTAAAAGTGTATTTTTATCAAGGTTTTATATCATCATTTTGTACTTGAAGTATCAATAACTCCTTAACTAGAACATATTTTATAATAACAAGTCTGATAATATAAGATACCTTTAATTTATGGTAAATACTCATTTTAAATGTAGGTATTCTCACAATTCAAAGGATTGATTGTTGTGATTAACTATTGAAAGTGAAAGGACAAAGAAAAGGCTAAGCTTAAGAAGGAGATGCCGATTCAATTCAAATTCAAACACTGTTCAGTCATTAGATCATATCTAGAGCTATAGATCTTAGATCTTAGATTAATTTATATGAATAGAAAGATAACAAATAGTCCTACAACATTTATATGTATGAAAAAACCTAAATTTTCCATTTTTAAATTCAAATTTTGGCCAAAAAAGAGAAGTCTAAATCTGTCTTGCAATTCAGCCCAAACACTACTCAGTGTTTTACACATAGCTAGAGTTATAGAAGTTCAAATGATCTAAAATTTGGTGGGTGGAATGAAAATACAATTTACAACAACTTTTATGAAGAAGATCAGCTCAAATTTGGATGGTAGAAATGACATTTCATCCATACAAGAGTATGAGGGCTATCCACCATGTCCACTAGCAGCACTGCTTAGTATTTTAGACATATCTCGAGTTGTGGTCAAAATGATTTAAAATGTGGTGGGTGAAGGAAAAGATAATTTTCAACAACTTTCAGGAAGAACATTGAACCAAATTTTGATTGTATCAATGTCAATTCAGTTAGCTAAAATGCTTGAGTGTTGTTGTCTACCAAATCCACTAATCAATAGTTGACCACTACATCAATTATCAATTACCAAATGAATAGTTTTGAATTTTAGCCTATAACAACAGACATTTGCCATTCATTTAGGCATCTTGTTTTTCATATCAAGATCATGTTCTTGCTCTCTCTCTCTTTATATTTTTATAATGCTTAAGTTTTGTTTTCATTAATCTCTTGTTGATGTTTTTTATTTCCTTTACTATACTTAGTTAACTTGTATCATGTTTATGTTCTTATATTGTTTATTTAAGTTTTTCTTTTTCATAATATCTAGCTAAGTTAATTATGTTAAGGTGAAAATATTTCACTAATGGTGTTAAGATAAGCATAATGTAAACTAAATATGGACTTCAATGCTTATATCCTAAATAACTTACTAGTAACATGTCTTATCATTTTTATCTTATTAATTCTTAATACCTTGCTTGTTAAATTGTTAATCTAAATTTGTGTTGTATAACACTTAGTACATCAAATACTTGATCCTTTATAGTCTTTGGTTGGCATTGTTATTATGAGAGGAACTTGATTTGTTGTCAACATAAGTTAGCATCATGAATACTTGATAAAATTTATAAGTATGATGTTATGTAAATAAGATGATTAATATGATCATGTTGATGATTTATAAAGAGTTTATACTTTATTTATCTCTAATACTATTAGTGTATCTTATAACGTTGATATTTGTTTTTATCATTATGCAATCTTCACATTAATCTTACATCTCAAAGTCCTTTTTGACTTATCTTCACCACCATCATTGTTGTTGTTGTTGTTGTTGTTGTTCTTATTATTATTATTATTATTATTATTATTATTATTATTATTATTATTGTTTATAATTTATATAGTTAACTTCCCTGTGGTTCGACCCCAATCTTGTTAGGTTATTTATTACTTTGACACTCCTACACTTGGGATAAGACATCAACTCTTTAATGGTGTCAAGTTTTTGACGCCATTACCGGAGAGTTAAATTCTTGTATAAATTATAATATTTATTTTATTTTCACTTTTCAATTTTTTTATATCTAACTTTTGTTTCTTTTGTTTTGTTTTCTTCTTCTTTTATTTTCTTTCTCTTTTTATTTTCTTCCTACACGTGTATAAGATTTTGGTCACATACATTAAGTGGTAGACTTTGTGTTGTATCCTTATTATTTTTATAAAAAAATGATCGAAGAAGATAACCAATTACTTTATAATGAGAATAACCGAGTTAAAATACTTAGAGACCACATAAATCCTATAAGAACAAGTGCACCATCATGCATAATTTTCCCTCTTGATGCATCTCACTTTAATTTTAAGCCAAACATTATTCAACTTTTACCTTCTTTTTATGGCTTAGATCTTGAAAATCCATACTTGCATTTGAGAGAATTTGAAGAAGTTTGTAACACCTATAATGACTTAAATTATAGTATGAACACCATCAGATTAAAACCTTTTCTTTTTTTTTTTATTAAAAGATAAAGCTAAAACATGGCTATAAAATCTTAAGTTAGGATCCATTCATGCTTGGGATGAAATGTAACAACAATTTTTAAAGAAGTTTTTCATCTCATAGAACAAACTCTTTCAAAAGACAAATCACCACTTTCACTTAAAAACCAAGAGAAACATTTTACCAATGTTAGGATAGGTATCGAGACTTGCTTAATACTTGCCCTCATCATGGTTCTGAAACATAGAGATTGGATTCATATTTTTATGAAGGGTTAACACCTAAAGATAGATAAATGGTGGAAATGATGTGCAATAGAACTTTTGAAAATAAAGATCCTGATGAAGAAATGGAGTACCTAGACTTACTAGCTGAAAATACTCAAAATTGAGACACTACTGGTACTTATGAGGCACCATGTAAGACTTAACCTCATATATCTAATAGAGGTATATACAACCTTAGAGAAGGTCATGATCTCCAAGCCAAATTTGCATCTTTAGCTAGAAAAGTTGAGGTATTGAAATTAAAAAAAGAGTGACCAATTAAAATTTATTTAAGACATTGAATGTCAAATTTGTGAAACTAATGAACATTCAACCAATGACTGTCCAACTTACCTTCTTTTAAGGAATGTCTCCATGAACAAGCCCATGCTTTAAATAATTTTCAAAGGCCCAATCGTAACTCATACTCGAAAACATACAACCTTGGTTGGAGATATCACCTAAATTTTAATTGGAAGAGTGGTAACAATAATGCATAAACTTTATAGCCACCATTTTAAGCAAACCATAATTTTTAAAATTCTCATGGATATGCATTTTCTTATGTTCCACCTCCTAGAAGAAATCTTGAGAAAACATTGCATGTATTCATTGAAAAGCAAGAGACAATCAACACTCAAAATGCTCAAACCATGACAGATATAAAAGATGCTCTTGTAAAATTCACATCTACTCTTAATTTTCAAGAGAAAGGTATGTTTCCATCTACTCTCAGTACAAAAACAAATGCAAGTAGTTCCAGAAGCTATCACATGGATCAAGTCAAATCAGTTATCACTCTTCGTAATGGTAAGGTTATTAAAAAACCCACTCTTGAACCTTGTGAGAAAGATGATGAATTAATCTCTGAGGGTAAGGAAAGGGTTGAAGCTGGACATTGCAAAGAAAAAACTGATTCCCTATCAGCACTTTCATTTCCTCAAGCCATGACTAAACAAAGGAAAGTCAATCATAATTTTGAAATCTTTGAAACTTCCAAATAGGTAAGGATCAATATACCTTTATTGGATGTTATTAAACAAGTACCTTATTCTGCTAAATTTTTAAAAGATCTGTATATTGTGAAGAGAAAATTGAATATGAAAAAGAAAGCTTTTTTAGCTAAACAAGTGCCATTTTTTAGAAAAATAATGCTTTAAAATATAAAAACCCTGGTTGTCCTACAATTTTATGCTTTATTGAAGAACATAAAATTGAAAGAGCTTTACTTGATCTTAGAGTTAGTGTGAATTTACTTCCATATTTAATTTTTCAAAGTCTGAATCTAGGTGAGTTAAAACCAACTTCTGTAACTCTGTTACTTACTGATAGATTTGTAAAAGTACCTAGAGGAAGAGTTGAAGATGTGTTAGTACAAGTTGATAAATTCATTTATCCTATGGATTTTATTATCCTGGATACACAAACTATTAAAGCATGTAATTTAATTTTTATTATTTTAGGACATCCATTTCTCGCAACTTCTAACGTATTGATTAATTATAGAAATGGATTGATGAAAATATCATTTGGAAACATGACATTGGAGATAAATATTTTCAATATTTGTAAGTAACCTAGAGATAATAATGATTTATAGGAAGTGGACTTTATTGAAGAATTAGTTCATGCTCAATTTCAAACTATTTCCAGTGAAATTGAGTTTAATGAATCTGATGATTTATTTTTAGAAAGAATCAAAGACAAGTAATTGAAGATCACAAATTAAAGAGTTGCCGCCACGATCAATTGAGTTTACACCTTTATATGTTCAACCACCAAAACCTGATTTGAAGTAATTACCATTCAATCTCAAATACTTATTTTTGAAAAAAAATGAAACTTTTTCGGTAATGATTTCTTCCAAGCTTAATGCACATCAAGAAGGTAAGTTATTACAAACTCTGAAAAAGCACAAAAATATATTAGGATGGACCATAACTAATATAAAAGGAATTAGTTCTTTGATTTGCAAACATAAGATTTATTTAGAGGAAAATGCTAAACCCTTTAGAGAAAAGCAACGAAGGCTTAATCCTAATATGAAAGAAGTAGTGAGGAATAAAGCCATTAAACTTCTAGATAATGGAATCATTTATACTATTTCTGATAACAAATGGGTAAGTCCTACCCAAGTTGTACCCAAGAAGTCTGAAGTCACTATGATAACAAATAAAAAAAAAAAAGTTAATTCCAACTAAAATTGTTATTAGTTGGCACATGTGCATTGACTATAGGAAACTTAATTCAATGACTAGGAAATATCATTCCCCCTTATCTTTCATGGATCAAATCTTAAAAAGAGTTGCAGGTCATGAATTTTATTGTTTCCTAGATGGTTATTCAAGACTAAAAGATTGATGTCTTCTTCCAAGTACATGAGTGTCGAAGTAATAAATAACCTGGTAAGACCAGGGTCGAACCACATGAAGGTTAATTGTATACATTATAGATGATAATAATACAACAACAATAACAACAACAACAACAACAACAATAATAGTAGTAGAGTAGTAGTAGTAGTAGTAGTAGTAGTAGTAGTAGTAGTAATACTAAAGAAGAAGTAGAAGAAGAAGAAGAAGAAGAAGAAGATAAGAACTTCGAGATGGAATATTAATGATAATGATAACAACAACAACAACAACAACAACAACAACAACAACAACGACAACAACAGTAGTAGTAGTAATAAAGGAGTAGAAGAACAAGAAGATGAGAACTTCGAGATGGAATATTAATCTAAAGATTAAATAATGATAATAACAAATGTCAATGTTAGAAATTTCACTAATGGTATATTAAATAAGTATAGTATAAACTCTTATTATTCAATTAAAAACCACACACAAAGGAGGTTCCAATTAGATTATAAATTATTAACAAGATCACATTAGTTATCTTATTTGATTAATGCTAATACTTATAAATCTTATCATACATTCATGATTATAACTTATGTTAACAATAAATCAAGTTCTTTTCATAACTCAAGTGTCGGTTATACATATAGTATGAGTTATGAGAGTGTCAAGTATTTGTTGTACCAAGTGTTATAAAACATAAATCTAGATTAGTTATTTAACAAGCAAAGTATTAAAGAGTGAATAAGATAACAAATATAAAACATGTTAATATCAAACATTAAAATCTATATTAAGTTTACACTATACTTATTCTTACACCATTAGTGTAACCTCTTCGTCTTGACATAATAAACTTAACTAAACATAATAAAAGAAAGAAAAATAAATAAATAAAATAAGATCATAAATAAGATAAAAGTTAACTAAGTAAATGAAAGAAAATGAAATGCATAAACTTGATATTAATGAAAGCAAAGCATAAACATTACAAAAAATACAAAGAGAGAAAGCAAAGGCATGATCTTGATTTAGAAATCAAGATGCCTAAATGCATGACAAATGCCTCCTTTTATAAGCCAAAATTGATAACTATTGATTTGATGACTAATTGATGAGTGGGTGACCAACTCTTGACTTGGTGACAATCCTTATCTTCTCTTATTTGCCCAAAAAGTCATTGATAACATCAAAATTGAAACCACTTGAAAACATGAAAGTTATATAAAATCATCTTAGCTTTCTTGTATAAAACATTGAGATCATTTAGACTTCTAGAACTCCAGACACGGGCCAAACACTAAACCATGCCCGAGCTGGAGGACAGATTTAGACTTCTTTGTTGTTGCTACAATTTGGACTTAAAAATAGTTTTATAAGTCTTGGGCTTCATATGAAAGTTGTAGGCCTATGTCTTAACTTTCCATCCATGTAAAGTAGACCTAAATTTTAGATCCACAACTCTAGATATGACCCAATTACTGAACAGTGTTTCGGTTTGGACTACATCGACATCTCTTTTCTAGGTTTGGCCATCTTTTTATCCTTTTAATTTCAATTCTTAAACTCATCAATCAATCCTTTCATTTATATGATAGGCCTATATTACCACAAATTTAATTTATCTTATATTATTAGATATGTTATAATAAAACATGCTTTAATTAAGGAGTTATTGATACTTCAAGTGCAAAATGATGATTAAAACCTTGATAAAAATGCACTTTTAAGTACTAATCAGGTTAAGCCCAAATGCAAGTGCTTGGCTTAACTCGAGTTAAGGTCTTTGGGTTTTTATGAGCTTTAAAAATCTATTTTTGCCAACCTATTATTTCATTCAGTCCAGCTCATGAATTTGATCAAGTTTCTTTTAAAGGAGTCTTTTGAAACCTCTCAAGGTTTTTTTTGGGAAAAAAATCAAATCTAAAGCTAAAACATTAAGGTTTAATTATAGTTTTATAAAGGGTAATTAAAGCCGATAATGGTGAGAATTAATTCTTGTATCAGTTTTGGTTTAAAATCCACTATAAAAAGAGGGTAGAGTAAAGGAAGAGTTTTCAATACTATTTTCCAAAAATTTATAAACTTTTTCAAATATCATATTCTTAGAGATTTTTTTAATCTATTTAAATTTATTTTAAACTTTGATTTCTTTTCTAAATCCCAAGCTTATATTAAATTTGATTAGTATACCCTTTTTCTTATTTAATTCATTTTTATTTATGCAGTGACCCACTCCTGATCCATACGCGTGTGTATTACTCTAACTTCAATTACATTATCCAAACAATTATTGATATAAATATCAATATGATCACTATTAAGAACTTTCCCTCTAGTGAGAAGCTTTTCTAGGTCTCCCATGATGGAGTGAAATATGGTGCCCTCATGTCTGTGATATTCACTCTTCTGGATTTTCATGTACTAACAAGATTGCTGATAAAATTAACAAAATGTTTGCAATTCTTAAGTTAAACATCTTATGAGTTAATCCTAATTATGAATTGTTAAGCTAATAGTTTAACAAGGAAAGAATTTGAGAGAAAATAGAAGGAAAGAATCAGAGAAGAGAATAGAAAAGAAGAAATGCATTATTTTATTTTTATTTGATTTATAAGAAATGTTTGTTTTCAAATTTATACCTGTATAGTTTTCAACTATCATGACTAACTAACTCTCTAACTCCCAATTAATTTCAACCAACTAATTAATTGAGCTTAATAATATGAATCACATGTTTAACATGTTCTTTAGTCTTCAAACCTTCCATGGTTCTGTAACTGTTACTATCCTTTATTCTAGTTGTCGGTGTTCTTTCCTTTTACTCCATCATATATGTCATAACCCAATTTTGAACAACATAAAATTAAAGAAAGGGAAATGAATGAAACATTGAGGTTTGGATAAAGATAGCACTAATGGGAAGCTTTAACGGGTTTTGTTATTGGTGTGCGGTGTAGTGGCGAGAAATCCACTCTCATATTGGTATCCAATATGGAAAATATTAGGAGACAAGAAATTCTTGTCTTTTATTAGTAAAATGAAATAAGAGTTGCCACCTAGTATTTCAATCACTAGAAACCCTAACTATTTTTTTAAAAAATAATTTTTGAAGAAAATATTTTTTTCCAGGCCGAGCCCAACTAGGCTCACTGGCTGGGCTTGACCCAGCAAGCCTAACTGGGTTAGTAGCCCAAGCTAGTAACCCAGGTGAGTAGATAAAAAAGCACACTTGAGCTTCCTGACATGTGTTCACCTACTATTCAAATGAATTATAATTTGCTTGAATAGTAAAGAGCAACAATTACTATTCAAGTGAATTATAGTATTTGAACAATAACACATAACAATGAAAGAACAAGTGTATGCAATGATAGAAAAATATAATGTCAAGAGAATGCATGAAGCTTACTTGGTAGCTGAGACACACAAAGATGATGATGATGAAACTGCTGTGCAGGATCGGTGGTGACTGTTTCTGGGGATGATGAATACGATCAATGTTGGGTCTTTTTTTCTGGTTTATCTCAACTTTTTTTTTTGTGTAAGTTCCCCATGTTTATTCTTTCTTAATCCCTTTATGTTTTTCCCTTTTTTTTCTTTGTTTAGTAGGTTTGCATCTGTCTTTTCCTTCTGATCTTTATTCTTTTTTCTGCTTGCTACTCTTTTTTTAGTTCCTTTTTCTTTCTTTCTTCTTCTTTTTTTCCTCATATGTTCTCCTTTATTTTTTTTCTAGTGCAGCTGATGCTCGTGCGTTAGCTGGTAATCTTGTCGCACTTGTGTGGTGTCGTAGTGAAAAATCTACTCTCATATTGGTATCTAATATGTCAAATATGGGGAGATAAGAAATTCTTATCTTTTATTAGTTAAATAGAATGAGAATCACCATCTCGTATTTTGGCCACTAGAAAACCTAACTATTTTCAGAGATTGAGTACAGGGACTGATTACATAAATGGAAGGCATTAACACCAAAATACACCCTACCTAAGATAAACTACATTGTTTTATTATCTAATAAAGTGTAAGGTCTTATCGTATTTTCTAGTTGTTGGTCTATCTTTAGTTTAAGAAACGTTCTCCTTAGTAAGAAGGCTCGTATCTTATTGGGTAAAACCTAACCGTTCTAATATAAAAAAAATTAATATCTGGAATATGTCTTACATATAAGATGACATGACCAAAAGATTGATGTCTTCTTCCAAGTGCAGGAGTGTCGAAGTAATAAATAACTCGGCAAGACCAGAGTCGAACCATAAGGAGGTTAATTATATAAATTATAGATAACAACAACAACAATTGTAGTAGTAGTAGTAGTAGTAGTAATAGTAGTAGCAGCAGCAGCAGTAGTAGTAGTAGTAGTAGTAGTAGTAAGGATTAAACAATGATAACAACAAATGTCAAGATTAGAGGATCCACTTATAGTATGTCAAACAAGTATAGTATAAAGTCTTATTATTCAATTAGAAACCACACATAAAGGAGGTTCTAATCAGATTATAAATTGTTAACATGATTAAATTAGTTATTTTATTCGATTAATGCTAATACTTGTAAATATTGTCAGACATTCATGATTATAACTTATATTAATAACAAATACGGTTCCTTTTATAGCACAAGTGTAGGTTATACCATACGGTTGGGCTATGAAAGTGTTAAGCATTTGTTGTACCAAGTGTTATACAATATAAATCTAGATTAATCATTTAACAAGCAAAGTATTAAAGAGTGAACAAGATAACAAATACAAAACATGTTAGTATCAAATATTAAAGTCTATATTGAGTTTATAATATACTTATTCTTACACCATTAGTGTAACATTTTCAACTTGACATAATAAACTTAGCTAAATATAATGAAAGAGAGAAACATAAATAAATAAAATAAGAACATAAATAAGATAAAAGTTAACTATGTAAAAGAAAGGAAATGAAAGGCATAAACAAGATATTAATGAAAATAAAACTTAAGTATTACAAAAATACAAAGAGAGAAAGCAAAAGCATGATCTTGATCTAGAGACTATTTTTAAAGGCTAAAATTAAGAACTATTGATTTGATGACTAATTGATGAGTGGGTGGCTAACTCTTGATTTGGTGACAATCTTTATCTTCTCTTTTCTGTCCAAAACATCATTAATGATGTTAGAATTGAAACCACTTGAAAATAAAAGTTATAGAAATTATCTCAGCCTTACAGGAAAAAAAATGGAGGTCATTTTAACTTTTAAAACTCTAGATATGGGTCAAAAACTAAACAGTGTTCGGGTTGTAAGACATATTCAAACTTCATCATTGTTGCTACAATTTGGACTTGAAAATGACCTTATTAAAACCAAACCTCTAGAAGAAAGTTGTAGGCCTATGTCTTACCTTTTCATTCATATGAAGTAGACCTAAATTTGAGATTTACAACTTCAGATATGACCTAATTACCGAATAGTATTCTAGTTAGGACTGTGCCAACATTTCTTTTTTAAGTTTGACCATCAATTTTAGTTCTTAAACTCATCAATCCTTTTATTTATGTAATAGGCTTGTATTTAAAATGAATATTTACCACAAATTAAATGTATCTTATATTATTAGCTATGTTATTATAAAAAATATTTGAGTTAAGGATTTATTGACACTTTAAGTACAAAATGATGATATAAAATCTTAATAAAAATACACTTTTAAGTACTAAATATAAGGTCATAACCCAAGATACTAAAAAAAAAAATTAATTTTTTTGAAAATTTTAAAATATTGACCAAGTTCTCATGACTTTAATAAACTAGTTATTAAAGCCAGAAGGCATGTTAATACATATTTTTGAAATTTTCTTTGTTGTATGAACATACAATATGATTTTTTTTCTTTTATTTTCTAGGGACTTGGCCATATGCATAAAAATATATTTTTTATTTTTTTTAATATTGGACATCTTAATATTGAATTTGTATCTTTACAGTATAAAAATATAATCCAATATTAAGCAAAATTCAATAGAAAAATATGTAGGAAAACTACATATTTTTGAAATAATTTTTAAAGAAATGAATTTTTTATATATTTCTTAATGTTTTATTATGACAACTAGTATTTTAATACTGGATTTATGTCTTTACAATATAAAAATACAAACTAATATTAAGTAAAATTTAATAAAAATTACATGGAAAAATCATATATTTTTGAAGAAAATTTTCTTTCTTTTTGGGCTAGGCCAAACCGAGTCACTAGTTTAGCCTAAAAAAGCACACATGCATGCTCACCTAGTGTTTAAGTCAATTATAATTAACTTGAATAGTGAAGAGCAAAAATTATTATTCTAGAGAATTAATTCACTTGAATAGTAACACATAACAATGAAAGAACAAATGCATGCAATGACAGAAAAATACAACGTGAAGAGAATGCATGAAGTTTACATGGTAACTGAGATAGATGAAGACTATGGCGATGAAACGGCTATGCAAGATTGGTGGTGATAGGTTTTTTTTCTGGTTTATTTCTTCCTTTTTTTTATGTTAGTTCCCAGGCTTCATTTTTTCTTCATCCCTCTATGTGCTTCCCCTGTTTTTTTCTCTGTTTGATTGGTTTGCATATGTCCTTTTCTTTTGGTCTTTTTTTTTTTCTACTTTTTACTCTATCTTTAGTTCTTTTTTTTTTCTCCTTCCCTTTTCCTCTTTTGTTCTCCCCTGTTTTTCTGACCTTTCGTTTCTCTATGGTTGTTCCCTGCCCTCTATTTTTCTTTCTGGTGCAGCTCATGCTCGTGCATTGGCTGGCAATGTTGTCACACATATGTGGCATTGCGGCGAAAAATTCACTCTCATATTGGTATCTAATGTGGTAAAAATTGAAAGACAAGGAATTCTTGTCTTTTATCATTTAAATGGAATAGAAGTTGTCACCTAGTATTTTAGTCACTAGAAATCTTAACTGGTCTTAGATATCAGGTACGGGGACTGATTATGTAAAGGGAAAGTATTAGCACCCCAAATACGTCTTATCTAAGGTAAGCTGTATTATTTTATTGTTTGATAAAATCTAACCTCTTGTTATGTTTTCTAGTTGTTGGTCTGTCTATGGTTTACGAAAAGTCCTACTCGGGCAAAAGATCCTTATCTTATAGGATAAAATCTAATCATTATAACATCAACAAAAAAAATTATTATCCGAAATACATCTTACGTATAAGGTCATAACCCCATATACTAATTTTTTTTGGAATTTTTAAATGCATGCTAATACATATTTTTGAAATATTTTTGTTATATGAAAATATAATATGATTTTTTTCTTTTATTTTTTAGGTACTTGGCCTTTTGCATAAAAATACATTTTTTATTCTTTCAATGTTTTGCCAAAAACTGAGCATCTTAATACCAGATTTGTATCTTTACAGTAAAAAAATATAATCCAATATTAAGCAAAATTTGGAAGAAAAATATAGGAGGAAATTACATATTTTCAAAATAATTTTTTAAAAAATGAAAAAAAAAATATATTTATTTTTATATTTCTCAATGGTTTTTTTTTATGACAAATAGTATTTTAATATTAAATTTATATCTTTACAGTATAAAAATACAAACTAATATTAAACAAAATTCAGTAAAAAAATATATGGAAAAATCACATATTTTTGAAATAATTTTCAAAATAATTATTTTTTAGGTTAGACCCAAGTAGCGGAGATGGACCTAGCAAGCCTAATCGGGTTATTAGCCCAACTGAGTAGATGAAAAGGCACACATGAGCTTCCTCAAATATACATGCTCACCTCCAAATTATAATTCACTTTAACACTAAAGAGCAACCATTAGTGAATTATAATTTACTAGGACAGTAACTCATAACAATGAAAGAACAAGTTCATGCAATGATAGAAAAATGCAACTTGAAGAGATGCATGAAGCTTACTTGGTAAATGAAACAGACAAAGATGATGGTGATGAAATTGCTATGCAGGATCAATGGTGACTAGTTCTGGGAACGATGAAGAAGATCAATGCTAGGTCTTTTTTTCCCTAGTTTATCTCTGCTTTTTTTGGTGTTAATTCCCAGTCTTCATTTTTTCTTCATCCCTCTATATGCTTCCCTTGATTTTTTCTTTATTTGGTTAGTTTGCAATTGTCTTTTCCTTCTCGTCTATGTTTTCTTTTGCTTTCTACTCTCTCTTTAGTTCTTTTTTTTTCTTTCTCCTTCCCTTTGCCTCCTCTATTCTCCCTTGTTTTTCATCCCTTTTGTTTCTTTGTGATCGTTCCCTCCCCTCTATTTTTCTTTCTAGTGTAGCTGATGCTCATGTATTGACTGACAATGCTTCTCTTTGTTTTTTTTATTCTTCATGTTATCACTTTTTTTTGTTCTCTCTGTGTTTTTCTTTCTGCCTCCACCCCTGCTCCCTTTGTTTTTTATTCTTCTTTTCCCCCTCTGTTTTTCATTCGTTTGTAAAAAACCCCCTATCAGTTTTTCATTAGTCTCAAAACCCTCCCTCCATCATGTTTATCTCTCCTCTGCCATCCTTTGCTTCCCTACACTCTCCCCCTCTCTATTTTCTTCTTTATGTTCCCCTCTCCTTCTGTTTTTTTCTTTCCTCTCTCTTTTTTCCTCCTCCTTTTCTCTCAGTTCAGTTCCTCCTCTGGTTTTATAGCCAGAGGACGTAGGTGTTTCTTGATAACTGCTATCATCCATCACTGTAGCGAGGGATGTTAGCCATAAAACGTGCTCGTTGATTGAAGTGGCTCACTACTAATGTCTATATTGACTTTACTGCAGAAATCATTGCAGTTAAAGAAGATAATGAACAATTGAAACGACACCGTTTCTATTTCAAAATGGATATTTCAGATTTGATCCTTCGATGTTTTTATAATTTTGTATTCAAGCCCCTGAATAAATTTTAATTAGATCCCTTGATTTTAGTACCTTTTCCAGTTTGGTCCTTAGTTTTAGATTGTTTCATTCAAGTCCCTAATTGGTCATCAAACTTCAATAATAATGCAATCAACCCCTGCTATGAAGAAATGAACTTTCTAAAATTATAATTGGACCCCATAACTTTAATTTCTTCTAATAAAAACCTAAATTGATCTAAAAATCAAATTTTCTTGCAATCCAACCTTCCATAAATTCAATTAAACCTTAGATAAAATTTAATTAAGTCCATAAATATTTGATTTTAGACTTTTCTTCCTCAACTTGAATTTTTTTTTGTCAACAAGGCCCTCATAAATAAAAAATATATTATCAAATTTCAATCTTTTGTATTTTTGAATCTTCTCAACCAATTTTGGTCTTTTTTGGGCATTTCAACATCCTTTTCTCTCTCCTATTATTTTTTAGGGTTTCTTCGGAATATATATATATACTTATTTTTAGGAATCAAAAAATAGATAACAACATTTTTAATCATTTTTTGATTTATAATTTTGAAAGTTAATTTTGAAAGAAATTGAAAGAATTAGCTGGAATGAAGTTTTAATTAAACTTTAATTGAGTTTAATTAATGATATCAAGAGTTTGATTGAAGAATGGATAAGATTGAGAACTTAATTAAATTTAAAATTAGTTTAATTAATTAAATCGAGGCATAATTAAATAAATATTAAATTTTTGAGATAATTAAGGACAAAATTACAAGTGATTAAGGTCCAGGGACCTTTTTGTAAAAGGCTATGAAATTATGTAGAGGGGCCCGATTAAAAAATGTTGAAACCTGGAGGACCAAATTGAGAAAAGGCCATTTCCAGTCCGCCGTTTGTCATTGTTTTTCACCGTCCTTTTCCTTTACAAACAGAGAGCACCCCTTGCAAAGAAAAAAAAAATCGCAGCATACAAGCTAAATTCAAGGTTGCATTAGCTACCCACGGAACCCGTAGGGTTTGTTTTGGTCTCCCTCACCCTCATAAAACTCTCTTGACGCAAGGATAAGCACCACGGACAGTCCAACAATGGCAGGACTGTTGGTATTTCTGTTCCATCCAAACACCGAGCCAGAAGATAAGGATAAGAGTCCCTCTCAAGGTCTGGTTCTATAAAAAGAGGAAAGGAGAAGCCAGAAAGAGAGGAGGGAAACGGAGAGGAAAAAACACAGAAAACATTGGGAGAAAAACAGAGGAGGAACCCGAGAGAGAGAAAAACAGAAGGTGGAAACAGAGAGGAGGAAGCGCTAATCGGCTAAGGGACAGTCACCTCGCGTCTTCGTCTCCAGAGGCACGCCCAGGAAAGACTTCTTTCTCCTGCCTGTTTAATTCATTTCTAAGTTGGCAAAACAGTGCAAGGGGAATTACAATTACCTTCACACTGGAGAGCACGCGTGACTTAGTTGTCTGCTACCTGGGCCGGCAGCAACCAGCCCTGGCCAGCTGAGCCCAATCCAGCCTGCATGATTAAAGTAGATCCAGTCTAGCAAAAAAAAATAAAAAATAGAAAGGGGGTTAAATCAGAGCTTTAAACCCAGTTATCCTAAATTGTATTTATTAAGAATGTATTTATCAAAATATAATTTTATGTGTTGAACATAATTTTTATATATATTTTAATTTAATATTTAGTTAAACAAGTTTTTTTTTGATATTATAAAATTTTAAAAATATTTGGTGATCTTCTTTGATTTATTTATGGGTCCATTGCATGTGAACTTTTTTCTTTATATTTTATATTTTTTTTTAGTTATGTGCTCAATCTGTGGCCTATTATTATTAAATGTAAATCTATCATGCAATATTTTTTTATTTTTCTAAAAAAAACAAATAATAATAAAAAATAAATAAGAAAAAAATAGTATAGAAAATTTCTTCATTAAATTTATTTTTTATAAAAATATTTATTGACACTAGAGTCAGAAGTATCATATTTTTTTATTTGTGCGATATTTACTAACGACAGAGTTAAAAATATTTATAGAAATTATTCATTAATGTCAGAGTTAAGAACATGAATAAAGAATTAAAAAGAAAAAAAGAGAACAAATTCTTGGTAATTTTAGACAAAATCAGCAATATAATCTGCCTTAAACAGGACGTTTAAGGGGTGATAACATCTTTCTTTTTATGTAACCAGTCTTGTACCATAAAATCTTTATTAACTAGTTAGGGTTCTTAATGACCATAATATTAGGTGGCAACTTCTTGAATAAAATATTTTTATTTAAAAAAATAAAATATTAGATATTTATTTTTTTCTAATTCAAATTAATTTTTAATCGGTTACCACAATGTCCAAATATGATAATATACCTCTTTTATCATAAAATGTGTAGAATTTGCATAATGTAACAATACCCTTTTCTTGAAGATACTCTTAAAATTTCTAATGAAAGTTTTGCACTCTTTAATCCAATCTCTTGCATTGTCATTTAACAATTTATTTATTTATTTAATGTTTTTTTTATAATTTTAAATTAAATTATTTGCTTCGAGTTCAAGATGGACTCTGATACTAGTTGCAAAGGTATCGGCTTAACAATGATTCTTTTCCCTTTTCTTTTTTTTATTCCTTTCTCTTTCCATATTGTATTTTATTTCTGCCTTCGATTCTTTAAAAGGCATCAAATTGCTTGGCGTACCTTGTGATGAAAATGAATGCCATTACCATTCTGTGCACTCAAGTGAACTTTTGGATGCTAATGTATTGAGATTGATGCTTCTACCGATTCCTCATGTAAATTTGCCGCAAATATCTCTGCTGAATATAATAAATTATGCTAATCTTGAATAGTAAAAACCAATCCCCACCTAATATTTTTAGATGTCCCTTCAATTTCACATCCTCGTCCCCACCTCGCCTTTGAAGCACCTTACCTTTAAAGTTGATTTGCTTGTTTCCATCCCAAGTTTTTTTTTATGTATAATATAATTATCAGTAAAAATAATTAAATAAGGGTGTATTTGTTTATTTAATATAAAAAACTACTAAAAACAAATAGCTGTAGCATCTCAAGTTTATTTAGAAGAGTGTTTGAGAATATTTGTTTTTTAAAGTGTTTTTATTTATAAATATATTAAAATAATATATTTTTATTTTTTAAAAATTTATGTTTACTACTAGAATATTCAAATAATTTAAAAATATAAAAAATTAATTAGATGTTTTTCTTTCACCACCCTTTATCTTAAGAGGAAACGCAAGCAAGAATGATTCTTGACATTTTCTGTAGAAAATCACGTGAAAAGAAAAGAATAAGAATAAAAAAAAGTAAAGAAAAAGAAACCTTTGCTGAATTACATAACTGTCAAGAAGTCGCACACCACGTGCACGTGTGTTGATACACTATTTAATCATCACTCACAGGCTAAGAAGAAGCAGAGAGCAAGAGACGCCTACAATGTACAAATCAGAGCTTCAAGCAGTGTGCCAGCAGAGAGGATGGGAGTTGCCTACCTATCAAGTCACTAAGCAAGGACAAGATCACAAGCCTCTCTTTTCAGCCACCGTCACCGTCAACGCCATCTCCTTTACCTCTCCTTCTCCCTCTTCTTCCTCTAAGAAAGCTCAAAGCGACGCTGCTAAACTCGCCTATGACCACTTCTCCCTCATCTCCTCCCCCTCCCCCCTTTCTGGTAATTGAATTCGTAATTCGGTCTCTTTTAATGTAAGGAAACTACTTCGTAAATTAATGTCTGCTTAAGAATCAATGCTTGCATAATATAACATTTGATTATTATAATTTATTTATATTTAGATAAATTAATTATCATTTTCATGTTGTTTTTGTTAATAGAACGTATTGAATGATTGATTGATAAATCATTCTAGTGTTGCTTATGCTTATTTACACTGCATCAAGAAATTAATAAACTGATGTTATGCTGAAGTTTCTGCCGGCTGTTCGTGTGGAAGCACTGCGAAGAATACTCGTCCATCTCATGAAAATCCAACTCCCCTGTCAAATGCAAATCCAACTCTCCTGTCAAATGAAGCCGGGGCAGTCGCCAAGACTGATAAGAGTTTTGGAGGTGAGAGCAAATTTAGTATTGATTTTTTCCCTTACAAAATCATTACGGTTTCTTAGTGGTGGAGTAGAGTCAGTTGGATGTGCTTGATGCTCATGCATGGTTGCATTCCACAGTGGCAACCATTTGTTATGGGAACAATAGGTTTTCCTCCCTAAATTGACAGGCATGAAAACAGGTTATATGCACAGCATGATCTAGAGTTTTTTTTAGCTAAATCAGTTGTCTCTATGGCGTCAAAAGATTAACCAACCTCCTTTTTTTTAAAAAAAAATTGTTCGTATTCAGCTTATGAGAAAAATGAAAGGAACTAAATACTAACCATAACCACCTGGCTGAGCTGCCATATATAACAGAGTTTATGAAAATTCTTGATTGTTGAAGATAGGTTAGATCGCGAATCTTGCTTTCCAGGCATACTTGTGGTGAATGGACTCTTCCCCATGCCCAAATCTTAACAAATGGAACTAGAGGAAGTCATGCTGCAAACCTGCTTTGATAACTTAACCTTGTGTCTCACTTAATAATTTTTTTTTTTGGAAATATAGAACGGAGGAAAACATAAGAATTTCAACTTCAATTGTTCCATCTATCTTTTCTTTATTTATTATTGTTATTGTAATTTAAGATGATTAAAAAATTAATACTTTTTTTCAAATGTAAAAGTGTTAAAGTAATAAATAACTTAGTAAAACCAAGGTCGAACTACAGGAAGATTAACTATATAAACTACAAATAAAAAAATTAACTAATAACAAAAAAAGAGTTGAAAAGAGTTTTGAGATGTGATATTGATATAAGAATTAAAAAAAATAATAATTATCAAGGTTAGAGGATCCACTTTCAAACAAGTAAAGTATAATTTTTTTTTATTACTCAACTGGAAACCATACACAAATAAGGCTTCAATTGGATTATAGATTGTTAACATGATTACATTAGTTATCTTATTTAAATAATGCTAATACTTGTAAATATTGTCAGGTATTAATAATTATAACTTATGTTAACAACAAATCAAGCTCCTTTTATAATAAAAATGTTAGTTATACCGTATGGTTGGGCTATGAAAGTGCCAAGTATTTGTTATACCATGTGTTATACAACACAAATATAGATTAACCATTTAATAAGAAAAGTATTAAAAGTCAACAAGATAGCAAATACAAAACATATTAATATCAAACATTAAGGTTCATGTTGAGTTTATACTATACTTATTCTTACACCATTAGTATAATCTTTTCACCCCTAACATAATAAACTCAGCTAAACATAATAAAAAAGAGAAACATACATAAATAAGAAGAGAACATAATTATATAAGTATTGTAAAGGAAATGAAAAGTATAAACAATATAATAATGAAAGCAAAACTTAAACATTACAAAAATATAAAGAAAGAGAGCAAGAATATAATCTTGATATAAAAACCAAAATGCCTAAATGCATAGTAAATACCTCCTTTTATATGTCAAAATTTGAAAATATTGATTTGTTGACTAATTGTTAAGTTGATGATCATATCTTGACCTTGTGACAATCCTTATCTTCTTGTCTGAATAAAACGTCATTGTTAACATCAAAATTTAAACAAACTATTTTCATGAAAGTTCTATGAAATTATCTCAGCTTTCCAACAAAAAAATAAATGAGGTCATTTGGACTTCTAGAACTCGAGATATGGGCTGAACACTGAACAATATTTGAGTTGCAAGACAGATTTAGACTTCCTTTTTGATGCTATGATTTGGACTTCCAAAAGACAAAACTAAGTTTTGGAAATCATGAATATTTTAGGCCTATGTTTTAACTTTCTAGTCGTATAAACCAAACTAAAATCCAAAATCTATAGCTTTAAATATGACCTAATGACTGAACAATGTTCCAATTTGGATTGAATCAATATCTTTTTTCTAAGTTTAGCCCTTTCTTTATCTTCTCAATTTCAGTAGTCAAACTCATCAATCAATTCTTTTATTTATATAATAGACCTGCTTTTAAAATGAACATTTATTGTAAATTAAAAGTATCTTATATTTATTGGATATGTTATTATAAAACATGCTCTAGTTAAGGAGTTATTAGTGCTTCAAGTGCAAAATAATGATATAAAACCTTAATACAAATGCACTTTTATGTACAAATTACACTCTCTAATGAGCTTATTACTAGTCCCTAGTAATTTCTAGTGTTGCTTATTCTTATTTATACTGCATTAAAAAATTAATAAACTGATGTTATGCTGAAGCTTCTGTAGGCTATTCGAGTGGAAGCATTGCAAAGAATACTCATCAATCTCATGAAAATCCAACTCCCCTATCAAATGATGTCGGGGTAGTCGCTAAGACTGATAAGAGTTTTGGAGGTGAGAGCAAATTTAGTATTGATTTTTTTTCTTACAAAATCATTACTATTTTTTAGTGTTGGAGTGGAGTGAGTTAGATGTGCTTGATACTCATGCATGGTTGCATTCCAAAATGGCAAGCATTTGTCGTGGGAACAATAGATTTTTCTCTCTAAATTAACAGGCATGAAAACATGTTATATACATAGCATCTAGAATTTTTTTTGCTAAATCACTTATCTATATAGCATTAAAAGATTAACCAACCTCAAAAAAAAAACTTGTTCGTATTCAGCTTGTGAGAAAAATGGAAGGAACAAAATACTAACAATAACCATATGGTTAAGCTACCATATATATCAGAGTTTATGAAAATTCATGATTGTTGAAGCTTGGTTAGATCACGAATCTTGTTTTCCAGCCATACTTGTGGTGAATGGACTCTTCCCCATGCCCAAATCTTAAAAAATAGAACTAAAGGAAGTCCCTTTAAGATGCTACAAAGCTTGCTTTGATAACTTATCTTGTGTTTATTTCCTTGTGTCTCATTTAATACTTTTTTTTTGGAATATAGAATGAAGGAAAACATAAGAATTTCAACTTCAATTGTTTTATCACTCTTTTTTTTTTATTGTTATTGTTTTTGAACATGATTAAAAGATTAATATCTTCTTCCAAGTGTAGGAGTGATAAGTAATAAATAACTTGGTAAAACTAGAGTTGAACTATAGAGAGGTTAACTGTATAAACTACAAATAAAAAATAAAACATAACAAAAAAGAAGTTGAAAAGAGTTTTGGGATGTGATATTGATATAAGAATTAAATAAGAATAAAATAATTATCAAGGTTAGAGGATCCACTTTGAAGAAGAGAAATATAAATAAACAAGAAGAGAACATAATTATATAAGTATTCTAAAGGAAATGAAAGGCATAAACAAGAGATTAATAAAAGCAAAACTTAAGCATTATAAAAATATAAAGAAATAAAGCAAGAACATGTTCTTGATATAAAAACCAAGACGCCTAAATGCATGATAAATACCTCCTTTTATAAGCCAAAACTTAAAAATATTAATTTGTTGACTAATTGTTAAATTAGTGGTCACATCTTGACTTGGTGACAATCTTTATCTTCTTGTCTGAAAAAAATCATTGCTAACATCAAAATTTAAACAGATTGTCTTCGTGAAAGTTTTATGAGGTTATCTCAGCTTTCTAACAAAAAAACAAATGAGGTCATTTAGACTTCTAGAACTCGAGATATGGGCTGAACACTGAACACTGTTTAGGCTGTAAGACAGATTTAGACTTTTCTTTTGATGTTAAAATTTGGATTTCTAAATAACAAAACTGAATTTTAGATAATCATAAATGTTTTATGCCCATGTCTTAACTTTCTAGTCATAGAAACCAAATTGAAATCCAAGATTTACAGCTTCAGATATGATCTAATGACTGAACAGTGTTTCAGTTTGGACTTAACTAAGATCTCTTTTCTAAGTTTAGCCCTCTCTTTATCTTCTCAATTTCAGTAGTCAAACTCATTAATCAATCCTTTTATTTATGTAATAGACCTGCTTTTAAGATGAACATTTACCATAAATTTAAAGTATCTTATATTTATTGGATATATTATTATAAAATATGCTCTAGTTAAAGAGTTATTAATACTTTAAATGCAAAATAATAATATAAAACCTTGATAAAAATGCACTTTTATGTACAAATTACACTCTAACGAGCTTATTATTAGTTCCTAGTAATTTCTAGTGTTGCTTATGCTTATTTATACTGCATTAAAAAATTAATAAACTGATGTTATGCTGAAGTTTTTGCAGGCTATTTGGGTGGAAGCATTGCCAAGAATACTCGTCAATCTTATGAAAATCCAACTCCCCTTTCAAATGAAGTCGAGGCAGTCGCTAAGACTGATAAGAGTTTTGGAGGTGAGAGCAAATTTAGTATTGATTTTTTTCCTTACAAAATCATTACTATTTCTTAGTGCTTGAGTAGAATCAGTTGGATGTGCTTGATACTCATACATGGTTGTATTCCAAAATGGCAACCTTTTGTTATCGGAATAATAGATTTTTCTCTCTAAATTGATAGGCATGAAAATAGGTTACATACATATCATCTAGAATTTGTTTTGCTAAATTAGTTGTCTCTATGACGTTAAAAGATTAACCAACCTAAAAAAAAAAAAAGAATTGTTCGCATTTAGCTTGTGAGAAAAATGAAAGGAACAAAATACTAACCATAACCACAACATATTAAACATAACCACATGGTTGAGCTACCATATATAACAGAGTTTATGAAAATTCTTGATTGTTGAAGATTGGTTAGATCGTGAATCTTGCTTTCCAGCCATACTTGTAGTGAATGAACTCTTCCTCATGCCCAAATCTTAACAAATAGAACTAGAGAAAGTCCTTTTAAGATGCTATAAAGCTTGCTTTGATAATTATCTTGTGTTTATTTCCCTTGTGTCTTATTCAATATGTTTTTTGGGAATATAGAATAGAGGAAAACATAAGAATTTCTACTTCAATTGTTCTATCAATCTTTTCTTTATTTATTATTGTTATTGTATTTTGACATAACTAAAAAATTGATATCTTCTATATTCTATTATTTCGATAGTAATAAATAACTCGGTAAAATCAGAATCAAACTATAGAGAGGTTAACTATATAAACTACAAATAAAAAAATAAATAATAACAAAAAAGGAGTTGAAAAGAGCTTTAAGACGTGATATTGTTATAAGGATTAAATAAGGATAAAATAATTGTCAAGGTTAGATGATTCACTTTCAAACAAGTAAAGTATAAACTCTTTTTGTTACTCAACTGAAACCACTCACAAATAAGACTCCAATCGGATTATGAATTGTTAACATGATTACATTAGTTATCTTATTTGAATAATGCTAATATTTATAAATATTATCAGATGTTCATGATTATAACTTATGTTAACAACAAATCAAGTTCTTTTCATAAAAAAAGTGTCGGTTATACCATATGGTGTAATTATAAAAGTGCCAAGTATTTGTTATACCAAGTATTATACAACACAAATCTAGATTAACCATTTAAGCAAAGTATTAAAAGTCAACAAGATAACAAATATAAAACATGTTAGTATCAAACATTGAGATTCATGTTGAGTTTGTACTATACTTATTCTTACACCATTAGTGTAACCTTTTTACCTTGACAAAATAAACTTAGCTAAATATAATGAAGAGGAGAAACATAAATAAATAATAAGAGAACATAATTATATAAGTATTTTAAAGGAGATGAAAGGCATAAACAAAAGATTAATAAAAGCAAAACTTTAGCATTATATATATATATAAAGTAAGAACATGATCTTGATATGAAAACCAAGATACCTAAACGCATGGAAAATATCTCCTTTTATAAGCCAAAATTTAAAAATATTGATTTATTGACTAATTGTTAAATTAGTGGCCACATCTTGACTGGGTGACAATCCTTATCTTTTTGTCTGAGCAAAACATCATTACTAACAACAGAATTTAAACAGATTGTCTTATAAAAGTTCTATAAAATTATATCAGCTTTCCAACAAAAAAATAAGGTAATTTGGGCTTCTAGAACTTTAAATATGGGCTGAATAATGAATAGTATTTGGGTTGCAAGACAGATTTAAACTTATCTTTTGATGCTATGATTTGGACTTTCAAATAGAAAAACTGAATTTTAGATAATCATAAATGTTTTAGGCCTATGTCTTAACTTTCTTGTTGTATAAACCAAACTAAAATCCTAGATCTACAGCTCTAGATATGACCTAATGACTGAACAGTGTTCTAGTTTGCACTGAACCATGTTCCAAGTTGGATCGAACCAGTACTTCTTTTCTAAACTTAGCCCTCTATTTGTTTTTTTAATTTCAATAGTTAAACTCATCAATCAATCCTTTTATTTATGTGATAGACTTGCTTTTAAGATGAACATTTACTATAAATTAAAGGTATCTTATATTTATTAGATATCTTATTATAAAACATACTCTAGTTAATGAGTTATTGATACTTCAAGTGCAAAATAATGATATAAAATCTTGATAAAAATACACTTTTATGTATTAATTACACCCTTCAACCACCTTATTAGTAGTCTCTATTAGTTAAAGCTTTAAAATAGAAAAACAATTTGCAAGTTTTACAAAGCTTTAAAAATATATTAATAAACCTTCATTTTGTACTCAATATATCAACATATAGTTATGAGACTTTTATTGAAAGAAAATATAATTTTGTTCTAATGTTTAAGGTTAACTTCCTTGAATTAAGATTATTATCCTTTTTTTTTTATATATATATACATATAACTTAAAATATAATGCATCTTTAATCCATATAACGAGTTTTAGGTTAATGACTCACAAACTAATTGGTATTAGGACATTAGGTGATAAGACAACCCTATGAGCTCAGTACCTCTTGTTGCAAATACTGAAATATAGATAATGCAATGTTTGATTTCTTTAAGCTTTTCTCCTTAACCCATGTAACAAGCTTTGAGCCAATAGCTCCCATATTAGCTAATTGTAGGGTATTAAGTGTTAAAACACCTATTCTAGTTTAATTGTTTAGGTTAGAGAGGCTATAAAATCAAACTTATCTATATTTTTATTATTATTAATATTATCAATTTGTTTTTGTTTTTGTTTTTGTTTTTTTTTTTTACAAATTATATACTATGTATTTTCCGTAGTTGTTACTTTTAACAAAAAAATATAATTAATATAATAATCCAATATGCAACTCACAATCATATGTTAAAATTTGTGTGTGAAAATAAAGTTTTAAAAATATTTGTTAAATAAGTGTATGAGCATAATCATGTGATAATAATGCGAGAGTTTGTAAATCTGAATATTTCATAAGAAGTGTGTGAGAGACCTTGTTATAAATCTTGCAAATAACCATTAAAAAATATTTATGAAGATAAGTCTCAAGAGTCAATAAAATTCCTTATTACTCTGCTATCCTAATAATAGTTTTGTCAAATAATTTTAATAATAGCAAAAACAAAGCCTTTTATTTTTTTAATGTTAACTACTACCCTTTCCCCCTAACCAAAATGAGACATTGTCCTCAATGTCCTAAGGTATAAAGATAGAGTATATAAGACATCACCTGAAACAATGAACACTGACCATCATGAAATACACTTAAACAAATATAAAAAAACAAAATAATATGCTATTAATAAAACAAAAAGGTACAAAGTTCACAAACAAGAGCTCAAATCCAATCTAAGCTTTTTACTACCTTTTTTAGTTGACCAACTTATACAATTCATAGAGGGATCAATTACAAGGATGAAAGATTGTAGTTGGTCAATCAATTATTTACTAGTAGCTGTAAAGATTATGATTTGTTATGCTGAAAATGTTAGAAAATTCTATTCCACAGCATGATCAAGAACAAATAATAATTTATCATAAAAACCATTAATATTGAGTAAACATATAAGTTTATGGTAAATGTGAAGTTAGGTCCAAGAGAAAATATGAAAGATCTCTTTCAATGTACCCAGACCACCTGATAAAGCAATGAAGGTATTAACGTGTTTAAACATTGCATTCCTTTGATCATACATTATAGAGACCCGTAGTTCCTCTCCAATTATTTTTTCAATGATACCTCCTCTTGTTAAAGCTTTGGGGATGACCCTAAAACTTGAATGTCTCCTGAAAATACAGTTATTGACACACTTCCCCATTAACCCAAGGTTACCTCCCCTATATACTAAATGAATATTTCTCTCAACTAGTACCTGATCAAGATGATTTGCTGATTCTAATAACTCTATTTCCTTTTTAGGACTAGATCTAGTGAAAATATAAATATTTTTTATGTGCTGACTTGAGAAACCTATCTTTTCTTCACACTTCTATATCTGTTAAATGTATGGATTGAGTAGAAATGAAGAGAATATTTTATAGACGAGAAATTAAAAATGCAATTATAGTACTTATATATAGGCCAGTTAAGTCTCACTCACTCTCTCTCTTTCTCTTTTTATTTATTATTTTATTTATTTATTTATTTTAAAAAAGCATATCTATATACAAGTAGTTGTGATTGTAGATCATATCTTCCTTAATTTTATGTCCAAGAACGGGTTAAACACCCTTTATAGGTCAAGGATGGGCTTCCCATCTAGTTTTCTTATAAAATAGCAAACATGGTCTATTTTAGTTAGATTTCCAAGAATATATCGAGCATGTTCTTTATGAAAATGAGATCATAAGTCATGAAATGCACAATGCACATCTCCACTAGGATATATCCTAAAAGTCAATAAAGGATTATCTAAAGACTATGTTTTGAAAGAAATCTTGACTTTGACATTTTTTGAAAAGCTTTGTAGAACAAACGTGTGTTTTTAAACATGGTGGGCCAATAAATCCATATTATAAGATTTTTACAGTCGTCTTTTTTTAGGAGAAATGACCTCCATATGCCTTAAAATGACAAAATTTAATGACACTACTTACCTTATTATCGGGAATGCATTTTTAAAATATTTGATCAAGATAATATTTGAATAAGTAAGGGTGATCCCAATAAAACTTCTTCACATCGTTCAAAAACTTTCCTTTGTCTTAGGTACTCTAATAAGCTGACAAATCTTCTGAAGAAAGAAAACTGATATGATTAACAAACCATGGCATTGGACTAAGAGAAAGTAAGGATTCATCATGAAAGTAATCATCGATTAATGGGATGTTAGATGTCGAATTTATTGTCAATTTTGACAAATGATTCATATCAATATTTTTTGTGCCTTTCTTGTCCTTGATTTCTTCCTGAGAATAAATCATTTGCAATTCTTCAGATTCATCAAACTCAGTTTTACTTAAAGTATATTCAAATTGATCACAAAACAATTCCTTAATAAGATCTACTTTTTGTAAATCATTATCATCTCCAAGTTGCTTGCAAATGTTGAAAATATTCATCTCCAATATCATGTTTCTAAAAGATAACTTTTTTAGTCCATTCTTATAACTAATCAATGCATTGGAAGTTGCGAGAAATAAACATCCTAAAATAATAGGAAATAAATTACATGTTTTAACAGGTTGTTTATTCAAGATAATAAAATCCACAGAATAAATGAATTTATTGACTTATACTAACATATATTTAACTATACCTCTAGGCACTTTTATAGATCTATCAACAAGTAAGAAAGTTACATAAGGTAGTTTTAACTTATATTGAGACTCTAAAAAACTGAATATGGAAGTAAATTCACACTAGCTACAAGATCAAGCAAAGCTCTTTCTATTTTATGTTCTCCAATAAAGCAAAAAATTATAGAACAATCAGGGTCTTTATATTTCAAAGCATTAGTGTTCTGAAGAATGACACTTACTTGTTTGGTTAAAAAGACTTTCTTTTTCACACTCAGTTTTCTCTTCATAATTCACAGATCTTTTAAAAAATTAGCATAAAAAAGTATATGTTTAATAGTATCCAACAAAGGTATATTGATTCTTACCTATTTGAAAATTTCAATGATTTTAGAGTTGTAATTGACTTTTTTTATTTGGTCATGACATGAAGAAATGAAAGTACTTATGCGATATCAGTCTTTTCTTTGCAATGTACAAATTCAACCCTTTCCTTACCCTCATAAATTAACCCATCATTTTTCTCATAAGGTTTAATAATGAATTTTTCTATAACCTTACCACTATAGAGAGTAATGACTAATTTGACGTGATCTATGTATTGGTTTCCAGAACTTCTTATATTTGAATTATATTGTCCCTTATGATTTTGTTGTGGTTAAGATGAAAACTTACCTTTCTTTTAAAAACTAAGAGCAGATATGAGTTTTGCAAAAGTATCTTTTAAATCTGCTATGGTTTAAGCATTTTGAGTGTTGATTGTCTTTTGCTTTTCAATGAATGCATGCAATGTTTCCTCAAAATTTCTTCTAGGAGGTAGAGAATAAGGAGGTGCATATCCATAAAAATTTTAGAAATTATGGTGTGCTTGAAACGGTGGCTGTGAAGTTTGAGCATTTTTGTTATCACTCTTCCAACTAAAATTTAAGTGATTTCTCTAACCATGATTATATATTTGTGAATATAAGTTATGATTAGGCCTTTAAAAACTGTTTAAAGGATGGACATGTTTATGAAGGCATTCTTTGAAAGAAGGCAAAGTTGGATAGTCATTGGATGAGTGTTCATTGGTTTTACAGATTTGACACACAATGTCTTGAATAGATTTTAACTAAGCACTCTTTTTTTAATTCTAGGGCCTCGACTTTTCTAGCTAAAGATGCAAACTTGACTTAGAGGTTATCATCTTCTCAAAGGTTATACATACCTCCACTAAATGTGTAACGTTGAGTTTTACCTAGTGCCTCATAAGTACTTGTGGTATCCTAATTTTAAGCATTTTCAGTTAGTAAGTTTAGGTACTTTATTGCTTCATTAGGGTCTTTATCTTTAAAAGTTCAATTGCACATCAATCCCACTATTTATCTATCTTTAGGTGTTAACCCTTCATAAAAATATGAAACTAATATTCATATTTCAAAACTATGATGAGGGCAAGTATTAAGAAAATCTCGATACCTATCCTAACATTGATAAAATGTTTCCCTTGATTTTTGAGTGAAAGTGATGATTTATCTTTTGAAAGAGTTTGTTCTATAAGAAGGAAAAAACTTCTTTAAAAACTGTTATTGCATTTCATCTCAAGCACGAATGGATCCTGATCTCAAATGTTGTAGCCATGTTTTAGCTTTATCTTTTAATGAAAAAGGAAAAAGTTTTAATCTAATTATATTCATTCTAAAATTTAAGTTATTATAGGTGTTACATATATCCTTAAATTTCCTTAAATGCAAGGATGAATTTTCTAAATCTAAGCCATGAAAAAAAGAAGATAAAAGTTGAATAATGTCTAGCTTAAAATTAAAATAAAATGTATCAGAAGGGAAAACTATGTATGAGGGTACACTTGTTATTGTGGAATTCATGTGGTCTCTAAGTGTTCTAGCTCGATTATTCTTATTATGAAGCAATTAATTATCTTCTTGAATCATATTTTTTGAAAATGACGAGGATACCTTATAAAGTCTACCACTTAATGTAAATGACCAAACTCTTATGCAAGTGTAGAGAGAGAATAAAAAGAATAAAAGAATAAAAAGAGGAAGAAAACAAAACAAAAGAAACAAAAGTTAAATACAAGAAAAGTGAAAAGAGAAAATAAAATCAATATTATAATTTATATAAGAATTTACCTCTCCAGTAATGGCGCCAAAAACTTAATACAACCAAAAGATTGATGTTTTCTCCCAATTGTAGGAGTGTTAAAGTAATAAATAACCCGGTAAGACCGAGGTCAAACCACAAAGAGGTTAACTATCTAAACTACAAATAAAAAAATTTGATAATAATAGAAAAGAAGTTGAAGAGAGCTTTAAGATGTGATATTGATGTAAGGATTAAATAAGGATAAAATAATTATCAAGGTTAGAAGATCTACAAATGATATTTCAAACAAGTATAGTATGAACTCTTTTTACTACTCAATTGGAAACCACAAACAAATAAAGTTTCAATCGGATTATAAATTGTTAACATGACTACATTAGTTATCTTATTTAAATAATACTAATACTTGTAAATGTTGTTAGGTATTCATGATTATAACTTGTATTAACAACAAATCAAGTTCTTTTCATAGCATAAATATCGGTTATACCTATGGTTGAGCTATGAAAGTGCCAGGTATTTGTTGTACCAAGTGTTATACAATACAAATCTAGATTAACCATTTAACAAGCAAAGTATTAAAAGTGAACAAAATAACAAATACAAAACATGTTAGTATCAAACATTAAGGTTCCTATTGAGTTTATACTATACTTATTCTTACATCATTAGTATAACCTTTTCACCTTAACATAATGAACTTAGCTAAACATAATGAAGAAGATAAACATAAATAAACAAGAAGAGAACATAATTATATAAGTATAGTAAAGGACATGAAAGACATAAATAAGAGATTAATAAAAGCAAAACTTAAACATTATAGAATTATAAAAAAAAAGAGTAAGACCATGATCTTGATTTGAAAAATATGTCTAAATGCATGATAAATGCCTCCTTTTATAGGCCAAAATTTGAAACTATTGATTTGTTGATTAATTGTTGAGTTAGTGGTCACATTTTTATCTTCTTGTCTGAACAAAACATCATTGTTAACATCAGAATTTAAACAGACTATCTTCATAAAAGTTCTAGAAAATTGTCTCAGCTTTCTAACAAAAAAAAAAGAGGTCATTTAGATTTCTAGAACTCGAGAAAAAAAATGAGGTCATTTAGACTTCTAGAACTCGAGATATAGGATGAATATTAAACAGTGTCTGAATTGTAGGACAGATTCAGACTTCTCTTTCGGTGCTAAGATTTGAACTTCTAAACAATAAAATTGAGTTTTGGACAATTCATGAATGTTTTAGGTCTATATTTAAGCTTTCTAGCAATATAAATCAAATTAAAATTCAAGATTTATAGCTCCAAATATGACATAATAATTGAACAGTGTTTCAATTTGGACTGAACCAACATCTCTTTTTTCAGTTTAGCCCTCTCTTTATCTTCTCAATTTCAGTAGTTAAACTTATCAATCAATCTTTTTATTTATGTGATATGCCTGTATTTAAGATGAATATTTACCATAAATTAAAGATATCTTATATTTATTAAATATATTATTATAAAATATGTTCTATTTAAATAGTTATTGATAATTCAAATGCAAAATAATAATATAAAAACCTCAATAAAAATATAGTTTTAAATACCAATTATATTTTCATTGTACTTAGTTGTGCCTTGCTTGGCTGTTGACAATCTACTGCCTGTAATCAAAATCATTGTTTTGTAATTGGGTAATTTAATTTATTTGGTAGCGTATAGTTTTGTATTGTATAGTATAAAAGGGGAAAGGATGGACTTTTGTATTTAACGCACCGTTGGTTGCCAAGTTATTGCAGCAAATGAGAAACTGAATTCTGATTGAAGAAGGTAGTAGCATCAACTAACCATGGAAACTTGATATTGAATCACCTTATGTTGTGTCTTAAATAACGCCCTTGTTTATTTTGTGCTTTCATGACAAGTCAGTATTTGACACATGCATCTGAATTTTCTGCTGGCTTACAGGTATGGTGCACTTGTTTAAAAACCAGCTGCAAACCTATGCTCAAAAGAGAAATTTCAGTCTACCTGTGTATTCTTGTGAGCGTATAGGTCCTCCTCATGCTATTCTCTTTAAGTGCAAGGTCACGGTAAATGGAAAAACCTATGAGAGTCGGGAATATTTTCCCACATTGAGCAAAGCTGAAAATGCAGCTGCAAAAGCTGCATTGATGTCAATGTTGCCAAATGGAGTTGAAGAGGTTATTTTTCTAAATCAACTCATCGTGGAGATACAAAAATCTGTTGGTTACGCTTGCAATTTTTGTGTTTGGTATCTTTTAGACACATGATTATACTTCTTTATGTAATTTATTGTTTTCTTTTTAGGATGAGTCTGGCTATAAGAATCTTTTACAAGATATGGCTCAGAGAGAAGGTTGTGGTTTACCAACTTATTGTACAGAGAAATCTGGTGAAGCTCATGCGCCTACTTTCATTTCAACAGTGGTGATAGATGGAGTGACTTTTACTGGAAAAGAAGCAAGAACCAAGAAGCAAGCTGAGATGAGTGCAGCAAAGACTGCATACACAGCTCGAAGACGTTGACTGGTGCTCCATGGGGATGCGGGTTGATGTTATGTATTTATGCATATCCATGGCAGATGTGCGCATGCATATGACACCATAGAACAGAGTACAGATATTCAAACGTTTTTTACTATCTTAAGTACAAGTCGGTAAGCCAGGATATAGAGTAACTCAAACTTGCGTCTTGATGCTATTTTAAATGATTTGACATGAATAACACCTACCTCCAAGTAGAAGCTTTAACTGTGATATAAGATTAACTCACAAAAATCTTCAATGAAGTCGTGTTTCTCAACTGGGTGGCCACGAGATGAGACCGCTCCACCGAGGGAGGAGGTCACAGCAAGGTTACTCTATAGTTTTGTTAAAGAATAGAAAACCGCTCCTAGTTTCAGAACCCTCTTTTGATGTCATTTTCTACCTGTTCCTATACCCTATTGGGCCAATATATTTTCCAATTCCAGAGAAAAGATTTGCTGGTTTCAACTGATGATCACTATTTTTGCATTTTCTTTCCAAAAGAATAAAAATATTGGAATTGCTGGCTGCAAATTCTGTAGTTAGCAATCATAATCCCTCCACTGCATCTCCAGGGCAAGATAGTTGTTTAGCTATGGCAAGTGTCACGGGGTAATTTTTCGCTACGCGAATAAACCCGTGCAGCAGCCTAGTCCCTCGCTAGACTCAGCCTTCCCTCGTCTATCCACTCGTGTTTGCCTATTAACTAAGTGTTTCCCTCACCCGAGAGGTTTCCCCACTTTCCCATGTTAAAGACAAGCGGAATACACAAGTAGAATTGCTCTTAACCAAGCACACTGAGATTACAAGAATACCTCTCAACCTTTATTTATCACATCAACAAAGGATTACACAACGTGTGCTATGCACAGAATTCGCATGCTACACCAACAAGTTTACATACGTTATTTCCTCTCTATGCATTCTATTCTCTATGTATTCTCCCTATACAACAAAGAATTACCATCACCATTTATAGCCAAGTATGTGAGCTGCGGGGCACCTCCATGATCCCCATATTTCAGGACATAATAGGTACTTACTCCCCCATGATCCCCATGATCATTTGTGGCTCACCCATATCCCCATTTCCAGGATATAGTGGAGAACTTCCTCCCCCATGTGCTTCATGATTTCAGCAACTTGGAAACACCCCAGTTATGCTCCCACTTTCTGTATGCTTGCCTGACAGTCCCATTTGCCAGCTCTAGCTTCATCTGCTGCTAAATCACCCACATGCCTTGGACAGTCCTTCGTCCAAGTTTTAGATCATGCCAAGTCAAGCCCCTGACTTGCGCAAGCTCTTGTGCGCTGCCGAGTGCGCACCCTGGGTACAGTCGCCAAATATTGCGATGCCAAATCCGCATCTACGTGCAGACCCCCATGTCTGCGCTGCCGAATGCACATCTACGTGCAGGCTGCCCAATCTTGCACTGCCCAATTCGCTTCTGCGTGCAGGCCCCAAATCCTGCGCTGCCGAATTCACAACTGCGTGCAGGCCCCAATCTTGCATTGCCAAATTCGCTTCTGCGTGCAGGTCCCAATTCCTTCGCTGCCGAATTCGCAACTGCGTGCAAGCCCCAATGTCTGCACTGCCGCATTCGCATCTGCGTGCAAGCTAGCCAAATCTTGCGCTGCCGAATTCCCATCTGCGCGCAGGCTCCCAGTGTCTGCGCTGCTGAATTCAGTAACAGCCCCAATTCTCGTCCGCCCATATCCCAGACGAGTTTTCCTGTCTCGCTTGGACATTCCATCGCCAAGCCCATAGACATCACCAATCTGTGCTGCCACATTCCTCGACAGCCCCAGTTCTCGCCAGCCTATGCCCCTGACGAGTTTCCTTGTCTGGCTTGAGCATTCCATCGCCAAGCCCATGTTTGTCAACATCCTGCGCTACCCCGCATTTCTCGACAGCCCCAGTTCTCGCCAGCCTATGCCACTGATGAGTCTTCCATTCTGGCTTGGACATTCCATCGTCAAGCCCAGCAATCTGTGCTGCCGATATTCCCTTTGACAAACTTATAGCCGCATAAATCTGCGCTGCTAATATATCCCATCGTTGGCATGGCTGCCAGCACCCTTAGGCCTGGTATTGGACAGCATGCCTTAGGTGTGCACCCCGTGCACATTTTAACACTGTAACAAACCACCCCCACCAAAAGAACCCGACGCCCTCGTCGGACAGATTTGAAGTACCCTTTGCTCCACATCTGTTCCTTGTCACCCTCCATGTATGCCCCCATGAAGTTTCTCTCTGGCTTCGTCCACATTCAACAACAATTCTATCCACCGAATTTCATCAACCTGTTTCAAAGCCAAACTGTGACACGTTCTGTTTTTGGCTCGTTGGTTTTCCACAAATGTTAAACCCATTATACTTGCAAGCATGTTTTCGCAAAGTTTGGATACTGCATCTAGCACCCAAGGAATCCGTCCCTTCCTTCACAAAATACAACCATACAAAACCCCCGCCAAAGAATCATAAGAACTCCCATATGAACCTATCATTCCTCAACTGTTTCATATTTCACCTGCAAGTAACCAAAATGAGACACTGCAGTTGGCTCTAGTACCAACTCCATCCTTTGATCAACTCCATCTCATGTCGAAGTGTTTCGGCAAGGTCCTCAGTCCATCTGCAACCTACCATAGCACAAACACATAGCATCCCAGCATCAAAATTTGGTCTGACCTGGTTCTCCCATGCGCTATTGTCATGCCTCCGAAACTTCATCACCCCCACAAGACTTCGCTGACACAAAATAGCCCCTATTGTTTTCCACCTGCGCTGCATGTTTCGTCCACCGAAAACTCACAACACTGTATCTCAACAAAGGCCACTAGCGTTCTGCTTCTATCACTGCAACCATCCATTGTCGCAAAACATAGAATAGCCACCTGTACTGCCCCCAAGACAGAACTCAAAATCATCTTCGTTGACGATCTTGACTTCTCAGCCGAGCCCACTTGAATCGGCTGTTGAATCTGTCACCTAGACAGTTCTTCATCAATATGCAGACTCTTCAGACACACCCCCACGATACTGCCTCTTCGGTACTGCCTCCTCTATGATTTGAGACATACCCCCACGGTACTGCCTCCTCTATGATGCTTCCCCTCCAAAGCAACACACCAAACTAAGTCCATCTAGTTCAGCTCCTCAACCAAATCCCTCAATGACTTGGTTGCCGAATTCTTCACCTCAATCTGTCCTCTTCGTCAAGGTGCCTCGAATTCCCGATACCACAAGTATTACATTGCAATACTGCATACTTGTCCATTGTACAACAATCAACTCTTCCTGCCGAATTCATCTCAGCCTATACCAGACTGCCGCAATCCATCGCTGTTGAATTCTATGCAGTATGTTTTTCGTTGGCGCATCCTCACACCTAGAGTTAAACCATGATCTCTCCATCATCATAGGTATGAAACTCTCCCATCTTGGTCCCAACATGACTAGAGCCCATCTCTGCCATTGTTCTGTCTTCTTCACCCTACATTGTCCATCATCAAGGTCTCCCCGTCGAAGACACCAATTCTGCCTCCCCCAAGGCAGTAAAGTCACCAAAATCTTCGCAACTTTGTCTTGCCATTCGACCAAGTCTTCATCAACTTCGTCATTGGATTTTGCTTCCCACACCCTAACCATTCCTTCGTCAAGATGATGCACAAAAATCCCCCAAGTTCTGCCCCCACAAGGCAGCAAGCAGGGCCAGACAGCATCCTCGCCGATATGCTGGCCCATGACGACTGAATTCTATCTCGGTCATCAAGCAAACACATAAGATTTGCACATGTCACATCCCCAACACCATCTTCCACACTGACAGCATCAAGGTTTCCCTTTGTTGGGCAACCATCCCATACAAAGTAATTTTCCATTGCAAGAGAAAAATAGTGTAAATTCAGTTTTGAACCCTTACCACTTTGCCTTCTCGTCTGACCTTCCATCATCAGCAGCAAGTTTGGGCTCTCTCCCACTGAATTGCCCCTTCTCTTTCGTCTCACCCTTCCCTTTTAGGTTTCGACAAAAACTTAGAAACTCCCAGCAATCCCATCGCTGGCACTTGTTCTCTAGTTTGCCATTCCATTGACATTTCAATGGCCGAATCAGCATCCACTTTGATTTGATCCCTTGTCATTACTTTGCGTTACCCACAAATTCGTTAAGCCACCCAACTCCGCAAGTCTTTGAACATCAACCCTGCCAAAAATCCGCTCGCAAGTTTTCCTCAAAATGGCTTCAAGCAAATCAGCCCTTCGATCTGCCTCACAGAACCCTTTAGCATCTGTGCTACGAAACAACCCATTATTTCGTCATGAACGCAAACTACGCTCTATCCTCAAGTTTCTGCCAGTCCATCAGCAGCAACAATGTTTCTCCCAAATCAGTCTCATCGATTTGTCTAGAGAATCAACAGCATTCTCATCGCTGATCATTGCACTGAAATCTGCCTCTCCATCGGCATAAGTTGTAGCCCTCCCGAATCAATCCGTTGATTTGGCCGCAGAATCATTCTCATTGTTCTGCCAAGAAAGCAACCGTGCTCTGATACCAGTTGTCACGGGGTAATTTTTCGCTACGCGAATAAACCCGTGCGGCAGCCTAGTCCCTCGCTAGACTCAGCCTTCCCTCGTTTATCCACTCGTGTTTGCCTATTAACTAAGTGTTTCCCTCACCCAAGAGGTTTCCCCACTTTCCCATGTTAAAGACAAGCGGAATACACAAGTAGAATTGCTCTTAACCAAGCACACTGAGATTACAAGAATACCTCTCAACCTTTATTTATCACATCAACAAAGGATTACACAACGTGTGCTATGCACAGAATTCGCATGCTACACCAACAAGTTTACATACGTTATTTCCTCTCTATGCATTCTATTCTCTATATATTCTCCCTACACAACAAAGAATTACCATCACCATTTATAGCCAAGTATGTGAGCTGCGGGGCACCTCCATGATCCCCATATTTCAGGACATAATAGGTACTTACTCCCCCATGATCCCCATGATCATTTGTGGCTCACCCATATCCCCATTTCCAGGATATAGTGGAGAACTTCCTCCCCCATGTGCTTCATGATTTCAGCAACTTGGAAACACCCCAGTTATGCTCCCACTTTCTGTATGCTTGCCTGACAGTCCCATTTGCCAGCTCTAGCTTCATCTGCTGCTAAATCACCCACATGCCTTGGACAGTCCTTCGTCCAAGTTTTAGATCATGCCAAGTCAAGCCCCTGACTTGCACAAGCTCTTGTGCGCTGCCGAGTGCGCACCCTGGGTACAGTCGCCAAATATTGCGATGCCAAATCCGCATCTACGTGCAGACCCCCATGTCTGCGCTGCCGAATGCACATCTACGTGCAGGCTGCCCAATCTTGCACTGCCCAATTCGCTTCTGCGTGCAGGCCCAAAATCCTGCGCTGCCGAATTCACAACTGCGTGCAGGCCCCAATCTTGCATTGCCAAATTCGCTTCTGCGTGCAGGTCCCAATTCCTTCGCTGCCGAATTCGCAACTGCGTGCAAGCCCCAATGTCTGCACTGCCGCATTCGCATCTGCGTGCAAGCTAGCCAAATCTTGCGCTGCCGAATTCCCATCTGCGCGCAGGCTCCCAGTGTTTGCGCTGCTGAATTCAGTAACAGCCCCAATTCTCGTCCGCCCATATCCCAGACGAGTTTTCCTGTCTCGCTTGGACATTCCATCGCCAAGCCCATAGACATCACCAATCTGTGCTGCCGCATTCCTCGACAGCCCCAGTTCTCGCCAGCCTATGCCCCTGACGAGTTTCCTTGTCTGGCTTGAGCATTCCATCGCCAAGCCCATGTTTGTCAACATCCTGCGCTACCCCGCATTTCTCGACAGCCCCAGTTCTCGCCAGCCTATGCCACTGATGAGTCTTCCATTCTGGCTTGGACATTCCATCGTCAAGCCCAGCAATCTGTGCTGCCGATATTCCCTTTGACAAACTTATAGCCGTATAAATCTGCGCTGCTAATATATCCCATCGTTGGCATGGCTGCCAGCACCCTTAGGCCTGGTATTGGACAGCATGCCTTAGGTGTGCACCCCGTGCACATTTTAACACTGTAACAGCAAGCATCACACCTTCAACTGCCACAGCCATCTCTCTGTCGCCTAAACATGACCTGACTTTATCTTCTTTTCCATTTGATTCCCCCACTAATTTAGCCACAAGCTCAAGCATCGAGAATCAAACATAGCCGGCCTACAACCTTAAAGATGAACAATTCAAGTAACATGCATGAGCTTCCTCTCTCATCATCCAATATTCAAAATTCAATGTTATCACTGTCGTCAAAAAGTAAAAAAAAAACGAAGATCCCATTAATCACGGATTCTAAATGCTTTTTAGGCTTTCTCCCCATTAGAGAGACTGATAACCTTGAAAATCCTGAATCGAGTTGAAGCCAAGAAAGTGAAATTGAGAGACAAAGAGTTGGAGGTCGGAAGTGATGATGGTCTTGTTACTATTTGCTTATTTGCGAGTGGACACAGTAGATTAAATAATAGATACTTGTTTTTTATTGATAAAATATAGATTGAGAGCACAACTTGGCATTTTGATTATTAAAAATTCTAACTGGTTTTAAAGTTAGGTATAGAGATTAATTGTGTAGAGAAAAAGTATTAACAGCCCAATTATATTCTACCTAAGATAAGTTGTATTGTTTTATTATCTGATAAAATCTAAGGGCTTGTTGTGAAATCTAATTATTGATCCATTTATAGTTTAAGAAAAATCCTTATCTATAAGGAGATTCTTATCTTATTGGGTAAGAATCTAATTGTTCTATATCGTAATTTTTTTTAATATCGAGAATATATTTTACGTATAAAATTGTAATCCCTAATACTAAAACAAAATAAAATAAATTTTTTGTTGTTTTTGAAATTTTGGTCAATGTTCTCTTGATTTTAATAAACTAGATATTAAAGTTAAAATGCATGCTAAAACATTGTTTTTGGTGTACGAAAAAAACACAATATGATTTTTTAGCTTTGAGACGCTTGGCCGTATGCACAAAAATATTTTTTTCTTTTTTTTGAATTTTTTAAAGTTTTTACAAAAACCAAGTATTTTAATACTAGATTTGTATTTTTTAACATAAAATATAGACTGATATTAAAAAAACAAAAAAGTAGAAAGATACACCAAAAAATTATAATTTTATAAGCATTTTTGAAAAAAAATTGAATTAAGTCGAACCTGGCCCAAATGTTTTTGATTGGGTTGAGTCTACCCATTTAAATAGTAGGTCTCTCCACTATTCATATGAACAATGACAAGACCCAAAGAAGAAGAAGAACGAGAAAGGGAAGAAGGTGTACCCACGGTGGCTCACGGTGCTTCTGGTGCCTGCGGCGTGGCAACAGTGCTGCTAGTGGTTGTTAAGGGCATAAGGGCCGACAGTTGCTCTTTTTTTCCTTCTCTTTATCTCTCCTCTATTTTTTGCTCTTTTCTACTACTTCTTCTTCTTCTTTCCTTACAGTTTTTTCCCTCTATTATGCTTTCTCTTCTCTTCTCCTCTCTTTCTATTCTTTTTTTTTTCTCTTCCCTTCCTCTATTTTTATAGTAAAAAATAGGGGAAGGAAAGTGGTTAGGGTGGCCATTATGCTACCAACACCTTCGGGCTTAATTGCTTAGGTTAGGGAGGTTGTGAAACCAAACTTATCTATGTTTTTATTATCATCATTTTTTTCTTTTACAAATTATATATTATCTTTTTTCCTTGGTTGTTAACCTTAACAAAATAACATAAATAATATAATAATTCAATCTGCATCTCACAATTATATGTTAAAGTGTGTGTGTGAAAATAAATGTTCAAGAATACTTGTTAAATGTGTATATGAGCAGAATTAAGCGATAACAATGCAAAAGTTTGTAAACCTGAATATTTCAAGAAGCATTTTGATAGACCTTGTTATAAATATTGCAAATAACCATTGAAAAATGATAACCAAGATATGTCTCAAAAGTCAATAAAATTCCTATTTACTCTATTATTTTAGTAATAACAGTTTGCAAATGGTTTAGAAAAAAGAAAACATAGTTAGTTTTGTTTTTTAATATCAATTTCTACCCTTTTCCATCAACTAATATGAAACATTGTCCTTAATGTTCTAAGGTAGAAAAATAGAGTATATAAGACATCATCTGTAACACTGAATACTAACAAACCTGAAACACAGTTAAACAAATATAAGAAATAACAAAATAAAATAATATACTATTAAGAAAATCAAAAGACACAAGGATTCACAAACGAAGGCTCAAATCCAATCTAAACATTTTATGGCTTTCCTTAATTGACCAATTTATACGACTCATGGAGAGATCAATTATAGGATTGAAAGATTGTAGTTGGTCAATCAATTTTTCAGTAGTAGTAACAGATATTATGATTTGTCATACCAAAAATGTTAGAAATTCATGTTCCACATCATGATCAAGAAAAGACAATAATTTATCATAAAAACAATTAACATTGAACAAACTTATGAGTTTATGGTGAATGTGCAGCTAGGCTCAAGAGGTAATATAAAAGATATCTTCCAATGTGCCTAGACTACCTAGTAAAGCAATGAAGACATCAACGTGTTTAAACATTGTATTCATTCGTTTAGATATTGTGGAGACCTATAGTTCCTCTCCAATTATTTTTTCAATGATGTTCACTTGTGCTAAAGCTTTAAGGATAACCCCCAAAACTTAACTCTCTTCTAAAAATATAGTTATTAACACTTCCCCCATTAACCTAAGGCTGCTTCCCTCATACACTAAATAAATCTTTCTCTTAGCTAGTATCTAACCAAGATGATTTGATGATTCTAAAAACTCTATTTCCTTCCCAAGACTAAATCCACTGAAAACACAAATTTTTTTTATGTGATGACTTAAGGAACTTGTCATTTCTATAAACTTCTATATCTGTTGAATGTATGGTGACACGACTAAAAGATTGATGTCTTCTCCAAAGTGCAGGAGTGTCGAAGTAATAAATAACCCAGCAAGACCGGAGTCGAACCACAGGGAGGTTAATTGTACAAATTATAAATAACAATAATACAACAACAACAACAACAACAACAACAACAACAACAACAATAATAATAATAATAATAATAATAATAATAATAATAAAGAAAAAGAAGGAGAAGAAGATCAAGATGATGAGAACTTTGAAATAGAATATTAATATAAAGATTAAACAATGATAATAACAAATATCAAGGTTAGAGATTCCACTAATGGTATGTCAAACAAGTATAGTATAAACTCTTATTGTTAAATTAGAAACCACACACAAAAAAGGTTCCAATCGGATTATAGATTGTTAACATGATGACTAATTGATGAGTAAGTAGCCAACTCTTGACTTCGTGACAATCCTTATCTTCTTTTGTCTGCCTAAAAGGTCATTAATAACATCACAATTGCAACCACTTGAAAACATGAACGTTGTAGGAAATTGTCTCAGATTTCTTGTGTAAAAACTTTAGATCATTTCAACTTCTAGAACTTCAAATATGACCAAAATACCGAATAGTACTCGGGTTGGAAGACAAATTCAGACTTATTTGTTGCTTCTTCAATTTGAACTTCAAAATGACATTTTAGATCTTAAAATCTATATTAAAGTTATAGCCCTATGTCTTACCTTTCCATCCATACAAAGTAGACCTAAATCTGAGATCTACAGCTCTAAATATGATCCAATTACTGAACAGTGTTCCAGTTTGGACTGCATCGACATCTCTTTTCTAAGTTTGACCATCTCTTTGTCCTTTTAATTTCAGTTCTTAAATTCATCAATCAATCCTTTCATTTATGTGATAGGCCTATAATTAAAATTAACATTTACCATTAATTAAAGGTATCTTATATTATTAGATACGTTATTATAAAACATATTTTAGTTAAGGAGTTATTGATACTTCGAGGGCAAAATAAGGATATAAAACCTTGATAAAAATGCACTTTTAAGTACCAATCACACCCCCCCAACCAGCTTATTACTAGTCTCTAGTAATCAAAGCATTAAAATAGAAAAATACTTTGCAAATTCTATAAAGCAAAGTAGTCATCATTCAACTTCCATTAATCTATCTAGATAAACGAACTCTTATTAAATTTATATATCTGCTCAATACCTCTTAACAAGATATTAATAAACCTTTCTTTTGTGCTCAATATATCAACACATAATTATGGGGCTTTTCATGGAAGAAAACAAAATTGTTGTTCTAATATTTAAGGTTAACTTCCTTGGGTTGAGATTATGTTTTTTTCTTTTCTTTTTTAAATATATATACATATAACTTAAAACACCATGCATCTTTAACCCATGTAATGAGCTTTCAGCTATTGACTCCCATACCAGTTGGTGTTAGGGCATTAGGTGTTGAAACATCCCTACAAGCTTAGTAACTCGGGTCGCAGATACTAATATGTAGATAGTGCAATATTTGATTCCCTTAAGCTTTTCTCCTCAACCCATATAACAAATGTTGGGCCAATAACTTCCAAGTCAATCGACTTTTGGGTATTAGGTGTTAAAACACCCCTTCGAGCTTAATTGCTTAGGTTAGGGAGGCTACGAAACCAAACTTATCTACATTTTTATTATCATCATTTCATTTTTTTTCCTTTTTCTTTTTATTTTTTTCTTTTATTTTTTTAATTATATACTATCCCTTTCCCTTAGTTGTTACCTTTAACAAAAGAACATAAATAATATAATAATCCAATATGCAACCCACAATCATATATTTAAAGTGTGTGTGTGTAAATTAAAGTTTAAGAATACATGTTAAATAAGTATATGAGCAGAATTAAGTGATAACAATGCGAGAGTTTGTAAATCTGAATATTTCAAGTATTATGATAGACCTTGTTATGAATGATTACTAAGATATGTCTCAAGAGTCATAAAAAGTTCTCCTTACTCTACCATCATAGTAATAACAATTTTGCACATGCTTTATGAAATATAAAACACAGTTAGTTTTTTTTTAGCTACTATCCTCTCCCCCCAACTAAAACAAAACATTGTTTTCAATGTTTAAAGGTAGAAAGATAAAGTATAGAAAATATCACCTAAAATAATGAACACTAACAAACTTGAAACACACTGAAACAAATATAAGAAATAACAAAACACAATAATAAAACCAAAAGATATAAATATTCACAAATGCAGGCTCAAATCCAATCTAAGCTTTTTACGGCTTTCCTTAGATGATCAATTTATGCGACTCATATAGGGATCAATCACAGGAATGAAAGATTGTAGTTGGTCAATCAATTGTTCAGTAGTAGTAGTAGAGATTATGATTTGTCATGCAGAAGATGTTAAAAATTCATGTTTCACAGCATGATCAAGAAAAGACAATAACTTATCATAATAACCATTAACATTTAACAGACTTATGAGTTTATGATGAATGTGCAGTTAGGCCCAAGAGAAAATATGAAAGGTCTCTTCCAATGTGCCTAGACCACCTAGTAAGGCAATGAAGGCATCAACATGGTTAAACATTGCATTCATTTGAGCAGACATTGTGGAGACTTGAAGTTCCTCTCCAATTGTTTTTTCAATGATGTCCCCTTATTCCAAAGTTTTGGGGACGACCCCTAAAACTTGACTACCTGCTAAAAATACAGCTATTGACACACCTCCCATTAACCCAAGACTGCCTCCCTCATACAGTAAATGAATCTTTCTCTCAACTAGCACTTGACCAAGATGATTTGCTGATTCTAAATCTCCTTTTCTTTCCCAGGACTAAATCCACTGAAAACACAAATACTTTTTATTTGATAACTTAAGGAACTTGCCAATTCTATACACTTCTATATTTGATGAATATATGGGTTGAATTGAAATGAAGGGAAGGCAGAGAGGATTTTATAGATGAGAAATTAAAAGGGCAATCATACCACCTATGTGTAGGCCAGTTAGAGTCTCACTCTCTCTCTCTCTCTCTCTCTTTTTATTTCTTTATTTGAAAAAACATATGTATGTACAAGCAGTTATGATTATGGCTCACATTTTCCCTTGGTTTTACATCCAAGAATAGCTTAAACACCCTTTATGGGTTGGGGATAGGCTTCTCATCCAGTTTTTTTAAAAACTGGCAAACAAAATCTTTTTTAGTTAGATTCCCAAAACTAAGTCGATCATGTTTTTTATAAAAATGGTTTGTAATTCATGAATTGCATGATGCTTATCTACACTATGATGAGACTTAAGAGTTAATAGAAGATTATCTAAAAACTCTCTATTTTGAAATAAATCCCACTTTTTGATAATTTTCACAAGTTTTGCGGAATGCATGTGATTCCTTGAATATGGTGGGCTAGTAAAATCTATTTTCTAAGATTTTTACAATTCTCTTTTTTATGAGAAATGATCCCAATGTGCCTTAGAGTGACAAAATTTAATGACATTACTTACCTCATTGTCGAGAATGCACGTTGCTCAAAAAATTTCTTTTGTCTTCAGTACTCAAGTGAGCTGGAAAACATCCTAAAGCAAGAAAATTGATATTTTTAGCAAACCAAGGCATTGAACTAAGAGAAAATAAGGATTCATCAGGAAAGTAATCATTGATTGGTGTGATGTCAGGTGTCGAATTTGTTGTCACTTTTGATAAAAGATCCGCATCAACATTTTTGATGCCTTTTTCATCCTCGATTTCTTCCTGATTGGTTATAGCATGAGGAAATAGAAGTGCTAGTGGGGAATCAGTCTTTTCTTTGCAATGTTCAGATTCAACCCCTTCCTTACCCTCAGAGATTGACTCATCATCTTTCTCACAAGGTTCAAGAATTGGTTTTTGAATAACCTTACCACTACGAAGAGTGATGATTTATTTCACTTGATCTATGTGTTGACTTCTAGAACTACTTGCATTTGCATTGTATTGCCCCTTGGGATTTTGCTGTGGTTGAGATGGAAACTTACCTTACTCTTGAAAACTGAGAGCAAATATGAATTTTGCAAGAGTGTTTTTAAAATCTGTTATACTTTGAGTAAGTTTAATGTTGATTGTCTCTTGCTTTTCAATAAATGCATACAATGTTTCCTCAAAATTACTTCTAAGAGGTGGAGCATAAAAAAGTGCATATCCATAAGAATTTTAGAAATCATGGTGTGCTTGAAACTATGGTGGTAAAGTTTGTGCATTATCACTTTTCCAACTGAAATTTAAATGATTTCTCCAACTAGGTTTGTATGTTTGCGAGTATAGGTTATGATTGGGCCTTTGAAAACAATTTAAAATATGAGCTTGTTCATAGAGACATTCCTTAAAAGAAGGCAATGTTAGACAATCATTGGTTGAGTGTCATTTATTTTATAGATTTAATACACAATGTCTTGAATAAATTTTAATTGACCACTCTTTTTTAATTCTAGTGCCTCCACTTTTCTAGCTAAAGATGTAAACTTGGCTTGAAGGTCATGATCTTCTCTAAGATTATATATACCTCTACTAGATGTATGAGGTTAAGTTTTCCTCGGTGCCTCATAAGTACCCGCGGTGTTCCAATTTTAAGCATTCTCAACTAACAAGTCTAAGTACTTCAATGCTTCATTAGGGTATTTATCTTCAAAAGTTCCATTGCATATCAATTCAACCATTTGCCTATCTCTGGGTGTTAACCCTTCATAAAAATGTGAAACCAATCTCCATGTTTCAAAACCATGATAAGGGCAAGTATTAAGCAAGTCTCGATACCTATCCTAACATTGGTAAAATGTTTCTCCTGGTTTTTGAGTGAAAATGGTGATTTGTATTTTGAAAGAATTTGTTCTGTAAGATGGGGAAAACTTCTTTAAAAACTGTTATTGCGTTTCATCCCAAGTACAAATGGATCCAGGTCTTAAATTTTGTAGCCATATTTTAGCTTTATCTTTTAATGAAAAAGGAAAAAGCTTTAATCTGATAGTGTTTATGCTACAATTTGAATCATTATATATGTTACAAACCTCCTCAAATTCCCTTAAATGCAAGTATGGATTTTTCAATTCTAAGCTATGAAAAGAAGGTAAAAGTTGAATAATGTCTGGCTTAAAATTAAAATGAGATGCATCGGGAGGAAAAACTATGCATGATGGTGCACTTGTTCTTATAGGATTCATGTGGTCTCTAAGTGTTCTAGCACGATTATTCTCATTATTCTCATTATAAAGTGATTGATTATCTTTCTCGACCATATTTTCTGAAAATAATGAGGATACCCAACAAAGTCTACTACTTAATGTACGTGACCACACTCTCATGCACGTGTAGGAATAGAATAAAAGGAAATAGAAAATAAAAGAAGAAGAAACAAGAGAAAAGAAACAAAGTTATATCCAAGAAAAGTGAAAAGAGAAAATAAAATAAATATTATAATTTATACAAAACTTACCTCCTCGGCAACAACACCAAAAACTTGATACGACTAAAAGTTTGATGTCTTCTTCCAAGTACAGGAGTGTTGAAGTAATAAATAACCTAACAAGACCACGGTCAAACCACAAGGAGGTTAATTATACAAATTATAAATAACAATACTACAACAACAATAACAATAATAATAATAATAAAGAAAAAGAAGGAGAAGAAGAAGATGATGATGATGAGAACTTTGAGATGGAATATTAATGTAAGGATTAAACAATGATAATAACATATGTCAAGGTTAGAGGTTCAACTAATGGTATGTCAAACAAGTATAATATATACTCTTATTGTTAAATTGGAAACCACATACAAAGGAGGTTCCAATCGGATTATAGATTATTAACATGATCACATTAGTCATCTTATTCAATTAATGCTAATACTTGTAAATTTCGTCAAGCATTCATGATTATAAGTTATGTTAACAACAAATCAAGTTCCTTTCATAGCTCAGGTGTCGATTATACCATACAGTATGAACTATGAAAGTGCCAAGTATTTGTTGTTCCAAGTGTTATACAACATAAATTAAGATTAGCCATTTAACAAGCAAAGTATTAAAGAGTGAAAAAGATAACAAATACAAAACATGTTAGTATCAAACATTAAAGTTCATATTCAGTTTACACTATACTTATTCTTACACCATTAGTGTAACATTTTCATCTTGACATAATAAACTTAGCTAAACATAATAAAATAAACAAAAATAAATAAATAAAACAAGAACATAAACAAGATAAAGGTTAACTAAGTAAAGCAAAAGAAATGAAAGGTATAAACTTGATATTAATGAAAGCAAAGCATAAGTAATACAAAAAAAAATACAAAGAGAGAAAGCAAAAGTATGATCTTGATCTAGAGACCAAGATGCCTAAATGCATGGCAAATACCTCCTTTTATATGCCAAAATTATGAACTATTGATTTGATGACTAATTAATGAGTAGGTGACCAACTCTTGACTTCGTGACAATCCTTATCTTCTTTTGTCTGCCCAAAACATCATTAATAACATCAAAATTGGAACCACTTGAAAACATGAAAGTTGTAGGAAATTGTCTCAGTTTTCTTATGTAAAAACTTTAGATCATTTCGACTTCTAGAACTCCAAATATGGCTAAAATACTAAATAGTGCTCGGGCTAGAGGACAGATTTGGACTTCTTTGTTGTTTCTCTAATTTGAACTTTAAAATGACCTTTTTAAATCTTGAGGTCCATATAAAAGTTGTAGGCCTATGTCTTACCTTTCCATCCATATAAAATAGACTTAAATTTGAGATCTACATCTCTAGATATGATCCAATTACTAAACAGTATTCTAGTTTGGACTGCACCAACATCTCTTTTCTAAGTTTGGCCATCTTTTTATCCTTTTAATTTCAATTCTTAAATTAATCAATCAATCCTTTTATTTATGTGATAGGCCTGTATTTAAAATGAAAATTTACCATAAATTAAAGGTATTTTATATTATTAGATATGTTATTATAAAACATGCTTTAGTTAAGGAGTTATTGATACTTCGAGTGCAAAATGATGATATAAAACCTTGATAAAAATACACTTTTAAGTACTAATCATATGGTTTGAGTAGAAATAAAAGGAAAGAAGAAAATATTTTATAGATGAGAAATTGAAAATGCAATCATATCACCTATGTATAGGCTAACAGGATTCTATCTCTCTCTTTTTCTCTATTTTTTTTATAAAAAAAAGCATGTGTATGTATAGGTAGTTGTGATTATGGCTCACACCATTTCTTGGTTTTACAACCAAGAATATCATGCCTTTTATAGATCGGGGATAGGCTTTCCATCCAGTTTTCTTAAAAACTAGCAAACATGGTTTTTTTAGTCAGATTTCCAAGACTATGTTGAGCATGTTCTTTATGGAAATAGGGTCATAAGTCATAAAAGGCATAATGCACATCTCCACCATGATACATTCAAAAGTTAATAGAATATTATCTAATGATTCCTTATGTTTTGTAACAAATCCTCACTTTTGACAATTTTCACAAGTTTTACAGAACACATATGTGTCTTTGAATATGGTGGGCCAATAAAATCCACATTGTAAGATTTTTGCAGTCGTCTTTTTTGAAGAGAAATGACTCCCACATGCCTCATAATGATAAAATTTAATGACACTACTTTCCTTATTATCAGGAATGCATCTTTGAAATATTTGATCAGGATAATTTTTAAATAAATTAGGGTTATCCCAATAAAAGTTTTGCACATCGTTGAAAAACTTTTTTTTTTCTTTGGTACTCTAGTGAGCTAGCAAAAATCCTAAAACAAGAAAATTGATATTTTTAGCAAACCAAGGCATTGAACTAAAAGAAAGTAAGGATTAGTTAAGAAAGTAATCATCGATTGGTATACTATCGGATGTCAAATCTGTTGTCACTCTTAATAAAAGATCCACATCAATATTTTCATTGCCTTTTTCATTTGTGATTTCTTCTTGAGAATAAATCATTTACAAATCTTCAAATTCATTCAACTTATTTTTACTTAAAGTATATTCAAGTTAAACAAAAATTAATTCTTCAATATGATATACTTCTTATAATTCATTATCATCTCTAGGTTGCTACCAAATGTTGAAAATATTCATCTTCAATGTCATGCTTCCAAATGATAGCTTTATTAGTCCATTCTTATAATTAATCAATGAATTATAAGTTACAAGAAATGGACATGCTAAAATAACAAGAATTAAATTATATACTTCAACAGTTTGTGTATCCAGGATAATGAAATCCACAAGATAAATGAATTTATCAACTTTACTAACACATCTTCAACTATTCTTCTAGACACTTTTACAGACCTATTAGCAAGTAATAGAGTTACAGAAATTGGTTTTAACTCACCTAGATTTAAAAGACTGAATATGGAAGTAAATTCATACTAGCTCCAAGCTTAAGTAAAGCTCTTTCAATTTTATGTTCTTTAATAAAACAAGAAATTATAGGACAACTAGGGTTTTTATATTTCAAAGCATTATTGTTATAAAGAATGACACTTACTTGTTCGGCTAAAAAGGCTTTTTTTCACATTTTATTTTCTTTTCATAATGCACAGATCTTTTAAAAATTTAGCATAAAAAAGAACCTGTTTAATAGCATCCAACAAAGTTATATTGATCCTTACATGTTTGAAAGTTTCAAAGATTTCAAAGTTTTGATTCACTTTTCTTTGTTTGGTCATGACATGAGGAAGTGGAAGTGTTGGCAGGGAATGAGTCTTTTCTATGCAATTTTCAGATTCAACCCATTCCTTACTCTCAGAGATTAACTCATCATCTTTCATACAAGGTTTAAGAGTAGGTTTTTCAATAACCTTACCACTATAAAAAGTAGTGACTAATTTAACTTGATCCATGTGTTGGCTTCCAAATCTACTTGCATTTGCATTGTATTGCCCATTGAAATTTTATTGTGGTTGAGATGGAAACTTACCTTTCTTTTAGAAACTGAGAGCAGATGTCAATTTTGCAAGAGTTTCTTTAAAATTTTTCATGCTTTGAGCAAGTTGAGTAGTGATTGTCTTTTGCTTTTCAATGAATACATGCGATGTTTCCTTAAGATTTCTTCTACGAGGTAGAATATAAGGAGGTGCATATCAATGAGAATTTTAGAAATTATGGTCTGCTTGAAATAGTGATTGTGAAGTTTGTGCATTGTTATTATCACTTTTCCAAGTGAAATTTAGGTGATTTCTCCAACCAGGTTTGTATGTTTACGAGTATGGGTTATGATTGGGCCTTTGAAAACTATTTAAAATATGAGCTTGTTCATAGAGACATTCCTTAAAAGAAGGAAATGTTAGACAATCATTGGTTGAGTGTTCATTTATTTTATAGATTTGATACACAATGTCTTGAATAAATTTTAATTGACCACTCTTTTTTAATTCTAGTGCCTCGAATTTTCTAGCTAAAAATGCAAACTTGGCTTGGAGGTCATGATCTTCTCTAAAGCTGTACATACCTTTACCAGATGTATGAGGTTGAGTTTTACCCGGTGCCTTATAAGCACCTGTAGTATCCTAATTTTGATCATTTTCAGCTAACAAGTGTAAGTATTTTATTGCTTCATTAGGGTCTTTATCTTTAAAAGTTTCATTGCACATCAATTCAACAATTTACATATCTCTAGGTGTTAACCCTTTATAAAAATATGAAACCAATCTCTATGTTTCAAAACCATGATGAGGATAAGTATTAAGCAAGTCTTAATATCTATGAGAAGGAAAAAACTTCTTTAAAAACTGTTATTGCATTTCATCTCAAACAAGAATGGATATAGGTCTCAAATTTTATAGCCATCTTTTAACTTTATCTTTTAATGAAAAATAAAAAAGCTTTAATTTGATGGTGTTAATGCTACAATTTGAGTCATTATACATGTTGCATACCTCCTCAAATTTCTCTAAATGCAAGTATGGATTTTCTAAATCTAAGCCATGAAAAGAAAGTAAAAGTTGAATAATGCATGACTTAAAATTAAAATGAGATGTATCAGGGAAGAAAATTATACATAATGGTGCACTTGTTCTTATAGGATTTATATGGTCTCTAAGTTTCTTAAATGGTTGTTCTTATTATTGTCATTATGAAGCAACTGATTATCTTTTTTGGCCATATTTTTTGAAAATGATGAGAACACCCTACAAAGTCTACCATTTAATATACGTGACCACACTCTTATGCACGTGTAGAAATAAAATAAAACAAAAAAAAAAAAAACAAAGTTAGATACAAGAAAAATGAAAAGATAAAATGAAAAAAATAATATAATTTATACATAAATTTATCTTTCCAAAAACGACACCAAAAACTTGACACGACTAAAAGATTGATGTCTTCTCCCAGGTGTAGGAGTGTTGAAGTAATAAATAACTTGCCAAGACCGGAGTCAAATCATAAGGAGGTTAATTGTATAAATTATAAACAATAACAACAACAACAACAACAATAATAATACTAGTAATAATAATAATAATAATAATAATAATAATAATAATAATAATAATGATATTTCAAACAAGTATAGTAATGGAAATCACACACAAAGGAGGTTCCAATCAAATTATAAATTATTAACATGATTACATTAGTTATCTTATTTGAATAATGCTAATACTTGTAAATGTTGTCAGGTATTCGTGATTATAACTTATGTTAACATCAAATCAAGTTCCTTTCATAGCATAGGTATAGTTTATACCATACGGTTTGTGCTATGAAAGTACCAAGGATTTGTTGTATCAAGTGTTATTCAACATAGATTCAGATTAGTCATTTAACAAGCAAAGTATTAAGAGTGAATAAGATAACAAATATAAAATATGTTAGTATCAAACATTAAAGTCTATGTTAAGTTTATACTATACTTATTCTTACACCATTGGTGTAACCTTTTCACTTTGACATAATAAACTTAGCTAAACACAATGAAAGAGAGAAACATAAATAAACAAGATAAGAAGATAAATAAGATAAAAGTTAACTAAGTAAAGAAAAGGAAATGGAAGGCATATATAAGATATTAATGAAAGCAAAACTTAAGCATTATAAAAATACAAAGAGAAAAAGTAAGAGCATAATCATGATGTGGAAACCAAGATGCCTAAATACATGGCAAATGCCTCCTTTTATATGCCAAAATTGGGAACTATTGATTTGATGACTAATTGATGAGTGGATGTCCAACTCTTGACTTGGTGACAATCTTTATCTTCTCTTGTCTGCCCAAAACATCATTGATAACATTAGATTTTGAACCATATCTCCACATGTAAGTTGTAGGAAATTATCTCAGCTTTCTAGATAAGAAATAGAGATCATTTGGACTGTTAGAACTCTAGATATGGGTTGAACACTTAACAGTGTCTAGGCTGTAGGTGTTGCGATGTTGTGGTCACACAAATTAATTACCCTGGCTTAAAACACAACACATAAGATAGTATAGAGCAAGCAAGGGGTCGATTCCACAAGGAAGATTTAGTTCAGATTTTTGTGCTATATGTTATGCAATTGGAGGGTTTTGATTTGTGATGATCTAAGCCATGGAAGAAATTAAACTAGCAAACAAAATCAATTGAAATCGAAATTTATAAAGAAAACAAACCTTGGTTGCAAGCACACATCCATCAACGAAAATTTAAACTAATCATTGAAACTAAAATTGCAGTTTATGTTCTGAAATTTTATCTTTTCTTAATGTTGATTAATTAATGAATCCATCATATAACTAATCCTAACCAAAAAACTATCAAAGTATTCGCACTAATGATTCAATTTAATGGTAGCTTTAAGAACTAGATTATTTCATCAAGATTAACATATAAGTTATCCGCAACTTGTGTCACTTTATTCAAATGTTCTTCCTAAGTTCAATAACATAGTTCCACCACAATTATCAAGTTTAGTTGTTTCACAAGTTCATATATCACAACTCTGGTTTTTATATTAAACTTAGCAATAGATTATTTACAACAATAACTTAGAGTCCGCTCTAGCAATCATCAACAACAATCATAGGAAATATGCATAGAAAAATAATCATACTCATTTATAACATAAACCAAAATAAAAGGAAGAATAAATCTCACGATTCTTGAAATCCAAAAGTTTGTTGTGTCCTTGCAACCAAGAATAGAGCTTAGCCTTGCATAACTATCGAACAACTACTTCTAAAGAATGAAGAATGTATAATTTTTAGTTTCTTAGAGGAGGGGGGCGTTTTTCTCCTCTTAGGTGGCTGCCCCCCTTCTCTTCTCTCATTCTTTTTATATCATAGGAAACCCTAGTCTCTATTTTACAATATAGTCCTCCTTTAAGTTGAGAGCATGATTTTTAGGTTTGTAGAGGAGGGAATTTGTGTTTCTTAACTTCTGGTTGTTGCCCCCTTTCTCTCCCCTCTCTCTTTCTTTTTACATGCTAAGAAACTCTAGTTTCTATTTTATAAAGTAATCTTCCCTTAAGTTGAATATTTATATTTAAGTACTTCAATAACTATTTTTCCTAAAAAGAAGAAATAGCCTTGCATGAAATCTTGAAGCTCTGACTTAGAAGAGCTAAATTGTTGATATAAAAAACTTGGATGTTGGTTTAGAAGCTTCAAAATATAATTTGGACTCGTTTATTCACGAAACCTGTTTGCTGGCAGAATTTAGTTGCCATCTTTAAAAAATCATATCTCCATTATATGAAATCTTTTTTGGCTAAAATTTAGAGCGTTTATAGAAATTTGAGTCCAAAATCCAAAACAACTAAGTTTACATCAATTGGACTTCATTAGCTCCAGATATTCAAGTTTTAATGGACAAAGGTCAATACTGGCAGATTGAGAGATTTGATTTTGAAAGCTGCGATTTCCATGCTCTTTTTCATTTAATTTTCTTGCTTTAGATGCAAAAAAAGGTATGGATGTTAGCTTTTTAATTCCACTAGAATCACTTCATTTTAATCTCTAGAATTTATGCTCTACATAAAATATCGACTGAACATCATACCTGCCAATTATCTCTAATTTACTCCTTTTTGCATCTTTCATCCAAAAGTGCCTTCAAAACATCAAACAAAGAATGTCAAGGCATTTTACATATAAAACATGGATAAAACATTAGGTAGATGTGGGTGAAACTATCAAATAATATAGTTATATTAGTAGGACATATTCAAACTTTTTCATTGTTGCTACAATTTGGACTTAAAAATGGTCTTATTAAACCTAAACCTCCACATAAAAGTTGTAAGCCTATGTCTTATCTTTCCATCCATATGAAGTAGATCTAAATCCGATTTCTATAGCTCTAGATATGATCCAATTACTAAACAGTGTTCCAGTTTGGACTGCACCAACATCTTTTTTCTAAGTTTGGTCATCTCTTTGTTCATTCAATTTCAGTACTTAAACTCATCAATCAATCCTTTAAGATAAACATTTATTACAAATTAAAGGTATCTTACATCATTAGATATGTTATTATAAAACATGCTTTAGTTAAGGAGTTATTTATACTTTAAGTGTAAAATGATGATATAAAACCTTGATAAAAATACACTTTTAAGTACTAATCAATAATGCATGAACAAATATGTATAGAATGAAAGCCCTTGGGTAAATAAATAACTATTAACAATGACAAACAAATACAACAATAACATAAAAATCAGACAAAAACAAAGCTAGTTTACAAGGTCCCTAGTGGAGTCGTCATTTTGTCGCACGTGTGCGGCTTCGCGTCGATCATCCACTCTAAAAACGTTGTATGTATAAATAGATATATAGTCTATTCTAGCAAGACATGGAGAGATAATGAATTCTTGTCTCTTATTAGTAAAACATGGTCTGAGAATCGCCACCTAATATTCTGGTTGCTAAGAATCATAACTGGTCTCAAAGATGAGGTACGAAGATTAATTGCATAAAAGGAAGGTATTAGCACCCCAACTATGCCCTACCTAAGATAAGCTGCATTGTTTTATTATCTTTTGAAATCTATGATCTTGTTGTGGTTTCTAATTATAAGTCTGTTTATGGTTTAAGAAAAATCCTTCTTTATAAAGAGATCCTTATCTTATCGAGTAAGAACCTAATTATTCTATATCATAAAAAAAAAAATTAATATTAGGAATACATTACATATAAATTCGTAATCCCTAATACTAAAATAAAACAAGATAAGATTTTTTTTGTTTTTGAAATTTTGATAATGTTCTCTTGACTTTCATAAACTAGTTATTAAAGTCAAAATTCATGCTAAAATATTTTTTTTGATTTATGAAAAAACATAATTTGATTTTTTAGCTTGGAGACACTTGATTGTATACATAAAAATATTTTTTCTTTTTTTAATATTTTTTGCATTTTTAGAAGTTTTGATGAAAATCGAGTATTTTAATACCGGATTTATATTTTTTTATAAAATAAAATATACACCAATATTAAGCAGATAAAAGTAGAAAAATGCATGGAAAACTTATTATTTTTCAAGCATTTTTGAAATTTTTTAATTGGGTCGGACCTGACCCAAAAGTTTTTAGTTGGGCCGAGTCTGCCTATTTAAATAGTGCGTCTCTCTACTATTCACATGCAATATGAATAATGGCAAAACCTGAAGAAGAAGAAAAAAAAGAAAGGGAAAGGGAAGAAGGCATACCCATGGTGGTTTATAGTGCTTTTGGTGATTATGGTGGTGGCAATGGTGTTGCTAGTGGTGGCTGGGGAAACCATGGCCGGTAGTGCTCTGTTTTTTCTTTTTTCTCTCCTCTATTTTTTGCTCTTTTCTTCTTCTTTTTTTCTTTTGGTTTTTTCCCTCTATTATGCTATCTCGCCTCTCTTCTCCTTTGTTCTTTCCTCTTGTTCTATTCCTTTTTTTCTCTATTCCCTTCCCCTCTTTTTATAGGCAAAAACAGGGGAAGAGAAGTAGTTGGGGAGGCCACCCCGCTACCACCCCTCCAACATGTGGAAAGTGTGGGTTGTGTCAATGTCCTTTTAAAGGGGATTCAGCATCTTTTTAAAGGGGAAGATGGCAGTGATAGAGGAAGAAAAAATCTTTCTATTCCCCTATTTCGTGCATTTAAGGGAAGAAGAAGATCTATAGTGCCATCAAAACGACACTGTTTTATGTTTTCGTTTTTTTTTTTTAACAGTGCATGAAACGATGCCGTTTTGGTCAAAACGTGTTGTTTCATTTAAAAAAAAAATGACAAAATATGTTAAAGTTCACATTGATTCTCAATTTGTAATTTGTTCGATGAAGTTATAAATTGCAATTTTAATTTAAAAATAAATGTAATTGCATCCTTACCAAAAATGAAATAGTAGCTCTGAAGTTGACTGCATTTTTCTCTTTGGTCATTGTCTTAAAGTTATGCAATTTCACTCTCAATTGAGCAATAAACTTCTAATTTTTTTTAATTAGGCTTCTGATTCAGTTTTAATTACTGCCCCTCTATTTACGTGCCTTTTCTATTTTGGTCCTTGGTTTCAGATTTCTTCAATTGAGTCCCTAATTGGCATTAAACTTTAATATTTATGCAATTAAATCATTTATTTGACCAAATTAACTCTCAATAATTATAATTTGACCTCAGAACTTTAATTTCTTCCAATTAAAGCTCAAATTGACTCCAAAATCATTTTTTCTTGCAATCAAACTCTTCATAAAGTCAATTAAAACTTCAATAAAATTTAATTGAATCCATAAACATCTAGTTTTGGCCTTTTCTTTCTCAAATTGAATTTTCTTTGTCAATAAGGCTTTTATCAATCAATAAAATACTATCAAATTTTAATCTTTATATTTTTTTAACCTCTTCAACCAATTTGTAACCATTTTTTAAACACTCTGGCCTCCTATTTGCATTGCTTGAATCAATTTTAGTCTTATATTTGAATTTATTATTATAAAATGATTCTTTGACTAATAAAAAACTATATTTACCAATCCATTGTTTTGTTCAGTTAAACAGATGAATGCGAGTATTATTTTTTTCAAATGAATTTTTTAAAAAAGAAAAAATAAATAGTTTTTTCAGCTAAAAAAATATTAGATTTAATGCCGAAATGTTCAGGTTTAATTTTGATTTTATGATATATAATCAAAGTAGGTAATGTTGGGAATTAATTTGGGTAATTATCAAAATTAATTATTCATTAGTTTTGGTTCCAAAATCCACTATAAAAAAGAGAGAGTGTGAAAGAAGAGTTTTCTACACCATTTTTCAAAATTTATAGACTCTTCTTTACATTATATTTCTAATGTTTTCTCCTCTTTTAGCTTTATTTTAAGCTTTGGAAGGTTAGGTCCATCATTATTAAGAGATATCTCAATTAGGTTCGTAGACATTATTTAGAGATTTTTAGAAGTCCACCTTAGCAATGTAGTGTTGTTGGAATCTTGAAAAGCTTATTGTAAATATCATTTACACCAAGTGATAAGCAATAAAATTTTAATGATAAATGATACATCATTAACAATAACAATGCTTCATCATTTTTAAAGTACTTTAGAAAGTAAGTACTCTTCTTTGGTTTTGTTTAATATAATAGATTATTATGCATATTATGATTGTTTTTCAATCTCTTAATCTTCTTTGGATATATTCTCAAAATATTTTCTACAATCTTTATATTTTTATAATATTTATAATTTTGAGATTATATATAAAATTGCATGCTTATAGTTTCAACATGTATAATTTATTTAGAATGCTTTTCTTATGATAAACTAAACATTAAAGCTCACTTGTCTAATTATTTTAGATTATAATCTTAAGGATTTATTCTTTGTTTTTTTTTTTAGTTTATATATGTAATTTCACAATCTGGTATGATATATTTATTCCATTTAAAGCAATTTTTATGCATGATGCATGTCACTTTTTTCCCCCAAATATTTAAAAATTTGTTTTTGTTTAGTTTATGCTTGTTTATGCAATCTTGTATGTATGTTTATACATATCATTTAGTTTTTATTCTAAATTATAATGATATGATGCATGTTTAAAAAACCTAAAATAATATTAAAGTATTTATTTAATCTTGTATGGTTGGAATATTTTTGTTTGTTTACTTGCTTTACATGCTTTATGTTAGATTTTTTATTTTCATGTGAGGAACCAAAACTTATTTATAAATATATGGCTATTACTTTTTTTTATATAGATTTTATGATGACTTTAACTCAAGAATTGGTTGTCCCAACTAATGTTGCTTCGACAAATACTACTTATGAATATTTCACAACATCTTTTATGGTACTCAATAAGAAACCTGAAAAACTCAATGGATTGAACTTTAAGAGGTGGTAGAAAAACATTATTTCATTTGATCACAACTTAATAAAGTTTTTGATTGAGGAAGCATCAAAGTTGCCGAATAATAATCTGATCTCATTAGTGTGGCAGCTATAGACAAATGGATTCATAATAATTTTGTATGCAAAAACTACATTTTAAATAGAATGGACAATATATTAAATGATGTGTGTAATTCAATCAAGGTTGAAGATGCCCATATGAAAAACGTTCATGGTTAATAAATTTTTAAATTTTTAAATGGTTGATTTAAGGACTGTTTTGAGTTAAGTTCAAGAATTTCAGCTCATCTTGCATGATATTCATGATAAAGGTATGTTACTAAGTGAATCATTCCAGGTGGTTATAATAATTAAAACATTGTCACTATCTTGAAAGGACTTTAAGAACTATGTTAAGCATAACATAAGCATAAGAAAATAAGAGTTAAGATTTTATTACGAGGTTAATGATAAAAAAAGAATAATAAGTTATTTGAAAAAAGAGCTAGCTTTTTCCCTTTTCTTTTGATTTTTGGCCATATGAGCCATTTTTAGATATCAAAAAATTCTAAAAAAAAATTAAGAATCTTCATTGATTTATTTATAGGTCTCTCATATTTTTGTTTTGTTTTGTTTTGATAGCTTTTACAATATATTCAATTTGTGGACTCTTAATGTTAAATGCGAATCTGATATGCAATACATCTCCTTCTTCTTCTTCTTTTTCTTAAAAAAAGGTAGTAATAATAAAGAAAATAAAAAATAAAAAAATATTTTTTTCTTTTATAATCTAAATTTTATAGATTTATTCATTGACACCAAAGTCAGGAATAATATACTTTTTGGGTTACATATTATTTACCAACACTAGAGTTGAAAATATTCAGAGGCAAATATTCATTAACATTAGAGTTAGAAATATTATAAATAGATCATTTAAAGCATTATACAACAAAATTCTTAGCAATTTAAGATAAAAATCAGCATTGTAGCCTGATACAACCAAAAGATTGATGTATTTTTCTTAGTGCAAGAGTGTCGAAGTAATAAATAATCCAGCAAGACCGAGGTCAATCACAGGGAGGTTAATTGTATAAATTATAGATAAAAATAATACAACAACAACAATAGTAACAATAATACTAATAATAGTAATAGTAATAAGAATACTAATTATAGTAATAATAATATTAGTAATAGTAGTAGTAGAAGAAGAAGAAGAAGAAGAAGAAGAAGAAGAAAAAGTTGATGAGAATTTTGAGAAGAAAGATTACCATAAGAATTAAACAATGATAATAACAAATGTCAAGGTTAGAGGATCCATTAATGGTATGTCAAATAAGTATAGTATAAACTCTTATTATTCAATTAAAAATCACACACAAAGGAGGTTTCAATCAAACTATAAATTGTTAACATGATCACATTAGTTATCTTATTTGATCAATGCTAATACTTGTAAATCTTATCAGGCATTCATGATTATAACATATGTTAACAATAAATTAAGTTTTTTTCATAGCACAGGTATAGGTTATATGACACGACTAAAAGGTTGATGTCTTCTCCCAAGTGCAGGAGTGTCGAAGTAATAAATAACCCGGCAAGACCGGGGTCGAACCACAGGGAGGTTAATTGTACAAATTATAGACAACAATTATAAGCAATAATAACAACAATTATAAAACAACAATAACAACAACAACAATAGTAATAATAATAATAATAATAATAATAATAATAATAATAAAGAAAGAGAAGAAGAAGAAGATGATGATGATGAGAACTTAGAGATGAAATATTAATGTAAGGATTAAACAATAATAATAACAAATGTCAAGGTTAGAGGTTCCACTAATGGTATATCAAACAAGTATAGTATAAACTCTTATTATTGAATTGGAAACCACACACAAAGGAGGTTCCAATCAGATTATATATTGTTAACATGATTACATTAGTCATTTTATTTAATTAATGCTAATACTTGTAAATCTCGTCAAGCATTCATGATTATAACTTATGTTAACAACAAATCAAGTTCCTTTCATAGCTCAGGTGTCGGTTATACCATACATTATGGGCTATGAAAGTGCCAAGCATTTGTTGTACCAAGTGTTATACAACATAAATCAAGATTAGTCATTTAACAAGCAAAGTATTAAAGAGTGAACAAGATAACAAATATAAAACATGTTAGTATCAAACATTAAAGTCCATATTAAGTTTACATTATACTTATTCTCACACCATTAGTGTAACCTTTTCACCTTGACATAATTAACTTAGCTAGACATAATGAAAGAAAGCAAAATAGATAAACAAAATAAGAACATAAAAGTTAACTAAGTAAATGAAAGGAAATGAAAGGCATAAACTTAATATTAATGAAAGTAAAGCATAAACATTACAAAAAATACAAAGAGAGAAAGGAAGAGCATGATCTTGATCTGGAAACCAAGATGCCTTAATGAATGGCAAATGCCTCCTTTTATAGGCCAAAATTAGTAACTATTGATTTGATGACTAATTGATAAGTGGGTGGCCAACTTTTGACTTGGTGACAATCCTTATCTTCTCTTGTCTGCCCAAAACGTCATTGATAACGTTAAAATTGGAGCCAGCTGAAAACATGAAAGTTGTAGGCAATTGTCTCAGCTTTCTTGTGTAAAAAAATTCAGCTCATTTGGACTTCTAAAACTCCAGATATGGCCAAAATACCGAACAGTGCTCGGGCTGGAAGACAGATTCAGGCTTCTTTGTTGTTGCTACAATTTGGACTTGAAAATGGCCTTTTTAGATCTTGGGCTCCATATGAAAGTTGTAGGCCTATGTCTTACCTTTCCATCCATATAAATTGGACCTAAATCTAAGATATATAGCTCTAGATATGACCCAATTACCGAACAGTGTTCCGGTTTGGATTGCACCGACATCTCTTCTCTAAGTTTGACCATCTCTTTATCCTTGCAATTTAAGTTCTTCAAGTCATCAATCAATCCTTTTATTTATTTGATAGGCCTGCATTAAAAATAGACATTTACCACAAATTATAGGTATCTTATATTATTAGATACATTATTATAAAACATATTTTAGTTAAGTTGTTATTGATACTTCAAGTGCAAAATGATGATATAAAACCATGATAAAAATGCACTTTTAAGTACTAATCACACCCCCCAACCAGCTTATTACTAGTCCCTAGTAAGCAAAGCGTTAAAACAATTTGCAAATTTCACAAAGCAAGGTATTCATCATTTAACTTCCATTAATCTATCCAGAAAAACAAACTCTCATTAAATTTATATATCTGCTCAATACCACTTAACAAGATATTAATAAACCTTTCTTTTGTGCTCAATGTATCAACACATAATTATGGGGCTTTTCTTGGAAGAAAACAAAATTTTTGTTCTAATGTTTAAGGTTAACTTCCTTGGGTTGGGATTACTATTTTTGTCTTTTTTTTTCTTTCTTTTTTATTTTAAAAAAAAATCTATATACATATAATTTAAAAACATCATGCATCTTTAACCCATGTAACGAGCTTTTAGCTAATGACTCCCAGACCAGTTGGTCTTAGGGCATTAGGTGTTAAGACACCCCTACGAGCTTAGTAACTCGGGTCGCAGATACTGATATGTAGATAGTGCAATGTTTGATTCCCTTAAGCTTTTCTCATCAACCCATGTAACAAGCGTTGGGCCAATAACTCCCAAGTCAGTTGACTTTAGGGTATTAGGTGTTAAAACACCCCTTCGGGCTTAATTGCTTAGGTTAGGGAGGCTACGAAACCAAACTTATCTACATTTTTATTATCATCATTTTTTTTTCTTTTTTTTTTTCTTTTTTTTAATTATATACAATCCCTTTCCCTTAGTTGTTACCTTTAACAAAAGAACATAAATAATGTAATAATCCAATATGCAACCCACAATCATATGTTAAAGTGTGTGTGTGTGTAAATTAAGGTTTAAGAATACATGTTAAATAAGTATATGAGCAGAATTAAACGGTAACAATACGAGAGTTTGTAAACCTGAATATTTCAGGAAGTATTATAATAGACCTTGTTAAGAATGGTTACTAAGATGCGTCTCAAGAGTCACTTTAACAAAAGAACTCCTTTACTCTGCCATCCTAGTAACAACAATTATGCACATGCTTTATGAAATGAAAAACAATTTTTTTTTATATATATCAACTACTACCCTCTCCCCCCAACCAAAACAAGACATTGTCCTCAATGTTCTAAGGTAGAAAGATAGAGTATAGAAGATATCACCTGAAATAACGAACACTGACAAAACCTGAAACACACTAAAACAAAAATAAGAAATAACAAAACACAATAATAAAACCAAAAGACACAAGTTTTTACAAACAAAAAAAAAATTCAAATTGCAGTTGTGAATGTGGCTCACATCTTCCCTTGGTTTTACGTCCAAGAACAGCTTAAACGCCCTCAATGGGTCGGGGATAGGCTTCCCATCCAGTTTTCTTAAAAACTGGCAAACAGGGTCTTTTTTAGTCAGATTCCCAAGACTAAGTCAAGTATGTTCTTTATGAAAATGGGTTCATAAGTCATGAATTACACGATGCTTATCTCGACTATGATGAGACTTAAAAGTCAATAGAAGATTATCTAAAGACTCTCTGTGTTTTGAAATAAATCCCACCTTCTGACAATTTTCACAGTTTTTGCGGAATGCATCTGACTCCTTGAATATGATGGGCCAGTAAAATTCACTTTGTAAGATTTCTACAATCCTCTTTTTTGATGAGAAATGATCCCCACATGCCTTAGAGTAACAAAATTTAATGAAATTACTTACCTCATTGTCGAGAATGCATTTTTGAAATATTTGATCAGGACAATAATTGAATAAGTAAGGGTCATCCCAATAAAAATTTTGCTCGTTGCTCAAAAATTTTCTTTTGTCTTCAATACTCCAATGAGTTGGCAAAAATCCTGAAGCAAGAAAATTGATATTTTTAGCAAACCAAGGCATTGAATTAAGAGAAAGTAGAGATTCATCAGGAAAGTAATCATCGATTGGTGTGATGTCGGGTGTCGAATCTGTTGTCACTTTTGATAAAAGATTCGCATCAACCTTTTCGATGCCTTTTTCATCCTCGATTTCTTCCTGATTGGTCATGGCATGAGAAAATGGAAGTGCTGGCGGAGAATCAGTCGTTTCTTTGCAATTTTCAGATTCAACCCCTTCCTTTCCCTTAGAAATTGACTCATCATTTTTCTCATAAGGTTCAAGAGAGGGTTTTTCAATAACCTTACCACTGCGTAGAGTAGTGACTGATTTGACTTGATCCATGTGTTGGCTTCTGGAACTACTTGCATTTGCATTGTATTGTCCCTTAGGATTTTGTTGTGGTTGAGATGGAAACTTACCTTTCTCTTGGAAACTGAGAGCAGATGTTAATTTTGCAAGAGTATCTTTAAAATCTGTCATGTTTTGAGCAAGTTGAGTGTTGATTGTCTCTTGCTTTTCAATGAATGCATACAAAGTTTCCTCAAACTTTCTTGTAGGAGATGGAGCATAAGGAGGTGCATATCCATGATAATTTTGGAAATTGAGGTGTGCTTGAAATGGTGCTTGTGAAGTTTGTGCATTGTTGTTCTCACTCTTCCAACTGAAATTTGGGTGATTCCTCCAACCAGGGTTGTATGTTTGGGAGTATGGGTTGTGGTTGGGCCTTTGGAAACTGTTTAAAGCATGGGCTTGTTCATGGAGACATTCCTTAAAAGAAGGCAAGGTTGGACAATCGTTGGTTGAGTGTTCATTTGTTTCACAGATTTGACACACAATGTTTTCAATAGATTTTAATTGACCACTCTTTTTTAATTCTAGTGCCTCGACTTTTCTAGCTAAAGATGCAAATTTGGCTTGAAGGTCATGATCTTCCCTAAGGTTGTACATACCTCCACTAGATGTATGAGGTTGAGTTTTACTCGTTGCCTCATATGTACCCGCGGCGTCCCAATTTTGAGCATTTTCAGCTAACAAGTCTAAGTACTCCATTGCTTCATCAGGGTCTTTATCTTCAAAAGTTCCATTGCACATCAATTCAACCATTTGCCTATCTTTAGGTGTTAACCCTTTATAGAAATGTGAAACCAATCTCCATGTTTCAAAACCATGATGAGGGCAAATACTAAGCAAGTCTCGATACCTATCCCAATATTGGTAAAATGTTTCTCCTGGTTTTTGAGTGAAAGTGGTGATTTGTCTCTTGAAAGAGTTTGTTCTATGAGATGGGAAAAACTTCTTTAAAAATTGTTGTTGCATTTCATCCCAAGCACGAATGGATCCTGGTCTTAAATTTTGTAGCCATGTTTTAGCTTTATCTTTTAATGAAAAAGGAAAAAGCTTTAATCTAATGGTGTTCATGCTACAATTTAAGTTATTATATGTGTTGCACACCTCCTCAAATTCCCTTAAATGCAAGTATGGATTTTCCAATTCTAAGCCATGAAAAGAAGGTAAAAGTTGAATAATGCCTGGTTTAAAATTAAAATGAGATGCATTAGGAGGAAAAACTATGCATGATGGTGCACTTGTTCTTGTGGGATTCATGTGGTCTCTAAGTGTTCTAGCACGGTTATTCTCATTATTTTCATTATGAAGTGATTGATTATCTTCTTCGGCCATATTTTCTGAAAATGATGAGGATATCCTACAAAGTCTACCACTTGATGTACGTGACCACACTCTCATGCACGTGTAGGAATAAAATAAAAAAAGAAGAAGAAAGCAAAAGAAGGATGAAGAAAACAAAATAAAAAGAAACAAAGTTATATACAAGAAAAGTGAAAAGAGAAAATAAAATAAATACTATAATTTATACAAGAACTTACCTCCCCGGCAACGGCGCCAAAAACTTGACACGACTAAAAGGTTGATGTCTTCTCCCAAGTGCAGGAGTGTCGAAGTAATAAATAACCCGGCAAGACCGGGGTCGAACCACATGGAGGTTAATTGTACAAATTATAGACAACAATTATAAGCAATAATAACAACAATTATAAAATAACAATAACAACAACAACAATAGTAATAATAATAATAATAATAATAATAATAATAATAATAAAGAAAGAGAAGAAGAAGAAGATGATGATGATGAGAACTTAGAGATGAAATATTAATGTAAGGATTAAACAATAATAATAACAAATGTCAAGGTTAGAGGTTCCACTAATGGTATATCAAACAAGTATAGTATAAACTCTTATTATTGAATTGGAAACCACACACAAAGGAGGTTCCAATCAGATTATATATTGTTAACATGATTACATTAGTCATCTTATTTAATTAATGCTAATACTTGTAAATCTCGTCAAGCATTCATGATTATAACTTATGTTAACAACAAATCAAGTTCCTTTCATAGCTCAGGTGTCGGTTATACCATACATTATAGGCTATGAAAGTGCCAAGCATTTGTTGTACCAAGTGTTATACAACATAAATCAAGATTAGTCATTTAACAAGCAAAGTATTAAAGAGTGAACAAGATAACAAATATAAAACATGTTAGTATCAAACATTAAAGTCCATATTAAGTTTACATTATACTTATTCTCACACCATTAGTGTAACCTTTTCACCTTGACATAATTAACTTAGCTAGACATAATGAAAGAAAGCAAAATAGATAAACAAAATAAGAACATAAAAGTTAACTAAGTAAATGAAAGGAAATGAAAGGCATAAACTTAATATTAATGAAAGTAAAGCATAAACATTACAAAAAATACAAAGAGAGAAAGGAAGAGCATGATCTTGATCTGGAAACCAAGATGCCTTAATGAATGGCAAATGCCTCCTTTTATAGGCCAAAATTAGGAACTATTGATTTGATGACTAATTGATAAGTGGGTGGCCAACTTTTGACTTGGTGACAATCCTTATCTTCTCTTGTCTGCCCAAAACGTCATTGATAACGTTAAAATTGGAGTCAGCTGAAAACATGAAAGTTGTAGGCAATTGTCTCAGCTTTCTTGTGTAAAAAAATTCAGCTCATTTGGACTTCTAAAACTCCAGATATGGCCAAAATACCGAACAGTGCTCGGGCTGGAAGACAGATTCAGGCTTCTTTGTTGTTGCTACAATTTGGACTTGAAAATGGCCTTTTTAGATCTTGGGCTCCATATGAAAGTTGTAGGCCTATGTCTTACCTTTCCATCCATATAAATTGGACCTAAATCTGAGATATATAGCTCTAGATATGACCCAATTATCGAACAGTGTTCCGGTTTGGATTGCACCGACATCTCTTCTCTAAGTTTGACCATCTCTTTATCCTTGCAATTTAAGTTCTTCAAGTCATCAATCAATCCTTTTATTTATTTGATAGGCCTGCATTAAAAATAGACATTTACCACAAATTATAGGTATCTTATATTATTAGATACATTATTATAAAACATATTTTAGTTAAGTTGTTATTGATACTTCAAGTGCAAAATGATGATATAAAACCATGATAAAAATGCACTTTTAAGTACTAATCATTATACCTTATGATTGAGTTATGAAAGTGTCAAGTATTTGTAGTGCTAAATATTTGTTGTACCAAGTGTTATACAACATAAATCTAGATGAGTCATTTAACAAGCAAAGTACTAAAAAGTGAACGAGATAACAAATACAAAATATGTTAATATAAAACATTAAGGTTCATGTTAAGATTATATTATGCTTATTGTTACAACATTAGTGTAACATTTTCACTCTGACATAATAAACTTAACTAAACATAATAAAGGAAAGAAAAATAAATAAACAAAATAAGAACATAAATAAGATAAAAGTTAACTAAGTAAAGGAAAGGAAAAGAAAAACATAAACAAGATATTAATGAAAGTAAAACTTAAGCATTATAAAAATACAAAGAGAGAAAGCAAGAGCATGATTATGATATGGAAATCAAGATGCCTAAATGCATGACAAATGCCTTCTTTTATAGGAAAAAATTAGAAACAATTGATTTAATGACTAATTGATAAATGGGTGGCTAACTCTTGACTTGGTAACAATCTTTATCTTCTCTTATCTGCCCAAAACGTCATTGATAATATTAGAATTAGAACCACTTGCAAACATGAAAGTTCTAGAAAATTATCTTAGCTTTTCAGAGAAAGAAAATGAGGTCATTTGGACTTCTAGAACTCCAGATATGGGCTCAACACTAAACAGTATCTGGGTTGTAGGACATATTCGGACCTCTTCATTGTTACTACAATTTGAACTTAAAAACGGCCTTATTAAAACCAGTCTCCATATGAAAGTTATAGGTCTATGTTTTACTTTTCTATCCATATAAAGTAGATCTAAATCCAAGATCTACAGCTCTAGATATGATCCAATTACTAAATAGTGTTCTGGTTTGGACTGCATCAACATCTCTTCTCTAAGTTTGGTCATCCCTTTGTCCTTTCAATTTCATTTCTTAAGCTCATCAATCAAACATTTCATTTATGTGATAAGCCTGCATTTAAAATGAACATTTACCATAAATTAAAGGTATCTTATATTATTAGATATGTTATTATAAAACATCTTTTAGTTAAGGAGTTATTGATACTTCAAGTGCAAAATCATGATATAAAACCTTGATAAAAATGCACTTTTAAGTACTAATCACAATCTACCTCAAGTAAAATATGTAAAGGGTGATAATATTTTTCTTTTTGTATAACCAATCTCAGACCATATAATCTTTGTTGATTAGTTAGAGTTTCTAGTAACCATAATACTAGGTATCGACTCCTTAAACTAAACCTTTTACCTTGAGAATAAGATGCTAGATATCTGTTTTTTATATTTTTAGAATTTTTTTAAAAGATCATTGTGATGTTAGGTGCAACAAAGGATACTCATCCTAATGCTAAAATAGAATCAATAGATATTTTATTTTTTCAAGATATGCTTTCATTAAAAAAAAGCGTAAGAAAACAATTCAATGAAGAAAACGATTAAAGCTAGCTTAAGTAGTCATCATCAATTGAAAGATGATGAAGTTGAGCCTAAAACGAGAAAAAATAAAAAAAATAAAAACCAAAATGATTATTCCTGATTTTTTAATATACATGTTAGAAAATGAAACTCGAACATGTTTTAAGATGATGTTTTATCCTAAAGCTTCTTATTAAAATAAGGTAATTGATAGTGAAATTGAATCAATTATAAATAATTCATGCATTGAAACTAATGGATCTTTCGCTTGAAAATAAACCATTAGAACATAAATAGATGTTAAAAAAGAAATGAATGTTGTTAAAGTAAGACTTATTGTTAAAGGATTTAAACAACATGAAGGTGTGGATTATTTGGACACTTATTTATCGATATCAAGAATAATTTTCATGTGAATATTGATAGCCATCACAACTAACAACAAACTTGAAATACATCAAATAGATGTAAGAATATCTTTCTTAAATGGTGACCTTGACAAAAAGGTAGAACAACTCAATGGGTTTATTATAATGAATAAGAAAAGAAAGTCTATAAGTTTGTGAAGTTATTATATGGTTTAAAATAATTACTTAAATAATAACATAAAAAAATTTACAAGGTTTTATTGTCAAATAAGTTTCAAATTAATAAAATTGATAAATATATTTATATAAAAAATAGATATAAATTATGTCATTATATATTTCCATATTGAAAACATGCTAATGTTAGGTAGCAATGATCATACGATTAGTATATTGAAAAAATATTAATTAATAAGTATGACATGAAAGATTTGGGTGTTGGAGATGTTATAACAGGAATAAAAATTCTAGTGCATCTAATGAATTGATATTATTCCAATCTTATTATATTGAGAAAATTGTCGATAAATTTTCAAAAGCGTTAATAACACTGTCAAAGTAAAAATTGACATAAGTTTACATCTATTTAATATAGATATAAGAGAATAAATTAATTAGAATATTTCAAAATAATTTAAAAGCCTAATTTATGTCATGAATTGTATAAAACATCATATTACTTATCTGATTACCAATGATCAGAGTATCAATCATCGAAAAGCAATAAAAGAAATAGTCAAGTAATTGAGATATGCTTTGGACTATTGACTATGCTATATTATTTACATAACGGTATTAGAAGGGTATAGTGATGTGATTAGTACTTAAAAGTGCATTTTTATCATGGTTTTATTTCATCATTTTGCACTTGAAGTATCAATAACTCCTTAACTAAAGCATGTTTTATAATAATATATCTAATAATATAAGATACCTTTAATTTATGGTAAATATTCACTTTAAATGCAGGCCTATCACATAAATAAAAATATTTATTAATGACTTTAAGAACTTAAATTGCAAAGGCAAAGAGATGGCAAACTTAGAAAAGAGATGTCGGTGCGATCCAAACTAGAACACTGTTTGGTAATTGGGTCATACCTGGAGCTATATATCTCCGATTTAGGTCCAATTTATATGGATGGAAAGGTAAGACATAGGCCTACAACTTTCATATGGAGCCCAAGATCTAAAAAGGCCATTATCAAGTCCAAATTGTAGCAACAACAAAGAAGCCCGAATCTGTCTTCCAGCCCGAGCACTGTTCGGTATTTTGGCCATATCTGGAGTTCTAGAAGTCCAAATGAGCTGAATTTGTTACACAAGAAAGACGAGACAATTGCCTACAACTTTCATGTTTTCAACTGGCTCTAATTGTGACGTTATCAATGATATTTTAGGCAGACAAGAGAAGATAAGGATTGTCACCAAGTCAAAAGTTGGCCACCCACTTATCAATTAGTCATCAAATCAATAGTTCCCAATTTTGGCCTATAAAAGGAGGCATTTGCCATGCATTTAGGCATCTTGGTTTCCAGATCAAGATCATGCTCTTCCTTTCTCTCGTTGTATTTTTTGTAATGTTTATGCTTTGCTTTCATGAATATTAAGTTTATGCTTTTCATTTCCTTTCCTTTACTTAGTTAGCTTTTATGTTCTTATTTTGTTTATCTATTTTTCTTGATGGTTTTGAAACATGGAGATTGGTTTCACATTTCTATGAAGGGTTAACACCTAAAGATAGGCAAATGATTGAATTGATGTGCAATGGAACTTTTGAAGATAAAGACCCTGATGAAGCAATGGAGTACTTAGACTTGTTTGCTGAAAATGCTCAAAATTGGTACACCGCTGGTACATATGAGGCACCGAGTAAAACTCAACCTCATACATCTAATGGAGGTATGCACAACCTTAGGGAAGATCATGACCTTCAAGCCAAGTTTGCATCTTTAGCTAGAAAAGTCGAGGCACTAGAATTGAAAAAGAGTGGTCAATTAAAATCTGTTGAAAACATTGTGTGTCAAATCTGTGAAACAAATGAACACTCAACTAACGATTGTCCAACCTTGCCTTCTTTTAAGGAATGTCTCCATGAACAAGCCTATGCTTTAAACAGTTTCCAAAGGCCCAACCATAACCCATACTCCCAAACATACAACCCTGGTTGGAGAAATCACCCAAATTTCAGTTGGAAGAGTGAGAACAACAATGCACAAACTTCACAACCACCATTTTAAGCACACCACAATTTCCAAAATTCTCAAGGATATGCACCTCTTTATGCTCCACCTCTTAGAGAAATCTTGAGGAAACATTGCATGCATTCATTGAAAAGCAAGAGACAATCAATACTCAACTTGCTCAAAACATGACAGATTTTAAAGATACTCTTGCTAAATTAACATCTACTTTCAGTTTCCAAGAGAAAGGTAAGTTTCCATCTCAACCGCAACAAAATCCCAAGGGGCAATACAATGCAAATGCAAGTAGTTCCGGAAGTCAACACATGGATCAAGTCAAATCAGTCACTACTCTGCGCAGTGGTAAGGTTATTGAAAAACCCTCTCTTGAACCTTATGAGAAAGATGATGAGTCAATCTCTGAGGGTAAGGAAGGGGATGAATCTGAAAATTGCAAAGAAACGACTGATTCACAGCCAGCACTTCCATTTCCTTAAGCCATTACCAAACAAAGGAAAGTTAATCACAACTCTGAAATCTTTGAAACTTTCAAACAGGTAAGGATCAATATACCTTTACTGGATGCTATTAAACAGGTTCCTTCCTATGCTAAATTTTTGAAAGATCTCTGCACTGTGAAGAGGAAACTGAATGTGAAAAAGAAAGCCTTTCTAGCCGAACAAGTAAGTGTTATTCTTCAAAACAATAATGCTTTGAAATATAAAGACCTTGGTTGTCCTATAATTTCTTACTTTATTGGAGAGCATAAAATTAAAAGAGCCTTACTTGATCTTGGTGCTAGTGTGAATTTACTTCCATATTCAGTTTTTCAGAGTCTCAATCTAGGTGAGTTAAAACCAACTTCTATAACTCTTTTACTTGCCGATAGATCTATAAAAGTGCTTAGAGGAATAATTGAAGATGTGTTAGTACAAGTCGATAAATTCATTTATCCTGTGGATTTTATTGTCTTGGACACACAACCTGTTGAAGTATGTAATTCATTTCCTGTTATTTTAGGACGTCCATTTCTTGCAACTTCTAATGCATTGATTAATTGTAGGAATGGACTGATGAAGCTATCATTTGGAAACATGACATTGGAGATGAATATTTTCAACATTTGCAAGCAACCTAGAGATGATAATCACTTATAGGAAGTGGACTTTACTGAAAAATTAATTCATGATCAATTTCCAACCACTTCCAATGAAATTGAGATTGATGAATCTGATGATTTGGAAATGATTTATTTTCAGGAAGAATCAAAGACAAGTAATTGGAGGCCACAAATTGAGGAATTGCCACCACGATCAATTAAGTCCATACCTTCAAGTGTTCAACCACCAAAACCTGATTTGAAGTCGTTGCCATCCAATCTCAAATACTCATTTTTGGGAGAAAATGAAACTTTTTCGGTAATAATCTCTTCCAAACTTAATGCACATCAAGAAGGTAAGTTATTACAAACTCTGAAAATGCACAAAAATGCATTAGGATGGACCATAGCTGATATAAAAGGAATTAGTCCTTTGATTTGTACACACAGAATTTATTTAGAGGAAAATGCTAAACCCTCTAGAGAAATGCAACGAAGGCTAAATCCTAATATGAAAGAAGTAGTGAAAAATGAAGTCATTAAGCTTCTAGATAATGAAATCATTTATCCTATTTCTGATAGCAAATGGGTAAGTCCTACCCAAGTTGTACCTAAGAAGTCTGGAGTCACTGTGATAAGAAATGAGAACAATGAGTTAATTCCCACTAGAACTGTTACTGGTTGGCACATGTGCATTGACTATAGGAAACTTAATTCAATGACTAGAAAAGATCATTTTCCTTTACCTTTCATGGATCAAATCCTAGAAAGAGTTGCAGGTCATGAATTTTATTGTTTCCTAGATGGCTATTCGGGTTACAACCAAATTGAAATTGCATTGGAAGATCAAGAAAAGACTACTTTCACATGTCCATTTGGTACTTTTGCATATCGAAGGATGCCTTTTGGATTATGTAATGCACCAGCCATATTTCAAAGATGCATGCTTAGTATATTTAGTGATATGGTTGAACATTTTCTTGAGATTTTCATGGATGATTTTTCTGTTTTTGGCGATTCATTTGATGATTGTTTGACTAACTTAGGAAAGGTTTTGACCAGGTGTGAAGAGAAGAATCTTGTGCTGAATTGGGAAAAATGTCATTTTATGGTAACAAACGGCATTGTTCTTGGTCACATTGTTTCATCAAAAGGAATTGAGGTTGACAAATCTAAAATCGAGTTAATTGCAAACTTGTCAACACTAAAATCTCTTAAAGATGTTAAATCATTCCTGGGACATGCTGGTTTTTATAGAAGGTTCATCAAACATTTTAGTGTAATATCTAAGCCTTTAAGTAACCTTCTAACAAAGGATACTATTTTTGAATGGACTGAACATTGTGAAGAAGCCTTTGTTAAACTTAAAAACTTGCTTACTTGTGCTCCTATCATTCAACCTCCCGATTGGTCATTACCTTTTGAAATAATGTGTGATTCTAGTGATTATGCCGTAGGTGCTGTTTTGGGACAAAGAAAAGATAAGAAACCTTATGTAATTTACTATGCAAGTAAAACTTTAAATAGTGCTCAAATGAATTATACCACCACTGAAAAAGAATTACTTGCAGTAGTATTTGCATGTGAAAAATTCAGATCTTATCTTGTTGACTCACCTGTTGTTGTTTCTAGTGATCATGCAGCATTGAAATATCTTCTTTCTAAGAAAGATTCTAAGGCTAGATTGGTGCGGTGGATTTTATTACTTCAAGAATTTGACATCACAATCAAAGATAAGAAAGGCAGCAAAAATGTTGTCGCAGATCACTTGTCAAGATTGACAACAGATTCGAAAACTGACATCACACCAATCGATGACTACTTTCCTGATGAATCTTTACTTTTTGTCTCTACAATGCCTTGGTTTGCTAATATTGTTAATTTTCTTGTTTCAGGACAATTGCCAGCTCATTGGAGTACCCAAGATAAAAGAAAGTTCTTGAACGAAGTGAAGAACTTTTATTGGGATGATCCTTATTTATTCAAATATTGTCTTGATCAAATATTTCGAAGATGCATTCCTGACAATGAGGTAAGTAGTGTCATTAAATTTTGTCATTCTGAGGCATGTGGGGGCCATTTCTCATCAAGAAAGACAACTGCAAAAATCTTACAAAGTGGATTTTACTGGCCCACCATGTTTAAAGACTCACATGCATTCTGCAAGTCTTGTGAAAATTGTCAAAATTTAGGATCTATTTCAAAACGTCACATGATGCCTTTAAACCCTATTATTGTCATTGAGATCTTTGACTGTTGGGGTATAGATTTCATGGGCCCATTCCCTCCATCATTTGGTTTCTTATACATATTAGTCACAGTAGATTATGTTTCAAAATGGATAGAGGCAATTCCAAGTCGAAACAATGATCACAAAATAGTGATAAAGTTTTTAAAAGAAAATATTTTGAGTCGATTTGGAGTCCTTCGAGCCATAATAAGTGATGGTGGAACACATTTCTGCAACAAGCCATTTGAGTCTTTAATGAAGAAATATGGAATCACACACAAAGTTGCCACCCCTTATCACCCTCAAACAAGTGGACAAATAGAGCTTGCTAATAGGGAGATCAAACATATTTTGGAGAAAACAGTGAACCCTAATAGGAAAGACTGGTCTTTAAGACTTAATGATGTACTTTGGGCTTATCGAACTGCTTATAAAACATCATTAGGTATGTCACCTTATAGACTAGTCTATGGAAAACCTTGTCACTTGCCTGTGGAACTTGAACATAAAGCTTATTGGGTTATTAAAGCTTTCAATTCAAATCTGGATGATGCTAGTCAACTGCGAAAATTACAAATAAATGAGCTTGAGGAAATAAGAAATGATGCATATGAAAATTCAAGAATTCATAAAGCAAGAATTAAAGAGTTTCATGACAAGAAAATACAGAGAAAAACCTTCAATGTTGGTCAAAAAGTCTTGTTTTATAATTCTTGACTGCATTTATTTCCTGCAAAATTAAGATCAAGATGGAGCGGTCCTTTTATTGTAAAACATGTGTATCCATATGGGGCCTATGACATCGAGAATCCAAAGAATGGCAATGTTTTCAAGGTAAATGGACATCGTCTGAAAGTTTACTTTGATAATTTTTCAGTTGAACATAACTCTATTAAATTGGGTGATCCTGTATATAAAGATTGATTTTATTTTATTTTATTTTATTTTTGTTTCTTTTTGAGTTATTTTTGCAAGTTTCTCTCACCCCGGTCAAATGGCGGATAACGGTACTCCGTGACTTAAGTCGGTTCTTTCAGTTTCCCACAATTACTGATATCTGTGTATATATCTGTGCAATTCTTTGAAGCTCTCTTCCAATTCTCATTTGAAAATGGACACTAATCTTGAAAAATTGAAAAAGTATTTTCCCGCTCTGCCTTAGAATGCGATTACAAAAATTTACCGTGCTAGATGTGCAAGATTGAGATTATTAATGAATCATGGAATTCCTGAAGATATTCGCTGGTTGATTGAAGCAAAGGTCCGATTATCAGGTGACTCCTCTAATTTCTTTATTTCACACATGCCTGGAACAGGTAAAAACACTTTTGCAAAGAAGCATCGTGCAAAACGACTAGAAGTCTGTCATCGATGTGTTAGATGGACTTGTAATACACAATGCTGTTCTTTAGGAATGGTATCTATAAACCGTGAAGATAAAATACAATTCATTAAGGATGGCCTGAGTAAGGAGTCTTTAGATAATCTTCTATTGACTCTTGAGACGCATCCTAGTGGAGATATGCATCGTGCAATTCATGATTTATGGCCACTATTTCATAAAGAACATGATCGACTTAATCTTGGGAATCTGACTAAAAAAGACCCTGTTTGCCAGTTTTTAAGAAAACTGGATGGGAAGCCTATCCCCGACCCATAGAGGGCGTTTAAGCCGTTCTTGGACGTAAAACCAAGGGAAGACGTGAGCCACAATCACAACTACATGTACATACACATGCTTTTTTCAAAAGTAAATAAATAAATAAATAAAAAGAGAGAGAGTGTGTGAGACTCCAGTTGGCCTACATATAGGTGTTATGATTGCCTTTCTAATTTCTCATCTATAAAACCCTCTTTTCCTTCCTTTCATTTCTACTCAACCCATACATTCAACAAATACAGAAGTGTGTAGAAATGGCAAGTTCCTCAAGTCATCAAATAAGAAATATTTGTGTTTTCGGTGGATCTAGTCCTAGGAAAGAAAAGGAGTTTTTAGAATCAGCAAATCATCTTGGTCAGGTGCTAGCTAAGAGAAAGATTCATTTAGTATATGGGGGAGGCAATCTTGGGTTAATGGGAGGTGTGTCAATAGCTGCATTTTTAGGAGGTAGTCAAGTTTTGGGGATTGTCCCTGAAGCTTTAGCACAAGGAGACATCATTGGAAAAACAATTGGAGAGAAACTTCAGGTCTCCACAATGTCAGCTCGAATGAATGTAATGTTTAACCATGTTGATGCCTTCATTGCTTTACCAGGTGGTCTAGGCACATTGGAAGAGATCTTTCATATTTCCTCTTGGGCTCAATTGCACATTCACCATAAACCCATAGGTTTGTTAAATGTTAATGGTTATTATGATAAGTTGTTGTCTTTTCTTAATCATGCTGTGGAACAGGAATTTCTAACATCTTCTGCACGACAAATCATAATCTCTGCTACTATTGCTGAACAATTGATTGACCAACTACAATCTTTCATTCCTGTGATTGATCCTTCCATGAGTCGCATAAATTGGTCATCTACGGGAAGCCGTAAAAAGCTTAGATTGGATTTGAGCCTTCATTTGTGAATTTTTGTGTCTTTTGGTTTTATTATTGTGTTTTGTTATTTCTTATTTTTGTTTCAGTGTGTTTCAGGTTTGTCAGTGTTCGTTATTTCAGGTGATATCTTCTATACTCTATCTTTCTACCTTAGAACATTAAGGACAATGTCTCGTTTTAGTTGGGGGGAAAGGGTAGTAGTTGATAAAAAAAAAATTGTTTTTCATTTCATAAAGCATGTGCATAATTGTTGTTACTAGGATGGCAGAGTAAAGGAGTTCTTTTGTTAAAGTGACTCTTGAGACGCATCTTAGTAACCATTCTTAACAAGGTCTATTATAATACTTCTTGAAATATTCAGGTTTACAAACTCTCGTATTGTTGCCACTTAATTCTGCTCATATACTTATTTAACATGTATTCTTGAACCTTAATTTACACACACACACTTTAACATATGATTGTGGGTTGCATATTGGATTATTACATTATTTATGTTCTTTTGTTAAAGGTAACAACTAAGGGAAAGGGATTGTATATAATTAAAAAAAAGAAAAACATGAAAAAAAAAGAAAAAAATGATGATAATAAAAATGTAGATAAGTTTGGTTTCGTAGCCTCCCTAACCTAAGCAATTAAGCCCGAAGGGGTGTTTTAACACCTAATACCCTAAAGTCAACTGACTTGGAAGCTATTGGCCCAACGCTTGTTACATAGGTTGAGGAGAAAAGCTTAAGGAAATCAAACATTGTACTATTTACATGTCAGTATCTGCGACCCGAGTTACTAAGCTCGTAGGGGTGTCTTAACACCTAATGCCCTAAGACCAACTGGTCTGGGAGTCATTAGCTGAAAGCTCGTTACATGGGTTAAAGATGCATGATGTTTTTAAATTATATGTATATAGATTTTTTTTTAAAAAGAAAAAAATAATAATCCCATCCCAAGGAAGTTAACCTTAAACATTAGAACAAAAATTTTGTTTTCTTCCAAGAAAACCCCCATAATTATATGTTGATACATTGAGCACAAAAGAAAGGTTTATTAATATCTTGTTAAGAGGTATTGAGTAGATATATAAATTTAATGAGAGTTTGTTTATCTGGATAGATTAATGGAAGTTAAATGATGAATACCTTGCTTTGTGAAATTTGCAAATTATTTTAACGCTTTGATTACTAGGGACTAGTAATAAGCTGGTTGAGGGGTGTGATTAGTACTTAAAAGTGCATTTTTATCATGGTTTTATATCATCATTTTGCACTTGAAGTATCAATAACTTCTTAACTAAAGCATGTTTTATAATAATATATATAATAATATAAGATACCTTTAATTTATGATAAATGTTCATTTTAAATGCAGGCCTATCACATAAATGAAAATATTGTTTGATGACTTTAAGAACTTAAATTGCAAAGGCAAAGAGATGACCAAACTTAGAAAAGAGATGTCGGTGCGATCCAAACCGGAACACTATTTGGTAATTGGGTCATATCTGGAGCTATATATCTCAGATTTAGGTCCAATTTATATGGATGGAAAGGTAAGACATAGGCTTACAACTTTCATATGGAGCCTAAGATCTAAAAAGGTCATTATCAAGTCCAAATTGTAGCAACAACAAAGAAGCCCGAATCTGTCTTCCAGCCCGAGCACTGTTCGGTATTTTGGCCATATCTGGAGTTCTAGAAGTCCAAATGAACTGAATTGTTTACATAAGAAAGCTGAGACAATTGCCTACAACTTTCATGTTTGCAACTGGCTCCAATTATGACGTTATCAATGACGTTTTGGGCAGACAAGAGAAGATAAGGATTGTCACCAAGTCAAAAGTTGGCCACCCACTTATCAATTAGTCATCAAATCAATAGTTCCCAATTTTGGCCTATAAAAGGAGGCATTTGCCATGCATTTAGGCATCTTGGTTTCCAGATCAAGATCATGCTCTTCCTTTCTCTCGTTGTATTTTTTGTAATGTTTATGCTTTGCTTTCATGAATATTAAGTTTATGCTTTTCATTTCCTTTCCTTTACTTAGTTAGCTTTTATGTTCTTATTTTGTTTATCTATTTTTCTTTCTTTCATTATGTCTAGCTAAGTTAATTATGTCAAGGTGAAAAGGTTACACTAATGGTGTAAGAATAAGTATAATGTAAACTTAATATGGACTTTAATGTTTGATACTAACATGTTTTATATTTGTTATCTTGTTTACTCTTTAATACTTTACTTGTTAAATAACTAATCTTGATTTATGTTGTATAACACTTGGTACAACAAATGCTTGGCACTTTCATAGCCCATAATGTATGGTATAACCGACACCTGAGCTATGAAAGGAACTTGATTTGTTGTTAACATAAGTTATAATCATGAATGCTTGACGAGATTTATAAGTATTAGCATTAATTGAATAAGATGACTAATGTAATCATGTTAACAATATATAATCTGATTGGAACCTCCTTTGTGTGTGGTTTCCAATTCAATAATAAGAGTTTATACTATACTTGTTTGATATACCATTAGTGGAACCTCTAACCTTGACATTTGTTATTATTATTGTTTAATCCTTACATTAATTTTACATCTCCAAGTTCTCATCATCTTCTTCTTTTTCTTTTTCTTTTTCTTTATTATTATTATTATTATTAGTACTACTACTACTACTACTACTACTACTACTACTACTACTACTACTGTTATAGTTATTGTTGTTATTGTTATTATTGTTGTTTATAATTGTTGTTTATAATTTGTACAATTAACCTCCCTATGGTTCGACCCCGGTCTTGCTGGGTTATTTATTACTTCGACACTCCTGCACTTGGGAGAAGACATCAACCTTTTAGTCATGTCATGATGTCAAAAGAATATTTATTATTAAGGAATTGAAATCTACTAGTTAATATATATTCACACTCAATGGCATAATTATATCATGAAAATCCTTTAAGTAAACTCCATCACAAGATGAATGATGAAATTGAAGTTTATTGTGGTTAAAAAATCTAAAGAGGAAGCTAAGTGATTTCAAAATTTCTTAAAAAATATTCCACATTGACCAAAACTAATGTTATTAAATTGTTTCAATTGCAACAACTAATCTGCAATTACAAAGACACAAAGTAATGTGTACACACTTGCTTTTAAATTGAATTATTTTTATTAACTATGTAAATTTAAAAAAGAAGATATATTAGAACTGCTAACTAAAAGTTTATCAAGAGAACTTTTGTATAATTCATTGAGAGAAATGAGATTTAAACTTTTATAATAATAATAATAATAATAATGGAACCATATGTAATTTATCAAAGATTTTAAGATTTATATTAAAATGAAAAACTAAAGCATATAACTTTTTTGGTAGAACTCATAAAATATTATTTCTTGTTTAGTCATATAATAAAACTTGTAATAGTTATAGAGTGATACAGGGTGAGCTATGTTTTTGATAATTTTCATATCTTAATATACCATATGAAATATAGAAAAATATTTTTAATGAAAGATTACCTATATAAATGATCAATATGATCATTTCTTTGAAAAGTTTGATAAAATGATAAATTCTCTAAAATATTCATTAATCCAAAGAATTGTTTAATGTTAAAATAAACACAACAATTAAAAATAAAAGAAAATATCTAGAAAAAAACCATGTGAAAGATATTATATTGGTTTATACAAAAAATTAAATAGTTTAATTTATTAAATTCATTATTTAACCGAGTATATTTAATAATATTTTATTAAGAAAGGTTTAAAGCTAAAAATTACTCATAAAGACATCTTTATGTAATGATCCCCCAAATCATTGTATCTCTATATATATTTCAGTCTTTTATACTAATAAGATAATTTCATTTATTTGAGGGAATATTGAGAGTTTTTTTTAATAAAATATAGATAATAAACATGTTTGAGTTTAGATTTAAAGTGAGTTTCACTCACTTTTAGACCTAAGACTTTGTTAAAAATTATTTTTATATAAAATTTTTTTAATAAAAAATATTAACATAATTAAAATAAATTATAAGTGAAAAAAATTGATCTAAAAACTCTTGGTGGACATGTTTATTAAAACCCAAAAACTTATATAACATATAGAAAATATACAAGGTTGTTTGATGTCTATTTAAGAGGAAGTAGTAAGGATATAAATAAACCTAAGTAATTTGATATGGGTTTTGCCCACTTGCAAGTGCTTGACTCGACTCAAGCTAGGGTCTTTAGGTTTTTTTTATGATTTTAAAAATTTATTTTTGTTAACTTATTATTTTATTCAGTTCAGTTTATGAATTTGATCAGTTTTTTTTCTAAAAATTCTTTTTAAACCTCTTAAGTATTTTGTTTTACAAAAAAAAAAATCAAATCTACAACTAAATTATTAAGGTTTAATTCTAGTTTTATGAGCGGTAATTAAAGTTAATAATAGTGAAAATTAATTCTTGCATCAATTTTGGTTTAAAAATCCACTATAAAAAGATGATGGATTGAAGAAAGATTTTTCAATACTATATTTTAAAAATTTATAAACTTTTTTAAATATTATATTTTTATGTTTTGTTTTAACCTTTTTGAAATTTATTTTAAATTTTGATTTCTTTTCTAAATCTGGAGCTTATATTAACTTTGATCAATACACCTTATTTCTTATTTAATTCCTTTTTATTTATCTAGTGGCCTACTCTTGATCCATATTCATGTGTGTTACTCTAATTTCAATGGCATTATCCAAATAATTATTATTTTCAAATCTCTAGGTACTAATTAATTTCAACCAACCAACTAATTGAGTTTAATAACATGAATCACATGTTTAACATGTTCTTTGGTCTTCAAGCCTTCCATAGTTCTGCAACTATTACTATCCTTCATTCTAGCTGCTTATTTCTTTTCATTCCATCATATACACCTTTGATTATAATATATAGAATTTGCAGAATGTAATAATACCCTTCTCTTAAAGAGACTCTTTAAATTTCTAATGAAAGTTTTGCATTTTTTAATTTAATTTTTTATATTGTTATTCAATAATATTTTAAATTAAATTATTGTTGTTTATTATTTTAAATTAAATTATTTGCTTCAAGTTCAAGTTAGCCTCTAAGGTATTAGCTTAACAATAATTCTTTTCCCTTTCCTTTTATTTTTATTTTTTATCTCTCTTGTTCCATAGTGTATTTTATTTATGCCTTCAATTCTTTGAAAGGCATCAAATTGCATAGCGTACCTTGTGATGAAAATCAATGCCAGTTATGCAAATAGATTGATGCTGCAGCTAATTAGTAGCCAATGATGTCCCTTCAATGTCACATCCTCGTCTCCACCTCGCCTTTGAAGCACCTTACCTTTGAAGTTGATTTGCTAGTTGCCGCCTCAAGTTCTTTTGATGTATAATATAATTATTAGTAAAAATAATTAAATAATGGTGTATTAGTTAACTGGGAGGGGTGTAGCATTATGATTATGGCTATTTTTTAAAATATTTTTTATTTTAAAAAATATATTAATAATATTTTTTAGTTTTTTAAATTTTTTTGAGATTAATATATTAAAATAATTTAAAAATATTAAAAATATACTAATTTAACATAAAAAAATTTAAATTTTTTTAAAAATATTTTTTAAATACAATATTAAACAATATTCTAATATAAAAAAAATAAAACAATCAAGTAAAAACAAATACCTCTAGCATCTCATGTTTCTTAAGAAGGTAATTGAAAGTATTGTAATTATTTTTTAATGTATTTTTTTGTTTATAAATATATTAAAATAATATATTTTTTAATTTTTAAAATTTATTTTTAATATTAATACATTAAAATAATTTAAAAACATAAAAAAAATTAAATTTAAACTGAAAAATGATTTGCGACCGACATTAGTTTGTGAGCAAATGCAAGCAAGGATGATTCTTGACATTTTCCCTGGAAAATCACGAGAAAAGAAAAGAATGAGAATAAATAAAAATAAAAAAAGTAAAGAAAAAGAAACCTTCCCTTGTAAGGGAATTAAGTAACTGACAAGAAGTCGCACAACACGTACACGTGTGTTGATGCGTTCTATATAACTGCATCACTCACAGGCAAAGGCGAAGGCGAAGGCCGATGCCATTTAAAAGAAGCAGGAGGCGAGAGACGCCTGCAATGTACAAATCAAAGCTTCAAGAAGTGTGCCAGCAGAGAGGATGGAAGTTGCCTGCCTATCAAGTCACTAAGCAAGGACAAGATCACAAGCCTCTCTTTTCAGCCACCGTCACCGTCAACGCCATCTCCTTTTCCTCTCCTTCTCCCTCTTCTTCCTCTAAGAAAGCTCAAAGCGACGCTGCTAAACTCGCCTATGACCACTTCTCCCTCATCTCCTCCTCCTCCTCCCTTTCTGGTAATTGAATTCGTAATTTTGTCTCTTTGAATGTAATGAAATTCCTTCGTGAATTAATGTCTGATTAAGAATCAATGCTTGCATAATAACCTTTAATTATTATAATTTATAGATATTTATATTAATTAATTATCATTTCCATGTTGTTTTGTTAATAGAATGTATTGAATGATTGATTGATGCCTGTAATCATGAAGCTTTTTATGATAAATCATTCTAGTGTTGCTTATGCTTATTAACACTGCATCAAGAAATTAGTAAACTGATGTTATGCTGAAGTTTCTACAGGCTGTTCGGGTGGAAGTGCTGGGGAGAATACTAGTCAATCTCATGAAAATCCAACTCCCCTGTCAAATACAAATCCAACTCCCCTGTCAAATGAAGCCGTGGCAGTTGTCATAAATGATGAGAGTTTTGAAGGTAAGAGCAAATTTAGTATTGATTTTTTCCTTACAAAATCATTAAACGTTTCTTAGTGCTCGAGTGGAGTCAGTTGGATGTGCTTGATACTGATGGTTGCATTCAAAAACGGCAGCCAATTGTTTTGGAAATAATAGGTTTTCCATTCTAAATTGACAGGCATGAAAAGAGGTTATATACACAGCATCTAGAATTTTTTTTGCTAAATCAGTTGTCTTTATGGTGTCAAAAGATAACGTACATAACCAACTTGCTTAAAAAAAAAATAATTGTTCGTAGTCAGCTTAATTTTTACCAGTGCTCCCTCTTTTGAGGTCTTCCTGGTGCAGCTGCCATGCAATTTTTCTAATGGGATCTTTTTTAAGGAAATGCTATGGGCACTCATGAGTGTCCAACTCCTGATTCGCAGATAGCCTGGTAGTCTCCATGGTGCTTGTAATCAACACATAGCCTAGCTCACAGGTTTCAGATACCCGCAAGTGTCCGTGATGCTCTCTCTCATTCTATACAAAACTTTATGGAAACATTCCATTTCTTGCTATAACCATATATGAGGGATGCGTAACAAATTGTAAACAGTAATTGGGTCCCAAAAATGGTCATATTGGGGTCTGATAGCCTGTTTGGCAATGGAGCATGATGGCAGTACACTTGGAACGACTTTTTTCTCCCCTAGTTTGTCTTGCATATTCCCTCTTCATTGTCAATAACCTTCTCTCTGTAGCTGCTTTAATTCATTCACTAACTATAAACTAGAATCATAGGATGGGAGTTCACTACCTGTAAAGCACTAAACTAGGACAAGATCACAGCCCTCTCTTTTTTGCCACCGTCACCATCAACACTGCCCTCTTTTCCTCTCCTTTTCCCTCTTCTTCCTCTAGGAAAGCTCAAAACAACGCTGCTAAGCTCACCTATAACCACTTCTCCCTCCTCTCCCGCCCTTTATGGTAATTGAATCCCATTTGTTTCTTTGTAACGCTTCATTTCTTCTCTTTTTTATATTTCCTTGTGCTTTAATTGCGTTGTATCAGATATTTTAAAGACTTTTTTAGGTTACTTATTTTAATGAAATGAAATTACTTTGTAAATTAATGTTTGATTAAGAATGAATGCTTGCATAATAATGTTTGATTGTTAATAGAATGTATTGAATGATGCCTGTAATCATAAAGCTTTTTATGATAAATCATTCTAGTGGTGCCTACGCTTATTTACACTGCATCAAGAAATGAAGAAACTGATGTTATGCTGAAGTTTCTGTAGGTTGCCCGAGTGGAAGTGCTGGGGGGAATACTTGTCTATCTCCCGAAGGGAAATTGCATCTAAACTTACAAGATGCAAATCCAACTCCCCTGTCAAATGAAGCCGTGGCAGTTGCCATAAATGATGAGAGTTTTGAAGGTGAGAGCAAATTTAGTATTGATTTTTTCCTTACAAAATCGTTAAACGTTTCTTAGTGCTGGGGTGGAGTGAGATGGATGTGCTTGATACTGATGGTTGCATTCAAAAACACCAACCAATTGTTATGGAAATAATAGGTTTTCCATTCTAAATTGACAGGCATGAAAACAGGTTATATACACAGCATCTAGAAATTTTTTTGCTAAATCAGTTGTCTTTATGGTGTCAAAAAATAACCTACATAACCAACCTGCTTTAAAAAAAAAAAAACTGTTCGTAGTCAACTTAATTTTTTACCAGTGTTCCCTCTCTTATGATCTTCCTGGAGCTGCTGCCATGCATTTTTCTAACAGGATCTATTTTAAGGAAATGCTATGGACACACATGAGTGCCTAACTTGCAGATATCCTGGTTGGGTCCATGGTGCTTGTAGTCCACACATAGTCTAGCTCACAGGTTTCAGATACCCGCAAGTGTCTGTGATGCTCTCTCTTTCTAAACAAAACTTTATGGAAACATTCAACTTATTGCTATAACCATATTTGTGAGGCGCATAATAAATTATAAACTGTAATTGGGTCCCAAAAATGGACATATTGGGGTTTGATAGCCTGTTTAGCAAAGAAGCATGATGGCACTCCACTTGAAACAAGGCTTTTGTTCCCCATTTTCTCTTCTTTCATGTTTCCTCTTCATTGTCAATAACCTTCTCTGTGTAGCCATTTTCATTCATTCACTAACTATAAACCAGAATCATAGGATGGGAGTTCCCTACATCTGAAGTCGCTAAACTTAATTTTTTACCAGTGTTCCCTCTCTTATGATCTTCCTGGAGCTGCTGCCATGCATTTTTCTAACAGGATCTATTTTAAGGAAATGCTATGGACACACATGAGTGCCTAACTTGCAGATATCCTGGTTGGGTCCATGGTGCTTGTAGTCCACACATAGTCTAGCTCACAGGTTTCAGATACCCGCAAGTGTCTGTGATGCTCTCTCTTTCTAAACAAAACTTTATGGAAACATTCGACTTATTGCTATAACCATATTTGTGAGGCGCATAATAAATTATAAACTGTAATTGGGTCCCAAAAATGGACATATTGGGGTTTGATAGCCTGTTTAGCAAAGAAGCATGATGGCACTCCACTTGAAACAAGGCTTTTGTTCCCCATTTTCTCTTCTTTCATGTTTCCTCTTCATTGTCAATAACCTTCTCTGTGTAGCCATTTTCATTCATTCACTAACTATAAACCAGAATCATAGGATGGGAGTTCCCTACATCTGAAGTCGCTAAACTGGAACAAGATCACAGCCCTCTCTTTTTTGCCATGTCACCATCAACACTGCCCTGTTGTACTCTCCTTCCCCCTCTTCTTCCTATAAGAAAGCTCAAAACAACGCAGCTAAGCTCACCTATAACCACTTCTCCCTCGTCTCCAGCCCTTTATGGTAATTGAATCCCTTTTGTTTCTTTGTAACGCTTCATTTCTTCCCTTTTTTATATTTCCTTGTGCTTTAATTGCATTGTATCAGATATTTTAAAGACTTTTTTAGGTTACTTATTTAATGAAATGAAATTACCTTGTAAATTAATGTTTGATTAAGAATGAATACTTGCATAATAACATTTGATTGTTATAATTTATTTTTTTTGTTAATATACTTGTAGTCATGAAGCTTGTTATGATAAATCAATCTATTGGTGGCTATTCTTACTTACACTGCATCAAGAAATGTAGAAACTGATGTTACGCTAAAGTTTCTGCAGGTTTTTCAAGTGGAAGTGCTGGGGGGAATTCTTGTCTATCTCCCGGAGGGAAATTGCAATTAAACCTACAAGTTGCAAATCCAACTCCCCTGTCAAATGAAGCCGTGGCAGTTGCCATAAATGATGAGAGTTTTGAAGGTAAGAGCAAATTTAGTATTGATTTTTTCCTTACAAAATCATTAAACGTTTCTTAGTGCTGGATTGGTGTCAGTTGGATGTGGTTGATACTGATGGTTGCATTGAAAAACGGCCGCCAATTGTTTTGGAAATAATAGGTTTTCCATTCTAAATTGACAGGCATGAAAAGAGGTTATATACGCAGCATCTAGAATTTTTTTTGCTAAATCAGTTGTCTTTATGGTGTCAAAAGATAACCTAGATAACTGCCCTGCATAAAAAAAAAAAAAAAAATTTCGTATTCAGCTTAATTTTAACCAGTGCTCTCTCTCTTATAGTCTTCCTAGCGCTGCTGCCATGCATTTTTCAAACAGGATCTTTTTTAAGGAAATGCTATGGACACACGAGTGCCTAACACCTGATTTGCAGATATCCTGGTTGGGCCATGGTGCTTGTAGTCCACATATAGCCTGGCTCCCAGGTTTCAGATACCCACAAGTTTCTGTGATGCTCTCTCACTTTCTAAACAAAACTTTATGGAAACATTCCATTTATTGCTATAAACATGTATGTGGGGTGCATAATAAATTATAAACTGTAATTGGGTCCAAAAAATGGTCATATTGGGGTTTGATAGCCTGTTTGGCAATGGAGCATAATAGCACTCCACTTGAAACAAGGCTTTTGTTCCCCAGTTTCTCTTCTTTCATGTTTCCTCTTCATTGTCAGTAACCTTCTCTGTGTAGCCGTTTTAATTCATTCACTAATTATAAACCAGAATCATAGGATGGGAGTTCCCTACCTGTGAAGTCACTAAACTGGGACAAGATCACAACCCTCTTTTTTTTGCCACCGTCACCATCAACGCCGCCCTATTTTCCTCTCCTTTCCCCTCTTCTTCCTGTAAGAGAGCTCAAAACAACGCTGCTAAGCTTGCCTATAACCACTTCTCCCTCCTCTCCCGCCCTTTATGGTAATTGAATCCCTTTTGTTTCTTTGTAACGCTTCATTTCTTCCCTTTTTTTTATGTTTCCTTGTGCTTTAATTGCATTGTATCGGATATTTTAAAGACTTTTTAGGTTACTTATTTTAATGAAATGAAATTACTTTGTAAATTAATGTTTGATTAAGAATGAATGCTTGCATAATAATGTTTGATTGTTAATAGAATGTATTGATTGATGCGGGTAATCGTGAAGCTTTTTATGATAAATCATTTTTATGATAAATCATTCTAGTGGTGCCTACACTTTATACCATTTACACCGCATCAAGAAATTAAGAAACTCATGTTATGCTGAAGTTTCTGTAGGCTGTTTGCATGGAAGCGCTAGGGGGAATACTCGTCTATCTCCTGGAGGGAAATTGCAACTAAACCTACCAGATGCAAATCCAACTCCCCTGTCAAATGAAGCCGTGGAAATTCCCATAAATGATGAGAGTTTTGAAGGTAAGAGCAAATTTAGTATTGATTTTTTCCTTACAAAATCATTAAAAGTTTCTTATTGCTGGATTGGAGTCAGTTGGATGTGCTTGATACTGATGGTTGCATTCAAAAACAGCAGCCAATTGTTTTGGAAATAATAGGTTTTCCATTCTAAATTGACAGGCATGAAAAGTGGTTATATACACAGCATCTAGAATTTTTTTTGTTAAATCAGTTGTCTTTATGGTGTCAAAAGATAACGTACATAACCAACTTGCTTAGAAAAAGAAAAAGAAATTGTTCGTAGTCAGCTTAATTTTTACCAATGCTCCTTCTCTTATGGTCTTCCTGGTGCAGCTGCCATGCAATTTTTCTAATGGGATCTTTTTGAAGGAAATGCTATGGGCACACATGAGTGTCCCAGCTCCTGATTCGCAGATAGCCTGGCGGGTTCCATGGTGCTTGTAGTCAACACATAGCCTAGCTCACAGGTTTCAGATACCCACAAGTGTCCGTGATGCTCTCTCTTATTCTATACAAAACTTTATGGAAACATCCCATTTATTGCTTTAACCATATATGAGGGATGCGTAATAAATTGTAAACAGTAATTGGGTCCAAAGAACGGTCATATTGGGGTCTGATAGCCTGTTTGGCAATGGAGCATGATGGCACTACACTTGAAACGACGTTTTTCTCCCCCAGTTTGTCTTGCATATTCCCTCTTCATTGTCAATAACCTTCTCTCTGTAGCTGCTTTAATTCATTCACTAACTATAAATCAGAATCATAGGATGGGAGTTCCCTACCTATGAAGTCACTAAACTGGGACAAGATCACAGCCCTCTCTTTTTTTCCACCGTCACCATCAACGCCGCCCTCTTTTCCTCTCATTCCCCCTCTTCTTCCTGGAAGAAAACTCAAAACAATGCTGCTAAGCTCGCCTATAACCACTTCTTCCTTCTCTCCTGCCCTTTATGGTAATTGAATCACATTTGTTTCTTTGTAACACTTCATTTCTTCCATTTTTTATATTTCCTTTGCTTTAATTGCATTGTATCAGATATTTTAAAGACTTTTTTAGGTTAATTATTTTAATGAAATGAAATTACTTTGTAAATTACTTTGTAAATTAATGTTTGATTAAGAATGAATGCTTGCATGATAATGTTTGATTATTATAATTTATTTCTGTTTTGTTAATAGAATGATTGATTGATGCGTGTAATCATGAAGCTTTTTATGATAAATCAATCTAGTGGTGCCTATGCTTATTTACACTGCATCATGAAATGAAGAAACTGATGTTATGCTGAAGTTTCTGTAGGCTGTTCGAGTGGAAGTGCTGGGGGGAATACTCGTCTATCTCCCGGAGGGAAATTGCGACTAAACCTACAAGATGCAAATCCAACTCCCCTGTCAGATGAAGCCGTGGCAGTTGCCATAAATGATGAGAGTTTTGAAGGTGAGAGCAAATTTAGTATTGATTTTTTCCCTTCAAAATCATTAAACATTTCTTAGTGCTGGGGTGGAGTCAGATGGATGTGCTTGATGCTGATGGTTGCATTCAAAAAAACCAACCAATTGTTATGGAAATAATAGGTTTTCCATTCTAAATTGACAGGCATGAAAACAGGTTATATACACAGCATCTAGAATTTTTTTTGCTAAATCAGTTGTCTTTATGGTGTCAAAAGATAACCTACATAACCAACCTGCTTTAAAAAAGAAAAAAAAGAAAAACTGTTCATAGTCAGCTTAATTTTACCAGTGCTCCCTCTCTTATGGTCTTCCTAGAGTTGCTGCCATGCAGTTTTCAAACGGGATCTTTTTTAAGGAAATGCTATGGACACACATGAGTGCCTGACACTGGATTCGCAGGTATCCTGGTTGGGTCCATGGTGCTTGTAGTCCACACATGGCCTAGCTCACAGGTTTCAGATACCCACAAGTGTCTGTGATGCTCTATCTCTTTCTAAACAAAACTTTATGGAAACATTCGACTTATTGCTATAACCATATTTGTGAGGTGCATAATAAATTATAAACTGTAATTGGGTCCTGAAAATGGTCATATTGGGGTTTGATAGCCTGTTTGGCAATGGAGCATAATAGCACTCCACTTGAAACAAGGTTTTTGTTCCCCAGTTTCTCTTCTTTCATGTTTCCTCTTCATTGTCAGTAACCTTCTCTGTGTAGCCGTTTTAATTCATTCACTAACTATAAACCAGAATCATATGATGGGAGTTCCCTACCTATGAAGTTACTAAACTGAAACAAGATCACATTCCTCTCTTTTTTTCCACCGTCACCATCAATACTGTCCTCTTTTCCTCTCCTTTCCCCTCTTCTTCTTCTTCTAAGAAAGCTCAAAACAACACTGCTAAGCTCGCCTATAACCACTTCTCCCTCCTTTCTCACCATTCCTCCTCCCCTCTTTCTAGCAATTGAATTCCTTTTGTTTCTTTGCAATGCTTCATTTCTGTTTTATATATATATATATATATATATATATATATATATATATATATATATATTTCCTTGTGCTTTAATTGCACTGTATCAGATATTATAAAGACTTTTTTGGGGTAATTATTTTAATGAAATGAAATTACCTTGTAAATTAATGTTTGATTAAGAATGAATGCTTGCATAATAACATTTGATTGTTATAATTTATTTTTTTTGTTAATATACTTGTAGTCGTGAAGCTTGTTATGATAAATCAATCTATTGGTGGCTATGCTTACTTACACTGCATCAAGAAATGTAGAAACTGATGTTATGCTAAAGTTTCTGCAGGTTTTTCAAGTGGAAGTGCTGGGGGGAATTCTTGTCTATCTCCCGGAGGGAAATTGCAATTAAACCTACAAGTTGCAAATCCAACTCCCCTGTCAAATGATGCCGTGGCAGTTGCCATAAATGATGAGAGTTTTGAAGGTAAGAGCAAATTTAGTATTGATTTTTTCCTTACAAAATCATTAAACGTTTCTTAGTACTGGAGTGGAGCCAGTTGGATGTGCTTGATACTAATGGTTGCATTCAGAAACAGCAGCCAATTGTTTTGGAAATATTAGGTTTTCCATTCTAAATTGACAGGCATGAAAAGAGGTTATATACGCAGCATCTAGAATTTTTTTTGCTAAATCAGTTGTCTTTATGGCATCAAAAGATTAATCAACCTCCTTTAAAAAAAAAAATGTTGTATTAAGCTTAATTTTCATCAGTGCTCCCCCTCTTATGGTCTTCCTGGTGCTGCTGCCTTGCAATTTTTCTAATGGGATCTTTTTTAAGGAAATGCTATGGGCTCTCATTGACAATAACCTTCTCTTTGTAGCCACTTTAATTCATGCACTAACTATAAACCAAAATCAACTGCTTCATACGTGAACAATAAGGTTCTAACACTTGATTTGAAAACTTGAGGTAAAAATCTCAAATATGCTGCCTTTACACAATTTCTTGAAAACGTATTGATAGAATCCCTTCGTTTGTGTTGTATGCATTTTTGCTTTACAAATAGCTTCAATTACTTGTGTGTCTTATTAAATATGTCAAGTTTTGGAATCAATTTTTCTTCTTTATCTTTTAAATTTGACAGATCTGTGTATAACTTCAATTACTTGTGCGTGTGGGTACATCCGTATTTTTATTTTTGGAATCAATTTTCTTGGTTTTCTTTTAGATTAACTATTTTCTTGCATGTCATTCATGTATCTGTAAAAATTATCATAGTTAAAGAGTGTAATTGTTGGTGAGATTATTGAAAACCTAATTTAGAGACAATTTTCACAATAATTATGAAATTCACTCTTGCAATGTTTGGCTTTGCTTGGGATGGGACATTGTTATCTTCTTCCTATGGATGTAATTGTTTTAATGAAATGAAATTACTTTGTAAATTAATGTTCGTTTCAGAATGAATGCTTGCATAATAACATTTGATTATTATAATTTATTTATTTTTTGTAAATAGAATGATTGATTGATGTGTGTAATCTTGAAGCGTTTTATGATAAATCAATCTAGTGGTGCCTATGCTTATTTACACTGCATCATTCTAATTAATGTATGTTTCAGAATGAATGCTTGCATAATAATGTTTGATTATTATAATTTATTTATTTTTTGTTAATAGAATGATTGATTGATGTGTGTAATCTTGAAGCGTTTTATGATAAATCAATCTAGTGGTGCCTATGCTTATTTACACTGCATCATGAAATGAAGAAACTGATGTTATGCTGAAGTTTCTGCAGGCTGTTCCAGTGGAAGCGCTGGGGAGAATACTCGTCTATGTCCTGAAGGGAAATTGCAATTAAACCTACAAGATGCAAATCCAACTCCCCTGTCAAATGAAGCCGTGGCAAATGCCAAAAGTGATGAGATTTTTGGAGGTGAGAGTAAATATAGTATAGTTTTTTTTTTTCCCTTACAAAATCAACACTTAGTGCTGGAGTGGAGTCAGTTGGATGTGCTTGATACTCATGGTTGCATTCCTGAACAGCAACCATTTGTTATGGAAATAATAGGTTTTCCTCTCAAAATTGACAGGCATGAAAACAGTTTATTTATACAGTATCTTAAGCTTAATTATCATCAGTGCTCCCCCTCTTATGGTCTTCCTGGTGCTGCTGCCATGCAATTTTTCTGATGGGATCTTTTTTAAGGAAATGCTATGGGCTCTCATTGACACTAACCTTCTCTCTGTAGCCACTTTAATTCATTCACTAACTTTAAACCAAAATCAACTGCTTCATACGTGAACAATAAGGTTCTAACTCTTGATTTGAAAATTTTAGGTAACAATCTCAAATATGTTGCCTTTATACAATTTCTGCAAAAAATAATGATGGAATCCCTTAGTTTGCGCTGTATGCATTTTAGCTTTACAAATAGCTTGATATCTATATATTTATCTTCAATTACTCGTGTGTCTTGTTAAATATGTTAAAGTGTTGGAATCAGTTTTTCTTCTTGATCTTTTAAATTTGACAGATCTGTGTATAACTTCAATTACTTGCGTGTGTGGGTCCATCTTTGTTTTTATTTTAGGAATAAATTTTCTTGGTTATCTTTAGATTAACTATTTTCTTGCATGTTATTCATGTATCTGTAAAAATTATCATAGTTAAATAGTATAATTTTTTGTGAGATTATTGAAAAAATTTGGATACAATTTTCACAATCATTATGAAATTCACTCTTGCAATGTTTATGACTTTTATGGCTTTTCTTGGGATGGAAATTGTTATCTTCTTCCGATGGATGTAGCTTTTTTGTCGTTTGATGCTTACCTTCTTAGGTTTTCTATATTATGCTTTTCCGCATCAAGTCTGTTCTCTTTCTGGCTGACCTTTTGCTCGTACTTTGGATCTGAATTTTAAATGTGAGGATTTATTATCTTGAGAATTGACCTTCTTTGACATACATTGGAGTCTTAGAATGTTTCTAATATTTCTGTACGTGAAACTTAACTCTTCTTTTTAAAAAAATTCTCACTCTTCTTTTTTAAAAAATTCTATCACGCACTAAAAAAATTTGTAGAAATGAAGTGAACTGAAATGAGAAAAAAGAAAGGAACTAAATAATAACCATAACCACATGGCTGAGCTGCCATATCTAACAGAGTTTATGAAAATTCTTGATTGTTGAAGATGGGTTAGATCATGAATCTTCCTTTCCGGCCATACTTGTGGTGAATGGACTCTTCCCCATGCCCAAATTTCAACAAATAGAGCTAGATAACTTCTCTTTTAAGATGCTACTAAGCTTGCTCTGATTACTTCTGTTCTGTCTATTTCCCTTGTGTCTCATTTAGTACTTTTTTTGGGAATATAGAATGGAGGAAAACATAAGAACTTCTACTTCAATTGTTCTATCAGTCCTTTCTTTGTTTATTATTGTTATTGTATTTTCTCTGTACTCTGTTGTGCTTGGCTGTTGAAAATCTGCTGCATGTAATCAAAATCATTGTTTTGTAATTGGGTAATTTAATTCATTTGGTAGCTTATAGGTTTGTATTGTATAGTCTAAAAGGGGAAAGGAGGGACATTTATATTTAACGCACTGTTGGTTGCCAAGTTATTGCAGCAAATGAGAAACTGAATTCTGATTGAAGAAGGTGGTAGCATCTACTGACCATGGAAACCTGATATTGAATCACCTTATTTTGTGTCTTAAATAATGCTCCAGTTTATTTTGTGTTTTTCATGAAAAGTCACTATCTGACACATTCATCTGAATTTGCTCCTGGCTTACAGGTATGCAGCACTTGTTTAAAAACCAGCTGCAAACCTATGCTCGAAAGAGAAATTTCACTCCACCTGTGTATTCTTGTGAGCGTGTGGGTCCTCGTCATGCTAGTCGCTTTAAGAGCAAGGTCACAGTAAATGGACAAACCTACGAGAGTCAAGGATATTTTCCCACATTGAATAAAGCTGAACTTGCAGCTGCAAAAGCTGCATTGATGTCATTATTGTCAAATGGAGTTGAGGAGGTTAGTTTTCTAAGATTGTTATCACTTCATTGTGGAGATGCAAAAATATGATGGCTACGAATGCGATTTTAATGCTTGTATCTTTCAGACACATGATTACTCTTCTTTATGTAATTTATTGTTTTTCTTTTTAGGATGGGTTTGGCTATAAGAGTCTTTTACAAGAACTGGCTCAGAGAGAAGGTTGTGGTTTGCCAACTTATTGGACAGACAGATCTGGTGAAGCTCATGCGCCTACTTTCATTTCAAAAGTGGAGATAGAAGGAGAGATTTTTACAGGACAAGGAGCAAAAACTAAGAAGCAAGCAGAGATGAGTGCTGCAAAGATTGCATTCACAGCTCTAAAACAGCGTACTTTTATTATATGCTTTATTTTAATCTTATTTAGTCTTTCATGATTTAGGTACCCAGTTAATCAACTTATTAGTGTGGAGACATTCTTACTATAGCTTCTAAATTGATACTCATTTTTATGATTAACATATGCCCTTCATAGTTCTTCTAAGCTTTTTAATAAGCAGGGGGGAATAGAGATGCCGCAATACAAGTATTAAAACTAATTATAAAGTAAAGATTATATTGTAGCGCTTGATCAGATTGTATGGCTTTTTTGGTCAGGTTACTCAAGTCGGAGCCCTGGATTTCTCTCTACTTCCCAATTTCAAGAAGCTCCTCGGAGCTCACCTCTCTCCCCTGCTTGCCAATCCCAAGAAGCTCTTCAGAGCGAAACTCCTCAGTTCTCAGTTTCTAACCTGCGTGCAGGTCTCACTGCTTATCTTCAACAAAACGTCCAACCTAAATTGCCCGTGCTCAATGAACAAGCTGAAGAGTACAGAGGTGAGTTTCTAAACATTCCCCAAGCATCTTGCATTTCTATTAGCGGGCATTAGAAGATGGTTTCATATTGTAATAAATATCTCTTATATACGTTTTCATTAATATCTCCAAAACCATGAGCAAATGCTTTCTGCCAACATATGGTGGAAATTGAAATCTGAAAGCATCTAGATTGGTGACTAGATTTTTCAGATATTTGATTTGGAGGGACACAATAAGCAGATGCGTTTGTAGGTGGTGATAAATTTTCAGACCTGTCAAGTCTCTTGACCAGGTTGAAGCTAAGCCTTTTCATTTGCACAATCTACATTGATTCTAACCAGAGAATTTGTTCAATATAAGAATCTACTTCAACTGTGACCTATAGATTTCTGATGACGTTGAATGGTGCTTAATAGGGATGCGAGTTTATTTTATGTATTTATGCATATCCATGGCAGATGTGTGCATTCATATGACAACATATAACATAGTGCACAGATATTCAAACGTTTTTTAGTATCTTAGAGTACAAGTCGGTAAGCCAGGATAGAGAGTAACTCAAGCTTTGCGTCTTCATGCTATTTTAGATGATTCGACGTGAATAAAACCTACCTCGAGGTAGAAGCTTTAACTGTGATATAATATGAACTCAAAAATTTCCATCCATGTTCCTTATAAAGTATTTTTTTCTTCTTCTTTCATAGGCAAAATTGCGATTCATGCTTGCATGATATCTTAATGGCATCCATATCTCATAACATTTAGCTCTTGAATTGCTGGCAGCAAATTCTGTAGTTAGCAATCATAATCCCTCCATTGCATCTCCAGGGCAAGACAGTTGTTCAGCTATGGCAAGCAGTACACCTTCACCTGCCGCAGCCATCTCTTCCTCGCCTAAACATGACTTGACTTCATCTTCTTTGCCTTCTGATTCCCCCACTAATTTAGCCACGAGCTCAGGTATCGAGTTTATGGTCCGAGGGATTAGGGTTCTGATTCATCCAAGTGGGACCAAAATGACATATCCTGCAGGCAGCACCGTGTTGCCCATCAGCGATGACAAATGGGCTGCAGTGGAGTTGCCACCTCAACGGAGTCGGTAAATATTTGTTTTCCACGTGAATGATGGGTGCCTTTTATTTTTAAATTGTTGCCCTCCAAAATTTAGGACAACGCTAGAAAGACTTTACGTTTGTAATAAACGACGTGGCAACAGCTTATGCTTGGTGTTTTATTTGTCGTTTTATCCATAATTATAATCCCACTGTTACCTGAAACGACCTGGATGGGGTGAGAAATTGTCAAGGAAAAAAATGTTGATTGTGCGCATTCTCTCGTTAGTGGTCAAATAAAATCATCCTGAACTACCTTCAAACTGGTATCATCCTAATGTCCATAGTGCTATGGGAAACATGACCATTAAGATTGAGTACATCACGCAAACTAATCTCTGTGTGAAGTTTACAGAGGTGGCATTCTTTATTATTTTAGGAAAACTTGTGAAAGTTTTAATTTTTATGGAAAAAAAGGAACAAAAAGGTGACTTTTGAAGGTCTCCCTGATGGGAGAGTCCAACATAGCAGTTTATCTTGCCCATCTAAAAACTCAAGATATTAAAGATTCAACATCTAATTTGTTTAGCCAAAAAAACATGTATTTAAAGCCAAAAATCTCAAGTTTAATTATTGTTTTATGATAGGTAATTAAGGCTGATAATGATGGAAATTAATTTTAGTAATTATTAAAATAATTCTATCATTGATGTTTTAAATTTTACTGTAAGAAAAGGGTGAATAAAGAATTTTCTACATTGTTTTTAATGAAATATTTAGACTTCTTCTCGCCTTATATTTTTAGTGTTTTTTTCTTTTTTTGGCTTCATTTTAAGCTTAGATTTTTTATTTTTAAAATAAACTTGAGTTATAGTACTTTTGATTCATAAACTTTGCTAATAAGTCTTTAAAAAAGTGTATCTAAATAATATGGTGTTATTAGAATTTTATAAATCTTATTGCAAACATCTTTAGCATGAAATAACAAGTAATAAAGTCTCAAGTATCAAGGATACATCCTTGAAAATAGCAAAGCTTCATCAAAGCACTTCAATATGTAAATATTTTTCTTCGGTTTTGTTTAATTTAGTACATTAATATGTATGTTATGATTATTTTTTAAGTATCTTTTGTGTCTTTAGATATATACTTAGTATGTATGCTATGATCTTTGTATATTTTTAATATTGTTTACAAGTTTGCTATGATTTATGAAATTACATGTTTATAGTTTCAAAATATATGAACAATATACTTTCTTTGAACATCTAATGTATTCAAAATGCTTTTGTTATAACAAATATATTAAAATGAAAGAGGGTGTTGTGGACTAGAGTAATGCATTTCTTTTTAATTTTTAATTTGATCTTTATATTTTTACTTTATATAAGTGAGCTATTTTGAATCTAAATTAGCACTCAATAGCATATTTTCAATAGCATATTATTTTGGTAGGGAGAGTTGAATTGAAAGACAAAGAATTGAAAAGAAAAAAAATGGATAAAATAGGTGGTGGCTTTGAGATTTCTTTGAAAAGTTCAATTTAGGCCCCTATCTTTTTTAGCTATTAGGTAATTGGTTTTTTCAATTTCTAAGAATTCAATTTAGGTACCAAACCTTATTTTCTCACTTTCTAGTTTTGGGAGAAGAGAAGGGCTTGCTGAATTTTGGAATAGAAGGAGAAAATTATCACTGGTGATGATTTCGATCACCAAAATACTATATTTTTATGTCAAATGGTTCCATATAATGACCAGAGTTCAAATTAGATTCCCCCCTTCAAAGTGTCTAAAAAAAATATTTGAGCTCAGAAAAATTTTTAATTTTAGGTTAATTTTTGGTTTTAACATATTTTTATTTTTTATTTTTTTAGAGGTCATTGATTGGTTTTACAAGATTTGCAGTGTTCTTTAGATTTTTGCGGTAAAAAATAGATTGCAAATGAGTTTTTAGATGAAAAAAAAAATAAAAACCCTATTTTTATAGTTACCATAATGATTGGAATTTAGGAAACTCTTGACGACTTAAAAACATAATTAAAAACCCATGTGCGTAGACCTGACCTTGCAGGATTGCACACTAGCTTTTTCTTAATAGGTCGAGCATTTGGCTTGGCTTATTAAACCAAACAACCCTTAGCTTTTTTTTTTTTAATTTAGATTTTCTTAATTTATACCATAATAATAATAATAATAATTTATAAGTTTATATTTTAATTAATTTTAATTAATACCCCCTTCTCTATAATTGTTTTCTTACCTAGTATTTTTTTAAATAGCAATTGTTTTAATTATTTTGAATGTGTTTATGTTTTTATATGTTAGTTTGTAAAATTGTTTTTATATTTTATATAGATTAATTTTATTTAAAAAAAATATATAATTTTTTCAATATGATTAATATGTTCAGTTTTGCATAATATTGTTTCTCTTTTTATTTTATTCAATGAATTTTATATGTGTGTTGATTTCTATTATAAATTAATTTTAATAAACATATTCAGTAAATACAACTAGATAAATAACTCGTATTGCAATATTAAATATTTTGATATATTTTTTTTCTTAATCTTTTCAATTTCATTTTTATTTATCATTAAAAACTTTTTTTTATTTATATATCTAAATATTTTACTAGAAACATAGTGCGAGCCAGTAATGCAAGAGCCCTAATCTAGTAACAAACTAAACATCTGTGCTCATTTTGTCTAATTATTTTGGTTTATGATCTTAAAACTTTATCCTTTGTTTTTTTCAGTCCATGCATGCAATTTTAGAATCTTGTATGGTATATGTATCCTTTTTGTTTTGATTGTTTTGACAAGTTTATACAAAAAGTAATTTGTATACATTGATGCATATTGTCGTATATATATAGTGTCACAATGATTATTTTTCTGAATTAAGATTTTCTTGTGATCGATAGAAAAAATAAATAATTCTTATTTCTTATAAGTAAAAAGAAAAATAGAATCAATATTTGGTATCTTAGTAATTAATAACCCTAATTTAGGCCAAATAACTCATCTCCTTAATTTTTTAACCACCACAACAATGATCAAATTTTAGGAGTAGTAGATAACAAATTACTTATTGTCTCAGACAACTTATCATCTGGTTAATTAAAACAAATTAAAAGTGTATGTCTTCCACTCCTAAAAAAGAAAGAAAGAAAAGACATGCCTAGGCTTTTTATTCCAAGCCAGACTCTTATGCTTGACTTGTTTTTTTTTTTAATTTAATTATTTTAGATTTTTTAAGTATTAAATTAATTAGGAAAATAATTTAGATGGTATTTTATTTAATATCATTTTAATAAAGTATAAGAGTCTTTTTATAATATTAACAAGTTGTTTTTAACAACCCATTATCATCATCATCATTATCCAATAGTTTTTCTAATAGCTAATATTTTAATTTTTATATAATTAAATAAAAAATATTTCTAAAATCTATATTATTAATCTACATGACTCAAATTGCTAGTTTCACAAATTAAATCTAATTAATTAAAATTAATCAAATATATCATCATCTTTATATTTAAAATATGTTCACTTTATATAGGTAAAATTATCTTTATATTTAAAATATGTTCACTTTATATAGGTAAAATTTGGAGCTCATAATCAAAACTTTATTTCCAAATAAAAAATGCAAATACAATTCTTTTTATATTTTAAAGAAATTGGTAGGACCTATCATGAAATGCGTACCAATTACTCTAGTATCCAGTAAAGGAAATATTCCTTTCGGATTACCACTATTCTTTTAGAACTTCATACTATCCTTATACACACCGTATTCGTTTTATAAAAGCTCTATTCTTTCTTCCTTTTTTATTTTCTTTTTGGAAACTTATTTCTTGATAGAAACTGTGAAAATGTGTGCAGCCTATGCTCGTTTTCTTCTTTCTGACTTGAATCATGTACACAGCTTTGTTCTGATGGCGAGCAAGATAAAACATACTTACCAACGCATATTTACTTAAGCTTTGACAGTATTTATTTAAGATTTAATTAATTTTTTATATTCGTATATTAAAATAACAAATAAATTTGAAAAAATATTATTTTTTTTTCAAAAATATTTTTCACACGTAGGAACTTAATGTGAAGATGTAAAGATTAGAATTGTGATATATGATCAGGAGATGCTTCTTTTTCTCCCAAATTGTTTAATATATACTACACTACGAAAAACAATTAGGAGATTAATATGATAGTCAGAAGGTATACTTCTTTTCTAGGCACCAAATCATTTAAAATCTGTGTACAGAAAACAAAATAGTGACAGAGAAAGAAAGAAAAGATACTTCCTTGGAGCTGTATATACTCCTCGGGGACAGCTGCTCTAGACCTCGTCAACAGGTGAAAATTTCTTGGTTTTGATCATATCAAAACCGTCTACAAGAAGAAGAATAAGACATACACAAAACATTCGAATATTACCATAAACAACTCCAGAAGTACGTTTATTTAACTTGTAATCACCATTTTCTGGTCAGTTTCTCCACACCATACATACACGTCGAACCATTTCTAATCTTTTTGTTGACTAGTACGTATAACCCAAAGTTGTTTCTAGTGCCGACCGTCGCCGGTGGTGTTACGTCGGGATTTTCTATGCATTTCCAAAGGCCTATATGTTTCCCTTCACCAGACCCACTTTGGAGCTGACATTAGAGATTAAGCATTGTAGCTTACCAATTATATTAACTAATCTCCAATGGCTTCTTGTCAGCTTATTGCCCTGGTCCTTCTCACGATTTTTCTTCCCACGCTCACCATGGCAGCCGAGCACATTGTTGGTGATGAGCAAGGGTGGACCGTTAATTTTAACTACACAACTTGGGCTAGTGGCAAAGTATTTCATGTTGGTGATACACTGGGTAAATTTATCAATACAATAAAGTGCATTTTATTTTCTTTGTTTTTTGTTTTTAGTTTGCTATGTCTTTAAAGAAAAAGGGGGGAGTTTTGATGCTATTGATCTTCTGCAAAATTTTTGCAGTGTTCAACTACAAGCCACCACACAATCTCTTCAAGGTGGACGGCGCCGGCTTTAAGGACTGCGCAGCAACAGGAGAGCCCATGACCAGCGGAAACGACATAATAACACTAAGCAGCCCAGGAAAGAAGTGGTATATCTGTGGCTATGGCAAACATTGTTCTGAGCTTGGCCAGAAGCTAGTCATCAATGTACAGGCTGAAACTCCAGCACCAACACCAGAACCTAATGCTGCTTATGGATTTGCTGCTTCCAGCTATCACATTTTTGCGGCAGCGGTGGCTGTCGTGGCAATGATCGCGGCATGATTTACCAGTGATATGATATAATTTCTGTTTTCAAGCAAAGAAATAATTAAGGTTTCATGTTTCATGAGTGTGGGGCATTTTGACTATCATGGAAATGCAGCATGGTTAAGCCTTAGATTCATAAATTACAGATGCGCGCAGCCCAATGTGAGGGCATGACATGCACACACAATCGCACACAGCAAGCAACAAATTTATTTATTAGTTCAATTAATCTAAGATATTAATGTTCATCTGTGCCCACTGTGATCTAGAATTATGATTACAAGAGCCCTTTATTTCTATAGAATCCAGAAAGATGGCCTGTGCACATCCCTTCAAATGAACATTAATAATAACCTATGGATGTACGAAGAGACTGATCGGGAATTATTGTGAATTTTGAGAGGACTGTCTTCCCTTAACCCTATCTATCTGAATCTTCGATGCCTTGTATCATCAAGTATTAATCAAAACTTAAATTAAAAAAAAAAACCCTGTTAATATTAAAATAAAAAAAGAAAACCAAAGAGGTAAAACGTTGTTAATAAATAGGTTAGATATTCATACTGACTAAAATTAAAAAAGCATTAGTGCCCGCAAACCTAGCTTTTTATTTTTTAAAATCAGTAAATTATATTGTTCATTTTATTAGATAATATGTCATTTACTTAAGTATTTTTCAATTATCTCTAGTTAAAAAGAAAAAGAGATTCGAGCTCTAAAACCTATTTTTTAACTTGTATTTTTTAATTTAAAAACATCTTAAAAATTATATTAACCTTAATAAAAACATTTCAATCATCAAAAATTCTAATACTTCAAAAAGTTAAAATTGTACCAAAAAAATACTAAATTGTCAAGTTCCAATCAACTTTTTAAATATGTTTATAGATTAAAACCATCTCTATTAAACTCTTTTCTTGAAGACAAACCCTTTCACAATAATTTTTGTTTTTTTATGGATGAAATATGACTAACCAAACACTTTCTCTCTCCTTAACCTTTTTTCAATGACTTTCTCTCTCCTTCTTAAATATTCTCATAGTGAAATATGAAGAAAATCAATTTTTGGATTGAAATGTAAAACCTTAAACAATATTAACCAATTATGTATAACTTTTTATTTGAGAAACCAAATCAATGTTTTTTTATGACTTGTTATAAAGTATCTTTATTTTTTATTTTTATTAATTTTGATCCTTGTTTTTTCAAATTTTTATTTAACAATACCCTAAAATTCTATTTTGTCAAGTAAAGCTTTATTTTAACATTATATATTCTATGACACATTGAATATGAAAAAAATATGTAACTAGAAACCAATCCCAACAAAAAACCATGTCAACATAACTTGAAATTATGAAACAATACAAAACTTTAAAAACCAAAATGAAAAAAAAAACTACAAACAACAACATGAACAAATAAATTTGAAAGGATGAAGTAGTGGTGAGAATTTTCAGTTTAGTTTAGTTTTTAATTAAAAAACCAATCAAATTGAAATAGGCACACACGTAGAATCATACTTTGCTAGAAATTGGTTCAAACAAAGAGTTTTGTTTATTTTTTAAAAAGTAAAACAAACAAATTTTTATTATTATTTTGTAGTTTTTTGAGCTTTTATGGCCAAATACAGGTGATAGTTTTAGAATAAGGGGCAAAAGAAAAATAAAAATATTGTTGATGTTGCTATGTCAACCTTTTTTATTTATTTTAAACATACTACGATAAAAATCTACTCTAATTCGTTTATCGATATCATACAATAAAACTTGAGTAAAACAAATGTATCTTGCTCACTATGATATCATGATTGTGATTCAATAACTTCTAGCAATTTATTATAATAACCAATTTCAAATTCATTTGAAATTGAACCTTTTTACACAAATTCCATCAACTATTATTTGTTTTTCTACCATCACAATAATCTTTGGTATGAAAGACAAACATTGACAAAATACCCATAATAATATCACATCTATGTTTCATGACCTAAAAATAGGAATTTTAGTCTACTAGCATTGCCTCGTATGTTGAAAACTTGTTTATAGTTAATTAATAACCATTCATTGTATAGGTCAAAACATAATTAAATATTTTTTTATGAGTTGTGAATTATTAAATACTTATATGTGTTTTAAAATGCATGATAAATTATTAATATTGTAATTTAAATAATTAAGTTTTAATTGCATTTGAGATTTTAGGTAATAGTAATTGATGATGTTGATGATGTTGCGTATAAGAAGTTGTTGAATTGAGTTTATATAAAAATATAAGCAAAAATGATTCAAAATTATATAATTATAAAATTGAATTACTAAATTAAAAATTTCAGTTCATTACAATTGAATAACATATAATTATGTGTCTACTTGAATTTGATGTCTATCAAATATTTTCTCCTCATTATATTCTTTAATAATAGTCATCTAGGATGTAAAATATTGACATATTCTCATTTCAAAATAGTTCATCATTATCATTACGTCTTAGAACTTGCAGCTCAAAATAATAAAAAGTAAATATTGAAATCTTTTCAATAATATAAACCTTGTATATCTAAGCTTTAATGTGCATTATTTTTAACTGTTTTTTTAAGGTTGAACATATATTTACATGCAAGTAATTAGAAATAAATAACTAAATGTACACACACATATATATAAACAAATGACAATTACTTATAATACATGTAATCCTTAATCTCTCGAATAGATAGATCTATTTGTACTGCACATACCCTCAAACAACTTATAGTCTGTTTTTTTTTGTTTAAATAGAAGCATATGTCATCTACTCCTAGGAAAAAAAAAATACAAAATCATATATATGGGCCTAGGCTTCATGTCTAGACTTTTTAATTATATGTCTGACCTATTTTTTAAAATTAATATAGATTTAATTTAAAAAAAAATAATTAGAAAAATAACTTAAATGTTATTTTATTTAATACCATACAACTTTTTGCTTTTTTTTTAATAATGTATAATAGTGCTTTATGATATTAGCAAGTTTTCTTACAAATTGTTGTTGTTATTATTGTTGTTTTTCTTCTTATTATTATTATATGGTTTTTTCCTAATAGGTTATATTTTTATTTTCATCTAATTAAATAAAATGTATTTTAAAAAACTTATATTATTAAGCCAGGTTAAGCTCATGACTCAAATTAGTAATTTAATAGGTTAGCTCGGGTTAATCAAAGTTGATCAAAGATATCATTATTTTTATATTTGAAAAGTATTCACTTTATATAAATTAAATTTTGAATTCATAATTAAAACTTTACTTACAAATAAAAAATACATGAGCAACTAATATAATTTTTTTTATATTGTTTAAAAAACTTAATATGACCTAACATAAACTATACCACTTACCCACTAAAAACTAAAGCAGATATTCTTTTAGATAACCACTTTTCTTTTAGAACTTCATGCTATCTTTATGCATGCACATCTTATTCATAGTGGAGTATAAAAATTAAAAAAATAATTAAATTAAAAAAATAAAAAAATAAATAAAAAACTAAGCAGTAAAAAAATCAATTAAATTAATAAAAATATTTAAAAAACTAATTGGTTTGGTATCGGTTTCATAAGTCTAAAATTGAAAAACTAAACATAATGAATTTAATAAACAAACCGAACTAAAAAAATGAGTTAAACAAAAAAAATGAGCTAAACCAAATCCAAACCCATTAGAAATTAAAAGAAAAAACTTAAAAAAAATATAGTTTTTTTAGTTTTAATATAAAATAACTATATTAAAATCAAACCAAAACTAAACTAAATTGAACCAAACCAAAATTAGCCTGTTTTTATTTCAAAATAACTAAATTGAAATCAATTAATTTCAACTAATTTTAGTTTTTTTTAAATTAATTTAATTAATTTTTTAAATAAAAAGGCAAACTAAACTGACAATAATTATCACTATTTATGTATGTATAAAAGCTCTTTTTTTTTTCTATTTTTTTATTGGAAACTTCTCTCTTTATAGCCTGTAGTACTCTAACGCTACCAATTATGAAAACTTTTATAATATTAGCAAGTCCTTTTTACAACTTGGCTGAATTCTAATAGCTTATGTTTTTATTTTCATCTTATTAAATAAAATATATTTTAAAAAATTTATATTATTAAATTTGGTTGAATTTATAATTTAAATTATTAGTTTGACAATTTAATTTATGTTAATTAAAATTGATCAAAGATATAATTATTTTTATATTTAAAAAATATTCACTTTATATATGTGAAATCTTAAGTTCATAATTAAAAATTTACTTACAAATAAGTAATACATTAACAACTAATATGTTTTTATATTTTAAAAAATTTAATATGAGGTATGGTATGTAATATGAGGTATGGTATGTGCATACGTAAACACTAAAGGAGATATTCTTTTTGTATAACCACTATTCTTTAAAAATTTTATGCTACATCTTATTTATAAAGATGAGCAAAAAAATTAAAAAATTAATTAAATTAAAAAAATAAAAAAATTGATTAAACAAGTAAGAATATTTAGAAAAATTAACCAATTCGGTATTGGTTTACTAAGGCTCAAACTAAAAAATCAAGCTAAACGAAATAAAAATAAATAAATTAAAAAAATCTAACCAAACTGAAAAAAAAAAGGCCAAACTAAAACAAATATATTAGAAATTATAAAAACAATAAAAAATAATATAATTTTTATTTTTTAATATAAAATAATTAAACCAAAACTTAATCAAACTGAAATCAATCATGTTGGAAACTTCTCTCAGCCTGTAGTACCCTAATGCTAGCAACTTTGAAAATGTGTACAGCCTATACCCGTTTTTCTTCTTTCCGGCTTGACTTTTTGTGTCCAGCCTTGTTCTGACGGTGTGCAAGTTAAAACATGTTTATCAAATCGTGTTATTTTAAATTTTATTTTTTAAAATTTTCAATTTTTTTATATAATGATTTTAAAAAATAAAAAATATATTATTTTAATATATTTTTAAATAAAAAATATTTTAAATCATAATCACTAAAACATATGAAATTAAAGATGCAATGTAACTTAATCTAAAGAACGGAATTGGCATACCTAATCGTGATTTTTTTTTCCTCCCAAATTGTTTAATATATAAGGATTATAAGGAATTTGAAGTCGAATTATAAGGAATATTATTTTCATTAATCGTTTAATTCCGATATATAAAGTTTATTTTTAACTAAATTAGAGATATGAATGTGACGGAGAAAGAAAGAAAAGATACTTATCCTCCTCGAGGACAGCTACTCTAGACCTCATCAACAGGTGAAAATTTCTTGATTTTGATCATATCCAAACCGTCTACAAGAAGATGAACAAGACATTCCACTATTACCATAAACAACTCCAGAAGTACGTTTATTTAACTTGTAATCATCATTTTCTGGTCAGTTTCACCACAACATACATACACGTCGAACCATTTCTAACCTTTTATTGCCTAGTACGTATAACCCAAAGTTGTTTCTAGTGCCGACCGTCGCCGGTGGTGTTACGTCTGGATTTTCTATGCATTTCCAAAGGCCTATATGTTTCCCTTCACCAGACCCACTTTGGAGCTGACATTAGAGATTAAGCATTGTAGCTTAACTAATCTCCAATGGCTTCTTGTCAGCTTATTGCCCTGGTCCTTCTCACGATTTTTCTTCCCACGCTCACCATGGCAGCCGAGCACATTGTTGGTGATGAGCAAGGGTGGACCGTTAATTTTAACTACACAACCTGGGCTAGTGGCAAAGTATTTCATGTTGGTGATACACTAGGTAAATTTATCAATACAATAAAGTGCATTTTATTTTCTTTGTTTTTTGTTTTTAGTTATGTCTTTAAAGAAAAAGTGGGGAGTTTTGATGCTATTGATCTTCTGCAAAATTTTTGCAGTGTTCAACTACAAGCCACCACACAATCTCTTCAAGGTGGACGGCGCCGGCTTTAAGGACTGCGCAGCAACAGGAGAGCCCATGACCAGCGGAAACGACATAATAAAACTAGGCAGCCCAGGAAAGAAGTGGTATATCTGTGGCTATGGCAAACATTGTTCTGAGCTTGGCCAGAAGCTAGTCATCAATGTAAAGGCTGAAACTCCAGCACCAACACCAGAACCTAATGCTGCTTATGGACTTGCTGCTTCCTGCTATCACAGTTTTGCGGCAGCGGTGGCTGTCGTGGCAATGATCGCGGCATGATTTACCACTGATATGATATAATTCCTGTTTTCAAGCAAAGAAATAATTAAGGTTTCATGAGTGCGGGGATTTTGACTATCCAGGAAATGCAGCATAGTCAAGCCTTAGTTTCATAAATTACAGATGTACGCAGCTCAGTGTGAGGGCATGACATGCGCACACAATCGCAGACAACAAAGCAACACATTTATTTATTAGTTTAATTAATCTAAGATATTAATGTTCATCTGTGCCCACTATGATCTAGAATTATGATTACAGGAGCCCTTTATTTCTACAGAATCCAGAACGATAGACTGTGCATATCCTTTCAAATGAACATTAATAATAACCTTTGGATGTACGAAGAGATTGATCAAAATTATTTTGAATTTTGTGAGGACTCTCTTCCCTTAACCCTATCTATCTTAATCTTCGATGCCTTGTATCATCAAGCATTAATCAAAACTTAAATTAAAAAAAAACTATTAATGTTAATATAAAAAAAAGAAAAATAAAGAGGTCAAGCCTCGTCAGGCAGGCTAGATAATCTGCTTCGCTAAAATTGAAAAAGCATAGGTGCCCGCACACCTAGTTTTTTTTTTTTTTTTAATGAGCAAACCACATTATTCATTTTGTTAGATAATATGTCATTTGCTTCGACATTTTAAAATTCTCTTCAATGAGAAAAAAAAAAGGTTTGAGCTATAAAACCTAAAAAAAATATTTTTTTAGCTTGTTTATTTGAATCTAAATATTTATTAAAAAATTCTGTTAATCTTGATAAAAACATTACAATCATAAAACCCTCTAATTATTTCAAAATCTTAAAATTAAACGGAAGCAAAATTAAATTCTCTTTAACTTTTTCAATTTAAAGGTCAAAACCATCTCTATTAAACTTTTATTCTTTCACAACAATTTTGCCTTTTTTATGGATAAAACATGATTACCCAAACACTTTCTCTCCCCTCAGCTCTTTATCAATGACTTTCTTTCTTCTTTTTAAACATTCTCATACTGAAACAAGAAAAAAATTAAATTTTAGATTGAAATGTAAAACCTTAAACAACATGGACCAATTATGTATAATTTTAAATTTGAGAGACCAAATTGATGTTTTTTATAACTTGTTATAAAAAACCTCTATTTTTTTATTTTTATTAATATAGATCCTTGTTTTTTTAAATTTTCATTTAACCTCTAGGAACTTGTTATTATAATCAACTTTAAATTCATTAGAAGTTGAACCCTTTTACATAAAATTTACCAATTATTATTATTTTTCTACCCTCAAAATAGTCTTTTTAATCATTATATGAAAAACATATATATATTGCTGAAATACCCATAATAACACTAGATCTCTCTTTCAATACCTAGAGATATGAATTTCAGTCTACTAGCATTGCCTCTCATGTTGAAAACTTGTTTAAAATTAATTAATGACCATTAATGGTCTAGGTCAAAACATAATTAAATATTTTCTTATGAGCTATGAATTATTAAATACTAGTATGTGTTTGTTTTAGACCACATGATAAATTATTCATCTTATCTTATGATTAAAAAAACTTCAGTTTTAATTGCATTTGGGATTTTGGGTAACAATAACTAATGATGTTGTCTATAAGAAGTTGTTGAATTGAGTTTATATGAGAATATAAGCAAAAATCATTCAAAATTATATAATTGTAAAATTAACTTATTAAATAAAACACTACAAGATTTCACATTTTTACTTACGAAAATATTCTATCAGTGTTTGATTACTAGTTCATCAGTGATTTACTTACCGATGGATTGCATCTGCGGCTTTCCTCTCATTGGTAATTCCACATTCCGTTGCTATATCGGTAGAAACACAAAAAAAACATTTACTGAGGATTTTACAGATGAAAATTTATGCCAAAAAAAAAAAGTTTCCCACTTAAAATATACCGATGGATTTTAATTCGTCGGTGATATCGTGATTTACCGACAGCTACAACATGTTAGTAAATTTGTTGGTGAGTGTTTCAAATATCAACAGAATATATACATCTATAAATTCATCAGTAATTATGGCAGCTACTATCAAATACCAACGAAATGAATCCGGTGGTAAATTCGTTGGTGAGTGTATGAAATACCGACCGAATATAGCAGCCTGTAAATGCGTTGGTAAATGTGGTAGCTACTGTCAAATGTCAATGGATTCATTTCGTTGGTAAAAAATTATTTAGAATACATAATATAAAATTATATAAATTAATGGTAATAAAAACTAATTATGCAAATAAAATTTATATTAAACATCAAAAACAAAAAATCAAAGTTAAATAATATTTACTACAAACTGAATGTGTTTCAAAAAAAATATTAAATAAAATTTTAAATATTACAAATTAATATAAAGGTGGAGCTGGAGGAGAAGGAGGCCTTAGAGGAGGAGGTTGATGGTTATACGGTGCACATGTTCCACTTTGTGTTGTCATGTTCATGATCATTTCACGAAGTTGTTCATAAGTTGTTTTTTGTTGTCCACACTCCACTCTTTATTGTGCATGAGACGCTTTGAGTTCTACGTACTCCGCTAATAGGTGGTTGTATTTTTCAATGAGCTGAGTGATGTGTTGTTGCAAGGCCATGAACTCCTTAGATTGGGAGCTCCCAACAGTTGAAACACTACGGGTCGACCACAAGTTGTCAGCTATAATGTTGGAGAGCCCATAAACCTAATTTTTATTGGGTCCACTTGACGATCCAACTCCATCCACAAATCTGGATCGAATTCCGAATGGGTTAAAATATTGTCCCTGTATTTCTCCCTCAACCGATTATTATAGATTTCCTGAAAATAAAAAAAGTAATCATCATATTCAATTCAATAACTATAATAACTTACAAAATAAAATAGTTAAACAAACATACCACTGAATGTTGATCACGGTTATTAACAAACTGTTGCACCTCCTTTTGGCAGTCTTGATTTCGCACATGCGTTTTCATAAATAGCTCCATCGGGCTCGGCTCACATTGAAGAGACGTAGCCTATAATGAAAAAAGATTTATTAGCAACAACTTAATTTAACAGTATATTTTATTTAAATTAATCTTATCATCCGTTTCACATGTGCAGCAAATGAAACGGAGTGGCCAGTGTACGTTGTCACCGAGCCATGAATTTGCTGATTTTGATTGCTAGCACCGGACAATGAGCATTGTATGAACCACTCAGACATCACGTGGTCAAGATATTGCAGCCATATATCTTCTGGAATGTATATCAATTTGAAATCCCTCTAAATCGCAACATCATTCCAATCTTGGAAATCCTTATCTCTCACAGTTGTTTTTGCCCTTTTTTGTGCTTCATACCAAAAATCACGCAACTTACTTCATACAACCAAAAATTACATTTTAAAATATAATTTTTTACCTAAACAAATCTTGTATTGTTTTTTATGTTACCTAGTTGCCGCGTGATTTTCCCACACCCTCCTTGCAAAAGTGTTATGCTCACTATCCTAGCATAATTTATCTTGTGTATAAATAATTAATTTTAAATAAAAATAATAATTTATTTACAATTATATTAATAATTTCTTATAAATTAGCTGAAAATTATAAATTAACATTAACCTTAAATCTGTTAAACCATGCATTGATTTAAGGCATCCACTCAGGATGTTTAGATATCTGACTCCATTGAAACAATGGAATCTCCATCGATAATTTAAACACTGATGATATTACTCAAGCAGCCTAAATGTTTGTGAACCTAAAAATAAATGAAAATTCAATAGTGATTACTTCATAAATTGTGTTGTAATTTAAAAAAAAAAAAACCTTAACTTACATTAAAAAGTAGTCCTTCCACTATGCCTCATACTTGCTAGTACATTGACCCTCCATATTTTTCGTAGTCCGGTAATTATGTTGATAAAATGACGCGGTCAGAGATGCATTTAATGCACCGTCCTTTGGAATTTTTAATGACCCTCCATATTTTTCATTGTCCGTCGGTAAAATGACATGGTCAAAGATGCATTTAATGCACCGTCCTTTGGAATTCAAACAGTCTATAGGTAATTTTTTCGGTAAAATTGACCCGCCAACAACTTACCAACTGACATCAATTTGTCGGTGAGCAAATCAGTGATTATGGTATTTCAAGTAATTATTTTTGAACTCTCTGTGAAATACCGACGAGCTTACCATTCTGTCGGTATGGACATCAATGATTGTGGCATTTCAATTAATTGTTTTTGAACTCTCTATGAAATACAAATGAACATATTATGTTTGTATGGACATCGATGATTGTGGCATTTCAAGTAATTTTTTTCAAACTCTCTATGAAATGTCGACGGACATTATTCCATCGGTATGGACATCGGTGATTGTGGCAGTGTACAAGAAAGGTTGTGTTTGTATTGCCTATTTACCTTCCTACAAAAACATAAATGATAAATTATCCATCGCACAAAACAATAACAATAGTGCTTAAAAAATAAATATTTCATGTTACAAGATATATCATCCATAATCTAAATTACATGAAAAAAAAAAGGTTTTACACAGGGCTTTTTTTTTATAGTTACTCATAATTTTTTTTTCTTCATCATCAATTGAATAGTCATCACCTTCATCGCAATATTCAATATAGACATAATCTTCTTCATCGACATTTGCCTATCCACTAGAGCTCAAAACAATATTCAACTCCACTACGTCAACATCAATAAGACTATCATCGAAAACATAAAAATTTTAATTTTCTTCCAATTCAATTGAAAGAGCAACTCGATATGGTTTAACCAAGTCACTAACTTGAAAGACTTCATCTCGCACACTTGTGTCTTCGTTCTTATCCTAAACAACCTCGACACGACCCCGAGCTTTTCTTTTTAAAATGGACAACTAATCCACTCTTGATCGATTCTTTCTAAATGAAGGGGTGTATGTGTAATAAACTTGTTGACATTGCTTTGGGTAAACAAAGACATCGTTTATGTTGTGGAGTTTAGCTTTTAAGTTGATTTCGACCAGACCATAGTACGGATCAACTCAATTCCTCTGTTAGTCGTTTCATACCAATAGCATTTGAATAAAACACTATATTTTTCTTGTTATGATATTATAGTTCAACGACCTCTTCTAATCTATCATAGTAGTCAACTTCTAACTCACTACTAGTGGATTTTTTAACACAAACACAATTGTTGTATATCTTTCTTCCTTGCCCGTATTCTTTAGTATGGAAAACATATCCATTGACAAAATACTTGTTATAGCACTTACATTTTCTTTCAGGCCCCAGGCTTAATGAAGACAATGACTTAGGCGCACTCCTTCCCATTTGATAAACCTTATATGTAATGTATATCAATAAACAGTAGATAAATGAGAATCTCATAATGACATGTATACGTATAGTAATTTTGCAAGTTAGAATGAGTTTGTGATAGTGCTTACATGTGTTTTGAACCACGTGATAAATTTTTCATCTTGTAATTGAAAGATTAGGGATTCGGTCAACTGTGAGTTATTGGAGAGCAAATATTCTTGATTTTGCCTGTAAGTGATAATGAGTGTATGATATTATAATATATAATTAATAGTATATTACTAATAAAGTTTAATTAGTATTACACATATATAAACTTACTAAATAAAATGTCTCAACTCATCACAATTAAATAGGACATAGTTGTATGCTTGTTTAAACTCTAGTTCAGACAAATATCTTTCTCATACGGTATTTTTAGGTGTGGATCATCCAGTATCGAAGAATATTGACAAGTTCCCACTGGAAGGCACATTACCACTATCATCATACCGTGGAATGCGATTGATTCTCATTCTCAGATGAGGTTTGAAATAGTACAAGATAAATGTTGAGATCTCCTCAACAATATAGGCCTCACATATCAAAGCTTCAAAAAACAAGTACCTGCATTGAATAAATCAAGTATTTTCAATTAAGAAAAACGTAGAAAATACTTTTATATATGAATTACATTGCAACTATAATATCTAACCATTCGAATGGGTACATCTATCTATATTGGACCGGTCCTCCAGCTTTTACCTCGAATGGTAGATGTATAGGAAGATGCTCCATTGAGTCAAAAAATGATAGAGGAAATATCATCTCAAGTTTGCATAGTATTTCGATGATATTTGTTTAAAGCCTCTCAATGTGTTTAACATTCAATTTGTTGAAGCATATATCTCTAAAGAAATGATTGATCTCCATGAATGCATCCTAGATTCCCTTTAGCAACAAATCACGAAAAGCTAATGGGATAAGTGTTTGCATAAACACGTGGAAATTATGACTCTTCATTCCATATAATCTACAGTCCTCCATATTAACCAGTTTTGATATGTTCAATGCATGTCCATCTAGAAAACATAGACTTTTAGGCCATTTTTAGACTAGCAGTTGTGCATTTTTCTCTAACACGAAGTTTGCTCTTGATTTTCCAACCCATGACTTATCATAAACCAACTCTATATTTTTACGGTTACAGTATAAAGCTATATCCAATTTAGCCTTGATGTTGTCATTTTTCTTCCCCTTCACATCTATGATGATGTTGAAAATGTTCTCAAACATGTTATTTTCGATGTGCATGACGTCAAAGTTATGGCAAAGCAGATTGATCTTCTAATAAGGAAGCTCTTAAAAGATACTTCACTTTATCAAATTATAGGTCAAACCAAAACTAGAAAACTTTTGCTTATATGATTAAAGGCCAAACACAATGTTACCATAGTTAGATACAACATCATGCAATTATTCACCAGAAAGATGCAGAGATGCAACCTCTTTCTCAACTCTATCAACAAAGAAATCTTTTCTGTTCTTTCTGTACCTATGATTAAGTGGCAAGAAATGACGGTGACAATTAAAAAAAAAAAGTTTTACCTCCGTTTACTAACATGAATGCCTTGTTGTTTTCCATGTAGTATGGACATGCGAGTTTCTAATGCATGCTCCAACCAAAAAGCATTTCATAAGCTAGAAAATCATTGATAGTCCACATCAAAGCCGCCCTCATAAGGAAATTTTGTTTCCTTGATATATCATAAGTCAGAGCTCCGAAACAACTCATCAATCAATGATCAAAGACAAACATCTATATTCTACCACGGGCTGCTTAGACTGGGTATGATAGTAGATAAAAATATGAACTCCGGCCTTATACACATTCCCGGTGGCAAGTTATAAATTGTGAGTATCACCGGCCAACAAGAATAAAGAGCAGCAAATGACCCAAATGGGTTGAATTCATCTATACACAACCTAAAAGGCACATTCTTTGATTCAGTTGAAATGTGAGGATGAACACTATTAAAGTGTTTCCACACTTCATCTTTAGAATGATGTATCATCACTCCATCAACTGCATCATGTGCTTAATGCCATGTCATGTGCTCAGCAATTCTTAGTGACATGAATAACCTCTATAATCTTGGTGTGATCGGGAAGTATCTAAGTTTTTCATATGCCACTAGAGTCTTTTCCTTGCTAGTTCTAGGTTTGTAACGGGAATGCTCGCATGTCATGCATTCGGTCATCTCAATATTTTCAAGGTAGTGTAACATGCAAAAGTTAGGTCACATGTCAATTTTCTAGTATCCTAAACCGAGCGGTTTCATCATAGACTTCACAACATAGAGTTCTCTTTCAACCTGTTCCTTTCAGGTAAAATGCTTTTCGCACATTCAATAATTTTATCATACCCAGCCTCACTCAACCTGTGATCTGACTTGATGGTGAACACTTATGCTACAGCCGATAATTTATTGTGGTTTGTATAGTCATCCCATAATGGTTCGTCAAAATTTTTCAACAAATCAAAAAATCAAGTTGCATCTGTATTAGGTTCTTCTTTTATGATTGAAAATTAATTGACATTACCTTGATTTATTCTCATTGCATCCATAACCATATTTTTATAAGGATTAGTGTTTTCATTTGCCACTTCATGGTTGCTAACACTAGAAGCCGACCCAACCAACGTTTCTCTCATTCTCCTCTTACTAACAAATACTTCTCCATGTGCATACCAACACTGGTAATTCTCTATAAAACATTTATATAGAAGATGCATCATTACAACATCTGGATGCAGATATTTTTTATTTTGATACTTCCTGCATGGATACCTAATACCGCCTCCAGGAAAATTTCTAGTAATAGATGTTGCAAAATTAATAAAACCCTGAACCTCTTTATAATAATCAATCCTTCACAATCCTTGGAGTGAATCTCGATACATCCATGAATTATCATCCATGACTTATATCGAACCTCTATAAAATTATGATAACATCATGTATTAATTAATTAAGTTAAGTAAATGAACTTTCAAAAATATTATTTTACCTAGAGATTATCCAACAAACCAATCACAACTTCCTATAAATATTAAATATTCATTATCATTTATCAATGTCCATACAAATTAATATATATAAATTTACAGAAATTACCACTTCATAATAGCATTGAAAAACCTTTAAACGGATCCATTAAGCAAGCTATTAATTCTTTCAAAACAACATATGTAATTAGGTAATTCCATAAAGTTTTAACAATTTACAAATAAATATAATCTTACAAAATCTAAAACAAACTATAACAGGTATAGAATTATATATTCATATACTACAAGTTTGTTTGAAAAATAACAATAAAACATGTACATCTGTTAACAAAATGCATATACTACAAAAATAATAAAATTGACATTTAAATGTTAAAATTTAAAAAGATTGAATTACCTATAAAAATTGATAAAATTTGTCAGTAAATCAGAACATGAATGTTGTGACCACAAAACTTCAAGAAATATAACTTGTTGTGCTGAGATGAGAGAGATTTTTATTTAGAGGGGAAGGGGGCTAGTTGTTTGCAGATGGAAAGAATTGGGATTAGAAAGAAGAAGGAGAAATAGGGGAGGAGAGAGTTAGCAGAGAGGGTATATATTAACTTTTTCTGATGATTTCATTGATGGAATAATACGTCGATGATGGCGTCGGCTGACACGACTAAAAGATTGATGTCTTCTCCCAAGTGCAGGAGTGTCGAAGTAATAAATACCCCGGCAAGACCGGGGTCGAACCACAGGGAGGTTATTTGTACAAATTATAAATAACAATAATACAACAACAATAACAACAACAATAACAACAACAACAACAACAAAAACAACAAGAATAATAATAATAATAATAATAATAATAATAATAGTAGTAGTAGTAGTAGTAGTAGTAGTAGTAGTAGTAGTAGTAGTAGTAGTAGTAATAAAGAAAGAGAAGAAGAAGAAGATGATGAGAACTTGGAGATGGAAAATTAATGTAAGGATTAAACAATAATAATAACAAATGTCAAGGTTAGAGGTTCCACTAATGGTATCTCAAACAAGTATAGTATAAACTCTTATTATTGATTTGGAAACTACACACAAAGGAGGTTCCAATCAGATTATATATTGTTAACATGATTACATTAGTCATCTTATTCAATTAATGCTAATACTTGTAAATCTCGTCAAGCATTCATGATTATAACTTATGTTAACAACAAATCAAGTTCCTTTCATAGCTCAGGTGTCGGTTATACCATACATTATAGGCTATGAAAGTGCCAAGCATTTGTTGTACCAAGTGTTATACAATATAAATCAAGATTAGTCCTTTAACAAGCAAAGTATTAAAGAGTGAACAAGATAACAAATATAAAACATGTTAGTATCAAACATTAAAGTCCATATTAAGTTTACATTTTACTTATTCTTATATCATTAGTGTAACCTTTTCACCTTGACATAATTAACTTAGCTAGACATAATGAAAGAAAGCAAAATAGATAAACAAAATAAGAACATAAAAGTTAACTAAGTAAAGGAAAGGAAATGAAAGGCATAAACTTAATATTAATGAAAGCAAAGCATAAACATTACAAAAAATACAAAGAGAGAAAGGAAGAGCATGATCTTGATCTGGACACCAAGATGCCTAAATGCATGGCAAATTCCTCCTTTTATAGGCCAAAATTGAGAACTATTGATTTGATGACTAATTAATAAGTGGGTGGACAACTTTTGACTTGGTGACAATCCTTATCTTCTCTTGTCTGCCCAAAACATCATTGATAACGTCAAAATTAGAGCCAGTTGCAACATGAAAGTTGTAGGCAATTGTCTCAGCTTTCTTGTGTAAATAATTCAGCTCATTTGGACTTCTAGAACTCCAGATATGGCCAAAATACCGAACAGTGCTCGGGCTGGAAGACAGATTCAGGCTTCTTTGTTGTTGCTATAAGTTGGACTTGAAAATGGTATTTTTAGATCTTGGGCTCCATATGAAAGTTATAGGCCTATGTCTTACCTTTCCATCCATATAAATTGGAACTAAATATGAGATATATAGCTCCAGATATGACCCAATTACCAAACAGTGTTCCGGTTTGAATTGCACCGACATCTCTTTTCTAAGTTTAGCCATCTCTTTGTCCTTGCAATTTAAGTTCTTAAAGTCATCAATCAATCCTTTCATTTATGTCATAGGCCTGCATTTAAAATGAATATTTACCACAAATTAAAGGTATCTTATATTATTAGATATATTATTATAAAACATGCTTTGGTTAAGGAGTTATTGATACTTCAAGTGCAAAATGATGATATAAAACCATGATAAAAATACACTTTTAAGTACTAATCATCGGCTATTCTAATAGAAAAATTGGCATGTCATCGTACAGATCTACCATTTCGAATCCCTCGGTGATTCCATTGACATTTTAAATGGCGAACTGGTCACATCATTGTACGGTGCTACCTTTTCAATTTGTTTGTAATTTCATTAATAAAAATAACCCCACCAAAACCTCCACATCAGCGACCCTTCTTTTTTTAATTTGAAACATTTTTTGTCCATAATTCATTCAGTAACTACCGACGGACACTTTCTATCGATAGTCCGTCGGTAGTTACCGACTGAATTACAAATGAAAAAGTTTTTGTCAATAATTTCAACCTTAAATTACCAACAGAAATATTCTGTTAGTAAATCCGTTGCTATTGAGCAAATTTCTAGTAGTGAAATGTCTCAATTCATTGCAGTTGAATAGCATATAATTATATGTTTATATGAATTTGATATGCCAATTATCTTCTTCTCATTGTATTCTTTAATATTGGTCATGCAAGATGCAAAGAATATATCTCTAAAAAAGTAATTAGTCTTTGTCAATGCATTTTATATCCCTTTTGGCAATAAATCCCTATAACAAATTAGAATAAGTATCCCATAAATACAATCTATATTTATCTAAATTCACCAATCTATCTATGTTTGAAGCATATCTCTTAAAAAAATAAAGACTTTAAAGCCATTTATAGACAAAACAAATTGTACACTATTGTCTAAAGTGAAGATGGTTTTGGCCTATACAAAATATAACCCATCATTAAATGACTTCATATTATGATGGTCACAATACAAAGCTAGATTCATTCTAGCTTTTATATTGTCCTTAGGTTCCCTTTCACACCTATAATCATGTTTAAAAATGTTGGCAAATACATTCTTCTCAATATGCATGACATCCAAATTATAACGGATGATATTTATCTTCCAATAAGAAAGATCTTAAAATATAATTTATTTTACCAAATTATAGATCATGTCAAAACCAGAAAACTTTTACTTATCATAATGAAAGCCAATTATAATTTTCTCATATTGTGAAACTAAACTTTTACTTATCATAATGAAAGCCAATTATAATTTTCTCATATTGTGAAACTATATCATATAATTCTTTACCTTACAGTACTAGAAGTACAACATCTTTTTCAGCTTTACTTTTTAAGAAGTTATTTTTGTTGTTTTTGTATCAATGATAACTTGGTAAAAACCTCTAGTGGCAATAAAAAGACAATCTTTACCACCATTCATTAATGTAAAGGCTTTATTATTTTTCATACAATATGGATAAGATAATGTTTCATGTGTACTCTAACTTGAAATTATTCTATACATAAAAAAATCATTTATAGTTCGCATCAATATTGTCTTCATCTAAATATTTTATTTTTTAAAAACATCATATATCAAAAACATGACTATAATTGATTCAACTTATTAATCAACAGCTGAAGACCAAAATCTATATTCCTACCTGGATTGTAAAGACTAGGTATAACAACATAGAAGAACATGAATTTTACCTTCATACACATCCCTCAGAGAAAGTTGTAAGCTTTTAATATGACCTACCAATAAGAATAGGGTGTAGTAAAAGATCCAAATTGATTGTATCCATCTATACATAGGCCAGGACATACATTTCATAGTTTCATTGAAAATTGAGAATGCACACTATTAAATAGCTCCTAAACTTCACCATTGAAAGGATACATCATGATTGCATTCACTGCATCATATGAATGATATCGTGACTATGCTTAGTGGTCTTTAAAGACATAGATAACCTTTATAACCTAGTAGTGATTGGAGTGTATCTCAATTTTTTATAAGTGACAAGTGTCCTTCCTCTATTGTTATTGGGTTTATATCAAATATGCCGACAAGATTTGCAATTGATAAAGTTTGCATATTCACCATAGTATAAGATGTAAAAGTTTGGACACATATTAATTTTATTAGAATCTTACACCAAAAGGTTTCATTATAGAGTTCATAGTATAAAAGTTATCTTTTAACCTATTCCCATAAGGTTACATGCTTTTAACCTATTTAATGATGTTATCATAATTAGCCTTATTAAAACCATAATCTGGTTTGATAATAAGCGCTTCTTAAAACCATGTAAAAATTAAGCACATATTAATTTTTTTAGAATCTTACATTAAGAGGTTTCATTATAGAGTTTATAATATAAAAATTTTCTTTCAGCTTATTCAATGATACTATCATAATTAGCCTTATTAAAACCATAATCTAGCTTGATATAAACACTTATACAATCACTAGTAATTTATTGTTAGTTGTGCACCCATCCCATAATAGTGCATTTAAATCTTTCAAAAACTCAAAAAATTTAGTTGCATCTACATTTGGTTTTTCTTTTAAAATGATGTTACGTGAACCTTCATCTGAATAACCATGATTCATTCTTATTTTATCCGTCATAATACTCATATAAAGATTACTATTATCATCTGTAAACCAATACATATTGCTAAAATAAGAAGTTGAGTCTGCCATCTTTTCTAACAAGGTTTAGTAAGGAACATAGATTTCTCTGTATGTATATCAACATAAATATTTCTTGAAAAACTCTTTTTAAATAGATGTATCATCACAATATATTTATGGTGAAACATTTTATTCTTACACTTCATATATGGATATCTTATTTTATTTGCACTAATATTATTTGATTTAGAGAGTATAAAATTAAAAATTAATAAAACCTTCAACCTCGTGAAAATAATCTTGCGTATATAACCTTTTAGTTGAATCCCGATACATGTAGGAATTATCAATCATTGCTTAATTACAAAACCTTTATAGAATAATATTAATCAATTCTATAAAAAAAATAATTTTCCCTAGATTTCAAACTTAACAATAAAATTAATAAAATATGATTGATACCTATTAAAACAACCCATCATTTATTCACTTAATGTAACAACCTATATTACAAAATCAAAATCAATTTCATCAAATGACAACAAAATTCAATTTCCTCTGAATCTAAAATAAATCCTAACATACAAATCATATATTAATACAAAAAAATTCACTAGGAAAAAGTTGTAAAATGACACGACGAAAAGATTGATGTCTTCTCCCAAGTGTAGGAGTGTCGAAGTAATAAATAACCCGGCAAGACCGGGGTCGAACCATAAAGAGGTTAATTGCACAAATTATAAATAACAACTATAAATAACAACAATAGTAACAATAACAACAACAATAATAATAGTAGCAATAATAATAATAATAATAATAATAATAATAATAATAATAATAATAATAATAATGGTAGTAGTAGTAGTAGTAGTAGTAGTAGTAGTAGTAGTAGTAGTAGTAGTAGTAAAGAAGGAGAAGGAGAAGAAGAAGATGATGAGAACTTCGAGATGAAATATTAATATAAAGATTAAACAATGATAAGAACAAATTTCAAGGTTAGAGGTTCCACTAATGGTATGTCAAACAAGTATAGTATAAACTCTTATTATTGAATTGGAAACCACACACAAAGGAGGTTCCAATCTAATTATAAATAGTTAACATGATTACATTAGTCATCTTATTCGATTAATGCTAATACTTGTAAATCTCATCAAGCATTCATGATTATAACTTATGTTAACAACAAATCAAGTTCCTTTCATAGCTCAGGTGTCGGTTATACCATACATTATGGGCTATGAAAGTGTCAAGCATTTGTTGTACCAAGTGTTATACAACATAAATCAAGATTAGTCCTTTAACAAGCAAAGTATTAAAGAGTGAACAAGATAACAAATATAAAATATGTTAGTATCAAACATTAAAGTCCATATTAAGTTTACATTATACTTATTCTTACACCATTAGTGTAACCTTTTCACCTTGACATAATTAACTTAGCTAGACATAATGAAAGAAAGAAAAATAGATAAATAAAATAAGAACATAAAAGTTAACTAAGTAAAGGAAAGGAAATAAAAGGCATAAACTTGATATTAATGAAAGCAAAGCATAAACATTACAAAAAAATACAACGAGAGAAAGGAAGAGCATGATCTGGATACTAAGATGCCTAAATGCATGGCAAATGCCTCCTTTTATAGGCCAAAATTAGGAACTATTGATTTGATGACTAATTAATAAGTGGGTGGCCAACTCTTGACTTGGTGACAATCTTTATCTTCTCTTGTCTGCCCAAAACGTCATTGATAACGTCAAACTTGGAGCCAGGCAAAAACATGAAAGTTGTAGGTAATTGTCTCAGCTTTCTTGTGTAAATAATTCAGCTCATTTGGACTTCTAGAACTCCAGATATGGCTAAAATACCAACAGTGCTCGAGCTGGAAGACAGATTCGGGCTTCTTTGTTGTTGCTACAATTTGGACTTGCAAATAACCTTTTTAGATCTTGAGCTCTATATGAAAGTTGTAGGCCTATGTCTTACCTTTCCATCCATACAAATTGGACCTAAATCTGAGATCTATAGCTCCAGATATGACCCAATTACCGAACAGTGTTCTGGTTTGAATTGCACCGACATCTCTTTTCTAAGTTTGACCATCTCTTTATCCTTGCAATTTAAGTTTTTAAAGTCATCAATCAATCCTTTCATTTATGTGATAGACCTGCATTTAAAATGAATATTTACCACAAATTAAAGGTATCTTATATTATTAGATATATTATTATAAAACATGTTTTAGTTAAGGAGTTATTAATACTTCAAGTGCAAAATGATGATATAAAACCATAATAAAAATACACTTTTAAGTACTAATCATAGAACACTTAAATATATAAGCAAACTTTAAAAACAATTCAATAAATTAAACTAAAACATTAATGGGTTACAAAAAATAGATGGTTATTGAAGTTTCACAAAAAAACCAATGATTAGTGTTGACACTACAAATAGATATAGATCGATTACGGTGAGTTGGGATGGTCGACTTTGTAATAAATAGGGGGGTGACAGGTTTTTGGATGAATTATTAATACTTATTTACATTTATTGATAGAAATATTCCATTAAATGTTTTGTTGAGAAATGATGACCTGTAAAATTACCATTAAAATTATCAAATAATTGTTCATTGATTTTTTTATTTTTTAAAATTATCAATTAATTTTTTTATTTTTTTTACTCCATCTGGTAACCGAGAAGATGTAAATCATTTTTATTTTGTTGGAAACTGCATAAAGAAATACATCATCACAATTTCCATCTGAAATTAGTGATGAAATGTTTTTCATCAGCGTTTCGTTGTTTTTTCCCAATTTCTAATAGTGGAAAAACAAAGGACCGGCATCATTAATATTATTTCAAATTCAAACAAAAAATGCTGGGTTAGAAGTATATTTCAATAATGAAATATGGAACAATTAGTTTTCAGCATCTCCACAGTGACAATATTTGTAAGCATAACCTACGAAAGCCACCGCCACAGCAAGCACTCCTGCAACTACTAGAGTTAACATGGTGTTCATTTCTAGCCTCGAAATTGCACTCTTTAGTAAACGAAACAAGTTATTTGATGGCATACATGCAGTTATTGGACTAGTTTTGGTGCTGCCTTTTCTGGCAGGGTTTTTCCTAGGCACAACTACATGAAGAATATCCCCATAAAGGTTTGCTTGGATTTCATTTGTTTTACTATCCTTCGGAATTCTGATTTGTTTACGAAACCGGCTCCAGCGAGTGTCATCTAGAGGTCTCTCTCCAGTAATTGTCATAACACCAGGTTCCTGTATTTGGACGCTCATTTGTTCCATTTTGAAATCTATGGAAACAAACAAACAAATAAATAAATAAAAGGATTGAAAATATAAATTATGTTCAACTAAATGAAGTACCTTGTACATGGACCTCGAGTTTGTCATGTCCTTCCTCTCTTGTCCACTTGCAAAAGGGCTCAAAATCATCGTAAGAGAGGTTCAGGGTATCTTCAACCTTGGTTTCCATCTGAGGGCTTCTTTGGCTTTGTCTAGGGTTATTCTTGAATCAAGGAGATTGATTATGAAGTGAATTCTTGATTAACTAAATGAAATGAGCTGTTATATATACATTGGTTTTGAGACACATGCATGAGAAACAAATTGGAGGTTCCTTTTGAGTTTCATCTTGGAGAAGAATGAATTCTTTTATCAGTTTCAAAGGAAATGATTTCCTTTAATTATCTTTGGGTATACGTTTGCTTGTATTTCTCTCTTCCTTTTCTTAATATTTTTTTTGACTCACCATGTGCAAATTTCTGAGGGTTAAGCAAAACTAATTTACGAGGTCGGAAGACTAAATTCTACACAAAATTACGACTATATCTAGATGATTGATCACTGTTCAAGCCATGAAAATTGATTGGAATATTAGAGAAGTCTTTCAAGTCTCTGTCAATAAAAAAAGAAGAAAAAAGAAACAAATAAAAGCATTTCAAGTCTGTCATCATTCATTTATTGACGAGAATTTGGAGGACATGCATCAAAAACTCTAGTGAGATCAAAGGGTAACTCACTGCTGAAGAAATCAGGTGATTTAATGGAGGATTAATTATAAGGAAATTGTCCACAAATAATTGGAGAATAAGATACCACCCAGGTCTAGGATGGTCCAATAATTGAACCAAAACCTTATAATAATGTAGAAATGCCATAGTTCAAAATGCCAAGATTATGCATATAGAATGAGCAATATAAATTATTATTGATTACTAATTTTATAATTTATTAGATAATTTGTTGCTTTTGAATTTATTGTGATGAAAACACTGTCAGGAATATGGGATTTGTATGGAAAATTTTATATTACGGTGTATAATTTAGGATGACCGATACATACTTTTGCTATCTCTTATATAATAGCCATCTAGCTTCCTTAACTGTAACATTGGACAAGAGTCTCCCATGAAGAGATCTTGCTATTTCAGACAACATGAAATGTAGAATTTGATGAAAATCTTATTACCATGGAGATGAATCTCAAGAGTGCCCTGTCCATCTTCTACTCTCCACTTGCAATAGGGTTCAAAATCCTCGTAAGAGTGCTTGACGTTCTCTCCAGCCACAGCCATGATTTCTATTCAATGCTTGCTTTTTTTTGTTTATAAAATGTTTTTATGTTTTTAATTTTTTTTAAATGAATTTTTTTATTTTTTTATATTTCAAATTAAATTTTTTTGTATTTTCAAATAAGTTTAATGTGCTGATGTAAAAAATAATTATTTAAAATATTATTTTAATATATTTTTAAATAAAAAATATTTTAAAAAATAATTATTACTAACTATACTTTCAAACATCGTTCTAAGATTTCTGAAAGGAAATGCACTGTTGTTTTTTAAAAGGGTGCGTCTTTCCCGTTCTTCTTTTATATAAAAATTCTATAAGGTATGGTCCAAGAGGTTTCTTCTGGGTTAATTCTTGAAGAGGGATATTTCCTTTTCGGATGCTTTGACGTTTTATGTCTGTTGGTGTCTCTCTGTTCCTTTCAGCTGTCGAAGATTTCCTTCTACGTGGATCACACACTATGCCTCCTTTCATGAGCACAGCTTTCTTAATCTTTAGGCATGCTTATATTTTCTTTTTCTTTTTCTTTTTATTAACATGAATATTTAGATCAATTTATGTGTATTTTAATTAATTTATAAACTCTAAAATTAACAATCATACAAAATTCTAGTGATTCTAAAATTTAAAAGACTTAAATTAATAATTTTTAAAAAATAAACTTAAAACATGACAAATATTTAAGCTATACTTCTCACGAGTTGCGTGTTTATATTTTCTTAATCTTTAATGTATGTGTTGCATAGACATTTATGCAGACGAAGAAAAGGTGCATATTATTGTAATTCAGGATATGGATCGAACACTCAGAATCATTCTTCTGGGTAATAATTACCTTGAGAATTGGCATGCAAACACACTACTCACCAGCAGCCTGTTGCCTTGCCAATAGATACCTTTCTTTTACTATCTTTTATAAAATATTCAAGTAGACAGTATGTTGGCTAACATCGTCCTGGTGTGCCTTGTGTGATGCAGCCAATGCTACAAAAATCTTCAATTCAAATAACACATACAGAAAATGCTACGTATATTATTGAATCCAGTATTTATTATTTGATAACCTTTGAACATTGAACAAGCTTAATTACCTTTTGGTATGGATGGGGTGGCTCAAGGTTGATAATATCTTGGTCCAAATGCCTTCTAAAGCTGTCATAATAAGCCTATTTGATGAGCACAATATGACTTGATTTTCGACCGACAAAAATGTCAACAAGAGCCCTACAGTTAGCATCAGCTTGTCCAAAAGCTTCCCTTGCGACGATGGCATCACGTTCATGTGTGTCATAAAGCTGCACGTACTTTTGATCCCACTTGGGCTTGCATCTTTTGGAAAAAAAATGTCATTTTTTCTCCATACATGGCCTTGTAATTCTCTCTAATTTGTTGCTTTCAAGCTTGGATCGACCAGCCACTAATCGAACCGACTGGTTTAACCTTTCCCAAGAATCATGAATCTTTTTGCTTTCATTTTCAAGACAATGGATAGAAAAGGTCAAGATTTTGGTACCCATAGCACAGGTGTCAGAATTCTGGTTTCCAAGTTCAGCATAAGGACCCCATTTAACTTAAATATATGCGGCCAAGGCTTGTAGCCATAATTTTCACATGGGTTTTACTTGAAAAAAGCTCAGGTACTTAGGTTAATTGATTAATTTAGCAAGTAAACTTGTATATATATTTTTATCTGAAATGATATTTTTATTTAAAAAAATTAAGCTAACTCATCAAGTTTTGATGGATTAGATTAGATCAATTAGAATTCACAAGATTAAAATTAAAATTAGTTCAATTTAAAATCTTACCTTGACTAGGTTGCAAAACATAAGTTTTTTACCTATATATTTGTCGTTGCAAAACATAAGTTTTTTACCTATATATCTGTCATTTCTACCATGCTTTTGAAAAATCTATAGATAAATTATTTTGATGGAAAGGTTTTAATTTTATTTTGAAACAAATATTATTTTATGAAATATAATTTAATTAACATGTTAGAACATTAAAGGAATATGATTCTAAACCATAATTAAATTTCATAAATAGCCAATTAAACTATATGATGGGTTTGATTGCTTGTGACCTATGTGTCAAATTATTCTTTTAAAAAATACTTAAAGATGGTGTTCCAAAAAATTCAAGTAACTTAAGAACAAGGTTTATATGTTAGATAATTAGTTAATCTTTTAATTTTAACAATCTAATTCATTCTTCCTAACCATTTTGACTAGTGATTAGTATTTGATACTTGCAAAAGATTCCTCTAATGGATTTTTAGACTCTCTGATGTTTAAATAAGTATTTTTTTTAGAGAAAAAACAATAATGTTTTAAAAAAAGAATCTTAAAATAAATATATAGTTAAGAATAGAAATTGAGAACTTCTTGCATTTAAAAATCTCATAGGTTTTTTATAGCTTATCTTTCATACCCTTTGGTGGAGAGTGTACTCAAAAATCCTTTTTTTCTAATAATATTAGAACATTTATTATGTGTCAAAGAGAAAAAATATCTCTGACTCATCAAAATCTTGTGATCCAATATGGAGCTTGATAAGATTGTTAAAGTCACTTGTATTTGAGCTTAGCACTTGGTTGAACCCAAGTGTGATGGGTCTGACAACTCATCAAACCTATATATGTTTATGCTCAGTGCATGATTAACCCCAAAGGATGTTGGGTTATCACCCTACCTTCGGTTTCTTGTTTAGAACATGATTTTAGGCAAAAACAAAAACATGTATAATATATATTGTTCCATTAGTAGGACCTAAGTCTTTGTGTATTTATTACATAAAGATTTTGATCGATTTCTAGTTTAAAAGAAAAAAAAATTACCTAAGAGTTAATTGTTGTATTAATGAGAGGCTTTTTACCTTTCCTATAAGATTTATCATTATAAAATTGTTAGGATTCTTTATAGTCATGTATCTCTATTGAAAAGAGGTTTCCTTGAAAACAAAATGGTGACTTACATTTAATGTAGTAATTGAATGGGTTCCTAAAGATCTAAGATGACATGAAACATCATTCATCCAAAGGTAAAGTGGAAAGATGTTTTTTTTATAAACCTAGCTTTTATTACTTCTTTCTTTTCTTTTCTTTTCTTTTCTGTAATTTCTAATAAACTACTTTATAATGAACCCCAAACTAGTTTTATTCTAATCTAAGAAGAAATAATCATTATAGGCCTTTTCAACAAGCTTATTTCATTTCTACTTTAAAAAAGAAATATAAACATAAAAGGAGCCAAATCTATCTCTAGAAAAAAGGGTGTTATTGCCTCTGAAATGGAGTTCTAGTTCTAACCTAAGATTGGAAGAAGCAGCGGGCCTCAAAACTAGAGGGGGTGGCACCCTAGCATCCAAATCAAGTAGGGAAGAAAGTAGCTCTCATTATATGAGAAGTTCTTCTCCTAACATTACTAAGGAATCTTATGTTAGAGAGAGAGACCACCTCAGCCCTTAAGGATGACACTTCTAGTACTTTAGGTATAGATGATAAAGAGTTTTTAACTCATTTACAGTCAGGAAAGTTCATATCTCAATTGTTTAAACATGTTGAGCGTATCAATTGGTAGACTTTTGGCTCAACCTAAGGTCAAATTAAGAGTATGCCTTTCTTTTACGTGTATATATTAGGGTATTCCTTCCCTTTTTAAGGATTTATGATGGAGATCAACTGCTCTCTAATGGGTTGATAACTTTAGCCACCTTTGATAAGTTTTCTAAGCTCATCAGAATTAAGCCTTTAGTTAATATATTTAGAAATTGTTACCATCTAGTTGGCATAGATGGTAGAAATGACATGCATTTATTTTTTTTATTTTTACCAATAAACTCACTAGATCCATAAAAGGAACTTTGTGTAAAAAGTATACACATGTCAAGAAATTTAAGGAAAAATGACTGGTAATAAAGTATAGTTGGCTAGTTAATCCTAAAGATGGAATGCAACATGTATAGGGATGTTTCCATTATTATAGGGTTCATACCCCTAATGTAAACAACAAACCTTGTCTAAGCTCAAACAAAGAGAAAATGTGTGTTGTGTTGGCCTCATCTTCGACCAAGTACGAAGTCAATAGGATGACCACATGATATTATCAGGCTGCACTACAAAATATACAACTTCCGTATTCTTTATTTTCTATGTATATGAGTTTATTGCTGACTTATGTTTTTATGTATAGGACTAACAGTTAAAGGAGAAGAAGAAACTTCAGCAAGGTCTATATAGGAAAGGTTTTAAAGGAAGTCTTTATCTTTTATCATAAGTAGAGTCAGGACTAAAATCGTGATGGACTTTCCCATCATCATTGATGAACTCTCTATCCATAAAGAAACAATATCGGGAGTCAAAACTCTTGTATAAAAGGTAGTTATGGGTAATCATGTTCTTCCTTATTCTTTGTGAGTGTTATAATGAGCCTTTACGATTGATGTTAGAGATCAGTGTTCCAACATCAATCGTAAAGGCTTTTATGGTGGCCTTTCTTATGCCTTAATTTTTAACTTTTTAAATAAAGGTTACAACAACTAGACCCTCTACTTGGGTTGTTCATGAGGAAGTAAAGTTCGATGATGCTTTTACTAACCTTGTTTTTTGTTGGACTCTCTCCATTTTCCCTACCTTAATTAAATAGAAGATATAGCTCATAAAAGCTATTGTTAGTGAGAGGTTATGCCTTAAAAAAAATAACCATGAGGTGGTGAGCATACTATAGAAGATCATCACCATTCCATCAGACATTTCAATGATGTTTGATGAGAGTTATTACCGTTATTTATCCATAACTAGACTAATAGCCTTCAAAACAAAGAACTTTTTTTGTTTCTCCTTGTAGTTTGGTTTTATGACCATTGTTCTTAACACTTATTATTTTAGATTTTCATTATGTGTGTCCATTCTAAGAAGCCCTAAATTATCGAGATGAACCATGTAAGCCCCCAAAATAAGGCTAATCAAGTTGTTTTTAAGCAACTAAAGGAGAAGGTTGTTATAGAGGCCAAACTAAGGTGCTTTAAAATGGCTTATTCATCGCTAAAGGAATAAATACAAAGTGTTTTTATTCAATTGAGCTCTAGTAATAAATTATTTTAGTTCGCTAATAACCAAGTGGATACTCTTAAATAGGAGATCCTTAAGCAAAAGACCACCTAAAAGGGTCTAAGGATAAGCCTGGGTTTCCTAGGCTTAGCTAAAGTCTTTAAAGAACTCTTTTGAGGAGTTCCAAGAAGTTTTTTAAGAGGTCTTAATCTTTGACCAAGATGGTTTGGGAAAAGATCTTGCTTGTAATATCCAACCTATATTTCTTCAATAAATCAAGAGAAATCAAGTGGACTTTAACGTTGCCTTTTATCCAATCCTAGTGTCTAATTTTATGGTTGTGTTCTCACTCAAGGTTATTACTGCAGAACATGATTGATATCTAACTAAGGAGCTTCGGTTGTATATCTAAGCCTTTTTTTCCCTATCTTTTTTTACTTATATACACAAACTTGGTCTTCTATGGTTTATTTGTATAACATATATTTTTTATTTTGTAAAACTTTTATTCTTTTTATTTCTCTTTTAAGTATGGATCTAATGTTCATAGTAAACATTTCATGAAAGGTTTAAAAACTTAAAAAAAAAAACTTAGAAATTTTATATGATTCCAACACCTATACTTGAAAAAACATTAAGGGAATTCCCTAAACAATCAATATACGTCTAACACTCATATTAAAATTTTCATGCAGGGTCCAAAAACTATTTGAAAATTATTGAAAATTTATAAGTGTCCAACAACCATACTTAGAAAAACATTTATCAAATTTGAACTTTGTCTAATCTTAATCAAGATTTAAGAGGGATCTGCCCCTTTCTTGGAACCAAGTGGAAATCTTAATTTTTGGTATATTCCTATCTGTTTAGATGATTTTGTAATTTATTATTAAAAAGCCTAAAAGCATGAGATGGAGATTGGTGTTAATATTCTTACATAAAGAATCGTTACTGAGGTAGTATATCCTATCCTTGCATAAATGTGTCCTTATACTAAGGAAATCATGTAAATCCCTTTCAATGTAAATTGTGTAATTGCACTAGGAAGATTTTGATCCATTCCAAGGTAAATTGTGTAATCGCAATAGAAAGACTGAGTTTATCTCATCCAGGAAAGAAGTGTGAGGTTATTGCCATGAAAAAATGTTGTGTCAATCCAATCCTTGAAGAAATATGCAATTGTACTAAGGAGACTATATCAATTTCTTTCAAGGTAAATTATGTAATCGTACTAGGAAAACTTTAAACCTTTGTAAGGTAAATTATGAAATCTCTTTAAGAAGATTCGATTTATCTCATTCTTAAAAAGTTATGGGACTATTTCTTTGAAGAAATGTCATGTTAATCTCATTATTAGAGAAATATACAATTTCACTTGGGAGACAATATCAATCAATTCTAAGGTAAATTATGCAGTCGTACTAAAAAGACTAATTTCATCTCATTCTTAGAAACTTGTGGGGTTATTGCCTTGGAGAGATGTCATGTTAACCCTATCATTAAAAAAAAAATATAATTGCACTAGGGAGACCATGTTAATCCCTTCCTAGGTAAATTATATAATCATAATAGGGAGAATTTGATCCATTCCAAAGTAAATTGTGTAATTGCATTAAGAAGACTAATTCTATTTCATCTTTATAAGGTTATAAGGTTATTTTCCTTTATATCACCTCGTGAAAAGAAAACATTGTTACTTTGAATAATTCAATTCATATATAAGAATTTGCATTCTTAATATTTGACCATGATATATTTTTATTATCTTTTAAGGTATAATCAATTCAATGACATTTTTGTTAAGATCATAGTCTTTGTTCTCAGTGAGAAGATAATAGAGTTTCTCTAATAGATGTCTTTTGGGAAGTTGCCAAGTAGAATTCATATGTTTTGTGGTTTGAACCAACATTTCACTTGTACTTGTTGGAAGCTTTCTAAAATCTTGAGGCTCCAACTATGTTCATAAAGTTAGAAAACACCTAACCCAAATTTGCTCGTCTTATTAAGCCCATAGATAGGTAAAAACAATTATACCTTGACTTAAAATGATCAAATTATAGCATAGTCTTTCCTACTTCTTATTGAAATGTTGTTGAAGCTTTGATAAAGTAAATGTTCCACCAATTTTAGAAAGATCTATGATACATTTCATTTTAAGAGTGATTTGATTATGTGCCTTTGATAATGACTATAGATGTTAATAAACTAGTTTTGAAAGACCAATCAATAGCTTTTTTATCAATTCCCACATAAAGCACTATTGATGGTGTCTTAAAAAATTCAAGTAGCTTAAAAACAAAGTTTATGTGTTGGATAATCAATTAATATGTTGATTCCAATAATTTCATTCATTCTTCCTAGTCAAAGTGGTTGATGAATGGTTTCAAAATCGTGTTTGTGAATATAAAAACTCTCTGATGTTTAAATAAGTATCTTTTTTTAGACAAAAAAAGGGTATTCTAAAAAAAGAATCTTAAAATAAATATGTAATTAATAATAAAATTAGAGAACCTATTACTTTTAAAAATTCAATGGGTCTTTATAGCCAATCTTTCTTACCTTTTGGTGGAGAGTTGACTTAAAAATCTTTTTTTTTCTGATAATATTAAAACATTTTTTATATTCTAAAAAGGGAAAATATCTGACTCATTAGAGAAAAAATATATTTGACTCGTAAGAATATTGTGGTCCAATATAAAATCCGATAAGATTGCTAAAGCCACTTATACTTTGACTCAACTATTAGTTGATTCCGAGAGTGATGAGTCTAACAACTTGTCAAACCTATATATAATTTGGCTTAGCGTTTGGCTCAGCCCAAAAGGTGTTGTATTATCACTTTGCTTTTGATTCCTTGTTTTGAATATAGATTTTAGGCAAAAAACAAAAACATGTATAAAATATGTTATTCCATCATTTAGCTAGTTTTTTTTCGAACACATTTTTTTTTCTGAAATGAACATTATTTAATTTTTTAGATAGTTTAATCTTCAAGTTAGAAAATCAAATGGAAGTAATTATAAACCATGATTAAATTCCATAAATAGTCAATTAAACTATTATAATGTTTTGTTACGTGTGACATAGTCCATATATTTAAAAAAAAAATTGATTTCATTTTTCTTTGAAAAAACTTAAAATAACAGGTAGAAGACATATGTGTGCTTACTTGAATAAAGTCCATAGAAGTGAAGTGTGAGATACAGTGAAAATAAAAGGTTTTTTCATATTTGAAATGAGGTTGATATGCAATGGGTATATTTTTTTCATGTGAGTTATGATTTGTATAGTTAAGTTTTTCAAATATTTCATGTGGATTATGAGTGTGAAATGATCTTCTTGAGCAACTTTTTGATGTTCATTCTTACTCAGAGAGCTTTTATATGTAGTGTTTGCAATGCATTTTATATTATGTATTTTTTTTATTTTGTTGGATCAAGATTTATCAATATTTTTTTAATGAAATTAGGAGTCGCAACTTGGGCCCAATATTGGGTATTGTTTGGGCTTGGGCTTGTGATCTAATCCAACACCTAATATCCTAAAAAAAAAAGGAAAAGAATGGTGAAAAAAGTACAATATATAAACACCTAAAATACAACAAAAAAAATCAACACTCTAAAATATAATAATTTAAAAAAAAAGATTTAAAAGATTTTTCACTAGTAATTTTTGTGGATTATTGTTAGAAACAGTATACTTAGACAACTTGTGATATGTGATTATGTAGCCTTGAAGCAAATACTTGAAACCGAAAAGAATATCTAATACTTAAATAATTTTCATATAAATTCTAAATAATTCTAAATATATTTAATGAGACTTAAAACTCCTATGCAACTTTACATTTACTGTGTCCACTAATTATATTTCTTTCAAGAAACCTAATATAATTTTGGTTATGATGAAGCATTCCTTGCGAAGTTTTTTTTTTGTTAAATTAAGAATTTATTTTTCAATCTATGAATCTAATGGTTGAAAATCAGGTGGGCCAAAATGTGTCTTATGGTGGTGTACGTTTATTTGGGGTCCATATCCTAGTATGGTAAGATTTAATATGACTGATTAAAATTTTGATGGATTGTTCCTCGCCAAAAAAATGAATAAGATTAAGATTCTTTTTACTGAGGTGTTAAAAAGATATAATAATAGTTGTTTTTTTTAATTCATTAACAGAATTTTTTTATTTTTAATATAAATACATCAAAATAATTTTTAAAAAACAATGCAATTTTAAATGCCCCTAAATAATGCCTGGTTATAGTATGTAACTGGTCTTGGATCCTCACTGCAAGTTAACTTTTGTGGTCGTTCATATGAAAAATTAAAGATACCCTTTTGCATGCGGTTGCCTGTTAGCAATGATTGCGTGCTGCCTCTCTGTCTGTGTGCGCTAATTACTGATTAGGCTTTCTTTAATAATAAATTTTAGTTTTGTTTTTTTAGAGAGATTTAAAATCTAAAAATCATTGGCTCACATGTGAGCTCCACGTTGGTGTTAGATGCGGTTTGACTATTTAAGACAGAAAAGTGCTCTTTCGTCTAACCCTCCCTTCTGTGCTTCTTCGGTTCATTCCCTTCATCCTTTCTTGTTCCATTCCCATAATATCAATAACTATGAATAATATATCAAGCAGGTTGTGGCTTAATGGTGTAAATATTACTTTTTTTTTTTAATTTTGATTTGAATTCCAGTGTCAGTAGAATTGGAAAGTGGTTTTCTTTGTATTTCTATTGAGTTTTTTTACGTGGTATGTCTATCACCCCCGTGATGTTTTATCTGTTCTGTTCACTGGACTTGCAGAATATTTAGTAAGTCATGGGATTAATCGTGGTGCGCGTAAGCTAATCCAGACACCCACATTAATAAAAAAAAATAACCATGAATAATGTTTATCATAAGGTTTCCAGCAGTCTTGCTAGCAACGTCTGAATCTTGAAATTATATCATTTTCTTTTCATATTAAATCATAAATATTCCCCTCCAGGTTTGGAAGACATTTAAAAAGTCAATTAACTATTTAATTATGATTTAATTTGAATATATAGTATTCTAGGGCAATAAACTCAAGATCAAGCTATAAACGGATTCAAAAACACAATAATTGAATATATAGTTTCTAAGACTACGAGGACTAATTAATTAGTTTCGATAAACTATATATTATGGGTGAAGATCCTCTCTTTGTGCTAAATTTAGGCAACCTTATTCTTAGAGGAAACATGTGGAATTCTTATCATGTGGATGAAATTAGTTGAAGTAGCAAAAGAAATGGACAGAACACATGCTTGTCCCTCCATGTGGGATGATTTTGTTTTTGAGGAGGATCTTGGTATGGTCTTGTTGATGTTGAAATATATACTCCTATTGTACCCAAAAATTGGCACCCCAAAGTCTTACATTAAGTGTGGAAAAATAGAAACCATGTATTATTTTCTAGGTAACTCTGAATTTGGAGTTAGTCTAAGTATATTTTAATTAATTGTTAAAATTTTAAAATTAACAATGAGATAAATATTTAGTGTTTTTAAAATTTATAATATTTAAATTGATAATCTTTAATAAGTAAATTCAGGATATGTATTTAGTTAAAGTGTATCATTAGATTGTTAAAGAGTTTTTTAAAAAAAAATATTTTTTTAAATAAATATTTTTTTGTTGTTTTTAAATTATTTTAATATATTAATATTAAAATAATTTTAAAAAAATAAAAATATATATATTATTTAAATATACTTTTAAATAAAAAATATTTTAAAAAATAAATCCAATTTTACTCCCATGCTGGAAAGCATGTATTATTTGAAAGATAGTACAGCTTGGTTCAGTTTTTCCAAAGCAAGGGAGGGGACAAAAAGTCCAACTAATGTCCCGTTAAGCACTCAAAGTCCAATGCAGGTAAAGTTATATGTCTCCCCGCATGGTTGACCAATGGCCGCCGAAAGAATTTAATAGCGTGTTTGGAAGGAAACGAGGGAAACGATTGATTTTTAAATTTATTTTTATTTTTATAATTTATTTTTAATAATTTAAAAAATTAAAATTAAAAAATTAATTTTCTTAGAAATACATGGCCAGCCATGTATTATCTTTTTCTTGTTTGAAAGTTATACTGTTGTGATCAAGTGAGTTGATTATTTTTAAATTTTGGTTTTCAATCTGGTGGTGAAAATTGTAAAACTTTCAATAATATGAAATGATTCTATTCAAATCCCAACAGAATTTGAAGATCAATGAATTAACTTATGGTTTATCAACAATTTTAGGAAGAAAAGCCTAGAATTTGAATTTGTGTGAAAAGAAAGAAGGATGCTCGAAGGACAGTGTGTCACTTATTCAAGATTAAAAAAAATAAAAATAATGTAAATTGTAAACGATAAAATAGTTAGAGTGGTTTATTATATGAATTAAGATTCTAATTGGGATTGTGGTGCAATTTATTTTTTATTTAAAATTAATTTTTTTAAAATATTTTGATATGTTGATGTTAAAAATAAAAAACCAATTTTAATCTAATATATTTTTAAATAAAAATATTTTATAAAATAATCTTTGTCACACTATTAAATATCTAACTAGGATATTACTTTTTGTTGTATACAATTAAGATATTAACATGGTTACATTTCATAAAAAGATTGTAATAATTATATTTACAATGAATTCAATTGATGGCAAATAATTAAAAAAAGAGAGATATAGATGAAATGGTCCCTTTATGAATTTTAGAGTTCTCTACGACTTATTTCCTCTTCGTTTATAGATGTATATATGTGCATTCATGTGTGTTTATATATTGTGATATTCTCTAAATTTATATGTATATCTTTTATAAACTGATTGTTATGTTATAGATTTATTATTTATAGTTAATCTATTTAAATTACTATATCTTCATGATTCACTAGTTGTAACTTATGCTATATTAAGATAAGAACAACTTTTTAAAAAAAAAGTTTAAACGAAGTTCTTCAAAAAAAATAATTATAATAATAGATGAACGATAAAAAAGATAAGTTGGATGATATGGTCTTGATAATGATCCAACTCTAATTATAATATTGAATTTTAATAAAAAAAAAGTTGACTATAAAAATCACTTATGGTTTATGGGAAAAGATGGAATCTTATAAATGATGAAGTAATTAATGAATAATCTCTGCTAAAAACATTATTTATAAATGTAGTGCATGAAAAAAGGTATATTAATAAAATATTATCTTAATAAGTTTAATTTACTTATTTTAATTTTTATTTATGAGTGTTGAAATTGATGATAAAGATCGAATTCTATTATTGCTATATTCTTTATTTATTATGTTTCTATTTAGTAAAAACAAAACTATAGTTCTAAAGGAGGTTAAGTCTTTCTTAGTTTCTAAAGATCTTGTTAAGAAATAATTAAAGGGATGTATTTATAGCAATAGTATCCCAAAACAGTGAGGTTTAGGTAATAATAGTGATCGTTGGATATCAAAATTATAAAATAAAAATTTGATCTATTTTTTATTGTAAAAAAAAAAAGGACTCGTTAGGACTAACTATCCTGCATGGAAGAAGGAAAAATATAAATTATAATTGGGATGGCCGTTGTTAAAGGAATAAGGATAATAATGATAAAAAAATTAAAGCTAAAATCATTAAATTAATTCTAACATATTAGAATATGTTCTTACTACATCCAATAATTCAGGTTTGAAAAACAATTAGATAATGGATACATATTGTTTATTTTATATTACTCTCAATAAGAATTAGTTATACATACACGAGTTTATTAATAATAAAATTGTTTTAATGAGTGCTAATTTTTTTATCATGATTATTGGAATTGATATTGCTCATATTAGAATGTATAATGAAATATTAGGACACTAATGTTAGACATGTTCATAGTATGAAAAAGAATTTAATTTTTTTAGGTACTCTTAATAATAAAAGGTATGAGTAAAAAGAATTTACTAAATTATTAAATTACAAGTTATTTAAAATTGGATAAATAAAAATAAATTTGCTTTGATGGTTTGGTTCATAAAACCTAGGGTATTTTGAATTATATTTGTTTTGATCTTTAAGGATCTTCTAATTCTTTAAAATTTAATATTAGATATATGCAGGCTTTTATTTATGAATACTTCAATAAGATTTGGATTTACATTATTAAATACATGATTAATAAGTATTTAATAATTTTAAGCAAATAAAGATAATAATTAAAAAACAAACAAGAAAAGTTATGAAACAACTTAAGACATACAATAGTTTTGCATTATTTTTACATTAGAGATTGGTGAGTTTTATATGGAAAAAGATATTAATAGACACGGGATGGTTAGGTATACATCCCACCAGATTGAAAGAATATAAAAGTGTTTTAGCATGCAAAATGCTAAATATTTTGATAACTATTTATTTCTCATTTTAAATTGTTAGTTGTATAATATTTATTGTTATTTAAGGATATACAAGTTATATCTGTGTTCAATAATATCCAAAGTAGTAAAATATCTTATGTACACCATGGTAGGCACTCATCTAAATTTAGCTCATATATTTTAGTGTGGTTAGCAAGATAACTAATACAAGTAAGGAATATTGATAGGTTATGAAATGGATTTTTAAGCATCTAAAAAGTATTTTGCATACTTACATGAGACAAGTTGGTTGTGTTAATAATTCTATTGACTTTTATTATGTTTAAGATCGTAATCATAAGAGACCAATTGAAAGGTATATACATATAAATACAAATATATATAATATTACTAGTTTTGTTATTAGTTGAAAGATTACTTTATAGTATATTATGGTATTGCCTACAACAATTAAAATACTTGGTAATGCTTAAAGTAGTGAAAAGGCTATATAATTATGGGATTTATTTGATGACTCAATTAAGATGAAGATTTGATTATTATATAATGTAATTTCAAATTATCACATATATAGCTAGACATGTTCTATTAAAAGATAAAACACATTAATATTAAAGCTATGTTTGTTTCCTGAAAAATAGTTTTCGAGAAACTACTTTCTAAACTTTACTATGTTTGTTTGCTATTAGAAAAGTTGATTAACGAAAAACATTTTTTAGTCAAAAGAAAATTTGGCTTAGTTTTCACGAAAGTGTTTTATTGGAAAATTTGGACGAAAAACACTTTTTGAAAGTTGTGAAAAATTTAGAAATGTCATATTATTTGTTTATTATATCAAATTTAATCTTTAAACTTATGATTACTATATATATTTTGTTTTAAATATTTATTTTTCAATTTTATCTCTTAAAATTTAATTTTTATATTAACTTTGGTCCTCATTTTTATCATTATTATTTGCTTTTTCCTTATCATTTTTTTATTGAAATTTGTTATCTATCAAATTTGATAAAAACTTTGATCATTATTTTTTTATTGTTACATATTTTATTTGAAATAATTTATGAAATGTTAATTATTATTATTTCAATTTCTTCATCTTTTATTATTTTTATTTTTTAGATTTGATCTCTATTATTTTGATTATTATTTATTTTATTTGAGATAATTTATGAAATTATATTTTTTTAATTTCATTCTCATTTAACTTTTTAATTTGTAAGATTTTTTTCTTATTATTTTAATAAACTTGAGAAAAATAAAATATTAATACTTTATTTTTCAGTTTATTTTTCATGACATAACTAAATATTAGAAAGTTTTTTCTAACTTATTTTACATTACACTACCAAACATCAGAAAATAATTTACTTTCCTAAAATTTACTTTTCTAGAATTCACTTTCTAAAAAAAATACTTTCTAACAAACAAACGAGGCTTAGGTTTAATTTTATTGTAGATATTACTACTTTGAGTGATATTGTTGCGAAGAAAATTCACACCAAGAATAATCTAACTAATATGTTAACAAAGTCATTTCTATTGTTTAAGTTAAAACATTGCTTGGACTTGATTTTTATAATCATTAACATCATGACTTCACATTAAAAGGCTTAATGATGAAGGTGAATAGTTTTGGCTATTAAGAAACTTTAAGCCATTATGAAGATTTGTTAAGACACGACACAAATTCAAATCTTTATTTTATAAGCACTTCACATAGAATAATGCAAACTTTATAGTGTTATAATTGATTTTTCTAGAGAAAAAAAATCCTTATAGAATTATGACTAATTCTCTACCCATTAGAACTAAAGACATTTCCCAAAATATGTGCTTAAGTCTAATTTTTTAAATGATGATTTTGCATTCTTTTAAGTGTTAAGTAAAAACTTAGCAAGAGAAAGTCATGGTGTACTGTGAAGATTAAGTGTATTTGAGATCTTAGTTTGACATTTCTGTAAAACTTGTGCTTGTTGCAATTATAATAAAATTTCACATCTACACTTGTGAATTTAGGCATAATCGGATCCCATAAAATTATAGTATTGAGTGATGGTTTTTTTTATTGTAATATTCTCTATAAGTATAGTGCGATCATTAACAAAATATTTATCCATAATTTAAAAATTATATAAAAATTAAAAACTATGAATAAACATATCATCTGTATAACTACAAATCTCTGACTGGTTGATAACTAGATAGGTTACCTATGCTTTACTACAAGTTGCTTCCAAGTTTTGTAATGAAATGGTTCCAAATGTCAATTAAAAGAATAAAAAGTTTTTTCTACTAAATTCTAGCAAGAAAAAAAATAGTGAGACAAAGAAAGCATGACAAGCCATCACATAAAAACTTAGTTGCTAAGTATTTTTAAGAATAAACTAAATGCAAAACTAATAGCAACTATGGTTGTTAATCTACATAATTTATGTTTTAGTAAGCATAACCCTTCTTATTAGAAGAAAAAGAAGAAGAAAAAGAAGAGGCTATTTAGGAGGGGTTGTTTAGAAATCATTTTATGAAAAAGCAATATAGGAACCTAAGGTTGGTTTCACAAGAAGCGGAAAATATTATAATAATTCCTTTAATAGCTATTAAAAAATGCATAGTCATTGATCAGTAAATTAATCATGTCAATACATTGATTATAAAATGAAATAAGTTGAAGAAAACCAAGTAGGCAATACTTTGGATTTCCTAAAACAATATTAGTAATTTCAAACGCATGAAAAAATACATAAGCAAAATAATAGAAGTGGTGATCAATGAACGACAGGAAAAAAAATGAAATTAAAATAATCAAGAAGCATATAGAAAAATCCAAATAATTAAATGGAAGCTAAACAAAAAGAAAACCAATTCATTTTAGTCTTAAAACCTAAAAAAATTCACAAAGCTTAGATTTAGTGCAACAACACTGTACTTGCTTGTTTTTTAAAACAATAAAATATAAATAAACAAAGTAAAAGAGTCAAAGTGAATAATCTAATGCATTTAGCTAACAATCTAATTAAATAAAGAAAATTTAAAGGGCTTAATATCAATTGAATAAAAGCAAAAGACATTAACATCAATCTATAATAAAACATCTTTTCTTTTAATACCATTGTTCAATTTTGTATTTATGAAGAAAATAAAATAAAAACAAGCGAAAAGAAAAAATTATATAAAAAAAGAAAAAAAAGAAACATACCTTCCATTAGAGTGAAAAAATGAATTTTCAAGTTCTCTCTTATCACTCAACCATAAATCATCCAACTGATAGCTAATAAATAATAATTCAATCATTTAAGAATCAAGAAATCCATTTATATAATGTCTATTGTAAATTTATTTGATGATTATAATAAATAAAAAAAATTGATGTCAAGAATCATAATTTAATAACAATCCCATCAAGATTGCATGGAAATGAAAACCCTATAACAAGAATTCAATACCTTGATAATATAGACTTATTCGAGATTTTGAGAGAATTCAGAACATAATTTTTTATCAATAAATACCTTTTTTATTGAGAGTATCTTTTGCAGAGCATAAAGATTTGATGTTATTTTTATTAGATTATTCATTGTCAATTGGTGTACCATGTATCCCAATTTTAGGTAAAAAAACATGTTTGGCTAGATAATTTGCAATTCAATAGTTAAAATAATTTTATGAATTAGTGAAAAAAGAAAGAAAAAATCTTTTTTTTTTCTTTTAATATCTCAATTAGGAGTTTTCTTTAAAAATCTCAAAATGCATTTGTCATTTTCTATTAAAAAAATATGATAAAATAGTTTGTTTATGAAAACTTAATACTTTTTTTTTCTTCATAAAACACAATAATAGTACTAAAGAGTAGTTATAACTTAGAGCAACTAACTTAAAAATATTTTTTACAAAGTTAATAAGTTCCTAGCCTTTTATAAGCTATTAAGGAATTTGAATTAAATGGTCTCTTTTCCTATAATAGATCAATCTACTTCTCACTTCCAAATATAAATATTCAAAAGTAAATTGAATAAATTACCAAACAATTAATCTAATTGACCACTATTTCTTTGCTAGCATTTAAGAATGTAAATCTTGTTTTACTTTTCTATAATATGTAAAACATATTTAAAGACATAATATTGTATTTTCTTGAATTAAATTATTTAAAAATTTTAAAACTTAATAATTTTTCCTTTTCTTTTCAACTATTTTCTCAATAACCAAACAAAGAAAAATCATAAAAAATCACAAAAAAAAACAAAAAAATCCCATAAAAATAAAAAATTGATACTCCTATAAAAACAAAAACATGGCACCTAATAAATGAAACAAAAAGAATTTTTAGAAAAAATGAGAAGGAAAAGACCTAGAAGAGAAAGAGAACTTTCAACATTTGTATACCTTTACATTAGAAAAAAGTAAAGCAAGTTAATGAATAAGTGAGAGAGATGCGACTATTATTAATAATGAATTAATTAATATAAAGAAAAATACTTAAGAGAATGAAGCATAAAAGAAGCACAAAACTAAAGAGGACTTCACTTATTTACATTCTATTAGTTGTAAAATCTAGTAAGAGGCAACTATTCTTGGCAAATGTGTATATGAAATTCTTTGTTGTTTTAGAATGTTTAATATTTTTGTTTTCTTTTGTACTTAGTATCTTAAACTCATATTTTTTTAAGAGGGGTCTAGTCTTGATGTATGATCATTAACATATAGAGTCAATAACTATATTGGAAAATCATAATAAACAATGTTATACATAAAGTACTTCTCTCCAACTAAAAAATCTTGTATTTGAAAACTATAATGTTTATTACTAGTCATCTAACATACTTTACACCATTTTTTTTAAGAAGATCATTGTTTTTTGATTTTTAATTAGACGATAATCTATCCCATGGTTATGACGATGAATCTATCCCATGGTTATGAAGATGAAGACCGTTTAAAGCTACTAAAGCTATCGACTTTCTTAGTGATTCTATCCATTGACATATAAAATTTAATATTGTTAAAAAAGCTTAGAGAGTTCTTAGGTCTCTCTAATTTGCATTACCTAGCTTATTTTATAATTGGTCACTTGAAAAATTATAACTTTATTATAATGTAGTCCCAAATTGATATGGATAAGTTGAATTCATTTCAAGTTTGTCAATATCACAGGGACAACTACTCCCTTCTAAAAAGCTCTCATTTTTTTATGCCATAAAATAATTTAGATTTAATAAAAGCAAAATAGATAGACAATACCAACTTATAAGTATTATCTTAAGTAGAACATTGGAGGACCTATAAGCCATATTATAAAACATACTTCTTGGGTTCCATACAAACTTAAGTTTCATACAAACTTAAACGCAAAACTCTATAAAAAAACTTAATTAATGCTTACATTAATCCTAGATACAAAACCTTTGATCATTCTTTTTTAATGCTTAAATAACTAGTTGTCCCTGTATGTATATAAGCAAAACTCAATATCAATATAAGCTAATAAACAAATAACCCAAAACCATGTAATACTATGGTTTGAATTTAACATGCTTAAAGATTTTGAATTATATTGAAAGAAGTGGAAAAATAAGAAAAAAGACTTTTTAATTTGTTAATCCTCATGGCTGACCCTTTTCTTACCTTTACATCTTCCACTTTCACAATACTTCATAAGTTGTATTTTTTTTAATATTTTTTCTTATATCAAAAAATAAATAAAAAGCATGAAAGTAAAGAAAAGAGAAATAAATAAATAAATCTTTAACAACCAACTTTTTCTGAAAACAAATAAAAAAATTAAAAAAATTAGTGAAGGTTTTTGAAAACATGAAGCTAAAAACTAGATGAAGAACTAGAAGAAAATGAGTGGCTTCCACCAAAACCATGCTAATTAAGGTTGCACGCCTCTACTCTTTTTTCTTCTAGCCTTATAAAAAGGATAATAAATCATTAATCCTTCTCTTTTTTTTTTCTTTCTCTATGTCCTTTTAGGATTTTCAAAACTTTTCATCCCTCTTTATAGCTTTTTCTCTATTTCTTTAGTTGGCAAAAAAAGATCTAAAAAAAGAAGAAATTTGATTGAAAAAACCAAAACAAAAAAAAATAAAAACCAAAAATAATATTTCAAAACCACCAAGCCATACAAAAATTTGAGGACAAAAACATAACTACATAATTAAAATTGATAGTGTGTAGCCACAATGTGTTTTTTTGTCTCCTAGATTTTTTTTTTGTTAATAATGGAAATATCATCCTTTTTCTTACTAAGAATTTTTTTATTTATTTATGTGGGTGTTCAGATTAGTTTGCGCGCACCACGACTAATCCTACAACTCAGTGAATATCCTATAAGCCCAGTGAACATGTAAAGCATTATGAGGGTCATAAATATGCATAGTAAGGTTCAAACCCGGATGCAGAGAAATAAAATAAGCTCTTCTCATCACTAGATTAAAATAAAATAAAAATTGTTTATTTACAAAGTATATCATCTCATGAAAAACAAGTACATATTTTAAATAAACGCATACAAACTAAACTATAAAAACTTTAAAAGCAATAATTAATGTTAGATACCAACTATATGAGATGCTTATAAAAAATAACAATATATATATATATATATAGAGAGAGAGAAGAGATTTGATGGACTTAATAATTTTATAAACAATCCTTGTAATACCAAATTGGATTTTATTTGTTTTCTGGTATGCATTTTTCTCTAATTATAAATTTAAATATATTTAATTAACCATCAAATAATACAGTTTTGTTCTAAACTTTTTTTTTCAAAAACACAAATATAAAAAAACTGATATCGAAAGGCGAAGCACTGAAAGATAAGACGAAGCATCAATAAAACTGTTCCTCGACTTGAAAAGGGCAATAAAATTGTCAGATAAAGAAAGAAATTAATGAGCAATTTCAGGAGACGTAAATATTAGCACAACGAAAGGCTAATAAATAATAAAACCACCACATCCTCTCTCTGCTTACATTCTTCCTCATTGACTGTAACCTGTCAGTCAGGTGTGTCATGCTTCTTTATAGTTATTAAAACCCTCCCTCCCTCCATCTCCCTCCCTCTCTGAACTACAAATAAACGGAAGAGAAAGATGCTTGTTTCAGCAATGCAGGTAGGGTAGTTTTGAGTTGAAAGTTTGTTGAATCAGTAAGAGAGAAAAATAACTCTGATCTTGTAACCTTCTATTCTAATTTATTTTATGTATCTTAGATAATGATTTCTTCTTTATGTAGACAAGAACAGTAGAAGTGAGGAATGTATCAGATCTAGCAAGTGAGAGAGAGGTTCAGGAGTTCTTCTCCTTCTCTGGCGAAATCGAACACATTCACATCCAGCGGTACTTTTATATGTTTTTGTGTTTGGTTGCTGAGAAGACGTTGGAAACTGGAAAGAACATGCAAAACTGCATCTTGGGTCTTGAACTCCTAGTGTTTCTTGAGTGGTTCTTTATCTTTGTTTTCTTTGGACTTTCTTTCTTCTTCTTTTTCTTTAAAGAAGAAAAAAGTGGAATTATCATAAACTAGTTTCAGGGTTTTGTAGTTGAGATACAAAAAGATTGGAGCTTGAGTTAGTTGCCTATTATGTTTGCTGAATTGAAGTTGTGGTTTTGTTGGGTGCAGTGAAAATGGGCAATCAAAAACTGCGTTTGTTACATTCAAAGATCCTAAAGCACTTGAAATTGCGTTGTTGTTATCGGTGGGTTCACTACTTTCCATTTACTTGTATATCCGAGTTGTTTTCTATTGGGAAATCAGATGAGTTATGTGATGCACTTTAATCCCTGTAATTTGAATTTGAAGAACTGGTTTCTTTGTTTCTTTTTCTCTGAACTTTAAGCAATGGAATGCTTTTCTTTAACTCTTTCCCATTCTGATGTCAATGTACATTTTTTTCTCAATATAGTATTAAATATGGAAAGCATATTGATTCTCGTTTTGATTTTTCCTTGACGAAGACTTTTGCTTTGAAAAGTAGAGGGTGCCAGTCTGTCTTATGTTGTCATCTCTGTTTTAATAAAAGAAGGATACGCCCTTAGAAAGGAAAGGGGCTCCAATGAGCATGAACAAACAGAGAAAAGCAGAGGGTGCTAGTCAATCTGCTGATTGATCATATGAGTAATCACGATGATAGTGAAGCTGTAGAGAGTAAGAGTTATGTGTTTGTGATGCAGGGAGCAACTATAGTAGACCGGATAGTGAGTATAACCCCTGCTGCAAATTATGTACTGAATCGTGAGCTACAGGTTTTTCCACTATCCCATAACTCAAATCTCTTTTCAACTGATTTTGCTAAATATTTCCGTTCTTGATTGCAAATGTGCAATTCATGCAGGACGTAAGGAACGTGGAAAATGCTGTCTCTGTAGTTCCTTCGGAAAATTTCCCCTCAAATGTTGAGGTAGTCAAAATCATCAGCAATAATCTCACTTGACATATTTTTAGACAAATCCATCTATTTATGGTGGATGTGAGAGACTTTTCATGAATATAATTCCTTTTGCTGCTATGGAACAATCATATTTAGATTGGTGTTGTCTTTTATTTGCAAATGGATTTGATTAAATACTGAAGATACCTAGTTGCTTCTTGCTTATCTTTATGATTGAGCAAGTTGAATCTTGACCGTCAATATTCTTACCTCTTTTGTCTTTAGTAGCCAGGAGCCATTTTACTTGCGCTTTAGGGTGATAGGTGGTTTGCGACCTGTGTCTTTGTCTCACCATGGGCCTGTTTGGTTATAAACAATGATGGTGTTTAGATACCCTTGGTTCTTGTTTAGTGATTTAGGCCTTAAAAATTTGGCTTTCAACTTTATTATCTTAAGGCTGTCCTGTCTCTTAGCAGGGGAAAACTAGCCCTTCGGGCAGTGGAAGAGTCTATGTCAGCAGAGCACAAGAAGTAGTCACAAGTGTGCTAGCAAAAGGTTCGGCTATTGGCCAAGATGCAATGAATAAGGCTAAGGCATTTGATGAGAAACATCGATTGAGTGCGAGTGCATCCGAGAAGGTAACTTCTTTTGACTGGAGAGTTGGGCTAACAGAGAAATTGACGATTGGAATTTCAGTAGTTAATGAGAAAGTGAAGTCTGTTGACCAAAGGCTTCATGTGTCGGATAAAACAATGGCAGCGATATTTGCAGCTGAAAGGAAGTTAAATAACACAGGATCAGCTGTAAAATCGAGCAGGTAGACTCTCTTCCTTGAGATTATATTCTCTACTTCTCATTTGTTGACACTAGCATTTTGTTTGAATGGATTGTTTGATGTCTTTCTTTCTGATTTTTCCACCCTCATGGCATGCTTCCCTTGCTTGTTTCTTCTTGTTTCAAAACAATGGATATTAGAAGAAACATGCTTCAACAATTCTGATTTTGCTGTTTCTAAAGTTGACTGCATCATGGAAGATGTGGTGGAAAGTTTAGAAATAGTGATTTTATCTTTGGTGGCATGACTTATAAAACGAATTTTGATGTCTTTTATATTTTATTTTTTTATATCACACAATGCATAATTCTGTGATTTTGAAGTTCTTTTTTTTTTTATAGAATAAACTGCTTTCTACTAAGTTAGAGCCTTTTTGTGAGTCTTGTTATGCTAGCCTTAGTAATAATCCCAATCACTTAGGGTAGTAAACTGGCAACTGCTATAGATATTTTTTTCATGCCTGTGCAGGCCAGTGATCTTTTTTTGGTTTCAATGATTGTTCCTTTACTTTCCCATTTCAATAGTATATGCTATCACGTATCATCTCTAGGAATTTTATTTTGAGGATGCATCTTGAATATTTATTGCACACATTTAAATCTGGTCAAATGCCCTTTTCTTGTTCTATTGAATCCTTGATGAGATCTATCTCTAGGTAGAAACTAACCCTATCAGAAAAATACACAAAATTTTCATGCTTTTTTGAAAATGGTCAGATGACTTGAAAAGTGATCTATCTACATTCTACCTTCCCTGTATCATCAATGTCAGCTTTTCTTTCTCCTCTAAACAAGCTTTGGCTTATCAATTAGTATTATTTGATGTTCATTTACTTTCACTACAATTTTATCCTTGACATTTGATTTTGGTTTTAATAATGTAATTGAAGAAGTGAATCAACACAGGGAAAGAAAAAAATTGAAACATTAGAGTTCTGTTTTGATTCGGGACAGGTATGTGAGTGCTGGAACAACCTGGCTAAATGGTGCCTTTAGTAAGGTGGCGAGGGCTGGGCAGGTCGCTGGTACAAAAACAAGAGAAAAGTTCAATTTGGCTGTTTCGAATTTGACTGCTAAGGTAGGTTCTACTCGCGGAGCTAGCATATTAGATGGACTTCGAAAATAATTTGTTCTATATATATTTATTCATAGATAATGATCATAACATATAATATCTTCATAGTTCAATGTCACTAAAAATTTAGAAACTGCATAGTGTTCATGCTGATGTCAAAAGGCCATGAAGCCATTCATGTGCTTAGGGTGACACTAATTTTCAGAAAGCTTTATTGTTAGTTGTAGTCTGGCATTGTCAAGGATAAGTTAACCGTCAAATTGAAGCATTGGGAGAGAGCAGAGGAGGTGGCCAGCTAAATCCCAAAATTAAGAACCACCAATATAACAGCGAGAAAATGACACCCAAATGCATCATAGAGGAGGACAATAGATGCATTTTTAGTGCGTTTGGGAATTTCATGGAGGCAGGGGAATCAAGGGAAGGGAAGTCCCTATCCCTGGTTGGATTCATAATTGGAAAATGGAAGTTGACGTATTTTCTTTGTTTGGGTAGGAAATGAGAGGGAGAGAAAATTGTTATATGGTGGTATATTCTCAGCACATGTTCTCGGAGTGGATTTTTCTGGATAAGTAATAAGGTTATAGTGGGAAGTTTGGGTTCGGAGTTGTAAAGTTAGGGGGTTGACCTTTAGTATCACAACTACCTAAAAGAATTTTAGCCCATAACAGTGCTGAATGGAGAAAGGAAACCTCTGTACCCATCCCTCAACTAGTTTTTGATTGAGGCTTAAGATGAGGAGAGTGAATTTGTTAATTTTCTTTTATATCAAATCTATTTGGTTAGTCTTGTTTATGGAAATACATTCGACCATCTCTTGAATTATAGTTTATTTGGATAGGGATCCCTTATTATATTTGGGTTTAGATTGAGACGCCCTCTACCATGTGAAACTATTGGTAAATCTTTCTGGTATCTTTCATCTACTTTCTCCATTAAAATTCATCAGTAGTGTTTAACAACACCAAACACGTAATTAAAATTACTACTAACCACTTCTCAAGCGACCCACCATATATATATATATATGTATATATGTATGTGTGTAAGTATGTATGTATGTATGTATGTATCAGTAAAATGAGCAAATTAGAGAAAAGGAAGTAGAACAAAAAGAATATGATGAAGACAAAAAAAAGAGCGATTGATGTTAAGAGTTTGAAAATAGTAAGAGGGAGTGTTGAGGTTTTCTATTAAAATCTCAAGCAAAGGAGGGATTTTGATTGAAGACCAAAAAAGAAAAGAAAAAGGTCTGCAAAATTAAGAAACCTTAATAGATTACATTGGGCATTCCACATCCCCTTTCTCTTCACTTGAAGTGTTCTGTCTACAGGTCACTTCCTTCTATTCTTTAGGAGAAAAGTGTCTTCTTATAATTAGGAAAAATGGAGGGAAAGTTGTATTGTTGGGGTGGGAATTAGTGGAGAAGTAAATCAGCACATAAAGGCACGTTTTTATCTGAGAGAAAGTGGATGGAAGCTGATAGGAAGGGGTATTAATAGTTTCCGATAGTTAAGAGGGTGTCAATACAAAGTCTAAAAAATAAGAGGCAACGACATATAATTACTTGTCTTGGTGTTCTTTTTCTTGAAGGGTAAATATCCTTATTTTGTGAATTGCAGGAATCTCCAATTGCTGTATGAGCCAGAAATTCAGTGTCAGCTGAAATTGCTTCATCAAACGTTTTGCTGCATGCATTTAACTTCTATGTTGCTCCAATCACCAAATTTGGAGAAAAGGATATATAGAATTTGGAGTTTCTGGTTCGGTATGAAGGATGAGAGCAATTTGTGCAGTGTCCCCTTAATGCATTCGGCTATGGTTTGGTTCATGTGTGGTAATTCAATTCAATACTTGCATATCTTTCAATA